>CAMZMU010000063.1:83029545-83629545 GCA_947311845.1 Poa pratensis | reverse complement strand
GGTAGCATTTGTACCCATCAGTTAAATTGTATTGGCAATAAATGTGATGTGGCAAATCTACTTCGCATGCAGATAAAAACATGAAAAAAATTAGCTGTCCAAACTGAGGGCGGATTGTTTGTTTGTTCAGGTCTATTCCGAGGAGTTGAGGAGTAATTTGAGGAGTAATAATTGGACAAAAATGGATCAACAATGGATGAAGAGCGAACCTGATTGTATTTGGCGTCGACAGCTAGGAGATGACCATTGAGCCGATGATGGTGATGAAGCAGCGGCACGTCCGGGGACGGACAGCTATGGAAACCTGGAGATCCGCCTGGACGGTCGGCGGTTGATGAGCGTCATGGTCTCGTGGAGCAACCTAGGGTACAGAACGGCTGAGGTAGATGTTTCGTGAGATATTGGGAAGCGTTGTTTGCGAAGGGTTACGTGGGATCGGTACGTTTTTGATAAAACGGATCTGTGTCGTTTGATCCATTTGAGTGGGACGGATCTAATGATCGAGTGTGACCTGTGTACGTTTGGTCTGGGTGGCTGTAGCGAAACTAAAGTTCGCTCTTTTATGAGTTGTGGATAACCCTGGGCATAAATCGGTGTCAAACCGTCTAAACCGCCGAACCAAACCGCACCGCACTGTCTTAGCGTTTGTCACGGGTTCGACGGCACCAAACCGACCGAACCGAGACCTCGAAACCTTTACATGGTTTGAGACCGAACCGAGACCTCGAAACCGACCAAACCGCATCTCACACGGCGTGGGCGGTCGGCGGAGGCGAGGGGCGAGGGCACGGGCCGCACGGCGGTCGGCCGAGGCGAGGGGCGAGGGCACGGCGGTCGGTGGAGGCGATGGGCGAGGGCATGGTGGGCGGCGGAGGCGAGGGGCGCGGGCACGGCGGAGGCGATGGGCGAGGGCACGGTGGGAGGCGGAGGGGAGGGGCGAAGGCACGGCGGTCGGCGGAGGCTGACCGTGCCGGCGCCAAGGTTGCGGCGGACCTGGAAGACCCCGACGCCGAGGAGTTCCTGGAGGATCGGGGAGCCAACGACCAGGGCATGGCGGTCCAGGACAGCGAGGCGGCGGCGGCAAGGAAGAATTGGACCACACCACATTCTCGCCGTCCACCCAATCTTCGAAGGCAATTTCGAACGCCTCAGGTTCGTCTCTCCCGCATCTCCGGTGCCCTGCTTTGGTTAGTGATTGATTCGCCGTAATCTAGCTGGGGCGGTGGATCTGGGGATGAATTGGGCGTGGATTTGGGGATCGGATTTAGGGTTTCGGCGTGGTTCGTCAAGTGTGATTGTTTAGATCGATTACTTAGTAGTGGTGTTTCCCATGCTTAAATTTCGGTTAAGTGTGTCGTGTGCCTGAATCATACGTGATTTGTGGTTGGGTAGGATACTAATTGGTGTAGTTGGAATCGCGTGATCTGATGAGATTTGAGTTTGCAGCTTAGTTAGTTAGGGATTTCAAAATTGGTATTGAAATATTGGCGTGCGTGCTGTATTTGTTTATGAGCTGTTGCTAGGATGGGAAGTAACTGGTTTAAGCAGATACTAGTAGTTATCAAAAGTATGTACTGTATTACAATTGTATGCCATACATTGCTACAATATCCTGTCAGTACCAATGAGATTGTTCTATAATATTGTTATTGATGACGTGAGCCATTTGTCTTCTATCTTCATCAGTGAATGATGGGTGGAGGGTAAACTTGAGCTAGCTGTGTTCAAAAAAAAAACTTGAGCTAGCTCTGATAATGATACCTAAAACATGAGTTAGATTGCTTGCACAATCAATATTCGTAAAGCACAGCTGTTTTTCTCAGCTGTATATTGCAACACTGTTACTTGCTTTACATTTTGTATTGGTATGGTGTGTTGGATGTTGCTACTGTACCAACTTTAGTGCCCATTCTTTGGATAAATTAAATCTGTACATAGATAACTGTAGGAAACATATGTTCAACCATTATACATAGATAACTGTAATTTGGAATACTCAGATTACCTGGTAATTATTTGATTTCTTAGATGCTGTTCTGCTAGTTTCTGGTGTCATTTGTGGACACCAGTTTTGTTTCTTCTGTGAACTAGTGGGATTGCACAAATCTTTTATCTAAAACTGATGCACTGTATCATTTCCTTTTCAGGCCATAAGAACTGATACCCAAGTTGAGAATTCACAATTTCAACCCAACCAATTTACTATGGAAGGTGAAACGGAGTCCACTGCATCATCACCCCAACCACCATTGCCTAGAGGTAGAGGGAGTTCTTCTCTGCCACAAATTCCAAACCCAACTCGGGGTAGAGGGAGTTCTTCTCTGCCATCAAGGCATACTACATCTCCTGTGAAAGTTAACAAGAGAACTGTCAGGATAAAGAGAAGGACTTCCAAAACAACATCAGATGTTTGGGATTACTTTACTCAAGAAGACACCGAGGATGGTCGAGTAGCAATATGTGGATTTTGTGAGCAGACTTATCAGTGTGAGCGAGGTTTCCATGGTACTAGCACCTTGCGGAGTCATTTGTTGTACCGTTGCCCTAGTTGTCCGTTCACTGACCATGAGAAGCGAAGGAAATTGTCTTTGCAAGATGATCATAGGTTCAGTGCAGCAGATTGTCGCCGAGCTCTTGCAAAGATGATTATCATGGATGAATATCCTTTTAGTGCTGTAGAAGGTGAAGGCTTCCGGGAATATTCAAGAACTCTTCAACCACAATTTGAACCTCCTTCACGATACACAGTTGCTAGAGATTGTTTGAATCTGTATTTGGAAGAAAAGATACACTTGAAGGAAGCTTTGAAGCATCAACGAGTCTGTTTGACGACTGATACATGGACATCAGTTCAAAATCAGAACTACATGAGTTTGACAGCCCATTGGATCGACAATCAGTGGCAACTTCAAAGGAAAGTGCTGAACTTCTGTATGAGGTCATCACCAAACAAGATCGATATACGACAAACTATTGATGACTTACACAAGTATGAGGAACTAGCACGAGGTACATAACAAGATCCTAGCTCTTAGTAATACCAATATCCTATTATTTGACTACTGAATATCCTATTATTTGCATTTGTTAGAGCTTGGAGCATTGGAGTGTGGAGAGACATGATCAAGCACGTCAACGCATCAGGTAGCAAATTTACTGCCTTGTTATCTAGTATTTGGTTTATGGCAGCCGTAGGTATCATCATAGCAAAACCGTACACTTATGGCATCATTGCAGTCGTAAGTTGTTTATTGCATTTTTGGTTTATCTGGTCTACCTCAATGATAGCGGAATCACACCTGTTCTGCTGCCTGCTACATTTACATGCTGTTGAAATGAGAGAGATGCTTCACAATCCAGTTTATTTCTGAAGGAAATTCCTCCAATTTGTTCACGATCAACGTTTTACTAGTGTCTTTGCTAAATTCTTGACACATCTTATCATGTTTTCCAGCACGAAACTGGCCTGTGCAAGATGAAGTATGCTGACGCCGCGTCAACCCTCCCAGTATTGCCAGTTGATATGCCTGCCACACCATGCTTGCACTTTTTTTTATCAGATTTGTGGTGTGCAACTTATCTGAATATAAATGTAATGAGATGGTGTAGGATAATTTATTACATATTGTGCTGGATGAAGAAATGCTATCTGGTGAAGTAATTCTGATTTATTATATATTATTATGCTGGAGAATTTATTATTATATATTGTGTTGGATGAATAAATGCTAACAGTCAGCGACTAAGGATCAACTGCTTCTAGTACACGCTCTCTAGCAAGCTAACACCCAGCGAACGATCAAGCGCGCGCATGTCCACGGTGTGAAACCGTGCAAACCGCGAAACCAAATCAAATTGCACCGTGCAAGCGCGCGCACGTAATCCAGCTAGCACCGTGGCCAACGGTGTGGTTTGAGGAAACCGCTCAAACGAGGATGCCCAGGGTTAGTTGTGGAGATATACTCAGCGGCCTGATGGCATTTGCCCGCTAGGCCATCTACAAGCTCCCAGGCTTGGCCCACTAAGCCCAGTTAAGCTAAGGTAAATCAAAACGCAGCCCAGTAGCCTCATTTTCCTTTGTTTTTTTTCTAGAACGAGCTGAAACTACCAAAAAATGTATACATATAAAGAAAGTTTAGGTATGCCTATATATATGTAGTTTTTTTTTCGCCAAAAGTTTAGGTACGCCCTACCTTTTCCTAAGGGGAGCTCAGCCCCTGCTCTGCAGAGTGCACACAGTAAAAAAAAGGAGAAAAAAAATACCTCGCCACAGTGATCAATCACTCGCACACAGTAATAAAAAAAAGGAGAAAAAATATATAATGCACTCTTGTTTGGAATAGAGTTATGCTCCAATTATTTGGATCTGCATAATAACAGCGGCACATAAACTTGTTTGAAGACTCCACCTCCCATGATTCAAAGATGGGCCCCACGTTAATCACTCTATTGATCTAGCCGCCCGTTCCCTCCCGTGAAGATCACGGCCGTCGACTTGTTCGTGTTACCAACTAACATAACAATCTTCATGACTTGATCAAATTGTTAATCTGATCTCTATTGAATAATGTCTTCATACCTCAGGATGACTTGATCACATTGTTAATCTGATACTTTCAATTATTAACTTCTTAACTAATAATGAAGTAGAATATGTCGGCTAAGTCGTCGCCGCAGGTAGTGCAATCGTTGATTGATGGAATCGTTGGACACCTGATAGCCACGAAGTTATAAAGAACCGTGTAAAAGAAGAACAAGGAATTAATGGTCAGCTAAATTATTACTCTAGCTTGGTGTGAGGGTGCACACATATGTGGAAGTTAGCTAGCACGTTGCGTGGTGCTACCGTTCATTGCAGAATAATCAAACTGGATATATTTATATCAAGGTGGACGTTTTGTCGTATGCTTGACGCTGAAATATTCTGTGGAAAATGGCGTTCCCGTTCTGCGGAAGTTGTGGACCGGTACAATCTTCTTCAACCTATTTTCTCCTTTTTCATTATCGCGTGGAATGCAGGCATTTGTTCTTGCGTGTATTTTCCATGGGGGCTTACATGCCAGGACGCAGTAGAACACAATTGATAGCGAGCTCAATCTGCGTAAGGCATTTTCTTCGTTCTCATCCTTGACTCTGACGTAAGTGTAAAATGGAGCCCGAGCTCACCATGAAGTATTTAAGAAAAAATATTTAAATTCGGTATTTTCATGTTAATAAATCGAAACAAAAAATCTTAGTTGTAGACAATATCGAACTCTGCCAGTGTGTAAATTATCAATGTAAAACTCAGATCATTTTCGACTAGACAAAAAAAAAGATAAATCTGATAAAACTTCAAGTTTTTTAATGTGTACTACAGTACTATTTACCGACTCATAGCCACCTATTTGTCAATTTTCCAGTCTAAAATATAAATTATTTTGGATCAATTTTCTATATCTATAATTTTTCTCCTTTTTTAAACTTCAACATTAATATTTTGAATGCTTCAAAAAGATCTCACTGAAGTCCGAGCTCCAAAACGGACACTCAAGGCGTGTTTCTCTCCTATCTAAAAGAAGAATTTGGTTCCTCTCGTACGTCAAAACTCTTCATCCCTTGTCCCTTCGTCCGTCTTTCGCCCCACATCGCCTCGCGAAACGCTTTGTCATTGGTCGCGCCTCCTCGCCTCCAAAAATTACGCACCTGCCCAAGTACCGCGATCCTCTCGCGTCCAAGAATATCTCGTCGAAAAATGAGGTAATAACATCCCGGGTGCCGCAATCCTCGCCTCCAAAAATTACGCGTCTCTAAATCCAGAGATTCTCGCAGCTCAGATAAAACACCTACTCCGTAGCAGGCAACACATGATCGTCATGTCCGCTGCAATCGCGTCCCGCTTAGCCGCCCGGCCGCCGCGATCCACTGTAGGCAGGTGCATAGTCGCCCGTCGGCATGTCCAAGGATCGCCATAGCTGATCGTCACGTCCTGCTGTGCCGCCCGGCTGCTGTGATCCGCTGCAGGTGCATGATCGCCTGTGGGCATGTCCAAGATCTCCGCCTTACCGCCCGACCGCCGCGATCCACTGAAGGAGTGAAGGTATACGACATTTGCATGTGCACGCCATTTTCAGAAATCCCTTGCTGATAGCATCATAGCAATATTCACGTCTCCATGCCCATGATCCAAGGTGCTGAGCGCTGGTTCGTGGACCTGTCCCGAGCCTCGCCGCCGGTCTCCGCCTCCTCAGGCTCTTCACCGTCCAGGATCGATGACCAGCGGAGGAAAAGATCAGGGGCATGCAGGTAATGGCGACAACTTTTTGATCCAAGGTATGCAATTTCGATTATGATGTACGTACATGACTAATTTTCTGGGCATGCGAGTAGCACTACATGAATTTTGATCCAACTAACTGTTGGATGCTATACTACACGAATTTTCTTCAGATTTAGTACAAAATTAGAAATCAGGATAGATGCCATGGAAAAAATTGGTGGCAACCTGGTAGTGACCTCTTTCCCTGTCCTCCGTAGCTCCTCTCCATGGATTTTTTTACTAGCCTAGCACCAATCATGTTTTCTATTTTGGTCTTCATTTTGAAAGAAGATTTAGTGCACCGGTGCCGTATGCTAATTATTATATCTTACATGGAACGGGAACGAGGAAGAAGATAGAGTAATCGTGGTAACAATGAGGATCGAATCTGAAGCATGAGCCAACCTCATCCATTACAACCTGCTTTGTAGGTATGTCGATAGAGTTATCCTAGCCAGGTCAACATTTTAGCTTTGTCGTAAGCTTCACAAGGTCAATAGGTTTAATTTTGTTGTTGATCTCTTATCTATGAAGAAACTTTAGGTGTGGAGATTATATATGTATAAAACATTTTAGCTTTGTCATTATCTTCGCAAGGTCAACCTAAACATTTCATAAGTACAACATTATATATTTGTGGAATTTTTTTATATTGTCGATTTACACTTGGATAATGAGATTATTTTTTTCCTGATGATTTGTTGTATGTAGGTCCCAATAATGCAAGAGGTTAGAACATCCATCGTATTAGGATTAGGATTGTTGGCTGGCCCAAGAATTTTCAGTCCCCAAGGAGAAGAAATAATCATGTGTGAAGATTTGTGCACTTCTTAGTTGTTCATGTAAATATTTACATTTGAACCAGATCTTTATAAGATGTCCTCACTAGCATGCACTTAATGTTTTTGTAATATCTCCGATTATATATGTCGAGCATAGTGAAGGTTAATATCCAGTGACAAAAATCACATAGTGTACATGCCAAATCTTTGTCTCGAGAAAGGACATACTCAGCTCTACAACAATTTCATTGGTATTATCTAGATTTACGTATCTTGTTGCTTGATCAATTTTTTGGGAGTTGCATGTCATGTCTTTAATTTGGTGAGAATTCTTTGGTGGAGGCTTCGTTCTTATTGGAATGGATGATCAAACAGCCGCCGCTCCATCACGACTGATCCCGTTCCTTCTGTCGGCAATGGAAGAGAGACAGATAGAAGAGATGGATGGAGTACGAGCATGGTGCTGGGACCTGCTCCATCATGACTGATCTCAAGTCAGAATGCGGCCACAGAGGAAGAAGTCGGTGTGCTAGGCGGTGGGGCCTGCTGTTGTGGTGGCCGGTGAACCGAAAGAGAAGTTGGCACGAACCCCCCCCCCCCCCCCCCGATCGTAACCATCCTCAGGATTCGTACGTCCCTCTCCTCTTTTGTCCTCCTCTTCAACTCTATGGTTGGTACATCGCCTACATGCATCTTATATCCTATGCGTGCATGACCTGTATTGGTCTTAGATTGGACTGATGTATATAAAGAATTTGGTGAATGTTCAACTGAATTTGATTATTCGTGGTGCCGAATGTGTGCTGCGGTGTTATAGACCCTGAACGCATTTAACATGTTAAAATAGCAGTACTATTCTAAGTTGATATATATTTCGAAATGAAGGACATACAATCACAAACTAACCAAATAGAATATTTATCCCCCGTTGCAACGCACGGGCATATTACCTAGTCCATTCTAATATGGCACCTTGTTTTGCTTTACAAAGGAAAACGACACTGGCCAATGATGCTAGTCGGACGTGTAGCCTACCAGGTAAGAGCATCTACCCGGCAGTCCAAACGATCTCAAATATCTAATGGGTCTGGATATAAAAATCGGCCACAACATCATCCTCTATATTTCAGGGCAAACCAAATTCTATCCGGCACCTCCTAGCACTCCCCAAGTTTGGAGTCCCTCTCGGCCGGGGCTCCGGACAAGGCCTCCGATAGGCGGGGGCCCTTGTCATACGCACGTGTTCGATCAGCCATGATTAATGGCACCATATAGGTTCCAACGTTAATGGCGGCCACTTTGCCTGACGATTTCCCAGGTGAAGCGATGTTGCGCCTTTCCCACGCATCGTATTAATGTCGGTGATAGCGTCAGTCATGTGATGGTATGTTGCATCTTCCTCACACTTAGCATTAACCCCGGTGTATACAGAATGCCTTCACCGCGATGCGACCTACATTTGCTCGCCTGCTCTCCCTGATTCTCCTCCCCTCGCCAACCACGCTCCAATGTCCCCACCGCCACCATTGCACACAACTTCGAGGCCGGAGGTAGTTCCAGCGGGCCGTTCCGGGGAGGCCGCAACCTCATCCTTATCAGGCACACCATTTCCACCACTGCGACCCCGTCGGACTTCCGCCTGCCCAAGGGGTGGGTGGTTAGCGCAGGCGGCCTCGATGTGCCTCCCATTCCCACCACCCTGAGGCGTGGAATCTCGTCGTCCTCGTCGGCTAAATGAGGTAACAGAGGCGGCTCCTCTCCGAGAACGCCATCGACAAATTGGCCGCGTGACACTAGCATTTCACGTGGAGCGCGGTGAGCTGCTGCCAAGGTATGACGACGCGTTGAGGTTGTCGCGCTACAATGCGAGCTGGTGACATTTCATGTGGGAGGCGACTAGCCACACGGTGGACAGTGCCACTTAAATGGCTCGCGAGCACGTTGCAACCAGGATCACCGTCCCCTTGCGGTCCTTTTACTGGTGCGGCGTGGAGGCAGCAGCACAAACACCTGCCACCGGGTCAAGGAGGAGCGTCGTTGTCCACCATGTCGGGGAGGCGGATGCAGCATCGCCATCTGCGACGCGTAGGATCGCCGCACACCACGAGGTGGCAAGGTGATCCATGCTTACCGATGCGGCGTTCCCCACCGTGTAGTCACGACTACCTCCGTTGTCCGATGCAGGAGGTTAAGGAGGAGCCGATTAAGGTGGTGTCATCGCCACTACGCGATGACGCCCACGAGGGTGACTGACCTGGCATTAATTAGGCTCTAGTGGCGTTGGCCACCGAGATTGAGGAGTAGTCTGGCTTCATGAGCACTATCGAGCTCTATGTGCAACATGCCTCTTTCTTCTCCGGCGGCGGCATTTCCACCTCACGTGTTGCACCTCGGGACGCCACCTCCACCTCCCGTGCTACCTCCTTCTCCACTGTCGTCTACCTAGACGACGACGATGGCAACATCGACGACAACGAGAGCGCCGACTAGGACGCCCTCACGAACGAGGATGAGGAGTAGGGTTATTGTCGGGTCTCGATGCACGGAGACCGGGAGTATGAGATACCCCTTTTTGTGATTCGACACGGGGTGCAAGGAGGCTTGAGATCGGTTTCCCGGGGAGATGAAGTTTGGCCTATACAAACAATCTACGACGATCACAATACACAACTAAAATCCCTACTCCTGCATGTCTGGATCGATAACTTCATCATGGTGTGGCTACAAAGTGGTTTTCGGGTTCTACCCGAGGAGTAGACGGCTGGAGGAGGAAGTTAGCAGATCATGGCCCCGGAGAAGATCAACTCTCTTTTCCTCTAACTTAGCTATGGCTTGCGCTACCTTCGATCTCTCCTAATTTCTCTCAGTGGAATTGGTCCTCCCTCTTTATAGGCTAGGGGCTGCCATAGGCGGTCACACGAGAGGCATGCTATGGGATTTTGGCGGGAATTCCAAAAGGTGGAAAAGGTTATAGCGACGCGTGGTGACATCTCCACCCTTCACTGGTTGGTAGGATACCCTTCGTTCTTGGGCCGAAGCAAAGCTTGTCCGGTTGTCGTGGCATAGATCGGCCTGCCAGGTCGTCGTTTCTTGGTGTTGTCCATCTTCTGGGTGGACCCACAGCTGATGCACCCACTTTGGCAGGAGTAGTGTGACCCCTTATTTTACTGTTGCGATAGTTAGGTTAGGACCCTCCATGTAAACGTTTTGCGTTACAATTTGGTTTGATTATCGCTGCTAGGCGTAGCACTTCCATTATGTCGGAACATGTGTTTAATAGCAAAAACCGATCACCGAAAATATCTTGGAGAACCTGGGTACCATATACCCTGAGATGCAAAAATAATTTTAAAAATCCAAAAAAGTTCCGAAACTGACATTCGGGCAAACATTATCAAGTATTTTACCCTACAAAAAATTTCGCCAAAAAGTAACTTTTATTGCACCCTAGGTAAAAGATTTACCTAAAGTAGCGCTATACACACGCTATATTCGTCAAAAATTTCACTTTTTTGTCCAGAAGTCAACGAGAATTATTTACTATTCAAAAAATTTACACGAGTAAAACACTTGGTAACCTTGGAGTGTAAAGTTTTTAAAAATATTTTGACAAAATTTCCAAATATTATTCCTGCATATCAGGATGCGTTATACGAGAGCCAAAAGTCCGAGTCAAACCGATCACAATTTTGGATATGCCAGACACATTTCCGGTGGTGCTCTAAATCCACCGCCACACCACTCATCCATAAATTCGCAACAGCAAAATGATCGAGACAAGAAGCACATCAACAGAAGGAACATTCGTCGGTCCGCAGGAGCCCACCATTGAATTTGCACCCGCACGCCCGCGTCGAAGCCGAGCGGCCTACGTGACAGACACGTTGGTTCCACGAGCCGCCGCGGCCCCACGTAGCCTCTGGTCACGGACAGGTGGGCCAGTTCTAGCCGCCTCCCCAGCTGTTGGACACGGCCCGCATTGAAGCAGGGCGGCGCCGAGCCCGTGAGACGCGAAAGCGATCTGGGACGGACGGCTGGACGCGGGCCCACATGGCCTCCCTCTTTAGTTTACTCGCCCATGATGCCGGTTTCGTTTCTTGCTTCTCTCGCCGGCTGGCTGCGCACGGTCAACTCCTCCCCCCACGTCTGCCCCGAACCATTCTCGCAAACACCTCGCGCGCGCGCCTCCATGGCCACGCCGCCGCCCGCGCCGTAGAGAGACCACCCGCCGCTTCGTCCCCCCGGCTGACCTGCCTCCACCAATGTCCCCGCGGCGCCTCCTCCTGGCTCTCGCGGCCGTCCTGGCCGCTGCGGCGGCGGCCGTCGCGCAGCAGCCGCAGCCGCTCGCGTCGCGCTCGGACCGGGCGGGGCTCTTCAGCCTGCGCGCCTCGCTGGGTCTCCGCGCGCGCGAGTGGCCCGCCAAGGCCGACCCGTGCACGGCCTGGAGGGGGGTCACCTGCCGCGCCGGCCGCGTCGTGGGCGTCACCGTCGCGGGCTTCCGCCGCACCCGCCGCGCGAGCCGCGCGCCGGCGTTCGCGGTCGACGGGCTGCGCCGACTCACGGCGCTCGAGCTCTTCAACGCCTCCCGCTTCCCGCTCCCCGGCGGGGTGCCGGCGTGGTTCGGCCCCGCCCTCCCGCCGTCCCTCGCCGTGCTCGACCTCCGCCACGCCGCGGTCAATGGCACGCTCCCTCCGATCTCGGCGCCTCGGGGAACCTCACGACCTTGCTCCTCTCCGGGAACGGCCTCTCGGGCCTGGTCCCGGGGTCGCTGCTCTCCGTCAGGAGCCTCCGCGTGCTTGACCTCTCCGCCAACAATTTCACCGGGGAGCTGCCCAACGTCTCGGTCGCCGCCGCTGATGGAGCCGCGTGGTTGTTTAACATTTCGGGGAATTCTCTCTACGGTGTCGCCAGCTACGCCGTTGGGGCGCTCAAGAGAAGATTTCGGCTGGTGGACGTGTCAGCAACTACCTCGACGGGAACTGGAATGGATCCGATGCAACAGTGGATGTCAGCACCAATTGCTTCTATGGTGTGCCTGCTCAGCGCAGCCGTGTTGATTGTGAGGAGTTCTATAAGAGGGTAGGGGTGAGGCTTGTTGATATTCCAGCGCCCATGCCTTCGCCTCTGCCTCTGCCTCTGCCTCAGCCTCTGCCATCATCGGAGAAGAGCAAGGGGATCTCCAAAAATGTACTTATTGGGATTCTTGCAGCCGTGGCAGCATTGGTGCTTATCATTTCGGTTGCATTGCTGTTCTGTTACATGAGGAGAAGGAGGAGGAGCACGAGACAAAGAGGAGGAGGAGGGAGAGGAGTGGAAACAAATGAGGAAGGTGCACGCAGCATGCGTAGGAGGGACAGCAGCGTTAATCCGGTGGCGTCATCACCAGTAGCAGGGTCGCCGAGGGCCAATAATACTCCTAAGAATGCGGCTGCTGTTGTTGGCGAGTTGTCTTATGAGCAGTTGGTCCGCGCCACCGGGGGCTTTGGTGACGACAACCTCCTCAAGCACGGGCATTCGGGGGATATATACCATGGTGTCTTGGAGAATGGTGCAGATGTCATCGTCAAGAAAATCGGTACAAAGAGTGTCAACAAGAATTCAAGCGAATTGGACTTCTATTCTACGTACTCACATGAGAGGATTGTTCCGTTGCTCGGCCATGTGGCCAACGATGATGAAGAACTTCTGGTCTACAAGTATATGCCAAAGGCGGACTTGACCAATGCATTGCACAAGAAACTTCTGGACACCGAAGATGCCTTGCCCTCATTGGATTGGATAACTAGGCTGAAGATTGCCATTGGTATAGCTGAGGCCATGTGCTTCCTTCATGACGAGTGCAGCCCGCCGTTCGTTCACAGGTATTATTTACCTTTTCTATGCTTCGGACATTTTGTTGATTCATTTGCCAGTGTTTGTGAGATATGCTACAGTTTTGCTTTTGACGTTTATGAACACACCTGTGCATTTCATATCTTACGACATAGGCGAAGCTTTTCAGTGGCCATACTGTGTCGTGGCCGAGCCTTTCAGAATTTTTAGCTAATTATAGCCCATCATTTGGCCCATAGCTATACATTTGCTGAATAATAGGCCTACTGGCCTATTTGTCGAGGCACTATTGCTGAAGAGAAACAAGTATTATAAATGCGAAACTTTGACCAATCATTTCCAAGTCTGAACATAATATTAATTTGTCTTTGTGTATTCTTAGAATAATTGACCCGATGTAGAAGTATATGTTTTGATATGACTTGTCATTTTCTGGTTATTTGCTTGGTAGAAAGTATTGCTTGTGTGTTCTTCTAACATGCATGTGGTTTCTTTACAAAGCATATATGTTCCTCTAAAAAAGGCATATATGTTGCATGACAGGAAATCTGAGGAAGAGTTTGTACAATGAAGATAAATTTGATATGATTATTGTTCTTTTGATAGACATAAACTGTGGTGTAGCATTTATATTTCATAATTTACCAACTGTGTTCTGTCGTCATCGATTATTCCAGTATTTTACTTTTGACTTGACTGGTAGTGATCATCTTTTGTTTTACCTGCCTCTTTTGATTGCTTTATCCTTTGTTCCCATCTTATATTACTTTGACTAGCCAATGCTGTCACTTGTCAGTAGGTGAGATCAAGTGTTGTAAGTTTACAAGCCTTATCTCCACATTCATGCATGTTGCTCAATGCATCTTCTTCTTTGATGTCCTTCTTGATATTTGATTTATTATGTTCTGAGGTTTGATTCTTTTATTGTAATTGTAGAGATATCCAAGCAAGTAGTGTTCTACTTGATGATAGATTTGAAGTGCGACTGGGAAGTATGAGTAACGTATGTGCTCAGCAAAGTGCAGGAAGCCAGAATGTATTCTCTCGGATTCTGAGATCATCAAAGTAAGATTGTGACCTGTTTGTCTTTTTTTCTACACGTTTGGCGATAGGCTTAGAAGAAACTACCGGCCAGGATTATTAACTACTGAGTATTCAAAATCTGTTTTGAGTTTGGTTGGTATTAAGGCTTATATAGCATTAATATACGAGCAACACAAATATGAAAACCAATGGAAGATAAAGCTACACTACTCCTAGATCATTGATGATCCTATGTATAGAGATGCTAGAGACATTAATCTAAATAGTTCATATTTTTGGTTTTACTTGACTGTTTTGTCATCAATTTGTTTTCCCAATCCTTACCGACTGATACTAACTAAAAGATAATACAGTATGATAACAGTGATGAGTTATGTTAATAAGTGCCTTCTATTTGCCAAACGACACACCAAGTAAGGGCATATCAGTAAAAGGTTTTGGAGCTGTTGACTTTACCAGTATCTAGGACTGCTAACTGTTGATCGCAGAAACATCAGAGAACACCGAATCCTATTTTCTGGCATATTTTATTTTGTTATTAGTTGGTACTTGGTTGTTCATTGTTTGGTCACACACCTACTGCCCTCTGATCCTGTTTTCTGTAGTTGAGCAAACTCCAATCTTGTCTGCTTGAAACAAACTATGTTTTTTTTGTAAAGCTTCTCTAGTCTTCTGAACTGAAGTTCCTAGCTGACATTGGTAACTGGCACTTTCTTGTGCAGGTCTCTTGACAAGAACGCATCAGGTGCATAAACATTCCACATGGCTGTTTGTCAGCATACTACTCTCATAATCGATATACAAGTAAACAATTTCTCATATTGAAAAACGAAAGTTAATTACCGTCCCTTTTTCGTGTTTCATTGCAGCCCCACCAGCAACGTGTTCCTATGACGTTTACTGCTTTGGGAAAGTGATCCTTGAGCTAGTAACAGGCAATTTTGGTGTGAGTGGATCAAACAATGCTGGCTCCGAGGAGTGGCTGGCGAACACAACAAATCGCATCAGCATCAACGACAAGGACAGCATTACAAATATCATCGACCCTTTGCTTATTGTTGATGAGGACCATCTTGAAGAAGTATGGGCGGTGGCGATTGTAGCGAAGACGTGCCTGAACTCAAAGCCGTCAAGGCGTCCCTCTGCTCGGTATGTCTTGAAAGCCTTGGAGAACCCGCTAAGGGTGGTACGAGCGGGTTCTCGCTCCAATTCTCGCTCCGATTCGGCAAGGCTCAAGAGCTCATCGTCCCGGAGCTCCTGGCAGTCTGCCTTCGTCCAGGGAAATCGTTACCAGAGCTACGAAATCATGTCGCCGTCAGGGCGAATGCTGGATCGCAGAGGTTCAGTTAGATCACATATTAGCGGGGGAGAAGCTTCCTCATCCTTCAAGAGATCTTTGCGGGAGATTGCTCCGGACCCGAAGTGCTGGACGAGGATGTTGCTGTGTAGAAAAAGAAAAGAAAAACATATATCTGGTATTCATTTCGGGCATTCGTGATTCTTTCTTACCTGTGTATAATTGTCATCTGATGTGCATGGCTTCGGTTTCACAACGTGAGAACTGTGCATAAAGAGAGGTTTAATTGTGGTGTTCTGTTTTCTCATTGGCACATGGTATGGTACATGATGTTTTCAGAGTGCACATAGAGCAACATTCAGTGTGACACATGGAATTTCTTTTGACCAAACCATATTCAGTTTTGACATAATCTGTAATACTCCTACCTAGTTTGAAATAGGAATGTTCTGTGTTAAGAATTTGATTTTGTTAGTGCAATTCTCTCCCTGTAGCGGCTGGCTGGTCATGCCTGTTTACCTTGGCCTTGTTTGTGCTGTGTGGATAGCAGCGGTTAACCCTCGGAGAGGATAGAGCTAAACCCCGCTGCACCTTCCACTCGTCTCCAATGGCCACCACCACTCTCCCACACTCCCACCTCCGCCTGCAGCTCCCGCTCCACACCCCAACCCCTACTACCCTCGCCGTCGCCGCCTCCTTCCCACCTCATCGCGCCTGCAGAACCCCACCACGACCACTCACTACCCCATCCTCCCGCCAGCCCCCTCCCCTTCCCTCCTCGCCGCCGAGGAGGCCTCGCTCGCCCCGCGCCGCACCTACCGCTTCCCGGGCTCTGTCGCGCCCCCGCGCCTCCCGGACTCCTCTGGCGACCTCGACGTCCCGGCCGACGATGAGCTCCTGCGGCGCGCGCTCGAGGTGCGCCGCGCTGTGGCCGTCGAGGCGCTCGTGGCCGCGCTCAGCGGCGGCAAGGCCGGGGGCCTCACCTACGTCAAGAACCTCACGTCAAGGATGTGCGCGTTCGTTGACCACGTCGTGGTCGGAGCCGCCGCCATGCGGCGCGACCGCCCCGAGCTCGCGCACCAGTCCTTCAACGCGCGGGCACGGACTTATATCCAGGAATCGGGCGTGGTCGAGCTAGTCAAGTAAACATCACAGCTTCCTCTCTTTTTTTCTTGTTTAATTGTTTGTTTATTTCTTCTGAATACTCTGTAACAACGCAGATGCAATTTTGTGTGATTATAAAAGCTATAAATGTATTAAATTGTTATCTGAGCAAGAAGCTTGTGCATCACCAGCCTAGTTTGTTTCAACATGGTGCACGTTTTGTTAAGCTTGAAAGTGCCCCTCATATCACTGATCGACCATGACTAGCACAAGCTTAGTTATAACTATCTAAGCTAAGTTTTGTTATGATATAAATTTCAATCTCTGTTGTCTTGAAACCCAGCATGCTCAACTTGGTCTTACTAAGTTCTGGTTTTCTTGGACCTCAGCAATCTCAACTTGGTCTGATTGAATTTTCGATTTGAGTTTTCCGCATCGTTCCTATATGTCCTACCAAACTCCTAAGTAATTTGCAAACTGCGAAGTAATGTATATATATTGCATAATACAAGTGTAGTTTCCTCACTAGTTTTTTTTAAACAATATGTTGCATACTTCAGGTGGTTCAAGCACAACTCATTGACATATCCCCAAATTGCGAAAGTAGTTTGCTCCTGTTCTGGTGATCTGGAGAAAGTGAGGAGGATGCTCAAGTGGTTGAGGTCAATTTATGTGAAAGGAGATTTTTTGGGACGTGTGCTTGCACAGGGTGAATCCCTTATGAGCCGCAGTTTTCAAGAATTGGAAGAGATTATTGGCTATCTGGAATCCTGTGGTGTTAGGAGAGACTGGATTGGTCACGTGGTCAGTAGATGTCCACAGCTACTGACTTTGTCCTTTGATGAGTTAGAGACACGAGTGCGGTTTTATACAGATATGGGAATGAACGAGAATGACTTCGGCACTATGGTCTACGATTATCCAAAAGTTCTTGGATATTTTAGCCTAGAAGAGATGAACAGTAAGGTGTTTGCTGCGCATTAAGTTTTGCTCCATGCTGTTTTTTGTCTGCACCTTGCCCACTTGGGGACACCATATTTTTTCTGCAATTTATTCACTTTATCCTGTATCATGCGAGAGTTAGTTTAATCTTTGGATGATTAAAGATCAATTTATATTCTGTTCGCTACTTGAAAGAAGAATATTGGTTGAACAAAATTGAAGTCACAGTTTCCATTTTTTTATATGAGCAATATGATAATGGGGCAACCGATCTAATTTTGAACTGATGATGAACTAGTGAAACATATCGTGTACTTCTTATGGGAGATGTGATAAAACTCTGAAGTAATGTTTGTTGTTTATTCCCTTTATCCATTATTATGCAAGAGTTAGTCTAATCTTTGGATGATTGGAGATCAATTTATATTCTGTTCGCTACTTAAAAGAAAAATATTGGTTGAACGAAATTGAAGTCGCAGTTTCCATTTTTCGACATGATCAATATGATAGTGGGGCAACCGATCTAATTTTGAACTGACGATGAATTAGTGAAACTGTTGGAGTATGACTTAGTGTAGTAGTGTCCTAGGAAAGTCTAGACTATTCCAATGGAGTCTGAGTTAGTCCTAGGCTCCTAGCAGACTCTAGAGAATTCTAGTCTTCAAGTTAAGATGTAAGCCAAGTTAAGCTGTATATATAAGAGGGTGTGGAAGTCCAAGGGATCATCCCATCCAGAACTTTCTCCCTAAAAACAACAGAAACATATCGTGTACTTCTTATGGGAGATGTGATAGGACTCTGAAGTAATGTTTGTTGAGTTCTTGACTTCGATATTTCTATATATGTTATTGACCAGCAACGGTTCTTTGTACTTTATCAAACAAATGGTTTCTTGAAGATAATGCCATTCTGGCTCACAGGTTCAATATCTGAAAGAGTTTGGTTTGAGTACTGAAGAGCTTGGAAAAATACTGGCTTTTAAGCCGCAGCTCATGGCCTGCAGCATTGAAGAAAGGTGGAAGCCACTTGTGAAGTACCTGTATCATCTAAACATTTCAAGGGATGGTATGAAACGCATGTTGGTGGTCCAGCCTACGATTTTCTGTCTTGATTTAGAGACAGTAATTGCACCAAAGGTACCTCTTTGCATACGTATGCATATTTTTGTAGGCTACTCACTGTAGGATATTGTGATTTTTTTAACCTGTTCACTAGATGTATTCTGATTTGTTGAACATGGTCTTTAATAGTAAGATAGGACCGAGTAACTATTTTTGTGTTTGAGTAAAGGCGTGTAAATTGGATTTCTAGCTCTGAATGTGCTGATATATGGCTTGTTGACTCTTCTCACTTCTATCGGATCAATTATTTCAGGTACAATTTCTACAGGATATTGGCGTGAGGAATGATGTAGTCGGCAATGTGCTTGTGAAGTTCCCCCCTGTACTTACTTATAGTCTGTACAGGAAGTTACGGCCAGTGGTGTGTTCTCATATCATCTATTACTTTGAGTTTTGGTTATTTTATTCACCCTGTTTTAGAGTGCTTTCAGTAGGATAAGTATAGGTACATTGTTACTCAGATATCATAGGCTGGATGTAAGGCGCTTAAACTTCATCCTTGGCACAACCAACCAATTGCTCAACCTTTCATATTTATCCAGCTTTAGGCCTAAGTTTGTTGCTTTCAATTGAGGAAACACACCAATGTGCACGCTCCTCTTTGTACTAGAAGAGAAAAGCCAAAATAACACCATAATTACAATACCCCCAACAGTGACGATGAACACCAGTCAAAAGTCCAGAAACGTGCGAAATGGCGGTTCTTGGGGGAAATGGGCACATAAAAAAACACAACCCTCCACACTGCACCACGACAACGAGTGAGCAATTGTTTGACCATCAGCTCACCGGGTGAGCAGTTGTTTGACAATCAGCTTTCAGTTAGCTAGTTTAGGTATAAATGGTGAACCTGCAGCAAGGATTCATTACTCAAGCTAGGCATGGCAAGTCAGCTGCGATGAAGTTGATAAACAATGGCAGGCCTACTGCCTTTTCTAAGAACGCCAGTGGTGATTTTTGAATAAGCAGCCAGACAGGGAACACAGTTCATCATAATGTTGTTTTCCTGTGTTTGTTTAAATTTACTTAATATAGTGTGTGCCTTGTTCAGCTCCATTTGGCTCATGTATCTTCGAACCTCAGGTTATATTCCTGAGGACAAAAGGCGGAGTAACACAGGATGACATTGGGAAGGTCATTGCCTTGGACCCACAGCTCATGGGCTGCAGCATCGTGCACAAACTGGAAGTCAGTGTCAAGTACTTCCGGTCACTGGGCATCTACCACTTCGTGCTCGGCCAGATGGTTGCCGACTTCCCAACACTTCTCCGATACAATGTGGATGTTCTAAGGCCGAAATACAAGTACCTTAGGCGTGTCATGGTGCGGCCGCTGAAAGATCTTATAGAGTTCCCTCGGTGAGTCCATGGTACGCATATTCTCTTCTGGAAATATGAAGATCATATAAGCTGATGTTTCTCATTCGTGTGCCTTGTTGCTGTGTTGAACCAGGTTTTTCAGTTACTCTTTGGAGCACAGGATAGAGCCCCGGCACAAAGTTCTGGTGGCGAACAGGATAAACATGAAGCTGCGCTACATGCTGCCAGGTTCCGATGAGGAGTTTGCGCAGAGGGTGCGAGATGCTGTGGAGAGGAGAGCGAGATTTGAAGCTGGAGCGGCTAATCCAGAGGCATCTGGTGTGCCAGAAAACCTACCAGCGACAGAGAAGATGTAGCAGCATGTTGACACGGCATGGAGGCAGATTAATGCCTACGGCCAGTATCTCTGTAAGTCGTAAAAACACAGAGATTCCTCCTTGTCCTCGACTGTACATATTTGTGGGCAGGAGGAGCACAAAATGCATAAATATCTGGTAGAGCATGAAACCAACTCTTGTAAAATTTCATTTACACTAAGGTCATCAGAAAGGGACGAGTTAGGCATTAGCATTTTCTTTTGGTCTTTATTTCTCGCCAATTACATAAAAATACAGGACGAAATTCAGGTGAAGCTCTCTGCTACAGAATGTCCACCGCATGATTTATTAACGACCTTACTCAATAACTGAGCTACAACACACGAATCAATATACACGAGCTTTCGGTGGGAACGACTCGATTTCGTCATCTAGTGTGTTCATATGGACTGGCCTGTATGCCAAGCGTACCTTCTCATTCTCCCAGTACCTGTAAACACAGATGACAAATGACGTCAAACGTTAGGATCGCAGTGTTAAATGACCACAGTACTTGCTTTGAATCCTATTGTATCATGTCAGTCATTTGCAAGTAGGTTTTACACGAATACTCCCTCCGTTTCAAATTAATTGACACAGATTTAGTAAAACTAAATCCGCGTCAATTAATTTGGAACGGAGGGAGTACTATATTGTGTCACCATCAACACCACAGAACCTTTTTATGTTACAAAGACAATATTATTATCACATGAAGCTTAATGAACAGAGACAATCAAGATACTTACCCCATTGAGTGCTTCATCCAATGCACATCGTCTCTTGTCTGTAAGCAAAGAAGAGAAACAATTAACACACAGAAGCATGTTGGTGCAAGAAAGAGACGGTAAAATCAACAAGCGAAGTTGCAAACCGTGAAATCTTCACGAGCATGAGCCCCTCTGCTTTCTTTCCGAGCCTCTGCTGAATACATAGTTATGCATGCATTTATCAACAGATTTTCCAGCTCTATGGTTTCTATCAAGTCTGAATTCCTGCAGAAACAAATAACGAAAATGAGGGATCAATGCAAGGATACAAGTCAAACTAGTGCATACCATTCTTGAGAGGAATAACGTACCATATGAGGCTTCGATCACTGATCTTCACGTCATGATAACTTTCCCATGCTTTGCTAATCAGCTGACAACCTAGTAAGCATATGGCCAATGAGAATTCATTGATAAATCATATTATTAAAACCAAGATTTGTGGCTTTTCCTAATTGTGTCTATCTTTACTTATAATGTTCTTGCTTCGTGCTGTTCATAGCTCACAGAATTTCCCTTAGAACGGATAAGAGATATTCTAAGCAAAGGATGATAATGGACTCCAAAAGGGATATGTTCAATACCTTCTTCAAGTGTTTCCTGTGTACGGAAAACTGCAGCATTATTTTGCATAATGCGTTGTGTGTTGAGGCGGATCTTGGAAGTTGGTAATGACCCATTTGCATTTCTCAGCTTGTCCAACCATTCTATAGTCTTCTCCCCTGCACCATTCTCAAGAGGTTTCTGCTTGTCTCCTGCAAATATAATCAAGTCATTGATATCGGGTGCATCAGGAAGAACCAAGCAAGCGATGAGATACAAAACAGAAGAAAGTAACTTGCCTGGTCTAGAAATCTCAGCTACCCTGTTTGCACAAGCTCTGCCGAACACAACTATGTCAAGAAGTGAATTTGCACCCAGACGATTTGCACCGTGGACAGACGCACAAGCTGCTTCTCCAGCAGCCATTAAGCCGGGAATAACTGTATCTGGATTATCACCCTTGATATCCACAACCTATTATGCAAAACAAAACTCCTGTTAGAGGAACAGCGAACGTCATCCATGATCATGTCTAATGCTTATACAAGACAAACCTCCCCATGGTAATTTGTTGGGATCCCACCCATGTTGTAATGCACTGTAGGCAAAACTGGAATGGGCTCCTTGGTGACGTCAACACCAGCAAAAATAGCAGCAGTTTCAGATATCCCAGGAAGTCTTTCCTTGAGAACTTCAGGAGGCAGATGGTTAAGATGCAAATAGATGTGATCCTTCAATGGCCCTGAGATAACCAGACAATAGAAAAATGCCGATGTGAATAAGCCACCATGTTTGGCAACTTGAACATAACAGTAGAAGACTAGGACTTACCAACACCACGTCCTTCTCTAATTTCCATTGTCATAGATCTTGAAACAACATCACGAGAAGCAAGATCCTTTGCAGTAGGAGCATATCGTTCCATGAATCGCTCTCCTTCACTGTTCCTAAGGATACCACCCTCACCACGGGATCCTGAAAATAGTGTGCGATCACCAAGGTAAAGAAGCAGTCAGATAAGGAATGGTCTTAACAGACAAGTACAAAATCAACTGCAGAAATGCTCATCCATAAACTAGAGGATTTATGCATTGAAAGGCTTCCCTAAGATAAACAGGAAGAAATAGTTGAATATATACAACCTTCAGTGATGAGGCATCCAGCACCATATATGCCTGTAGGATGGAACTGGACGAACTCAAGATCCTGCAATGCATATATCACGCAAGCATAATCAAACAGGATAATGGAAGAGTAACTTAAAAATCCGCATTAGATTAAAAAAACTAACTTGAAGAGGTAAACCAGCACGTGCAACCATGGCATTGCCATCTCCAGTACATGTGTGAGCTGAGGTTGCCGAGAAGTAGGCCCTGCCATAACCCTACTTCCATAACCGAAAATCAGTTTCATGGCTAAAGTAAGGAAGGACAGACAATTTGTACCTACAAATCGTAGATGATCTTACCCCTGTGGCGATAATTGTATTTGTTGCACGGAAACGGTGAAGGGTGCCATCTTCCATGTTTAAGGCAATGACTCCCTGGCAGTTGCCTGAAAATCATTATGAGTTAATCAACAGAACTGGAACCATGGAAAGGTAGAAACACTCTTCATGAATATAATCCAAAAACTCTGGAAGCACCGGAGAAGTGCAAGTGTGTGAATCTCGTTACTGGCAGAGTAATAAGTATGGAAAAGAAGCTAACAAACACTTAGGGAGAACTATGTTACAAGCAAGCTTGGTTCATGGGTAATGGCACAGTGAATTATACATATCCTAATAATACTAACGGACAAAGCCCCTATAAGTCCATAACACATAATCAGCATTATGGTTAGGGCGCAACAAGAGCCCCATGAGCTAGGAAAACAAAGAAAAGTAAAATAACGCTTTGACCTCATATAAACGTTGTCAAAGGCGTAAGTTCCCTCCCTTAACTATACGTTGATAGAGTGGAATGAGGCACCCTGCGGAGGCTGCGCCTCCAACGCGGGTGGGCGAGCTCACGGGTGTGTGCTTCTAACCAACGCTTCGACCTCATAGACAGGGCAGTAACTTCGAAAGCATAATATGTGTCAACTTGTCTATACGGGAACTGGGATATTTTTTCAATGGCGTAAAGAATTCGAAACACATACTAGGAAATTTCCTAGATATGTATCTGTCTAACATTCTGAAATTTTCGTTTAAAAAAATAACATTCTGAAATTTGGGATGTGTGGATGCAGGGCAATATTTGAGCTCGTACTTTCCCTGTCTAGTTTGTGATAGTTGCTTGGGAGAAATGGGCTAGTATAAATCATGAATGCTATGATCTTATAAAATTAGCCAGCAGAATATGAATTTATCTTTTTGTTCCAGTCCTGGGGGAAGTTTGCTTCACGTAATAAGCATATTGCAGTGGATCAAGCAATTGAAGATGTAAGAACAATTGATGTGGTTTATCAAACTGAGAAATTTTGGATTTTCTTTGTTGCTGGTACTTCCACTGAGATGTTTTTTAGCTTTTGTCTGGAGTATGTTCGTTCGTTGAAGCTTGGATGTAGTATCTGGAGTTTAGATCCTTCGCTGTACCCTCTAGGCCTCTAGTGAGTTATTAAGTTCTAATAAATGTCTCTGTCATATGTTGCCACAAGAAAAGGCCAATCTAAAATGTCCGATAGAGCAGTTCAATTTTATTCAAGTTAATTTTATCTAATTCAGCATGCTTCCAGATACGAGGTATGAAGAAACATGCTAATCTAAACATAGTTATCTTACCTTCACTGTCCATGAGAAGGTCTAGTGCAAAATATTCTACAAAGAACTGAGTGTTATGCTTCATCGCTTGACCATACAGCGTGTGGAGCATAGCATGTCCTGTCCTATCAGCGGCACATGCACACCGGTAGGCTTGTCCACCTAATGATAACAGAAAAAGATAGGATGAGGAATAAGATACATATGGAGGTTACCTTCTCACACAAAAGTTAAATTATACCTTTCCCAAAATCTAAGCTCTGCCCTCCAAAGGCACGTTGGTATATCTTTCCATCTTCAGTTCTTGAAAATGGCAATCCATAGTTTTCAAGTTCTATAACAGCTTTTGGTGCTTCTCTGCACATATATTGGATAGCATCTTGATCACCTGGAAGTGGATAAAAATGACATATTATAAGATATTTCAATAAGGTTTTGTTGGTTCTCTTAAAAATGAGGTGGGCTTTCCTATGGAACGCATGGTCCATTTGCTTATAAAGAAGTCGTTTCCAATTAGCTCTTGAAATTATAAATTAGAACCTCTAGGTATGTTCCCCAAACCATGAAAATCTGGGGGTAGCTTACCAAGCCAGTCGCTTCCCTTGACAGTATCATACATATGCCACCTCCAGTCATCTTCGCTCATGTTTCCGAGAGCAGCATTTATGCCTCCCTGCGTATAATGTTACATGTTAGTGCACGTCAAAACCACTAAAACCTTACACAATAACTCATAACTTCAACGAAATCTAGCATGCATATTAATAGTGCAAAAGACATCATGCCTGAATGTGACCTTAAACTACATTCACAATGCAACATCACTAGTAAAGCAATTCACAGCTCAGTGTCACACTACTACATAAATTCGTCAGATAAAATGCATGCTGACAAATTTAGAGTTTGGACATTACAAACTTAGCATGGTATGGCATCAGTACGAAAGATTGCTTAACATAGTAGCTTTACAAGTCGATCAAGTACACAAGAAGTCCTGAACAGCACATCTACTTTAACATGAAAATTGCATTTCAGGGAATATTATGACTACTTCAAAGATGTAAAATAACAGGGCCAGACAGAAGTCACAATATTTTAAGCCCACGTATCAATTGATAATTAGAACAAATACAGAAGAAATTATGTTCATTCTATGCAAAACTTTATTTACTACCATGGTCACCCCTAACAAACTGCTGATTATGAGAACAGATGCCACGTGCACCTTTGCGAATTGATCCAACCTAGTGCTCAGTACAGCAGCTTAGAACCACTTAACTGCCTTTCACTATTCTACCCACTTGATTATCGTACTGCACAAAGAGTATCATAGGAAAAATAAATTTCCCACTGAATTTATTGGTAGCTAAATCATTGTATTCCAAAACAATCAACCAACAGAAATTATCAGCAGACCATACACGTAAAAAATCAGTTTCCATCTTTTTTTAAGCAAAAAATCAGTTTCCATCTTACAACTCACAATTCTTTTTGCGAAACACAGTACAAACGCAGACGCTCAAATACACCGTTTCCATCTTACAACTCACAATTCTGATATGTCTTGCGGTGAATCTCATTTCAATAGAAACAGACACCCAGCGATTTGTGATGAAATTATACCTGCGCCGCGACGGTGTGCGACCGCGTGGGGAAAAGCTTAGTGATGCAGGCGGTGTTGAAGCCGTGCTCCGAGAGGCCGATCGCCGCCCGGAGCCCTGCGCCTCCTGCGCCCACCACCACCGCGTCATAGGTGTGGTCCACCACCGTGTACGACGACTGCAAATGCTCACAGACATAAAAGAACAATCAATCACCATGCATTCCTCGATCACTAAACCATCTAATCACACATGTGACTAAAATTACTCGAGAAAACGGGCAAAATTTCCACCTAAAAACGGCAAACCGGGTCAGCTACAATAGTACTCGACAATTCCGGGAAAAACTACGTTGATCAGATGAAGCGGGGACGAGGAGGGGATCGAGCGTACCTTGGTTGTGGAGAAGAGCCTGGAGGCGGAGGCCTTGGCCCTGGAGAGGCCGCGCGAGACGCAGCTGCGCCACATCTCGAGCGGATCTCAGGACACGCGCGTCTTGGGGGCTTTCCGGTGGCGATGGGCGGTGGTGCGCGCGGAGAGAGGAGGAGCGGAGGGGCAGGGGAGGTGGCGGTGGCGGTGGAGAAGGAGACGAGGAAGGGGAGGTCGTTTATGCAGAGGGGTTTAGATGGGACGGCTTTGCCATTTGTCGCTCGGTAGCTTTTACGATTCTGCCACTGCTTTTTGTTTCCCTTCTTCCATTTTTCTTCTTTTCTGGATATCTTTTCCAAAATGTCTATCTATTATTAATGAACAACTAATAATTTGTATCACTGGTCTTTTTTTGTAGTTCATTTTTTACAACATTACCATTGGATCCATTAGTAAACACATGACTTACAAATTGAACATGCGAAAACCACGAAAACATTTAGAGCATCTCCATCCGCACACCGGAATTTTATCCGGCACATCCCAATTTATGTCCGCTTGGGATGTCAGAAACTTGTCCGGACAATCCTGGGTGCTGCCCAGACCGGCACCCAAAATCATGGGTGCATTTTGATCATTTTTAACAATTTAACAAAAGAGTCTATGCCAACAACAAATTCCGACAAACACATTATAAATAAAATGCGCAACTAGAAATCCAAATATGTCTAAAACATAGGAAAATATTGCATAGTCCGGTGAGAATCTAAACATAGGAAAAATATAGTTATTACATCATTCTAATTCAAACTAAAATGCGCAACTAGATCACTGAGCAACAACCTCATGTGCTCGGTGCGCCCATACATACGCAACTATATCACTCTAAAGTTTATCGTGAGTTGTTTCATCACGAATCTAAAGATGCGTGGTGAGAAATTAAGAGTATTCAGCCGACACGCTCGGCTGTGAGTCGGCAAGGGGTCCTGATACTCATACTGCTTATTTAACACCAAGTTAGCATTACACTCACTCAAAAATCATATTGTGCATGATAACACAATCATTTATGTCTCTCATATCTGCTCTAGGGACCAACACAGTGAATGATACAATCGTAAACCTAGCTTGGAGCACACCAAATGCTCGCTTCGCGTATTTGCGGACAATCTCTTACTTCCATGTGAAGGGAGAGTTTACTCATAAGAGGGTTGCAGATGGTTTTGACAAATGTGGACTAACAAAGATTTCTCTCTAGAGTACCGAAGAGGCACAGGTTGTAGACTATGGCACTATGCAGCTCAAGTATACACGGTGTACTACGCAGACGAGAACGATAGAATTCCGGAGTATCGGAGTATATATGTAATGGGAAATTCGTTGGCACGGATGATAAGCGTGAAGGGCGAATCCGTAATGATCAAAGCGTGAGGTTCCTTGTCGTGTCGTGGAGGAGAACTCCACTCCGCGTTTCAACTTTCAAGTGGAGCGCGCCATGTCCACGAATATGGCCAAGGAAAACAAAACGCGGCACATCCTGCATCGAGCAAACAAACGCGGCAACTGCCATCGCCATCATTTTACCAGGATCGCATTAATGCCATCGCTCATTCGCTCGGTCTATTTGATGTCTTCCTTTTCCTTTTGATGGAATTTGAATATCTCTACGAAACTCTAGCATTGCTGTCACTTTTACTTCTACGAGGGACAGTGGCGGACCCAGAAACTTCCGGAAGCCCGGACAAACAATCAAAAATCACTAAATTTTCAGCAAAAATGGCTACAAAAAATCAAAAAATACAAGCGCGCACCGCCGGCAAGCCCGGGCGGCCGCCCGGGCATAGGGGCGGCTGGATCCGCCCCTGACGAGGGATCTACCACTGCATCTTATTTTACCAAGAGATAATTATTCGGTTAGCCA
Source organism: Poa pratensis (assembly GCA_947311845.1). Lineage (NCBI taxonomy): Eukaryota > Viridiplantae > Streptophyta > Magnoliopsida > Poales > Poaceae > Poa > Poa pratensis. The sequence goes on along the minus strand of CAMZMU010000063.1, from coordinate 83,601,503 downwards.
CAAGAAGAAAACCCTAGCTGCTCCAGCATCGCTCCCGTGAGCGACCAAGAGCTTCATCGCCGCCACCTCTCTCAGTTCCTCCCCACCTCTTCCCCCTCCTTGCTGTCGTCGGGGCGAAGCTCGGGCGTCGGCGGCGGCTCCCCCTCGCGCGAAAGATATTTGCGCGGGCCTATGAGGTTGGAGGGGGCGTCGTGCTAGGCGATGCGCGCGGTGGTGTGGTATTCCTCGACGACGGCGTGGTGGCTTCGCAGCGATTCCCGTGCCAACGGCGGCGGCAGCTCTCGTGGCAGTGGTGGCGAATTCGGGCGGCACGGCGGCGACCTCGACTCCGTGGTCTGACGGAGGCGGGCCATGGCGACGGGACCTCACGGGGATGGCACGTGAAGGGGGTGCGGGTCTGGCTGTTTGGTGGTGACGGCGTCCATGGCACTGTAGCACGGCCGCGGGACATATCGGCCTGATCTGGCCCTACTAATGCGTCCAGTCGGCGACCGTCTTCGGCGGTGGAGAGTGGCTGACCCCCACCTAATGGATGTGACGCACCCAGATGCCTGATCCGGGAGGGGCCTACATAGTGTTGTCGATGGCTACGGGGTGTGAAGCCAGGCCGACTGCACTTTTGCTGCCCAACTAGAGAAGCGACAAGCCATAGACTTTGTCGTGCAACCGTTTGGAAACGTTTGCACGGAACTGTTCAACCGGTGCGGCTGGCGGTTTGACAATAGAATATATGATGATTTATTGCCGCTTTTTTTTAACTTTTTGCTTTCTAGCTGGTTGGTTCTACTCTCTGTTTAAACGGATTTGCTAAGTCTCAGCTGACTGATTTTTTCTTAAGTCTCAGTCACATTTTATAAAAGTGTAACAACAGTTGGATAGAAAAGTGCAATTGCACTTATTTTTGAACTACCGTTGCACATTTCTAAGATGACAGAGACTTAAGCAAAAATCAGTCACTTGAGACATAGGCAAATCTTTTGTGAGTGGTTAATTAATGCAATAAAATGGCAATATGTATCGATTGATGCATAGGGCAGGACTCCCCATTTCGGGAAAACGAAGATGAGGACGTCTACGACCAGTGCTGATAACATGTTGCAGGAAAATTGGGATCGTTTCATTCACTTCGTTGTTTTTTTTTTTTTTTTGCTAACGTTATACACCAGAATACTTTTGAACATACTCCGGTAAATAGAGATCGTTATACCTTCTCGTTTAGAAAAAAAAACACTCGAATTAACGCTCGGACACGGTTTCCAGTTCCCAGTCCTTACCCGGAACGGATTGTTGTGCATCTCGGAGTCGGATCTGGTATTCTGGTTTCCCTCCCTCATCGTCTATATATACACACACGTAGAACGTACGAAACCATAAGCGGCTGCAGTAGAGTGCATATCGAAACCCGCTGCAGTAGTGCATAGCTCGAGAGGCTTATACAGGATGGAAGAAGCCGGCATGGTGGACATAGAACAAGGCGTCGCCGTGTGCAAGGTATGCCTGGAGCCCTTGGAGTGGGTAGCCACCGGACGGTGCGGCCATCGCGCTCTGTGCCCCAAGTGCATGGTCACCGTCCGGGCCGGCGGCAAGAGAAGGCTATGCTGCGTCTGTGCAGCGTGGTGCCCCTACGTCGTCGTCACCAAGGCCGCCACCTGGGACGCTTCGCTCCTGAGCCGGATGCCGTTCGCCATGGTCGAGGGCAAGCACGGCAGGTACTGGTACAACAGGAGGACGGGGGCCTACTTCGATGACGCTCACCAATATTACGCTGTATTCGCCGCAGCCGACAAGATACCGTTGCCTTTTACCAGCCCACGGTTCGTTTCTCTCTCAGTGTAATCTTCCTGTCACGCGCTCAGTACGTGTTTGTCTATCATATTCTTACATATTGCCTGTTTTTCAACCTTTCAGCTTATGTTCCTGGTCGTTTACGCCCTCAGTTTCCTTTTTGGAGGAACTCTCGGCCATGCTTTCGCGAGGGAGGCGACGCACACATGGTCCAAAGTCATGGCCTATGCTGTGTGCATGTTAATCTGTTTGTTCATGGCTAGCGCCTTATGGTTTGGGCCAAGGTACTGCTGTGATGAGGACGAACCCGGTAGCACTCGTACGAACCAAAAATCAGGCGCACAGATTACGCCCGACCTCCCTTCATAGTTACCTTTTTTTTAAGGATCCTTCATAGCCACCTTGAATGCCGGACCATTTCGGGTCAGCACGCGGTTGAATGCCGTGCCATTGCGCCTAAACATCGATGTAAGTCTTGTTTGGTTACCCGCACCGTTTTTGAACCTCCCGTCTCCGTGGCTCACTTCGGACTGGCTCCGGAGAAACGCGGCTTGAGCCATGTTGTGTAGTCAGTTTGGTTGCTTGCACATCGTTTTTCTTTTTTGCCTATTTTTTCGCATTTTCGTGTTTTGCTGCCTGCATACTTGGCTATGAGGTGTTTAGATGCAACACTCGGCTGTTTGGTTGCATGCAGGTTTAGTGTTGTGTTCACCACTTTCAAAACTGATCATCTTACCACCTCCTAACACAAGCACACAGTCAGCAGCAGCAAGCAGCAATCAGCGTAACACAATCACAACACAACCATAATGACTACCATATGTACTACTCCCTCCGTTCCATTTTAATTGACTCACATATATCCACATATGGATATATGTGAGTCAATTAAAATGGAACGGAGGGAGTACCACGGTGGATGATCAAGTGCACAAGTATCTACTTAAGTACATCATAGCAGGGGACAAAAACACCCTGATGAAGCAACAGGAGAAGCACACATCCTAATCAAAATAAGTTATGAGCATTCTAAGCCCGGGTTAACAGCTAGCAGAGTCATCCCATGCCCCTGATCAACACTAACAGGGGCATGACATGCCCCTGATCAAAATAAGTTATGGGCATTCTAAGCCCGGGTTAACCCTGATCAACACTATCAAAATGCACTTGGTAAGCACGCTGGAACTAGCCGTGCTCAGGACAAGTGTACCCCCTCGCCGTCGAATCCATGTTCTTGTAGTGTCCATCTTGCTCGGCCTTCGGTACCTTGTCATGTAAGGTGACTTGGGTTAGCAATGCAGTATGAAGCACTAGCACGAACACGCAAAGGATTATCAATGCACAAGCAATACAGAGAACTCGCAGATCTGCATTTGGGGCAAAAAAAATCCTCAAATCAAGCAGTGCACACACACTATGTGCTCAACGAACCTATGCACAAACATTACCAAGTTATGCATGTGTGGATTTGGGACATCTAAACCCGAAATCAAGCACTACGCAACACATGAAGAATGAGGAAATGCTCAGAAAACCCCACAGTGAAGAACATGTCGATTTCGGGGAAAAACCCCAAATCGAGGCACGACGAAGCATGTACAGAAGTAGATCGGAGCAACTACAACCTAATGTGACATGTACTACACTAATTAAGCATCTACAAGCGCCGATTAAAGACCTAAATGTACCTGGAAAAACGGCGGATCAAACCCTAACAAACAAGTTTGTGTAGATTGGTACTTACCGTGGGGGTGGCCGGCGGTGCAGCCAGTGCAGACGGCGTGGTGTAGTACGGGACTACTAGGGTGGCCCGATCTTCACGGATTGACGGAGGATGTGGACGAACGCACGCAAGAACACGAAGAACATCAAGAAGAACGCCCCGAACACAAGAACACACACACGATACAAGAACTGTTTCCCTCACCGGTCGGTCCAACCGGCCCAATAGAATCCACACGAAGGTGGGAGATCGGCAAGTAGATACAAGAAGGGATCTTGGATGGTTGTTTCTCCAACGGTCAACCGGACCGCTCCAATAAAGTCACCCGAGGATGAAAGATTGGCAAGTAGTCAAACTACAAGTAGAGGTATTGAATCCACAAGGGGATCTTCTCCACAAGGGGAGGAACCATCCCACAAGGGGAGGAAGGAGACCGTCTTGAGGTGGGGAGCACAGCTCTACTCTAATCTCAAAACATAGTCTATCTCTAGATCTAGCCAAGGGGTGCCTATTTATAGTCTAGGCCCAAAGGGGACGAAATACATGGGTCAACACCCAGATCTGCACACAGGCACGCGCAGGGCCGGTACTACCGGCGGATACGGTCCGGTAGTACCGGACGCGCGCAGGTCTGGTAGTACCGGAACGATTTCCGGTAGTACCGCTTAGAGCGGCAGAGAGTCCAGTAGCTCCCGAGCTTCGGCGGTAGTACCGGGCTGATGGGCTCGTTAGTACCGGCCAGACTTCAACGTCTCTTCCTTCTCCTCTTCCAAGCCACCGTTTTGTCGGACTTCATTCCTCTTGCGCCTTGGCCATCTTCCCGTGGAGTCGTACTTGTCATGACTAGCAATACAAAGTGACGATGGTCAAGTAGTATACCATTCAAAAGGGTCGGAAGTGAGTTCTCGAAGAGGAAGGAGTTCACCTTTGATGTCCATGGTGACTTGTGGAGTGTTGGAGTGCTTGACATGGTGATGGGCGTGACTCGGGCTACATCATCGCCCCTCCCTTTAAAAAGAGTCGTCCTCGACTCTTGCTCTTCATCACCATGCAAAGGAGGTAGATGTGTTGTCGAAGAATTGGAATTCACCACGCCTACAAACACTAAAGACCAAGCAAACCATGTGTGTGCAAGAAAGAGGAGCATATCAACAATGACATGTCCATTCTTTGTCATAGCACCGTTAGCACAACACAATAATATAAAAATGTAGTGCAAGTGCAAGGTCAAAGTGCAAGCAATCCAATGCAACATCTTCAAAATGTGAGAACACAAAAACTCCATAAAAATATGAGGATGCCATCTAGGTATCTCATCTTGAACCATATGATCGTTATTGCACACAAGGCATTGGAAGGGACAATTTGTCATGAACCTTGATGCAACAAGAGGAGGATTTGGCAAAAACACACAATGTAGAATGTCCAAAATATCATCATGGTGGCAAACAAAGCACATGAAAGAGCAAGTTTTCAACATATTTGTTGCAACACCAAATTGGTAGAAACCAATAAACTCATGACAAGACATGTACAAAATGTCATTATGGTTGCAAACAAGCCATTGGAAAGAACAACTGTTCATCATATTTGTGGCAACACATAAATCATCATATGAAAGATCAAATAAACATGCTTGTCATATAGGAGACCAAAAACAACATCATGATTGCAAACAAACCATAAGCAAGAGAAATTGTTCAACTTGTTTGATGCAAAACATGGAAAGATTAGAGTTGGATTCAATCCACAACTCACATGTATGCTCTCAAGAGCTCTTTTTGTCAACTCATGCTCAAGAGAGGTTGACATTATCATGCGGTTACCGGCACACACACAAGACACAATATGAAGAAGTTATGTGCACGGTATATGAACACATCATCCATCATGAAGTGTCTCTTCATTTGCACATCACCAACCACACAAAAATCAATTGGATATGACATATGTGGATGGTCACTATGCAAAGTGAAGGATGGAACAAGGTCCATGAGAGAAAACGAAACATCTCCAAAATGTGAGAAAGCTATGGGGGAAATCTCATTATCAAGCATTTCAACATTAGTGCAAGCAACACATGTGAAAGAGAAATTGTTCAACATGTTGCATGCCACAATGGGAGAAAAGTGAAACACACAAACAAGGCATGCTCATGTCAAAATCATAACAAATAGGTAATTCCACTTGATCAACATTGGTTTCAAACAAGTATCACAAGGGAATAAGAACGAATCATATGTGACCTCAAAAGAATCATCCATAGCATGCAAGCAATCATAGTTCATCATGTCCACTAGCGGGATCATGGTCACATCAACACCCATACCTTGATAGTCCCACTCATGTGAAGTAGGTGTTGAAGTAGTAGGGGCTTCCAGTAGCCGACTTGTTCATCTTGAAGTTGACATGGGGTGGCATCATCATCATCCTCCATGTACATCTTCTCCATTTGAGGCAGCGTCAAGTTGAGGAGTGACGTCTCATCATCCATGGAACCTAGCACACAATGAGAAAACACACTAGAGGTAGAGGTTAAGTTGTTAGAAATCGAAATGGCCTCACAAGACCTATCAACTACCTCTCTCAACTCAAGTGGTGTATCACTCATTCCCTCAAAGTGAAAGCACTCAAACTCACATATGGTGGAGGCACTCAACTCACTCTCACTCTCACTCTCACTCAAGTGGGCTAAGTGGCTCTCATTCTCACATGGGATTGGTACCATCTCATAACTCAAACACATGAGAGTAGGCTCAATGTTCTCAACTCCAAACGCCTCCAAGGTTGAAGGGAAACTCCCATGTTCAACCTCCTCAACTATCTCGCCTCCAAAGGTCAATGTCATAGTGTAGGCATCATCACTCGACTCCTTGCCGAAGGGAAAATCCCATGCTCGGCAACTTCACTTGGCGCATCAACCAAAGAGATAGCATCATCCACGCTCGCCTCCTTGGTCGAAGGGAAAATCCCATGCTCGACCGTCTTCTCACCATCTTGGTCACCTTCTTGTTCACCAACTTGGCATTCCCACATCAAGTGACCTCTTCTATTGCATAGTGGGCACAAGAGATTGGGACATTCTCGTGGATCATGATCTTGGCCTTGGCAATTGTCGCATAGGAGGTCTTCATCTTGCCATATGGGTGCCAATGTGGTGGTGGCACTTGGTGTAGAAACCATATCATGAGAAGTGTTTGATAAGGGCGCCGTCTTGGTTGTGGCCTCATATGTGTGACCATGCTTCTTCCGGCGTCGACGTAGGCTTTTCGCGACGAAGTTGTCGAAGTCGGCCATGATCTCATCAAAGATGGAACTTGTAGCTCTTGTTGGCGCACTTGAAGTGGTAGCACGAGGTGACACCATAGGATGCGCCTTTGTCACTGTCTTCTTCTCATGTCGACGTTGACACTCTTGAGTGGAGGGGTGTCGCCGAAAGTCATTTGGATGCTTCTCCTTATGTTGACATCGTCGAGCTTGTTGCCTTGGCGACCTTTCCTTGGAGCTTCCACTAGAGCTTGGTGACATGTTGTGGTTCACCTTGGCATCTTTCTTGTGGCGCCTTGATGAGCTAGATGAAGGATGTAGTCTCTTGGCAAACTTGTCCATGGCATCCTTGAGATTTTGGAGCTTGGCCTTATCGATGCACTTCTTGGGGTGCCTTCTTGTTGTCGTAGAGTGTTTAGGCTTGGCACTCTTGGCGATGTCCTTGTCATGGCGCCTTCGAGAAGTTGATGGAGCTTCATAGGATGGACGCATGGTGGCCTTCTTGTTGCTCAATCTTGAGCTTGAACCATAATGGGTTGTGCCATGACGCTTGGTGGTGCCGCTCTTGAACATGGTGGTGATGGGGGTCCTCTCCTCTTGCATGTTGTCGAAGTCGCCGCACATGCTACAAGAGTAGTAGTCGTAGACGTTCTCCACCATGTCATCGGAGTTGTAGTCGTAGGAGTGGCGCTCCACCATGTCGTTGTTGTCGAAGTCGGTACCATATGTTGAGGTATGTGAAGACACTTGCGTCTCATTGTCGTTGGAGCTTGTGTAGTCGGAGTCGTGGTAGATTCGTATGTACTTGGAGTCGATACCATATGATGAAGGTTGCTCGACGTCATGGTACCGCTCCTTGTCGTGTACGCTCGAATAGTCGGAGTCGTAGTCGGAGTAGTTGTAGCGGAAGTCTTGGTGATGATCCATCATGTCATGGGGGTCATTGTCGGTGTAGTCGTAGTAGTCCCCCATGTCCCAATGCTTGGGGCATCATAGTACATGTGACTCATCGTGTACTCATTCTCATCTTGGCCTCCATAGTGGCATTCACTCTCCCTAGACATGTCAACTCACAAGACAAGTGTATATATGTGGAGTGGAAAGGAACTAGAACACAACCTCTCACCTTGTAGATAGTATTGGACGTCGTGGACAACCAAGGGAAACGATCACAAAGTAAAATGCTTGTGTTCAAGTATCCAAAGCAAACTCCAAAACACACACGGCTTAAAAGTTGGTAGGTAGGTATGGTAGGTGGAAAGCAAATTGAACCAACCGGAAACCAAGATATTGTCAAAGCAAGTAGAGAACCACGATGATCACAAAGCAAAAGCAAGTCAATCTCAAAAGATAGGAATGTAGTTCAAGGAAACTCACGCGCGGAAAGATAAATGGGACTTATGCAACCAATAAGTGAGCTAAAGAACCATAGGATCCTAGCGGAGACTATAAGCTCGTGTTGCACAAGTACAAGGAGAGCCACTAGCTCGATTGCAATTTATTGGTGGGCTACAAGATTTGCACAACAATGCACCACCTACAAGATGTTCATCGAGCTTGCGCTTTTGTCACATCCCAAATTTTGGAACTAAGAAAAACTTAGTTTTACCAGACCCAAAATTCAGAACCAACAAAAACTTTTTGAAATACTTCACTGATGATTGTGTTTTCCTTCCCACTGCTATGTTTGAACAGGGGTGACTTGTTGTTTAATTTGTTTGACTAGTAAATATAAGACCCAACCAATATAAAAATATATTTAACTTGGTGATCATGTCATGACAAGAAAAATATTCCATGTATCTTTTCCATTCTTATTTTGGCCAACTCCATTTCAATGACACTTGGTTTATCAGCAACCAAAACTAATACCAGTATTTGAGAAAGCAAAAGTATTTCCAAAATTTACTTGTTTATAAACTAAGGAGAACTACATACTATCTCCTGCCTATATTTCAACATTAATATTTTTGCAAGTATTTTTAGCTCTTATTTTAAAAACCTCTATTTTGACATGACCTTTAGGTAATTTGCTTGTTGTAGGAATTTGAATTCAAATATAATATTCAACTGATTGAATTCATAAAGTAATTCAAATTAAAACATTGAAGGAACTAAAATAACAATTATGTAAATGATTTAATAAAAGATTTAATAACTCAAATCTTACAATAAATATTACAACCTATTGAATTCTTGCAAAGACAAACAAATCTTCTTATTAAACATAAATTACAACGTCTTTACAACTCTACCACAAGAAACTGAATTTCGAAAAGGAAAATTACAATTGTTTCCTAAACTAAAATGTCTTGTATTCCTTTCTTCTCCTTTTGATCTTTATACCAATATTGTTTCCCTGCAAAACAAATGAAAAGCAAAGACAGAAATAAACAAAGGGATTAGGGTTAGTATTATCCTCAGTTAGGCAGTGTGATGCACTGCTAAACACATCATCGGATTTAAGACAAGGAACTTAGTGTAGTATCTGTTCTTAATCATCATATTTAGCCTCAGTACAACATCCCAGGCTATAAAATCCACTTGTCCAGTGAAAAGAAATGAAAATCTGAAGATAAGCTCAACCCATCAGTGCCAGTTCTCTGAACTGAGCCAGCAAAGGAGCCCACAGCACACACAGTCCTGGTAGCCATCATCACACTGCAATAGACATGTGATTAACAAGGGCAAAGGGAGTTGTAGGACACAAGCCACACAGCCCTGTTTCACCCACCACCATCAGCTCCTTTACTACCATGCACAGCTACTTCACTCCCAGGAGGAGGATAAAAGCAAGGGACAGCAGTAGCAGGAAAGGAGCAAGCTCATTTCACTCAGCTCAAGTTCATCACCCACACAGCCCACAGTTCACCACTAAACCACCAATCCCTCCACTTTTCACCACTGGATTCTTGCCTAAAGCAAGAGCAAGATGGATAGAAGCACAAGGCCAAGTAGGAGCTGGGAGGAGAAGGCCAGGAGCTGGAAAGGAAGCAGCTGAAGCAGGAGGAGCAGATCCACAAGAACTACCAGGAGCAGATCTACAAGGACTGCAAGCAACAGATCCACAAGAACTACAAGCAACAGCCCCAACATCACCACACTTGAGCACAGGTTGATATTCTATCTCTAGCCAAATGATCTGCTAGATGCACATGGTGTGGTGGAGTGTTTTCCCTCAGCTAAGCATAGAAATGCTATGCTAACATCATCACAGGGATTTAAATCAAGCAAAGCATTGTTCTTATTAAAGAAGAGCCTCAGCCTATGCATCATGGGCAAGGGACATAAATCCATCAATTTGAGCAAAGGCATACAAGCTTTATTTGCTTAAGTTCTTCAATTGTGAAGCACAAATCCAGTATTTAGATGCTGGGCACAAAACCCACAAAGGGGAGAGGCACCACAAGCACAAACATGCACTAATAACACCACTGGGTAGTATAAATAATTTTCCCTAGGCTAAAATAATTAGAATGCTTCTGTGTAACTCGAAGGAGGCATCACAGCAAGCAAAGCTAAATTATTTAGCTCAAGCAAATGAGATATACTAGCACAGGGCATTAATAGAGCATTTCATGAAAGGAACAAAATTATCAGAGAGCAATATCAGAGCAAGACATCACACAGGTTTCTAGCAGAAACACATCTCTGAATACAAGGTTCAGAATAACAACAGCAAACAGCAGAGGCACATATCTGAACCAAGTTCAGAGAACACCATCTGTTGCTACTGTCTAGGACAGATAGCAAATCTGTCGAGTGACAGAACCAGATCATCACCCCAGCCAAAACCACTAGCTAGAACATCCCCAACTTATTACATCGAGGCACTAGTTCATATTCAGAGATCACCACAAGGGCAGCCGAGCAAACCCACCACCTGAGCATCAAGAACCCTAGATCACCAATTCACCCAGGCATCGCAGAGCAGGGCACGAAGGCCTGGAGGGGGAAAGAAGAAGAAGAGAGAGGAGAGGAGAGGAGCTCACCATCGCCCATGGCCGTAACTCCACGGCGGCGGGGCAGTGCCCGCGTGGCCGATGAAGGAGGACCACGGGAGGAGAGCACCCGTCACCACCACCACCAAGGCGGCACAGAGAGTGATGCTCTGCACCTACCATGGGGCACGAGGAAGCTAGAAGGCGAGGGAGAGCACGGCGGAGCGGCGTCGTCCCCGAACCCTAACCCTCGGTTTTGAGTTGCGCACGGCCGCATCAGGCGAGGAGGAGTAAATCGCCGGGGTAGGAATGGAGAGGACTGCGAGGCGCGTCGTTTGCGCCCAAGCACGGCGGCGGAGGTTGCCACGCTTGGCCGGAATCAAGGGGCGACGGCGGCGGCGATTCTGAATCGCGTCGGGCTCGGGAGCGAGATGGGTGTGAGAGAGAGAGAGCGAGGGGAGAGACGACTGGCTCGGTCGGTCGGTCCGACCCGAGCCAGGCTCTGGTTTTGGTCTGGTTCAACCATGAACCAGGGGCAAAATCGTCCTTTTACTTTTACAGAAATTTTATTAAAAAGAAAAATTATGAGAAAAAGATTTATTCAGTACAATTAGAGAAACAAGGCCGTAAAAAAATAAAAAAATATTCAGAGTAATTTATATGAACTCCAAGAAATTGCTTTGTATTATAAATCACTTTATCTTGATTTAAAATATAAGATATTAATATATCTCTAAGAATTATCTTAAATGAGATGTTAAGTTTGAAAATTCAAACAAAATTCAAATAAATTAAGAAATAAATATATTCTTAATTTCCTCATATAATAAAATAAAATTATGTTACATAAATAATTCCTCCTATTATTTAATAAATCAAAATTTAAGTTTAATTAGTTAAATACTTTCTTCAAACCTCAAATATTCTAAAAAGGGAATTTAAATAAGATAAAATACTAAAATTCTCATTAATGAAAAATACAAATAACATATATCAAAATGAACAAAAAATAAAATCTATCTGTTTGTATAAAGCAAACACCTGTTTGACTAAAATCGAATCACCCTAACATTGAAACAACAATTTACTTATTAATTTAAATATTGGTTAATTCAATTAATTTGAACCCAATTGGTTTGCCTTGTGTGCAGTAGCTATTTGTGATGTTTATGGTTGTTATGTTGAGATGATTGCTTGAGTAGTTCAGTGATTGTTGGTACTTGTTTGTTTATCGATTAGACGAGAACGTTGCTGGAATTATCGAGGAGGGGGAATTTGTTGAACCTGAAGATCAAGACCAAGGTCACTTTGCCGAGCAAGGCAAGCTATTCTCTGAGCTTGCACTACCAACATATGCATCTACTTTCATAACATGTTTACCCTCAAAGCAAGATTTACAAAACCCATTTCAAAAGTATATGGATATTATTTTGCCACCCTATGTAGTAGTTTATATAAAACTTTAGGATGGGAAAACAATGTTGTTTATTCAAAACTCCTTTGAAATTTCTTATGAGTTTATGAAATACCGAGATGTCGGTGTTGGAGTGGAAAAGTGGAAAAATGGTGATGTTTATGAAAAATGCACAGTGTCCTAGTACTATGGAAACCAATCCTACCCTGTGCGACCACATTTACCACATATGGGAAAAGGCGTAGTCATGTAGTTTGCTCTTATTAGTATGGGATACCTCATCGACGGAGATGACTCCGTTATGCATGAGGGGATGGTCCGAGGATCTACCCCCTGACCCGGGTCCTCACACAAGTTGGTGGGGAGGATAGAAGGTTCCACCATAAACCGCCGGACAAAACTATGAGTCCTCACACTTAGGGTTTCTGACGGGAAACCGGACTGGGTGTCGATGGAAAGTGTCATATGGGAAGGATCCTATACTAGCATGAGCAAATAAGAGGCTATGGCCGGCGGCTTACTTCGCATACCCCTGGTATGGCGAGACGTGGCAGACACGATGAGTTGCTGGATGGATGTGGGTTTAAAAGCGTGCTACCTCTGCAGAGTGTTAAAACTATTCGAATAGCCGAGTCCTCGGATATGGACAATTGGGAGACTGTCCTAAGACCATGTGCAAGTTTTGCAAAGTTTTGAGATTTGAAAATAAAATGAAGATGTGTTGTATCTGCAACTCTACCGACGGGCTGGTATGAGGTTGCTGGAGAATGACTTGACCATGACGGGCTATGGTCGAGAAGTGAAGAGTTTTGTGATTTGAAAGTGGAAAATGTTTTAGGCAACTATACCGAAGGGCTGGTATAAGGTTGTTGGAAAAATGAAAAAAGAGGAGTTTTGGAGAAATAAACCAAATGGTGATATTTTCGGGAAAAAGTTTTAAACGAGACTTCTTACAAAAACAGATTTATGGGAAAGATTCTGAAAGCCTTCCTTTCTTTTTCAATAAAGATATAGAGATTTCAAACAAAGTTTTATTAAACAAAAGTCTATCCTTCTCTTTTCAACAAGGGTATAGAGTTTTCAAAGCAGAAAAAGTTTTATTTAAACAATAAAAAGAGTAGTGCATGCTCATTTCGGGGGTAGTTTGCGAGTACATTCAAATGTACTCATATTGGTTTCGTCCCTGGCTATTGTCTTAGCCAGATTTTGAAGAAGAACTGTTCGAAGAAGAAGACTTCAATAACGTCAATGCGAACTAGGGCGCTTCCCAGTCAGCTGCCTGTAGGGTTGGCAGTGACTTGGGCTCCACGTTGATTTGGTGATTTCCGCTGCGAATACCTGATGAAGTTATGGCTTCAATCAAGTAAGTACATTTATTCGGTATTTATGGGTGATCTGTGATGCCAATTCGAGTTATGTGCAACAACAGACTGATCATGGGATTGTTGCAGGAAACATAACGGGTATCTCGGATAGCTAATCCGGGGTCCCCACAGACTTGGTATCAGAGCCATCCTGACTGTAACAGACCTTAGTTAGCATGGACGTTAGTTAGGAAAGAAATATTTTGTTAAAAATATATTGTTACCAAAAACATATTTTTATCTAAGGAAGTCCAAAAATAGCTTCCACTCTTCTCACCTTCTCAAATATTTCCGAGACTAATCCCTCCATTTAAGATTTTTCAAGGAATTCTCTAATCCCTCTTACCCGTTCAAAATAATCGACGATGAACCCAAGTGAGACCTAATCAGCTAGCACCCCCGAAGAAGTTTCCATCCAAATACTCGACATTTAACATCAAGGCGATTGATCTGCAAATGCCAAGATCATCGATGTCCACAAAGCAAGAGACCTCCGAAGAACTCAGCTCAACATCAATAATTCTACTCAAGTTGCAACCTCGACAATCTCAATTTTTCCTGCTGAAGCCTAAGGTGACAAAGTGAAGACTTCACCAACTATGTTTAACCGAGACCATAGGATAAACCTGATAGGAACCTTGGGTGTACTACCCGACTACCACGAGTATTAGACGTCCTTTGGTACTAGACGTACCTTGTGTGCTCTTTGCTTGAGTGTACTCTGCTTGTGTATTGTTTGTCTGTGAATTCTCTGTTTGTGTGTTCACAATCACGCCTTGTCGGCAGCACACAGTAACCTCAAAATTCTCTTCTTACCAAAGCTTCGTGAAGCTCAAGAACCAAGGAAGTCGACAATGAAGTTCCTCCTTTACTCAGCTGAAGAAGGACAAAGGTGAAGACAAATAACCAACAGAGTACCCAGAAGAATCAAACGCCGGAAACACCTGCTATGGACAACATCAACCACCAAGCAACCTCAGACGCAACCAAAAGTGTCCAGATGCAATTAGAAGTTTTAATCTCCTTCTTCTAACTAGAAACCGGAGAGAGTCGAGTACATAGGCTCGACGCATCCTGAAAACAACGCGTCCCCATCTGTGACCCTCGTAAGGAGAAAATATCTGGAAGTGATATCTGCACCAACCCCAAGCACCAAGGCGCGACACCCAAGACGAAGAATGTCAAGCTACCCAAGAAGAACAATGCCTCCAAGTCAACTCCAGCCGCAACCTTCAGGATGACCCTTCAAAACCCCTTTTTAAGGGGGGAAGACCTGCAGTATGTATACCAGAAAATGTTAATAATTAGTTCCTTGCGCCTCAGTCTTGTAGTGTCTGGAAACAGCCAACCAGGACTCTCCCTCAGCGTCGATCGTTAAGTCAAACCCATCATCGAGGATCTGAACTCAGCACAGAAGATCATCGACAAAGAAAGCTCGCAACATCAATTTGTCAAGATCTCTCATGGCGACCTTACTGAAGAAGCAACGACCTCGGAAGAGTAGTCAACCCAAAAACCCGTGCCCTCATACTCCCCTGTTACCACCGGGCAAATCTCGAGGACGAGATTTATTTTTAAGGGGGAAGAGCTGTCACATCCCAAATTTTGGAACTAAGAAAAACTTAGTTTTACCAGACCCAAAATTCAGAACCAACAAAAACTTTTTGAAATACTTCACTGATGATTGTGTTTTCCTTCCCACTGCTATGTTTGAACAGGGGTGACTTGTTGTTTAATTTGTTTGACTAGTAAATATAAGACCCAACCAATATAAAAATATATTTAACTTGGTGATCATGTCATGACAAGAAAAATATTCCATGTATCTTTTCCATTCTTATTTTGGCCAACTCCATTTCAATGACACTTGGTTTATCAGCAACCAAAACTAATACCAGTATTTGAGAAAGCAAAAGTATTTCCAAAATTTACTTGTTTATAAACTAAGGAGAACTACATACTATCTCCTGCCTATATTTCAACATTAATATTTTTGCAAGTATTTTTAGCTCTTATTTTAAAAACCTCTATTTTGACATGACCTTTAGGTAATTTGCTTGTTGTAGGAATTTGAATTCAAATATAATATTCAACTGATTGAATCTATCTATTATATTATTAAAACAACAAACAATTGACGGTGGAGATTTACCATCGTAAAGGCAAGATATATAAACGGTCCATATTTCTGACCAACCATCACGCACAGCACGTTTGGAAACTACAAGAATTACCGAAAACACGCTCCCAATGCATCAAGCCCAACAATTTTGGAAGTTCACGAATTACCGGCGTCAACACGCCAGCCCAATGTGGAATTTGCTCTTCCATAGGAAGCGTACAGGATTTGACCTGCCAATTGTGTCCGTCTGTAATGAATGTCTTCAGATTTGCGATACAGATTTGCTCGCCCAGAAACACGAAACATGGGAAATCGTTTTCGTTGAGGAGACAACATCCAAAGGAAAAGCTTCCAATGTACTCCTACCGTCCTACGTCACATATACATATTCCAATCGACCACGCACGGGTCCTTCTATCTAGCATCTGTTTTCAATCCGCTGAGATCGATGATGCTGCGCCGACCGCCATGTAGCACACCAAAGGCCCGGCCCTGTCGCAAACTCCGGAATCTAGAGGTACGAACTCGATTTACTTTATGATTTAAGACATGATCGTGAACTTAGCTAACAAGATTTAAGACTTACGTAGACTGCTTACAATCAATGGATGCTTTTTGTGTAGATGTTCGGCTATCATGTCCATCAGTTAGCTGCGTCTACGAGTTTGTGTTACCATCGCTGCATATATGTTCTTCAGATATGTTTTTACTGGCCGCCAGCGCTCTCCATCGATAATTTAATAGACGGTGGCGCCAGGAGCCGTCGTTGCAGCCGAGATTAGAATCATATTGAGGACAGGACTCCACGTAACTGTCAAAAACGGCGGCGACAAAAGATGCATCTGATTGAAGTTGTTGCATCAAGCATTAGCTAGGCCCCACGAAGCAATATCGCCGGCAGTCTCGACTACATGGCCATGCATGCATCATGATAGGTGTTCACAGACAGGGACCTGCTCGATGTCACGTTATCGGACATGTGGTTCCTCATGCGGCACCGCGACGCTCGGCCAGGGCACGATCTGCCTCAATCCGCTTCAACTGGCAGAAACCAGTATACATATACATCCACGTTTCAAGTTGAGGTATGGAATAATCATGTTTATTTACTGTTTCTGTATTCTTAACATATTTTATGTGATCGTTTAAGATTAAAGCAGATAGAGAGTATGTGTATACATATGAACTGAAATATCGTGTCCAGCGTGCCAGACTGTCAGATACAATCTTGACCCATGCAGGAATTCATACAGGCCAAAATTGAGTGAACCTTAAAAGATAATAAAGTTCAGGTACAAAAACTACCTCTTTTGTACGTTTTCATTCGAAAAGTTTTTCCAGAGTACAAAGTAAATCTTTTGGTGCCGCATTTTAGATCAGCCGTGCTCTTAGGCAAATCATGTTATTATGTGATTGCATGGACATTCTTTCTGCAAAAAAAAATTATATCTTATTCATCTTAACCCTATGCTTTGACCAATAGTATTTATGCCCTTACAATTAATTTCATCTGAAAAAGGTTAAACATGTCATGTGGTTTATTTTTAATTTTACGGTTTTGAATGTTAGTCGTCCGTACCACAACATCCAATCAAGGATATTTAATTAATGACCATATTTGTGTTTTATACTTTTCATAAAGCGCTCACCACAGTCAATACATTATCTTACGCCAGGTACCCTCAATTGATGCCTCTATGTAAACACGTTCCCTGCTTGCTAGAAAAGGCAACGTATACGATCCTCTCCATATAGGCAACCAAGCATTGTTATTGTTGATCCATATTGCTCCGGCGCTCGGATGCAGCCAAAGCATCGAAGCAGACGAATTATTCTGAATGAAGGGGCGAACAAGCAGGTGATTTTTTCATTTTTCATTTTATTCGTTTGATTTCTTCTTCACAAGTCTACCATGATTTTGATTCAATTTTTGGATTTTTCTGTCCCGTCATATGCATAAATGTGTTTCTCCATGTAAGCCATTTAAACATAGATCATTGCTGTGGTCAGGGTCTACATGTCCACAACACATTTACAAGCCATGATCTGAATCGATATTTAATGACCATATTTGTATTTATTGGTTTTCTTATACATTGTTAGTTTCTAGGGTGTGTAACTAGCGTGAGAGCTGTATGAGCGGTTCTTAGAGTTGGTATTATTTGTTCCGTTACTTCATAATCACTCCACTAAGGAGAGGGCATTAAATTTTCTAACAAGTATATCGTGTTTGATATGCTCTGGAAGAAAATCCTTTACAAGCCGATGTATGAATGGCAACTGTAATCAATCTTTTTGGCAGGAAAACATTTAATTGTTGCTACTTCTACTTGCTATCTATGCTCGAAATTACAGCTAAAGCTTGCAGTTGCTCATTTACAAGCCATGGTCTGAATCGATAATCAGTGTTAGCTGAAGAATTGGTAGTGCAACCGTTTGCATGGAGGATCAAACCTACTTTAATGACCATATTTGTTTACTATCCAATATATCATGCAACGAAAATTTATTGTAGAATATGTGACTATTTTTTAATCAATTAAGTGCACTCTTTCTCTAGGTGAAACAATCTGGTAGCTGAAGGTGAAGTCTTCCGTGAGATGGCACAGTGAAGTTTCTAAGTGAAACAGAGTGATTATCTGGTCTCTAAAACGTAGGGTTTTTACATATGTAAGTGGCGCGATCTATCAGTTACGAAGCGAACCGTGAATATAAATAGGGAAAATAATAATTATATTTTTTGTATTGGTTTTCTTATACATTGTTAGTTTCTAGGGTGTGTAACTTGCGTGAGAGCTGTATGAGAGGTTCTTAGAATTTGTATTTTTTTTGTTCTGTTACTTCATAATCACTCCACTAAGGAGGCCATTAAATTTTCTAACAAGTATATCGTGCTTGATATGCTTTGGAAGAAAATCCTTTACTAGCCGATGTATGAATGGCAACTATAACCAATCTTTTTGGCAGGAAAACAATTAATTGTTGTTACTTCTACTTGCTATCTATGCTCGAAATTACATCTAAAGCTCGCAATTGCTGCAGTTTGAGGAAAATACAAATTGAAGGTTAGACTGTACTCTAGCATAATAGAACTTTCAATCCTAAACTATGAACTTATGCAAGTTTTGCATTTATAACATTACAAAAGTATTTCATCTAGCCGCGCAATTGTGCGGGCCACCCAGCTAGTTATATAATTAAAACACAAGACAAACGACGGCCAGGATTAATCCGTTATAAGTTAGATCGTATGAAAGGACGAGATTAAAAACGTACGTGGATCTAACTTCAGATGGAAAACGCACTTTGTATTTGACATGGACTCTTATCTCTACCAAAAATATGTGGGTACACGATTCTCTGTTGCCCATATATGCTGCCCGTGATTGCTTTTGGTACGCTAGGATCAATCAAACACGATTGCTATTTCAATCCGCAGGTGTACACAGCAGCAATCACAATGGACGTTGTGCGGATCTGAAGAAGGCAGCTAGCTATCGATGAGCTCGAAGAGACGGCGTCGATCTCGGTCTGGTCGAGCTACCTCTAGGCATGGCAAGGATGCTGATGATCGCACAAGGTACCATGAATCTACCTCATGCTTTTCGACGAGTCCGGCCGGCCGGCAAGTCAGTCCGGCGAAGCCAGTACTGATCATGAAGGCCACCACACACGTTTGGATGCTGGCGATACAAAGAGGCAAACGCAAGTGGTACGCCGCGCGGCAGTAAAGAATTTGCTGATCGATAGAATTTGTTGATCGACCACAGTCTGCATCAGTGCTACTTCGTAGCTTCGAAAAGGCAAGGCCGAGCGGCCGGCGGTCGGCGGTGTCGCTCCGCTATATCCAGAACCAATCAGCTCTCCACGCCATGAGGAGATGAAGTTGCTCTCCGGCCAATCAAGGAACATATGACCAGGCGGCCGGAGGCCTCGCTTCGCCATATTGAGCTCGCTAGGCCTAGATCATGGTGGCGATCAGGATATGCGTAGCTGTAACACAAGACATAACAGCCGAAATCTGACCTGCTTCCAAATTTTCGATTAATTCAGCTGGTACATGGTAAAGAAAAAAGTATCTATCTCCGCAAAGCATCTCTTCCCAGCGTTTGGCGGAAGTTTGCGCTATTGCCGGCGACAAGTTTGTACAGCCTTAAAGGTTGCATTAGTAATACAAAAGTTTTATAGTATCTACCAATCAATTATCATGGACCCAATTCTTGGATTTACAGTTAACATGGATTCTACATCAGGTTAGTGCATTGCATATATTATTTTTATGAGGGTTATTTACTTTCTTCATGCTGGAATCCTAATCCAAGACTTACTTCCTGCATCTATGAATCATTGCCTCGGATCCCTTTAGGAGGTGATTGCATGGAGTTTTGTTCTTAAGTTTTACTCTTATTTCTTTCGTAGGTGCTCAACGAAATACCCACCAAAGCAATTTCCTTCTTTTGTTATACCACAGACTGTATTTACTTAGGATGAGTGCGCACATGGGGCTGCAAGAATCATGTCCATCTCTGTTCCGTGGTGCACGTTCTCACATAGGCCTCATGTTCTTCAGTATATCAATAACGAGAGTTGATTTTGTAGGGACAAGGTTGGATTATTTTGCTTGCTCCAAGCTGTGTTTTTTTAGCAACAGCCTGCAAGAGCATAGTCAACAATCCGGAGTACAAAAGGTAATTTACAGAGTTCATCGAAATTATACGTCCGCAACTTTTTTGTTGGATTCGTGGCTCTTATATCTGTTCCGTGGTGCATTCTCACTTAGGCCTCAGTTTTTCAGTATATATATCAATATCAAGAGTAGTCATCAATCCGGTGTACAAAAGGTAATTTTCAGAATTGATGGACAGTGTAAGTGCTCAAGTTTTTTGTTGGATTCGTGGCTCTTAAAATCAATATGCAGATTGATATTTGCAGGTTAATAGATCCTCAAGTATATGCTTTTGTTATAAGATGTTCGAAATTTTAAGTGCTCCCAAAATATTGGCCTTATTTACTAAAATTTAGTTTATCATGGTTATTCAAATCTAATTAAACAACATACTCTGAACCAGTAGGTTTTTTCACATCTAATTATCATGCTTCTTCTCTACTGCTTTATTTTTCACAATTAATTTGGAAAGTTCAGTGAATATATATGTAACTTGCTTCTTCTGAGTCTGAATCATCTTAAAAGGAAAGATAATTTAAGAAGCGGAGGAAAGTGTCTCAACGTGGCAATTGTACCAATATATGCTGGCAGCATACTTCTTTCTTATTTCATATGCACCATATTTGAAAAACTTTAGACGCACACTTACAGAAGAAAATTCTTATGATTTAAATTTTCTTCATGTATAAAATGGGCAGAAGTCAGCTATATTTTACTTCTTGCTTAATATTAATGTCGTCTGATCAAAACGATAGGTATGTTGTTTATGGATTCTTAGTCAATCATCAATATACATATTTATTTGTACTAAGCTCCCCCATAAAGACGCGGGATGATCAGAGGGACGAAGTATTGAGATATTTTGTAATAAAGTGATAAAAATAATAGCATTATTTCACAGAAAAAATAACATTCAAATACGGGACATACTTCATTAGGGGACAATATTTTGAAAAAATCTATTTTAAACTTTTGCGGACGCAAAAAAATTAGCGATGAAGAAGCTATATTCACATACAACAGGTGCGAATTTCTGTAAATTGTTAAGTGAGAAAAACATTGTGGACACTTTCGAACTTATGATGTCAGGGTGCCATACTAATAGTAGAAAAACAGGATATGATTTACACTTTGTTTATTAAGGTAGAACTTGATTAATCCAGACGACAAGATAATAGGAGTTTAAGGGACACACACAAAAACAAAAGAGCCTCAATAGATTGGTTTGTGGATTTATTCATCCTTACATAATGGGTTTATAAACCTTCGATGATTTACCCTTTGTATGAAAGCAATTTTATATATCTTAGCTTCTGTCCTTACTAGCGAAACTATAATTCGGACATGATCTGCAGGTGTTGTCCCTTATGTATCTAGCTGGTACATAACCGAATTTCTTAATGTTAGATGACCTGGAAATACTCCACGGGCGCAGAGACAAAATTGATTGATGGAGTTTTAAACTATAAAAATGGTGAGATAGTCTACCGTTGCATATAAGAGAACACGGGAGCCTAAACAGTAAATGTATTCAGATTTTGCATTTGCAGCATGTACATATGTTTTATCACATACCTTGAAACGTGGAAATAGTTGGAAGCTCAACAAAGTGAGTATCCGAAATCATTCTAAATTTATAATTGTTTTATATATATTTAAAGATAATAAAAAGGAGAAGAATGATAAATTAGTAATATAAGAGCTCTATTATATGTATATATCATCACTAGCCGCGCAATTGCGCGGGCCACCCAGCTAGTTCATAAAGTAATTCAAATTAAAACATTGAAGGAACTAAAATAACAATTATGTAAATGATTTAATAAAAGATTTAATAACTCAAATCTTACAATAAATATTACAACCTATTGAATTCTTGCAAAGACAAACAAATCTTCTTATTAAACATAAATTACAACGTCTTTACAACTCTACCACAAGAAACTGAATTTCGAAAAGGAAAATTACAATTGTTTCCTAAACTAAAATGTCTTGTATTCCTTTCTTCTCCTTTTGATCTTTATACCAATATTGTTTCCCTGCAAAACAAATGAAAAGCAAAGACAGAAATAAACAAAAGGGATTAGGGTTAGTATTATCCTCAGTTAGGCAGTGTGATGCACTGCTAAACACATCATCGGATTTAAGACAAGGAACTTAGTGTAGTATCTGTTCTTAATCATCATATTTAGCCTCAGTACAACATCCCAGGCTATAAAATCCACTTGTCCAGTGAAAAGAAATGGAAAATCTGAAGATAAGCTCAACCCATCAGTGCCAGTTCTCTGAACTGAGCCAGCAAAGGAGCCCACAGCACACACAGTCCTGGTAGCCATCATCACACTGCAATAGACATGTGATTAACAAGGGCAAAGGGAGTTGTAGGACACAAGCCACACAGCCCTGTTTCACCCACCACCATCAGCTCCTTTACTACCATGCACAGCTACTTCACTCCCAGGAGGAGGATAAAAGCAAGGGACAGCAGTAGCAGGAAAGGAGCAAGCTCATTTCACTCAGCTCAAGTTCATCACCCACACAGCCCACAGTTCACCACTAAACCACCAATCCCTCCACTTTTCACCACTGGATTCTTGCCTAAAGCAAGAGCAAGATGGATAGAAGCACAAGGCCAAGTAGGAGCTGGGAGGAGAAGGCCAGGAGCTGGAAAGGAAGCAGCTGAAGCAGGAGGAGCAGATCCACAAGAACTACCAGGAGCAGATCTACAAGGACTGCAAGCAACAGATCCACAAGAACTACAAGCAACAGCCCCAACATCACCACACTTGAGCACAGGTTGATATTCTATCTCTAGCCAAATGATCTGCTAGATGCACATGGTGTGGTGGAGTGTTTTCCCTCAGCTAAGCATAGAAATGCTATGCTAACATCATCACAGGGATTTAAATCAAGCAAAGCATTTGTTCTTATTAAAGAAGAGCCTCAGCCTATGCATCATGGGCAAGGGACATAAATCCATCAATTTGAGCAAAGGCATACAAGCTTTATTTGCTTAAGTTCTTCAATTGTGAAGCACAAATCCAGTATTTAGATGCTGGGCACAAAACCCACAAAGGGGAGAGGCACCACAAGCACAAACATGCACTAATAACACCACTGGGTAGTATAAATAATTTTCCCTAGGCTAAAATAATTAGAATGCTTCTGTGTAACTCGAAGGAGGCATCACAGCAAGCAAAGCTAAATTATTTAGCTCAAGCAAATGAGATATACTAGCACAGGGCATTAATAGAGCATTTCATGAAAGGAACAAAATTATCAGAGAGCAATATCAGAGCAAGACATCACACAGGTTTCTAGCAGAAACACATCTCTGAATACAAGGTTCAGAATAACAACAGCAAACAGCAGAGGCACATATCTGAACCAAGTTCAGAGAACACCATCTGTTGCTACTGTCTAGGACAGATAGCAAATCTGTCGAGTGACAGAACCAGATCATCACCCCAGCCAAAACCACTAGCTAGAACATCCCCAACTTATTACATCGAGGCACTAGTTCATATTCAGAGATCACCACAAGGGCAGCCGAGCAAACCCACCACCTGAGCATCAAGAACCCTAGATCACCAATTCACCCAGGCATCGCAGAGCAGGGCACGAAGGCCTGGAGGGGGAAAGAAGAAGAAGAGAGAGGAGAGGAGAGGAGCTCACCATCGCCCATGGCCGTAACTCCACGGCGGCGGGGCAGTGCCCGCGTGGCCGATGAAGGAGGACCACGGGAGGAGAGCACCCGTCACCACCACCACCAAGGCGGCACAGAGAGTGATGCTCTGCACCTACCATGGGGGCACGAGGAAGCTAGAAGGCGAGGGAGAGCACGGCGAGCGGCGTCGTCCCCGAACCCTAACCCTCGGTTTTGAGTTGCGCACGGCCGCATCAGGCGAGGAGGAGTAAATCGCCGGGGTAGGAATGGAGAGGACTGCGAGGCGCGTCGTTTGCGCCCAAGCACGGCGGCGGAGGTTGCCACGCTTGGCCGGAATCAAGGGGCGACGGCGGCGGCGATTCTGAATCGCGTCGGGCTCGGGAGCGAGATGGGTGTGAGAGAGAGAGAGCGAGGGGAGAGACGACTGGCTCGGTCGGTCGGTCCGACCCGAGCCAGGCTCTGGTTTTGGTCTGGTTCAACCATGAACCAGGGGCAAAATCGCCCTTTTACTTTTACAGAAATTTTATTAAAAAGAAAAAAATTATGAGAAAAAGATTTATTCAGTACAATTAGAGAAACAAGGCCGTAAAATAAATAAAAAAATATTCAGAGTAATTTATATGAACTCCAAGAAATTGCTTTGTATTATAAATCACTTTATCTTGATTTAAAATATAAGATATTAATATATCTCTAAGAATTATCTTAAATGAGATGTTAAGTTTGAAAATTCAAACAAAATTCAAATAAATTAAGAAATAAATATATTCTTAATTTCCTCATATAATAAAATAAAATTATGTTACATAAATAATTCCTCCTATTATTTAATAAATCAAAATTTAAGTTTAATTAGTTAAATACTCTCTTCAAACCTCAAATATTCTAAAAAGGGAATTTAAATAAGATAAAATTACTAAAATTCTCATTAATGAAAAATACAAATAATATATATAAAAATGAACAAAAAATAAAATCTATCTGTTTGTATAAAGCAAACACCTGTTTGACTAAAATTGAATCACCCTAACATTGAAACAACACTCTACTTATTAATTTAAATATTGGTTAATTCAATTAAATTGAACCCAATTGGTTTGCCTTGTGTGCAGTAGCTATTTGTGATGTTTATGGTTGTTATGTTGAGATGATTGCTTGAGTAGTTCAGTGATTGTTGGTACTTGTTTGTTTATCGATTAGACGAGAACGTTGCTGGAATTATCGAGGAGGGGGAATTTGTTGAACCTGAAGATCAAGACCAAGGTCACTTTGCCGAGCAAGGCAAGCTATTCTCTGAGCTTGCACTACCAACATATGCATCTACTTTCATAACATGTTTACCCTCAAAGCAAGATTTACAAAACCCATTTCAAAAGTATATGGATATTATTTTGCCACCCTATGTAGTAGTTTATATAAAACTTTAGGATGGGAAAACAATGTTGTTTATTCAAAACTCCTTTGAAATTTCTTATGAGTTTATGAAATACCGAGATGTCGGTGTTGGAGTGGAAAAGTGGAAAAATGGTGATGTTTATGAAAAATGCACAGTGTCCTAGTACTATGGAAACCAATCCTACCCTGTGCGACCACATTTACCACATATGGGAAAAAGGCGTAGTCATGTAGTTTGCTCTTATTAGTATGGGATACCTCATCGACGGAGATGACTCCGTTATGCATGAGGGGATGGTCCGAGGATCTACCCCCTGACCCGGGTCCTCACACAAGTTGGTGGGGAGGATAGAAGGTTCCACCATAAACCGCCGGACAAAACTATGAGTCCTCACACTTAGGGTTTCTGACGGGAAACCGGACTGGGTGTCGATGGAAAGTGTCATATGGGAAGGATCCTATACTAGCATGAGCAAATAAGAGGCTATGGCCGGCGGCTTACTTCGCATACCCCTGGTATGGCGAGACGTGGCAGACACGATGAGTTGCTGGATGGATGTGGGTTTAAAAGCGTGCTACCTCTGCAGAGTGTTAAAACTATTCGAATAGCCGAGTCCTCGGATATGGACAATTGGGAGACTGTCCTAAGACCATGTGCAAGTTTTGCAAAGTTTTGAGATTTGAAAATAAAATGAAGATGTGTTGTATCTGCAACTCTACCGACGGGCTGGTATGAGGTTGCTGGAGAATGACTTGACCATGACGGGCTATGGTCGAGAAGTGAAGAGTTTTGTGAATTTGAAAGTGGAAAATGTTTTAGGCAACTATACCGAAGGGCTGGTATAAGGTTGTTGGAAAAATGAAAAAGAGGAGTTTTGGAGAAATAAACCAAATGGTGATATTTTCGGGAAAAAGTTTTAAACGAGACTTCTTACAAAAACAGATTTATGGGAAAGATTCTGAAAGCCTTCCTTTCTTTTTCAATAAAGATATAGAGATTTCAAGACAAAGTTTTATTAAACAAAAGTCTATCCTTCTCTTTTCAACAAGGGTATAGAGTTTTCAAAGCAGAAAAAGTTTTATTTAAACAATAAAAAGAGTAGTGCATGCTCATTTCGGGGGTAGTTTGCGAGTACATTCAAATGTACTCATATTGGTTTCGTCCCTGGCTATTGTCTTAGCCAGATTTTGAAGAAGAACAGTTCGAAGAAGAAGACTTCAATAACGTCAATGCGAACTAGGGCGCTTCCCAGTCAGCTGCCTGTAGGGTTGGCAAGTGACTTGGGCTCCACGCTGATTTGGTGATTTCCGCTGCGAGTACCTGATGAAGTTATGGCTTCAATCAAGTAAGTACATTTATTCGGTATTTATGGGTGATCTGTGATGCCAATTCGAGTTATGTGCAACAACAGACTGATCATGGGATTGTTGCAGGAAACATAACGGGTATCTCGGATAGCTAATCCGGGGTTCCCACAGCTTTCCTACTAGATATGGCAAGTGGTGTTTATTTCTTTTCTTTTCTTGCACTTTTTGCTTCTTTTCTCTTTTCTCTTTTGCTTCTTTTCTATTTTGCACACCCACTTCTTTTTTATGCCAACACAAGATATATATCAACTAGCGCATACAACTTTTGCTCGGAAACTACACGGTGCAAATGTGCAAAGCCCAAGCAATCATCAAGAGCTAGCCTCAATAGGACATGGTAATCGCAAAGATATAGTGTGGCTCACAAAGGAATGGCAAGGGGTAAAGGTTGGCAATGTTATACCTTTCGTCGATGTTCTTCACCCTTTGTTGTAGAAGTGTCATGCTTGCCCACGGAATTTGGTGGTGGTGGATGATGGAGCAACCGCAATGGTGACGAAGGCCTTGATCGTAGCTTCGAAACGAGCCAAAGAACACCAAAAACGGAGTCCGGAATCAAAAGATATGGCCAAAACCGTTTTCTAAAATTTCAGTTTTTCGCAAGTTCAGTAGTACCGGGAAAAATGGGTCGGTAGTACCGGCCAGGGTCAACGCAGGTCCGGTAGTACCGGAAATATGGGCGGTAGTACCGGCCGGGGACGCAAATCGTGCCCGAAACTCGAAATTTCGCGATTTTGGGCGGAAAACGGCTCGAAAATGACCAAATCGAAGGGGAAATCAATGGAATTAGGCCATGGGAACGCAAAGGAAGGTAGATCAACAAGTTTAGCAATAGATCTATGGATCAAAACCTACAAAAACCCACTCGAATCCCAGATCGGTCCAAAAGCAAATTGGGTCTATTTTTGGCGGAAATTTTCGAATTTCTCAAAATCAAAGAAAAATTTGGGGATTTGCGGGGGAAACAAAGTCAAATCTATGGCAACCATGCTCTGATACCATATGGTGTAGTACGGGACTACTAGGGTGGCCCGATCTTCATGGATTGACGGAGGATGTGGACGAACGCATGCAAGAACACGAGGAACACGAAGAACACCAAGAAGAACGCCCCGAACACAAGAACACACACACGATACAAGAACCGTTTCCCTCACCGGTCGGTCCAACCGGCCCAATAGAATCCACACGAAGGTGGGAGATCGGCAAGTAGATACAAGAAGGGATCTTGAATGGTTGTTTCTCCAACAGTCAACCGGACCGCTCCAATAAAGTCACCCGAGGATGAAAGATTGGCAAGTAGTCAAACTACAAGTAGAGGTATTGAATCCACAAGGGGATCTTCTCCACAAGAGGAGGAACCATCCCCACAAGGGGAGGAAGGAGACCGTCTTGAGGTGGGGAGCATAGCTCTACTCTAATCTCAAAACATAGTCTATCTCTAGATCTAGCCAAGGGGTGCCTATTTATAGTCTAGGCCCAAAGGGGACGAAATACATGGGTCAACACCCAGATCTGCACACAGGCACGCGCAGGGCCGGTACTACCGGCGGATACGGTCCGGTAGTACCGGACGCGCGCAGGTCCGGTAGTACCGGAATGATTTCCGGTAGTACCGCTTAGAGCGGCAGAGAGTCCAGTAGCTCCCGATCTTCGGCGGTAGTACCGGGCTGATGGGCTCGGTAGTACCGGCCAGACTTCAACGTCTCTTCCTTCTCCTCTTCCAAGCCACCATCTTGTCGGACTTCATTCCTCTTGCGCCTTGGCCATCTTCCCGTGGAGTCGTACTTGTCATGACTAGCAATACAAAGTGACGATGGTCAAGTAGTATACCATTCAAAAGGGTCGGAAGTGAGTTCTCGAAGAGGAAGGAGTTCACCTTTGATGTCCATGGTGACTTGTGGAGTGTTGGAGTGCTTGACATGGTGATGGGCGTGACTCGGGCTACATCACGGCGCAGGGGGAGCCATCGATGCAGGCGGTGCCGGAGGTGCAGGCGCTGGAGGAGGCGGTGGCGGCGCCCGGGGTCCGGTCGAGACTCCTGGCATCAAGATTGACACCAGCGGCGGCGCCGTCGCCCGCATCGCTGGGGCCATAGGCCAGGCCGTGGATGGCCCAGCCATGGATGTGCCTGCCATTGCCGCGGCCGATGATGGCCACGGGCAACAGATGGGGGAGGGCGCGTGGAACTGGGGCGGAGCTCCTCCGGCGACATCCCCTGCACCAGGACGTTATGCACCCACCGGGGGTGCGGGTCCTCGCCGGGGGCAGCGCGGCGGCGAACAAGGTCCCGCCATTCCGATGGGCGGTGGGGCGGTGAGGGAGCAGGCGGAGAAGTTGAGACGAGGGAGAGAGAGAGTGGGCGGTGACTGGAGTGGGGAGTTAACGCGAAACGTCGCGTCTCCCGCCCTTCCCAACGCGTGCAACTGCGCGGCACGCGTGGCTCGCCTCGGACTGGCCCTGGAAAAACGGCCAATTCGGCCGTTCCTCCTCAGTCAGGCTCTGCGTGCTTTAAGTTTCGTGCGCATGCAGGAACGCGGCCTGGCCCGGGCAACCAAACAGGCCATTTTTACATCCACGGGGCCTGGTTGGGCTATCTGTGGGCTACCAAACACGCCCATAATGCAGCTCGCCGAGGCTGCACCCCCACGCGGTCACGTCGTCGCCAAAGAGCTCTTTTATTGTACCTAGGGATCAATATGAACCCTACGATCGCTGGATCCAACCGATCATTTGAACCCGTACTTCTGGAAATCCACTCCCGTCTCACGAGCAGTATTAGGGTGCACCGCTCCCTAATGACACCACAAGTATTGTCAGGAGGTCATTTTTGGTAAATCAAGTTTGTAACATGCGGACTCCACCGTTCTCCTTGCAGTTTCCCGTCGAAAAACAAATCCCCTCAGTTTCCGGCCACGATGAAGTCGCCTCCATCGCCGGCCACTCCCAGCCACACCCCCCCCCCCCGCCGCGCTCTCTATCGCAGACTCCATGGCCCGCCGGCACCGTCCCACCACCACTATCCTCCTTCGTTGCCTCTAGTAAGCGCTCTCCCGGGCAAGATCGACCGCGCCATGGCGAGTCTCGTAGCTGCGCGTCCTCCGCCCGCAGCTGCCCTCGGCTAGGGTTCTTGACACGATTTCCGTCCCCCACATGCAGCTGGCCAAGTCACGCGACATGTCCGGCTCACCCACGGCCGCCTCCTCGTCCGGGAGGGGCTGGGAGAGAGGGACAGCGTCCTCGCCCGGCGCTCCAACACGGCGACGCTCCCGCAGGTGGACGCGCTGGCGCCGCGACCACTCACCGTCGCCGTGGACGGCCCCTCCCACGCGTTGCACAACGCTGGCGTTATCGACCGCGACTGGTGCTACCAGTCGCGCCACCAGCAGCAGGAGACGTGTTTGTGGCGCTCGCCGCCTCGACCGCTCTCGCGTTGGGAGGGGAGAAGCAGCTGGCGTCCCTGGTCAAGCAATCGCTGCTACTGGGGGAGAGGAGGCCACTCTCGTCGGCGATTTGATCTCTCCCCGTACAATGTCTACTAGTAACTATCATTGAAGCATGGAAAATTGTTTTAGTATGAACTGTAGTTTGATGAGATCATTTGGTTTAGCAGAAAATGATGATACTTATTCCCCTGTGCCTGTAGCAGAGGTGAATTTTCTGAGTTCTACTTGATGTTGTATTGTACCCTGTAGCTTTTTGTAGTAGTTTGATACATATATTAGGGTCTCTCTAGCGCTCAATCGAATGAGAATTATCTTAATTCTCATTCACATGACGTCATCATTTTCAGTTGCAAGTCAAGTTGCAACTCATGATTAGCACGAATCACGAAGCAAATCAAACGGTCTGGAGCAGTTGCAAGTCCGCTTGCAACTCAGGCAAATGAGAATTAACTTAGTTCTCATTCACATGACGTAATCAAATCCCAGTTGCATGTTGACTTGCAACTGATACATGAATCACGAAGCAAATCAAATGGTTTGAATCAGTTGCAAGTCCACTTGCAACTGATGACGTCATGCGATTGAGAACTAAGCTAATTCTCAATCGATTGAGAACTAGCAAAACCGCATATATTATGTATTGCCCCTGAGGCTTCTTCAGAAAGTAAAGGAACTTCGTTTCCGGTTCTACTTGATAAGTATCTATTATACTTATACATCTCTTGGTGATAAAGCTGTTGTACTGGATCTAGAGATGGCATCCTACTATTATTGGTGTCTATGATCAATTTAGGCATATCCTCTTTTAAGCATACTGCCTCCATTCTTCTGAAACATTACTATGAGTTTTTTGTGTGGAATTTGTAAGTCATTGCTCATGGAAACGTTTTCATGGGCAGACACAAGAATGTACATAGCAGAGTAGAAGCTTCCTGGTGTGCTTTTTTAAGGAAAATATCTAAACTCTCCCAGGCTTATTTATGCGATTCAGGCTGCAACATTAGAAATAGTATACATCTTCCTGCTACTTAAAGGCACGCAGCATGATTTTGTCACTTTTTGCTACTCACCTATCACTTGATTGTCATGATTTACTATTGGTAATATGTGGTTCTTCTTCTTGAGCATCATAGCTGCGGCATCTGTTGGCATCACATGTTCGTACTGTCAAAGTAACTGGAAACAAGTATGATGAGAGGATTATAACCCGGTAGGCCCATGAAGAGGGAAGCATGACCCGCCAGGCAGGAGGCCCGGTCAGGCCAGCTAACCATCAGCATGGGCCGGGTTATGCTGATGGGCCGGAGAGCTTGTCGGTAACCCGGCCTACAGAAAGAAGGTTCCAGAAGACCCAGAGGTGGTACGCATCACGGAGTCCAAGACTTGGAGGACACGAAGAGTTAGAAGAGATAGAGTAGGACTCTGAGTACGGGTAGAACCCGGACTTACCTTGTAAACGACTAGGAGACCCGGATGTCTTTATAAGCCGGCTCCTAGGTCGTAGAAAGATAGGCTTAAGAAGATAGACAAAATAGAGAGAGCTCAAGAGAGAGAGAGAGCTTCCACGCCGGAGTCATCCAAACCCGGCGATCGCCATTGGCGCACCATGTAATCTGTTGCCATATAGTGAGTTATAGCAGGATCTAGGGATCCTCCATCGAGGGACCTGAACCTGGGTAAAAAATATCTTCTCCCCCGTAGAGCTAGACCAACTCCTGGACACCAGAGCCGCATTGCCCCTCATCT
Organism: Poa pratensis; assembly: GCA_947311845.1. Lineage (NCBI taxonomy): Eukaryota > Viridiplantae > Streptophyta > Magnoliopsida > Poales > Poaceae > Poa > Poa pratensis. The sequence continues at coordinate 83,569,599 of CAMZMU010000063.1, read as the reverse complement.
CAAGTTACCCCTGGTAATATCTGCCGTGACAACCCCACGACAAAGTATGCAGCTGTGCGTGCTGTACCTTTTCCATCTCGGTTTTCTTGGTCGTTGGGATCCACTGATCCAGCAATTAGGAGTGAGCATGTATGTGGTGTTTTAGTCCCAAATAGAGCACCCAACACAGAAGCCAACCAACGCAGCCATGCTAATCACTTATGCCTGTCGTGGCAAATTTCATGCTCGGAGATGTCGAGACAGTTTTGGCACTGAGAACTCACTCCAGCATCGTGAAATTAAATGGATTTCTCAAATATAAAAATGTTCACTACTAGATGACGCTGCGGCGATGTCGACGAGTGCGCGACCGCCTAGGTCAAACGTGGTTGGTGGCAGTTCGCCATGGACCATGAACACGGACGTGCCGGCGAGCTCGGCGGGGGCAGGACCAACTATGGTGGCGACTCAGCGAGGGCAGAACTGGCTATGGCGGCCAGCTCGGCAAGGGCAGGAGGCCATCTACGTCCCGGCGGCGGCCAGGAGTTGGCAGATGCACGGGAGCCAGATTATTTTTTGTTTGAGGGCGAGCATCGGCACCCGTTTGACCCTTAATACTATTTCTAAGTGGAAAGCCTAAATTCTTCAGAGATCAACGGTCAGATGGTTTCTATACTTTTTTTGCGAAACACAGTACAACGCAGACACTCACATACACGCGCATACACTCACCCTTATGAACGCACACACGCACACCCTACACCTATGAGCACTTCCGAGAGACTGAGCCGGCGGATCGGGTCTTGAGATTGACGAAGTCACCACGGACGCCTCGCTATCGACGGGAACGTCGTCTGCCACTGAAGAATATTTCGTCTAAATGAGAAACACCAGCATCAAACATGGGGTTTGAACTCTGGTGGGCTGAGGGTACAACCAAAAACCAAAGATACATGCTCACTCCTCCCTGCAGTATAGGGTACCGTAAAAATGCTCTCGCCAAAGCAGACGACGGTGCCGTTCGTGCGCAGCCCACACCGCGCACGCTCGCCCATGATAGCTGGGGCGCACGTTCGGTGGCCGTATGCCACGACCACGTTGTAGCTCCCGCCCTGCGGTCCTGCGTCGACGGCCTCCATCTGCAATTGTTCCCAAAGCAACGGATACACCACGCAGACTCCGTGGCGGCCGCCGGCACCGGATGCGGGCTCCTGGTTGCAGTGTTGCCCGCACTCGCCAGCTCCTGAGCTCCATCCGAGGCCATTCCCCTCCTGCGGCCGACACCAGCTCCTGCGGCATGCGCTAGAACGGCGCCGGACGGAGTTCACGATGCTGACCCGCGCTCTTTGTCGTCAGGCTGCCACGCGTGCCATCGTGTCGTCTGTCGTGGGTGCCTCAGGTGCGGTGCTGTCTCACCCGGCGACGACGACCTTCGTCTCGCCCTGCAGGTGGAACTTGACGCTGGAGATCGTGCCGATGCTCGCGTGGCCGCTGTAAACAGGGCAGAAGATGAACGCCGTTGTCTTGGGAGGCCTGGTTCTAAAGGGGGGCCTGCTGCGCCGGGCTCAGTACCACAGCAGGCGTCGGCACTCACCATTTTGCGTACAGAAAGCTTCACCGGCCAACATCTCTGACTAGAGCTAAACTATATATATGCAAGGAAATAAATATGCAGATACCGAATCAAGATTAAAAAGCTAACAAAATAGTACCTGCTGAATCCATGTACTCTAAAATCTAAATGCAATGATGAGACTTCCGAGCTTAGATTTCTTAAAATAATTGGTGGAGCATGTTGCTTTCCAGCAGTTACATATCATCATGAGAAATTGTAGAAACGCCTAAACTGCTGGAGGGCCAATCCGTTGATTATGCTGCCATCCATGTTGGGAAAAAATCCCTCGCTGAGTCCTCCAGCCGTGTACACGCCTCCGTGAACAATGCGCGGTGCTCCGCACGCTGCAGTGTCGCCCATGAGCGGATCAAAGCCGTACACCGGTAGATGACCAGCATAAGAGAGGCATTTTTGTCATTAAACACCTTGTCATTTCTACATAGCCACAGCGACCAAATAGCGGCAATCGCTCCCACCCTAATTAGCTGCTTAAACCTAGAATCTACACCATTTAGCCAATTGCCAAATATATTGGCAACACTACTAGGTGGATATAAGTTCGAGGCTATCTAAATGGCTGACCATATAGACCTAGCGAAATTACAACGAAAGAAAAGGTGTTGTATACTCTCGTCGTGATGACAAAAGACACACGATTTGTTTCCTTGCCAATTCCGCCTTGCAAGGTTGTCTTTAGTGAGGATCACTCCTCGACGAAGATACCACGCAAACACCTTAGTTTTCAGTGGAATCTTCATCTTCCAAATTTTCTTATTATTAACAACTGGAATCTCAGGCTGAATTAGCACTCTGTACATAGAATCCACCGAGAATTTGCCATTCTCATTGAGATTCCATCGAAATTTATCCGATCCTTGCGTCAATTGCACTGAAGCAAGACGTTGTAGCAAGACATTCCAAGATGCTTGTCTAGGACCAAACAGACTTCTTCTGAACAACACATTCGGTGGGAAAGATTCCAACACCTTGGCGAGTGTATCGCTTTTGTGTCGCACAATGTTGTACAGTGCCGGAAATTGTTCACGAAGAGTGGCATTACCCAGCCATTTATCCTCCCAGAACCTAATTTCGGATCCATCCTGGATGGAGAAAGACCCATGTGTAAAAAAGTACTTTTTGGTGGTCATGAGGCCAGCCCAAAAGTGAGAATCACCCGGCTTCCAATAAACCTGTGATAGCGCTTTTGAACCCACATACTTTCTTCTTAGGAGGGTCTGCCAAACCCCGTCCTCGGATAGTAGCTTAAAAAGCCACTTGCCAAGGAGTACCCAATTCTTGACCTCAAGTTTCTGATAATTGCCGTGAGTTTTGCAAGAAACTTTTTTGAGAAGAGGATATTGGACATATAGTAAACAGGAATGGACGAGAACATTGATTTTATGAGTGTTAATCTGGCTGCATGTGAGAGACGATTTGCTTTGTAAGTGGAGAGTTTGGATTTGAATTTGTCGTAAATGAAGGCATAGGCAACCGATCTGTTTTTGGAGGGCAAAATAAGACGATGGCCAAGATGGATGAAGGACTTGTCTATATCTGGGGTTGGAAAGATTGCCCGAATATCTTCTTTAACCTGTGCAGTGACATTTTTGCTGAAAAGGATTCCAGATTTGCTCCAATTCGGGGTTTGGCCTGAGCTATGACAGAAATGATTAATTATTTGAGAGATAGTTTGAGCTTCCTGCACATCAGCCTTGCCACAAACAATAAGGTCATCTGCAAACATAAGAGAGTGAATAGAAGGGCAATTTGGTCCAAGAGAGATGCCTGTGAGCTGATTGTCATGTAGTACATCCTGAAGAGTCAAAGCTAGTTTGTTAACCGCAAAAACAAAAAGATACGGCGACAAAGGACACCCCTGTCTGATACCTCTAGAACTACCAAACTTCGCAAAAGATTGGCCGTTAATGATAACCGAGAACGCCGGGGAAGAAATGCAAGCATGCACGAGGTTAATAAAATGACCATGAAGACCTCTACGAGCAAGAGCTGAGATAATAAAATGCCACTCAATTCTATCAAAAGTTTTAGCAAGATCAATTTTTAACATGAAGTCAAGGCTATCCCAAGAAGTGAGAGAAAACGAATGGGCAATTTCTTGAGCAACTATAATATTATTGCTTATGCGTCTACCTTTTATGAAAGCTTGTTGCGAGGGGTGAATGTAGTCCGAAAGATGTTGTTTCAACCTGTTTGCTAAAGATTTTGCAATGATTTTATAGACCACATTACACAAGCTTATGGGCCTAAAATCTGAACGAAGATGGCAAACAAGCTTCTTTGGGATGACATCAATGTTTGTGTCATTAAAGTGAGGTGGAAGGATTCAGCTATATCATATTTGCACCCAAAGGCATGTGGACCGCAACTGTTTTCTCAAGGCAGAAGCTTCATGTATTTCAGTAGTCGCCAACCCGTGCAAATGCACGAGCTAGAATTTTGAAGCAACGCGTAGAATTAATTGCATGCTCATCGAAATATAATGTAGCCTTTCTAGTACGTAAGGGGATTTTTTTTTCCTGAGATACTCGCATGGTTGGTCACTGAACTTTAAATTGGTGTGTATTTTGGTCACTCAACTTCTGAGTATGAGTCCGGAGATCTCTTTGGACCATTTTATGAGTAAACCGGTCACAAATTTGATGTGGCACGCGGACTTGGCAGTTGATTGGAGATTTTGACCTTTTTTGCGAAAACAACCCCGTGGAATCAAAACCGGTTCTTCTTCCTCCCATTGACGGGTGAGGCCCACCCGTCAGGAGGGTCTTCTTCCCCGATCAACTCTCTGATAGATGGAGTTCATGCATAGGGTGTCATCATTTTGCTCGTTGTACGCATACACTTTGTCGCTGGCGTCGCATGTCCTGGCGTGTCTCGTTGTCACCTCCCCAATCTAGAGAACCTCTCGTCTACTCATCGTCGGCTTCAAGTGGATTTTGTCTCATATCTTGATTTTTTTAGAATCTCGAACTGAATTCCCCATGTTCTAATCCGTTCTACTGACAGTATTGTCGATCAGCACAAGCAGCACAACGCATGAACTCATAGATCTTGTGAGGTTCTCTTGATTTGGATTTGATATTATCTAAACAATCATCTGTACACTCAACCTTTGTTTCTTGGTTTGTACTTTCTGCAACTCATAAACTGGGTGACGGCGGCGGACCAAGCCACTCCACGGCGAGCTGCCTATGTGTCTGTTCAAATGACGGGAGCGAGGTAGTGGATCTCGGTGCATCAATGTCCTGAAGGTTAGCTTATTCTGGTCATCCTTGATGGCTTGATACCATGTGAAAATGAATATTTGAAAACCATGTCTGCAACTATGCTTCCAATAATACATTCACAAGTATGAAGTAATAATATTGTGAATCAGTCAATCTTTCTAGAGATGATAAAAACATAGCCTTCAACTTTCCACATGATTATAAGAATCACTTGGAGGATATGGAGAAAGAGGTTAAGAGCCAAATTAGGAAGAAATCTGTGTAGGAAGGACTTCGCCACTTTTCTGCAAGGTATAGAATGTGGCATTGAATGAATAATAGATTTTAAAAAGACTAATATGAAGAACATGACAAGGAGAAAGCGGCCTTATACTCCTTTAAGTGGCCTCGGAAATGGTGCAACGTCATCAATACTCTCAAGCAATGTCGGAGCTTAATACAATTAGGGGGGCCATTGCCCCCCCCCCCCCCCCCCCCCCCCCACATTGCTCTCAAGATTGAACTGTGCATGTACGAACCAAAATTGCCTATACTCAGGGACATAAACGGAATGGCTAGATTCTCACCATAAACATCCTGTGGTTTAGGATCCTAATTAGTTACCCATCCGCTGGGATTCTTTGACCATTGTGAATGTGCACATACAGCAGCGCCCCACCTTGAGTCAAATGTCACAAAAACTCGAGGAAAAATAGCTTTCTGCTGTTGAGAACTCTTTGGCGCTCGGATGCTGAAAATATCAACATAAAAAGTGACCTATGGTAAACTCGTAAATATAGTGAACTTTTTTTTCGAACCATCAAACCATATTAACAATTTAACATAGTGAACAATAGGCTCACCCGAAGAAAATGCTTTTGGCGTGACATTGGTAAAGAATCATAGCACCTAGGATTGTAGACCTGCCCTCTTGTAATGTTCTTTTATTCTGGCAGGGTAGTAGTCGGATAGATCCACTTCCTCACCATAGAAAACAAAGCATCTAGTTTGAAATACCAAAAATCCAGAACTATCCACATGCTTACTAGTTCCATGTTAGTGTGTCCAATCCTTTGTATCATTTCCATGATGCGGACCTTTCCAACTAGGTACATTGTTTATTATCGTGATAGATGGATTCATGCCAACTAAGTTAAATTCTTTTTTGGTTGTTATACGTTCGTATAAGCTTTCATGCACATCGTTACTTGCGGGAAACTGTAGATTGTGTCTACAAGCTAGATTCTCTGTGTTGTAAATCTCTCCGTAGTTATTCCAATAAAAAAAGTAACATTTAACATATGACAACTATTTGAACTATTTCCCCAACATCCCATAGCACTTATAAGTTGGTTGAATTTATGTGTTTCTTTCATAGAGACAAGTAGAAAGATAAATAGCTTAGTACTTTGGTTCCGTTCAAGAAAACGCAATGAAGCAAGACGAACGGATTATCCACCCAATACAATACGTGATTTTAAGTGAGATTTCAAAGAGTCATCGCTAAAAAACCATATCTTTTTGCATAGGATAAACATAATTCTTCCATGCAAAACAAGGCTGAGATCGAAATGCAGCTCTTTATACCTACAACAGACGGAGGAAAATTTACAGATGCCATGTTGAATTCAAGGTCCTCCCAAGATATACTGGCAAATTTAGATTTTTTTTTTGGAATGTGTGGTCGTGCATCAGACCTTACGATCAAATGTGAGAAAACTTATTGCAAAATTGGAGACAGAGAAGAGGGAAAGTGCAGAGTTGTGTGATGTTATCAACACCCAATGTCATCAAATTGATCTGATTTCTAGCAAGGCATATGGAACAGAAGAGAAGCAGGCTTCCTTGTTTGCAAAGATTGAGGCATTGCTCCTCATCATTATCAGTAAATGTATGCTTGCTCACGTAGATAACGTGGTGAACTAGTTGTGCAATGGTCCATAGTTGAAATGTTATTTTGATTGTGCGATGTTGCACGTTGTACTATTATTTCAGTGGTGTGATTGTGCACGTCGAACTATGATCGTATGTCCTTGGCGACACAATACTTATGATTCCTATGATACCTTAATGCAATTTTTTTTAGAAAAGGGTCACCCCAGCCTCTGCATCGAAATGATGCATACGGCCGCTTTATTTCTTTTATTCAACATAGCTGGCAAAAGCCTTACAACGAACGAATACAAGCTGAACCCACCAACAGTGAAAACACCACAACAAGCTCAAACTACAGATGCAACGGGGCCTTGTACCCCGGCCACAACCGTCGCCGGCTCCCTGGCTAACTATCGGAGACAACGCCTTGTGCATCTGCTCCGAAAATCGCCTCCAACATCCTCCGCCAACCCAACTCCATCGTGCAGCTCGAAGCAAAACTCTCGTCAGGCCTGCGGCCGATGCCAACAAGACACCAGGCTGCGCCTCCACCCTGCGCGAGTCCACCTAGCCACGACCATCGTCAATTCTCCGCTGCACCATGCCGCCAAGATCTGTCGTCTTCATCGTGGTAGAAGAAACTCCGTTCCACCGGTAGACCACTCCAGGCATCACGTGTTCCAAAAACGATGCCCCCAAGGGGGAGAAACGACACCGAAAGTGTCGCCATCATCCGATCCGGTAGCACCAGATCTTGGGTTTCCCCCGGAACATCCGAGCGGGAGGCAGAAGAATCACAGCGACGACACCTTCAACAAGGTAACGACGCCGGCGGGCGCCACCATTGTCGGCTCCGACCGCTCGGAGCCCGGCTCTCACCGGCCATCATCCACACCTTCAGATCCTTCGAGCAGTGGCCAGATCCGGGCGTGACACGCCACCGGAGTGAGCAGCACACCCGAGATCCGTCACCCTACCCGGATCCACCCCGCAGCCCGCCCGCAAGGACCGGACCGCCGGATCCGCCACTCTGCGCCTGGAGGGCCGGAGATCCGCGCCCTTCCGCCACGCCGTCGAAGCAGATCGACGTCGCCGTGGCGCTCGGCGGCCGCGCCACGCCCGAGATCGGCTGCGCCAACCCGCGCCAGCCCGTCAAACTCGAGGACGAAGGAGTCCCCCCCCCCCCCCGCCGGCAGCGCCCAGTCTTTTCCTGGCCGTGCCCATGGTGGCAGCGGGGGAGGGAGGAGAGGTGGGGGGCTAGACGACGGCGGCGGCTAGGGTTCCCTCCCGGCCGCCGCGCAGGGGCGGCGCGAGAGGGGAGAGGGATTCAAGGAGGCAGCTTCTCCTTAATGCAATATATGCATGTAAATTAATCTTGTATTGTCTGACTGGGCTCGGTCATTGCAAATCTTCTTTTGGTCCTTATTGATTAGTGGGTCTAATCAGTATTGTCGCAGTAGTGAGCCGCGATAGTAGCCCATTTCATGCCGTAACCAATTTTTGTGTCACTTGCATATGCGGTTGTGTTGCTATTTTCACTTCATATCTCTGTTGGTGAAACCCTTCCTCGAAGTTTGGTGAGGATAGTGGAGTTGTCCATTTGTTCGCCAACATTCATCCCAACTTAACTGCTATTGTATCATGTCTAGGAGTGTAATCCAAAATGCAAACAAGATTAGAGTTGTTACACTAAATGTCTAAATCGAGTGTGGAGATGGAATGTAGAACCCCCACCTTTTAACAAAGGTTGGAATTCCCCGTGTAACGTGCTAGTCCCTGGATCGACTTGCTAGCACACACAGTTTGAGATGCAATACCATAACATTGTATCAAAGTATATTACACGATGATCCAGAATTTAAAAGATTCGATACAAGGTGCATAGCCGAAGGCTAGCTCAAACCAAAGTAAACACACAGCGGAAAGCAAATGATACAGTGAGCCCATCATCTTCATGTGCCACAGGCAAGCATGTTGGTTGTAGACTCGAAACCCTGTCGAAACCTCACTCATCGTCTGACGGACCTGCAACGGTGAGTTACAGCCCAACTATATGGGTCAGCACAATTGAATTGTGATGGCAAGATGACACTTATGTGGATATAAATGGCAAACTATCTTCTACATGAATATTTGGCTAAGTGGAGTTTGAGGCTGTTTTGCATAAAGCCAGTTTCATCCTATCATTTGTAAAACAAATTTTATCTTAGACAAAGAGTACCACTGATAGACATCAGTGAACACCTTTGACAACTACTCACAACAAGCACCACCGATAGACATCAGTGAGCTCCCAACCCTTGTTCACCCTCAAGTTTTAATTTAGAAATTGGGATGAGGAGATCTTCAACAGCTTCCCGGTCTAGTTGCTCAAAATTGTCCATAACCGGGGACACGGCTAAGTATACTTAGTTTTAACTCTCGAGAGGGTGTGCACTTTCACCACAAGACCCAATCATTCCCTCCTCCATTGCAACCAATTATGAAATGGAAAAGAGAAGACTGAGACGAGATATTTCGGAAGAACTTTCCCATCCCATACCGGCCTGACGCGCTTCACCTATAAACCTCTACCACCACCTGTCAAGCCGGGATGAGTCCGCTCAACTTACTCCATCAAGACAGAGCCCATATGACATGTGGCTGCACTAGAAGCTACTGAACAAGGAGAGTCTACAATCTCTTTAAGCCTGGGTGACTTTCCACAATTGTGCACTTCCACCAAGGGCAAATTACCATAGACATGAACCATAGACATGGACCCCCTGAGTAGTCACCCACCATGGTTCTCCAACCGGCACCCAGGTAGTTCATTGATTAGTTATTAGTTTCCATCACTATCCAACTAATCAAAACATTTTTCATAGCATGACTATACTAAGTTCCATACTACAAGTTCTGGGTGGGGGATGGCTACACACTAATAGGAGCATAGCATAGTATAATATTCAGTAACAAGCCTATCATGCATACTACTGAAAACACTAAGTGCATAGTAGTAAAAGTAGTAGGACTTTTATGGTGTCACTTGCCTTGGCCAACTGAAGAGTTGAAGTTACACTCTTCACAACACGTAAAGCACTCCGTACAATCTAAACATAGAGATAACACAATAGTAAACAAACAATTCAACAACATCATCACATACAAAAGCAAACATGCATATCAGGGTCTTCACAAAACTTTGGTCGAGGTTCATCACATAATTCAATATGCAAAAAGAATTATTATGATTAGGTTTAGGGTTTGCTATTTTGGTTAAAGGATGGTCAAGAAATTATGTATGAACATCATAGATGTCATATATAACTTGCTATGGTGTTCCAAGGGTTCTAAAAGGTTGGTCTGGATCAACATGGTCACATGATGAATTTTGGAAAAAGGTTTAACACTTCCAACACAAGGATTTTTGCAACACATTGTTTTGAGAAAGATCTTAAACACAACCCTTAATAATTGGGTTGACAATTACTTTCTAAAAGTGAGTTTTGGTCTTCCTAGACAGGGGCAACTAATTGGGTCACTTTTCAAAAAGGAACCACAATAAAACAATTTATAGGATTTAAACTATAACCAAAATACTCTATTTGAGTCTCTGGTTTTTAGTTTGTTTGAAAAGTATTCAAAAATATTTTTATAAGTGACCAAGTTATTCCTCAGAACCTAAGGTTTCCAAAAATATTTTATTTGCAAATTTTGGACTTGTAAAATTAAAGTTATGCTAAATATACCTAAATCTCTCATTTGAAATTTGAATGTTTTTAACTTTGCCAAAACAGTGAACTAATTATTCTAAAAGATTCTACAAGTCCAGAGCTTTTCAAAAATATAAAGTTTGTTAAATTTGGACAAACCAGTAAAAAGTTATGATGATTCTAAGATGCAGGGGCTTTTCTGCAAAACCACCAATTAAATTCTATTCGGAAACAAATCCAGAAACGACTGGGTGACGTGGCAAGCTGCGATTGGCTGTGGGTGATTGGTTAAGTGATCTAATCTCATCCGTTGGATCAGGATCTAAGGGCTCAGAACAGAGGATACCTCTTCGCGTTGATGTTCTAATCGTGGCCGTCCAGATCAGATCGGACGGCTGAGACGACGTTGACCAAACCGTGGTGGTGCATCTCGCCAGCGATGGAGAAGAGGGCGGCGCCGATGCTCGGGCGTGGATGATGCGGTCGCTCCGGTGGTCCTCGGAGACGAAGGAGTGGACGACGAGGTGCGGCGCGAGACGTCGGAGCGGATGGTGGCTTCGGCGGCTGCTCTCGCTTCCTGCAACGACGGTACGGCGTGGTCGGGGGCTGCGGTGGCTCCGGCGAGCTTCGACTGAGGATGGGCGCGACGCTCCGGCTGCGGGAAAAAATTTAATAAGGGGTCAGGGAGATGCGCTACGCTAAGGGGAACTCGATGGGCTAGGAACGGGCGGCGCGGGCGTGCTACCTCGGCCAGAAGAAGCAGAAGACGGCGGCGGCACTGGTGGTGCTCCTGCGTGCGATTGTGGCGGCCGGGCGGCGTAATTAGGAGGGGCGCGAGAGGGAAAATGACGCGGGGGTGCTGGGGATTTTAAGGCGGGGTCGGGGGCGCGGTTCGTGGCTCGGGCGAGTGGGGATCGTGGCGACGGCGGGGACGGCGTCGTGGGCGCGACCAGCAGTTGGGGGAGATGGACCTGACAGGTGGGCTCCACCTGTCAGTGAGAGCGTGGACGCGCACGGGCTGGGCTGGTTGACGCGCGCGCGGTAGATAGGTTGGGCTCGGCCCAGTATCTTTTTTTTTTTTTTTTGTCCTTTCCTTTTTCTTTTCTGCTTTTCTTATTTCTTTTATATCTTTTGTTTTACAAATCCAAATCATCACAAACCAATTTCTAAAATTTTGTAAATTCAAAACCTTTCCTTTAAAACTACAAACACTCCTTTCCAAACATTCGTAAATTTGAAATTTCAAAATAATGTATAAAGGTTTTATATACACCTTTATGTCATTTTCAAAATAGATTTTTATAACTTCCTTTTGAACACAAAATTCAAACCAAGGAAATATATTAAGAGTAATATCATTCAACATGATAGACTAAACAAAATAATTTGATTCAAAATATTTTTTATTTACAAAGAGTTTGATAAAACATATTAAATACAAATAATCATTTGAAGTATCAAAATAAATGTTTTACTTCAAAATCCTTAAATCTTAAAAATAGAAGGTAAGGAATTATTTAAAATACATTTCAAAATCATATTTCAAAGATATTGTATAATTGTTTGTTACATTTTGAAAAATGGGTTTTAATAAAATCATCTGTGGTTTTAAAGGAAATCTAGGAAATTTACCACAAATACATATTTTGAAGAAGAGTTACCAAGAATCATTTCATAATCATATGAAAGATTTAAAACAATTTTTGAAAATAGAGTATGTTTAAATAACCCAAAACAATTTATAAATAGGGTTTATCAAGAAACTAAAAGTAATATATTGGATTCCACTTCAACTTCGAGTAGTTTATTTTATTCAAACAAAAGTTTCAATTTTTAGTGATTTTTAAAACATTCCAAAAATCTGGGATGTTACATGGAACCTAGGTAAAATTCGTTTCCGTGACTGCCGGTGACCGAGCATACATCCACGTCCAGAAATCTTGTACAAATGCCAATCTTTTGGAGATGATCATAGGGATAGAGTGCGCGTGTGTTTCATAGGAGTGAGTTTGTGCATGTATATGTGAGCGTTTGTATTGTGTTTCGCAAGAAAAAAGTGAAATTCGTGGAAAAATAACTTTCATTTCCAAGACGCACGCACTGAACCTAAAATTGCATCTTAAAAAATTATGCAGTTTTAGCAGAAAGTTGCAAGTTAGAAATAGGGCCTAGGCAGTCCAAAAGAAAAATCAGGAACCTAAGGAGAACATGAGAAACTCTATGTTGTGTGCTGAATCTTCCAAGACGCACACACCAGCAGTATACACAAGTACACAACAGTACTTGCTACACCTAATCCCGTATGACGCTTCATACTTGCCGGTAACCTCGATGCCGCTGGTTCGTCACCGGCACGTGCTCGCCGGACGACGAGACGTTGCTGTCGACGCTGCTGTCCGGCGACGGGTGACCGAACCCCGGGATGGGGCTCGGGTACTCGGCGCTGTACTCCGGGCTGGGAAGCGCCACCTGCCTGATCCGCTCCATCTGCACCGTGTACGTGGACGACGACCCGGACGGACCGTACTCAGGTCCCGGCATCGAGCTGACCGAGCTGAGTGTGGCACCGCGCGCCGCGTCGTTGAGCGTCTCCAGCGGCACGTCACCCTGCAGCGCCTTCACGACCTGGCTCATCTTGGGCCGTCTCCTGGCGGCGTGGTGGATGCAGGCGGCGGCGCAGGCAACGACGCGCGCCGCCTCTGTCTCGTCGTAGTCGCCGTCCAGCCGCTCGTCGACGAGCCCTTCGTAGTCACCGTCGGCCAAGGCGCTAGAGAGGGCCGGCCGTGCCTGCACGCACAACGCAATGCAAATACGTTTGCCGTGAGAAAATGTTTCGTACAGAACGAACAGCGCGTGCACGGAAGGCCAGCCGGGTACCCAGTCTACGAGGCAGTCTTCGGCCCCGTACGACGCCCGGTCCGGAGGCCGCCGGCCGGTGAGGAGCTCGAGCAGCATGACGCCGTAGGAGAAGACATCCGACTTCTCCGTCAGCTTGCCGCTGGAGGCGTACTCGGGAGCCAGGTAGCCGAAGGTGCCCATGACGCGCGTCGAGACGTGCGTGTCGTTGCCGTGGCTCAGCTTGGCCAACCCGAAATCCGCAACCTGAATGAAACGCAAAAGCAGAGCAATCCCTTAATTGTTCTTCAAAGCAACTTGGTGATTGCACGTACGATTGATCGATGAAGATGTACCATCGCCTCGAAGTTGTTGTCCAAGAGGATGTTGGCCGATTTGATGTCCCGGTGGATGATCCGTGGGTTACCTTCAGTTCAAATCAATCGATGGATCACACGCGTAAACATTTAGGATTCATGTTATTAATTTCTGAATAATGGCATCAAGCTAGGAACCGAGCAGTGTGTGTCTTACAGTCCTCGTGCAGGTAGGCGAGCCCCTTGGCCGACCCGACGGCGATGCGCAGCCTCGTGGTCCACTCCATCGCCGGCAAGCCTTTCCCTGCACTGACACGGGCATCGGCGTATGCGACGGAATGCAGCGACATATATATACTTGGTGCGTTTGCGTACGTACCGTGGAGGTGGTGCTCCAGCGTCTGGTTGGGCACGAAGTCGTAGACGAGCAGCCGGCGGGCGCCGGCGATGCAGTATCCGACGAGGGAGACGAGGTGGCGGTGGTGGACGCGGCTGATCATGTCCACCTCCGCCTGGAACTCGCGCTCGCCCTGCCCGCTCCCGGCCTTGAGCTGCTTCACCGCCACCTCCTTCCCGCCTGGGAGCACGCCCCGGTGCACGTACCCGAACCCGCCCTGCCCCAGCAGGTTCGCCTCCGAGAAGCCGCCCGTCGCCGCCGCCAGCTCCTCGTAGCTGAAAGCGTTCTTCTCGATGCCCACTGGCACGGGCGGAGGCGGCGGAGGCATCACGGGCGGCCGGCGGGTCGAGAAGACCATCGAGTCCATGTCCGGCGGAGCAGGCGCGGGCGCCACGCGCCAGTTGGCCGACGACGACGCCGTCACCTGGTTCTGCCATTGCTGTCGCCCTTGTGTCGGCTTCACGCCGCTGGTGTAGTAGCTCGCCGTGCTGTCACCTGTTTGCACGCACGCCATTGCCATCGGCATTGTCAAGAACCGGCACGATCGACGGCAAGCCTCTCAGCAACGGCGTCACGCACCTTTGAATCCGGAGGTTTCTGCGTAGAACCGCATGGCGTCATGGTAAGGCTGCTGTTTCGTCTTCTTCTTGCTCCTGCAGCAGCAGCAGCAGCAACAGCAGGCGGCGAGGAGGAGCAGCCCGGCTCCGACCGCGGCGAGGACGACCTGCTCTGACGTCAGGCTTCCTCCCGATCCGTGCTCAGGAGGACCGGGGGAATTTTTATGGGAGTGCGAGCTCGACGTGGATAGGCGCCTTGAGGCGCGTGTCCACGGCGGGGAGACACGCGACGTCGAGGGCTGAGAGGCGGCGTCCCTCTCCAAGGGATTGAACGCCATGGCATGCATCGGAAGCTTTATGGGAGGGGGAAAATGTGGATCGAATCGGAACCTGCGATGTTTGATTGATCTCCCTACGTTTCTTTACCTGCAGCTTTGAAAATTACGATTTGAGAGGGATCGAATGATTAGCAAAGATTGGGACGAAAAAGAGGGAAAATAAATGCAGAGACGATGCAATTACCAAATCGATCATTCATCTTGTTGTGCGCATCCAAGGACATGGAGCTGACCGCGGCCGGGAGAGACGTCGTCCCAGCAGCATTAGACCGGTCATTGGTATTGCTGGAGGCTTCGCCTCTAGCCGATCGAGGCCAAAGCAACTCCTCCATGTCAGGCCACAGGAAAATGCGATGTCATTTGGCGATTGCTATATTTGCACGATTCTTGTCGCACGATGTGGAACGAAGATGGCGGCCCAATGGTTTTGTTCGGTTCAACTACGACAGCACCAGCCCAATCTGCTGCCGGGCCCATCTATGGCAGTTTAACTGGATACCCACAGCAAGTCAAAAAAAAAAAAAAAAATAGATACCCACAGAATCAGATACCTTGATGCACTCTGAACAATTCATATATAAACGATACAAGAATTAATTAAAGGCCGCCAACTTCGTGCTCGTTGATCTTCTTCATGTGTATGATCCACCACACTTTCATCATCCAATAGGCTAACATTTTGGAACATGATTCTCAACTCTTTCGTGAATCTTGCAACACTAACTTTCTCCTTCTCAAACACAAGGGCTTCATTTATATCATCTCCATTTTCATCCTTTTATTATGCTTCTCCAAATCCTCGCCCTCTTCAACTCCATCCTCTCATGAAACTTTTGTTGCTCAAACTCCATTCTATCCCTTTACACATCCAATAATTGTTTGTACCACTCATCTTTCTTCTACTCTCTTTTCTCTTTCAATTGCTTCAAGGTCCCTCCTTTGGTGGAGAAGATGCACGTCCATGAGGCGGACATTTTGCTTGCCGCGTCATCACGCACCGCCTTTTCCTTCTCCCACCCCCTCTCCATCATATGACTTTTGTTATTTGAAGCGGACCCTTGTCCATCCGCCACTGCATTATCATCATCATCATCATCATCATCATCATCATCATCATCATCATCATCTACTCCAATAGATAGATTGGAACTAGATCCAACGTTGTTCTTCATATTTTCGTGGGATTATTGAGATCCTAAAAAAGGGTGCACTGTTCCATTTCCCATTCAATTCCATCCAACAGCGGGAGAAAGTGAAAAGGCTTATTCTCCGCCGAATGATACAAAGTGGCGGCCAATCCCATCTACCAAACAAGATATATTCAACACAATGCAATGAGGGCAAGGGAACAATATAATTGATAATATGCACAAGACTTACATATCGAGCCATCTGATTTCTATTTTCCACTTGTGCATAAAAATCGTCGTGTTCATGGACTATTGGATCTTGGCCCATCTATGTTGGAGAGAGCCTTCATTGCAAAAAAAAAGGTGCACCATTTCCATTTCCCATTCAATTCCATCCAACAATGGGAGAAAGTGAAAAGGTTTATTCTCCACCGAATGATACAAAGTGGCGGCCAATCACATCTACCAAACAAGATATATTCAACACAATGCAATGAAGGCAAGGGAACAATATAATTGAAAACATGCAAAAGACTTACATATCGAGCCATTTGATTCCTATTTTCACTTGTGCATACAAATCGTCGTGTGCATGGACTATTGGATCGTGGCCCATCTATGTTGGAGAGAGCCTTCATTGCAAGCGGAACTGATAGCATTCATCTCCACATAGTGTTTGTTCTCATGAAAAAGTTGTGAATTTTCTCCTATAGTTTGAGCCCTTTTGCTTGATTCCACATAAATCATCCATGCTCGTGGCCAACCAAGTTCTGCATTGCATTTTTTTCTTCATGGGTTAAATACGAAGTACCTCTTGCCTTTGTCCCCTTCTTTTTTGAGTCTTGGATGATTGCCCAACATGAAAAAGATGCAGTGCGGTATCATTCTAAAAATTTGGAGGATCTTGGCCATTATTGATGAGATCCATCATAGTCAAGTCCTAAGCATGTATAACAATTAAGCTACGATCCTAAAATTGAACCTCAATAATGCATGCGGAGAAGAAAAAACCTTAGCCGTGTTCAGACTTTCGTCGAACAAGTTTTAACGGTCACGCCCCGAGACCCGGCCCGGAAGAATGACAGCCGCCGTGCGCCTATAGACCGAGGCCTATACACGCGCAAGGCTAGAAAAGCAGGCATAAACCAGCACAGTGGATCTCAAGAAGCTTATTTACATTATTTTACAAGATTACGTATTTTTGACATGCAAATGAATTCAATGATTTTATAAAGAAAACTTGGTGCTACGAAGGTGATCATATTGTACCGGTCACAGTACAGGTATGAGACTGTCTGAGTTCTCCGCTAGGGGCGGCCCTTGAATGGAAAGTGTCGGTGATGGATCCGTAGGAGCGATCGACATGAGTAGATCAGGGTGTCCGGTGTCTTAGCGGGTAAAAGGGCTCTGCTCGTTCTGGAATCCTGTGTGGTTCTGGTTGAGGCTGTCGATGTCGGAGTACCCTCTTAAGAGTGTAAAAGTGTGAAATTTCACCCCTGTGAGTCCTGGGTTGGGAACCTCACTTCATGTGTGGCACCATGTGTTTTAATCTGCCTAACAATTTAACCACACAATGATTTACCTGGTATTCCGAAAAACTAGTGTATGTTACAAATTATATGAAAGTGTTTGAATTGTTTGCTGAGTATGATTTATCGTACTCACACTTGCTTCGCCTGTTTTTTTATGTTTATCAGAGTACGCAGCGGAAGACGTCCGAGGAGTAGGCTGGACCAGTGGGTGGGAAGACGCTAGAGAATATTTTGTAATTGTAAATAATCTTGTAAAATAATATAAATAAGCTTCTTGAGATCCATTGTGCTCGTTTATGCCTGCTTTTCTAGCCTTGCGCTGTATAGGCCTCGGTCTATAGGCGCGAGGCGGCTGTCATTCTTCCGGGCCGGGTCTCGGGGCGTGACACAGGTGGTGGGTGCGTTGAGTGTCGGAGATGCCCGACGATGGTCGTGATCATTGGAGCTTGGAAGAGTCACACGCCATGTCCGCGAACGCATCCATCTCCTCCTCCTCCTGCGTGAAGCTTTCCGGTATGTGCCACTGGGATGGCGGGGCGTCTGCTGCATTCTTAGTGATGGCGTGGGTGCGGACACATCGACCATCACCCCCGCAACCTCCTTTCTCGCCTCCTCCCCGCGGAAGCGCTGCAAGACGCGCCTACCCTTTCGTGCAATGTTCTTCGGCTTGAGCTCCGTTAAGGATCTCTGCTACATCGATTTAGACGAGTTGTCCTTCTCCACAAGGTCCACGACAAGTTTCTTCTCCTCCTCTTCCTTCCCACGAGGGCAGACAATGGTCACAACGGAGGCGAGCGACTGTGGAGTTTGCATTGGTGGCAGGAGAGTGCGGCGGATCAACATATATTTGAATAAGGTGGTTGATTTGGGGTAGGTCCGGGCGATCACGGTGGTCGTGTCCTGCCCCGTACGAGCAACCCCATTTTCGCCCTTGGGATGAGTTTGGGGTGTTAAGTGGTTGGGTGTTTTCTATTCAGGTCGTGTCCGGACTGTTGGAGATGCTCTCAGTGTCGGCCAGTCTCGCTTGGGACGTATAGGGGAAGTGGGGGCCGGTTGGTTGGAGATGCTCTCAGTGTCGGCCAGTCTCGCTTGGGACGTATAGGGGAAGTGGGGGGGTTGAAGATTGAGAGAACCATATGACAACATGAGAGTGCATAAATGGAAGCCGTCCTTTTTTGTGGAAGGAGGGAGTACATATGAAGACAATAAGATACCATAAATTTAAGGGATCCAAACGCATATACGAGGTCTGTAGGAGTATACAGAAGCTGAGGTGTCTGAGCGCAAAAGACCCCATTCTCGGGCAAACACGGCACCCTGTGCGTGTGCCTGGTTTTTATCCCTTGCCTGGAGTTAACAGTCTCCTCCCATCGCTCGCTCCTCTTCTCCGCCCCCAAACCTCCCAAGCCAAAGCTCACCCTAGCTAGGGTTTTCCCCGTCGCCGCCCATGGCCACCTCCCCGGACCGCGCCAATGACGACCTCCGCCGCCCCTTCGCCCTCGCCACGCCTCCACCGCCCCAGATCGCCAAAGGTCTGTCCCTCCGCCCACTCTCCTTCCATCGCACCTCGATCCGTCACTCCAGCCCGAAACCCTAGCGCTACCTCGTGGCCCGGGCTGGCTCGATTTGTTGCCAGTACCGTCGTTCGATCCGTGCCGACGTCACTAGGGTTCGGGGTTTTTCAGCGGTTGCGAAATGGTACTGCCACGTTGGGTTGGGATTCCGCAGCGTTACTGTCTTGTAGGGACGATTTCTGATGTGTGGTGCGGTCGTTCTAGTAGGTATAAATGGCGACGGCTTCGTAGCTAAGTGAGGTCTTTGGATTTCGGTGGATTGGATGCTGTGGTCCAGTTATTAACTTAGTTTCCTGCTTCGATTTTGGGGTGCCTGGTTTCACCTTGCTGGATTGCCCCCCTTTGTTTTAGTACTTCGATTTCTGTTGTTAATTTATGCGTGTGAATTGTATATTTTTTGGTGTAACCTTGCTGTTGTGGCCTGTGCGTGAATGCAAATGTGACTCTCCAGCAGGAGTTTTTTCGATTGCGTCCATAGTGATTTATGTGTTAGTATTTGTAGGATGCAGATAGAACTGAAAAGCGTAGGTGCTTTCCTTTGGGCTAAGAAATGTTGGTAGCCACACCGCACATGCTGGCTGCAACATTGGTGGCGGCTTCTCTTACTGATTGTTTGCTCAATTTGGTCATTTCTTTAGAAGCTGTTTTTGGATATGTTATTATCTACATTTGCAATCCATCTAGTTCCATCCGAGGTATAACCTTATTGCATGTTTCTCTTGTCTAACTATTGAGCATCTCTTTGGTTGTCCAGTGTTTCTTACAATTAGTTTAGAACGAACTTCATCAGTAACGTAGGCTGTTTAGAGTGCATTATGAACATTTTCCGTCTATTATTATCATTATAGCATTTCCCTGTCTTACTCATTGTAGCCTTTTTTTTTTTTGCAGAGAAGCAAGCCTGGATACTGACATGCCCCTTTCTCCTCAGTGGCTTATGAAGGTATGAGAAAGCATGGTCAGGGTTTAGATTAAGGGCAGTAACTAGACTCAAACAACTGGACCTCTTGACACTATGCTTGCGTGGTGAACATGGCGTAGAATACCATCTAGGTTGTTATTAGACTGTTAGTAGTTTGTGCGCAAGGTGGTAATTTATGTAATCGTTGTTTGTTGTAGGAGCCCAGTTCACAGGGTTCACGCTCAGATGCTACCAAAACTTCAGGGAATGGTGAAGACATGGGCTCCAGTGCAAAGAAAAAGGATGTCTTCAGGGCTGCTGTGCTTGATGGTGAAACTGGGCGTCGTGAGCGTTGGCGTGATGATGAACGGGAACCAAATGCAGGCCCTCGGTGGACTCGCTGGAGGGAGACAGACAAGGAACATGGTGATACACGCAAGGTGGAAAAATGGTCAGATGACTCGTCCAAGTTTTCTGTGGATGGCCGTCGTGCTCCACAGGAACGTTGGGGTGATTCCAATAACAAGGAGGGCAACTACGACCAGCGCCGTGAGGGCAAGTGGAGCACTCGCTGGGCTTCCAATGATAAGGAGTCTGAAACTTGGCGGGACAGGTGGGGCGATTCAGTCAAAGAGGGTGATTCTTCCCGTGAAAAAGGTTTTTCCCAGTTTGTGACACATGGTAAAGACGGCAACAATCATGATAAGGATACTGAAAGAGATGATAATATTTCTCGATCATGGAAGTCCAGCCATCCTGTGGGCCGTGGCCGGGGAGATTCATCTTATCACCCCTCGCAGACTTCACAAAAACCATCTTCCATGTATGGGTATGGTAGAGGGAAACCAGACAACGAAAGCACAGCTTTTCCAAGTTCTCGTGGAAAGTTTACACCCGGTACTGGTAGTACAAATACTGGCAGTACTGGATCGTCACGTCCATTCCAGCTTGGTCTACTTTCTGACAGACCTGGCGGTGCATCAGGGGATCGCACGGCATTTAGATACAGTAGGATGAAACTGCTTGACATATACAGAACAACTTCACATGTTACTGACTTCAAGATGCCTTTTGATGTTTGTGAGGAAGTGTCCGCATTTATGCAAGAAGAATTGTTGGAGCCTTTAGCATTATCTGCTCCTACGGCTGAAGAAGCGGTAAAGTTTATCCTTATTTTTTCTGAACTAGGATAATCTTACTATTATGTATAGTAATAATCTATACGATCCCTATATCTCACAGTTCTTGTTATATTTGTAGGCTGTTTTAAAAGCAATTGACAAAGGGGAAGTCATAAATAGTGGTGTCTATCAGGTTTCTAAAGATGGTTCTGTTGGAAAAAATAATCCTGACGGGGTGCCTAAAACAATCCAAACTAGGTTCGATGCAGTTTTCGTACTTTGTTTGTGGTATAAACATCCAAATATGTTACCACGTTGTGTATTGAATGTTCCCCTTTAATCAGGCGGTAGAGAAGATCAACCTGGAAGCGTAGAAGATTTGAAGGGAGAAACAGCTGGAAGTCTCAGGGGTGCCATATCTTATTCCCTGTTTACACAGTTCTTTTTGTTTACTGCGTGCCACTTAGTTGAGCAATTTCAAGTGATTACATGGGGATGATTGTTTGTTCGGTTGTCTATGTATAGGGAATTTGTCATTTCTGAAACATCTAACCTTTCAAAACTTTGGAATTGTCCACATGGTCTGGGTTCACAATTTAATAATCAGTCCACGTGGTTCACACTTTTAAGAATGTCTTTTTTATGTTTAGGACAAACTTTAGTCAAGGTCTGTCCATATATCAGTAGTACAAATTTTGTATGGTATACTACATAGGTTATTTTGAAACTTTTTTTGGAGATATAATAGTGTTCCTTTGTTTTATATCCGTTGTACATTGGTTACAAAACTCAAGGCTTGCGATTGCATGTGTTCTACAATCTCATGGTATCTTATTTAGCTATTTTGAAGTGCTTGCTGTTTTTGGTAGCTAACTGTAGTTGGTATTCCACCATTGTTCTTTGCTGAATTCTTTGCATAATTTCTATAAATCCTTTCTGCTCTCTAAACCATCTATGTTAATCTTATAATAGGTGTTCCTGGAGATTTGCTGCGGACAGAGACTCCTAGTTATGTTGTTCCACAAAGATCTCGGTTTATTGGAGACCATAGGCTTGGACCAAATGACTTTCCACAGCAAATTGTCTATGATCAAGAAAGTAAAGTAGTCGGGATGACAGGTGTTGATGAGTTGGCCAGTCCTGTTCAACCTTATCCTAATCCAGAGAGTCTGTCATTATACTACAAAGATCCACACGGTCGAATTCAAGGCCCCTTTTCTGGTGCTGACATCATTGGCTGGTTCGAGGCTAGTTATTTTGGTATTGATTTGCTGGTTCGTGTTGCAAATGCACCTCCTGATGCTCCTTTCTTAATGCTTGGGGATGTTATGCCACACCTACGAGCAAAGGCAAGGCCACCTCCAGGGTTTAGCACCACAAAATCCAGTGAAATGCTAATGCCAGAGACTCCACCTACAGGGAAGTTTGTCAGCTCCAGTAGCACACAAGGTGGGTCAGCTGGTGTTGGTATTTTTAACGGTGGGCCAAGCAGGAATGGCGGTGCAGTTGAAGCCCAGAATCGTTTTCTGGAGTCACTTATGTCTAATAGTATGCAAGGTCCTTCAGCTGCTATGACTGGAGGTTTGTTTACTGGCGAGAGTCCTATTCATGCCTATTTCATTCCATATATTTTCGAATTATCTCTGCTACTCATCATGCATACTTTCTGACTTGACACCATTTTTTTTTGGAATCAGGGAGCAGTAGCTTTGGCAACATTGCGATGGCTGGAGGGGAGAGTGGGAACAATATGAATTATTTTCTGGCGCAGCAAAGATTGTTGGAGAGACAAAAATCTTCCCAAAACGCTGTCCCATATTGGTCTGGAGATGGTATTCCAGCAACACAAGCACAAAATAAAGATACAGCTTCAGAAGTGTCTGCTCTGCACTCTAAAGTGTCCAGTTCCATGGCTGATCCATCTCGTCAAGCTTCGCAATCTCAGAATGTTGACTTGCTTGCAATGCTTCATTCTGCAGAGAAACCTAAAGCACCTGTTGGACTGCCAGCATGGTCAAACTATCCTGAAGCCAGAAATCTTAATCCTAACCTTCACGTGGATCTCACTCAAGGGCCACTTAACATGCATCAAAATCTGCAGAATTCTCAGCAAATGGCTACTGCTGTTCAACAACAGAACTTCATGCCACAGAATCAGCCACCGACTCATTTGCCACCTGAGAAGTTGCTTGCTGAGATATCTCAAGATCCACAACTCTTACACATGTTTCAACAACAGTATCTGCTATCACAACTACAGTTGCAATCACAGCCACCAGTGACACCTCAGCATCAGCCACAACTCTCAATGTTGGACAAAATGATATTGCTTCAGCAGCAGCAACAGCAACAGCAGCAACAGCAGCAGCTGCAACGACTACAGCTTGAGCAGCAGCAGAAGGTGTTATTGCAGCAACAACAGCTACTTTCACAAGTTTCACCTCATGGACATTCCAACCAGCAGCTTGATGACCCTTATGGGTCGAAGCATACTTCATTGCCAGCTGGTGATTCCATGAATCTTGGTGGTCGAAAAATTCAAGATGTTCTTGAGGTCGATCGGATTTTGACTACCCATGGTACACCGCAAGGGCAACAATCTAGTCAAGCATTTATGAATATGAGGGGTATGGAGGGTGTTGGATTAACACAAAGCTCTGTACCTACTGTACCATTGCCTCATGATTTTTTTATGGGCGCACCTTCAAAAGAACGCTATTCCCATCCCCAGAAGTTGGAAAATATTGCAAGTAACAACCCTCAACCAAGTGCAAGTATGGTCAACCCTATGCTAACAGAATTGCAGAAAGGTATGGAGAGGAGTCTGCTAACTATCAACAAGTTGGAATAGATAAAGCTGAAAGTAAACCTCATAACAGTGTCCAGGAAATGAAAAATACCCCTGATTCAGTTGAGCTAACTATGGCAAGTGATGTAAAAGCTCCTGATACACAAGAGACGAAGAAAGCAGAAAAGAAAAAGAAACAGAAGAAGAAGCAGACGGCTGTAGATGTTGGCAAAGCAGCTCCAAAGACAGTTTCCCAACAGCCAAGACTTGATGCTGAAGTTGATGTATCAAATCAGGGTAGTACTAAGCATGATTTGCCAGATGATGCAGAGGAACTTTTTTGGAGTTCCCCTGTCAGAGTGGAAAGCTCTTCTAGATCTGTTGGGCCTCCGCTGGGCTTTGAATCATCTGTGAATTTCCCTCCCAAAAGTCTTCCTGAGGAGTATGATGAGCCTCATGCTGCGGCAAGCCACAAAGGTTGGAAACCTACCCAAGGACCCAGGCCTAAGTCACTGCTCGAAATTCAAGCTGAGGAACAATTAAGAGCACAGAGGGTAGCTGCGGAGAATGCCAAGACAGCTGTGCCAGTGATTTCCGTGCCATCAGTTCCTTGGAATACCATGTCAGCATCTTCTGAGCAACAGTTTGGGGGTGCAGGTAAATCACTGGGTGTCCAGGAAAGTGCTGGTGACTCCAGAAACAAGAGAAGCCAGTTGCATGATTTGTTGGCAGAAGAAGTTCTGGCAAGGTCTAGTAATGCAGACAATGAGAGCATAGGTAATGCTAATGATGTGTCGTTTCCTCCTCTGTCGCCTGCTGTTGTTCAGCCTGATGCTCCTGCTTTTGATGATAATGACTTCATTGAGGCGAAGGACTCCAAAAAGAACAAGAAAAAGGGAACAAAGTCAAAAGGGCCTGCAGTCAAAGCCCTGTTGCCTGTTGGTTCCATTGATTCATCAGCTATCTCTGTACCCACAGAAAAGGTCAAATCATCAAAGCAAGCGCAACTAGAGAAGGAAATATTACCGGCTCCACCAAGTGGTCCATCCTTTGGAGATTTTGTTCCTTGGAAGACTGACCAGACAAATTTTGCACCTGCTCCAGCATGGTCTACTGACTCTGCAAAGGTGCACAAACCTTTGTCTTTGAGAGATATTCAGAGAGAGGAAGAAAGGAGATCAGGTGTTGTCCAGCAACAGCCACCCTCACCAACTCCAGCAAAGGTGTCTATGAACCAACGGAATCATGGTAATGTTCCTTCTTGGCAAGCTTCTGGGTCTTCTCCATCAAAGCCAGTTGCTCCTGTCCAGATGACTTCCAATCCTTCCAATCGTGCCAAGTCAAATGCCGAAGATGATCTATTTTGGGGCCCTTCTGACCACTCCAAACAAGATAAGAAACAGTATGTTCCTATGTTCTTTGTGATGGTTTTACAGCCACTTGATTTTGTGTTGGCAGATATTATTAACCCTTCCCATTTATGACATATTTATTTATATTCTTCATACTGAATAAGTATTAAGTGAATTAATGACTAAACTGAATTCTGGAGGTAGCACTACTGTGTCCTGCAGTTATATTCACATGGAATTGGTTAAGAGCTTCTGTAGACCATCTTGCGATTCTCACTGAAGTACTAGGACTTGTAGCATCTACCCCCTCGCCAAATTATTTGAAGTTCTAGCTTTGTCCTATGTCAAACTTCTTTAAGTTTGACCAAGTCCATAGAAAAATATTCCACATCTAAAACACAGAATTAGTTCCATTAGATTCATCATAAAATATATTTTTGTACTCCCTCCGATCCATAAAGTGTCGCTGATTTAGTATATATATTTGATGTTCTGGGCATTACAACATTAGCACATTTTTCTATTGACTTCCTTGCACAAGTAGAATTCTTATAACATGCTAGTGTGTTCATCTGGTACTCTGTTTGACCATTGATGGCTGGAAGATCGTTTCCTATTTTTCGCCTAGTTTTGGATATTACCCCCAGTTTTGTTTCTTTTGTATGGAACTTTTCTAAGATGCTTGCATTTTTTTTCTTACGATATGTAACAGGTCAGAATTCCCAAGTCTTTCAAGTCAGAGCAAAGGTTCCATGGCGAAAGATGAGGGTCCATTGAATCGTCAAAAGTCTCAGGCTAGCAAGTTGCCACTTTCAACCGCTCCTACTGCCAACCTAACCGGGAAAGGGAAGACAGAGGCAGCAAACAAGCAGACAGGTACGCTACTTGGTTTATGCTCAAGTTTCTCTAGTCGCTTTGCTACTGTGTGACTGTCTTTCTAACACTCTTATACTGCAGAGGCAATGGATTTCAGGTATTGGTGTGACAGCGAGTGGTCCAGGCTCACTGGAACAAATGGTATTATTTCTCACTATGGTAGTTCTTTGCTTAAAACTCACCAGTCTGATTGTTTGTTCCATTTTGCCAACCCAGATACAAGCTTCCTTGAGTTCTGCATCAAGCAGCCGACTACTGAAGCAGAAATGCTTCTCCGGGAGAATGTTGGCTCTCTGGACCGCAACGGCAGTTCATCGACAAGTTCCTCAACTACAAGGCCTTCCTGTCCACAGAGGTGATCGAGACGGCATTCAGAGCCCCCAGCAACCGCGGACCTCGCCTGAACCCTGCTTCTGCAGGCAAAGGAGGCCCAAGTGCTGAGGCAGAGCATGACGCTGGAGGAAAGAAGAAGGGAAAGAAAGGGAAGAAGGTGAGCGCAGCAGTCTTAGGATTCAATGTAGTCAGCAACCGCATCATGATGGGTGAGATCCAGAATGTGGATTAGTAGGTCTGCATACAACGATGGCACCGCGCTGTACATACTTTCGGCGCTCTCGATAGATTGTTTTTTACTTGTTGCGATGGCAACTGAGCTTATGAGGTGATTTTCGTCTCCTTTTTCGAGATGCTTACATTGCCCAATTTTGGCTTCCTGTAACTGACAGCAGATTTTGTTCCGGATAGAACTTTACTCCAGATGAACATAGATCAATTTTGTTTCTTTCTGGTGTACCTTTTCCTGAACCCTGCTTCTGCAGGCAAAGGAGGCCGAAGTGCTGAGGCAGAGCATTATCTATTATGAGTTGGATTATTATGTTTTTAAGCGTATGAGCAGTTAATCATGTGTCTAATCAAGTAACCAAGTAGAATAGTTTTGGGAGTTGCTATTGGTCAGTCGACTGAATATGTATTCGTCGTCAGTCGTTTTTCTCAGCGAATCAATCGATGCCACGTGACAAAAAGACAAATCACCCAGCTAACCAGTGCGGGAGGAAAAAAGAAAAACGACTGACACGAAATCTTTTTTCAGTCTTCCCGCGCAGTAACGGGTTTTGAAAACTAAAACTGGGACCCGAACCCACTCCACGTCCCAGGCCCAGAACTACGCCTTAGCAGGCACGGTCCGACAGAAAAACACGGCCCAGGCCCAGGTCCAACAGAGAAAAACGACCCATCAAACTGGCATGTCGCTGTCGATCTTCTTCTTCACCAAGCAAACTCTCCCAGACGCCATAGCCAACGAAACAAACAACTCCAAAAAGATCTGAGAAAAAGAGATCTAGCAGGGGGAAGAGATGGACAGAGTACTCAAACCACCAGACACAACAATTACGGACCTGCACAATCTTCAGGTCTCCTCGGACCATGTTGGCTCTCTTACTTGAAAACCTGTCTCCAATTCAACAAATCCCAAGTTTTCAAGATCCCTATTCCCTAAACAACTTAAGCATGAAAACAGGGTCAGCTGGAATTGTTCCAGCAAGCTGGATATGCAATGGTGAATCGAGATCCAGCACTGGAGATGCACCCGAACTCACCCTTACAGGTAAAATTTCAGAAAACAGTTACTGAACCTATTTTCAGCATTTCTGATGCAGTAGCATCAGCATACAGAAAAGGGTCGTGGATGTGCACAGTTGAATACATGTGCACATAACTTGGAGACATACCAGGCATGGTTCATAGACACAGAATTCATATAGATAGTGTAGGGTGAGTTCTCTTGATCCTATGTAGACATACAGGCATGGTTCATAGACACAGAACATAACATAGGCATGGTCCATAGCATTTAGATAGATATGTAGCAACAAACATGATAAATAAGATGGTGGACAAACATGATATGTAGCCTCTGAAGCGAGCAGTTTGACATCCTGCACCAAGTATACGCTCCCCTATTGGCCTTTAGATCAAGGTGCACATGAGTGCCGCATAGCTTCAATCAACCTGGGCAGAAAACATATGAATAGAGATAATCATCTCGCTTTACCTTGATCCCTAAACCTGTAATAGAGACAATAAAGCGAACAAAGACCATGAGAAGAGAAAATTGACTTTGAGAGAGAGAGAGATGCACGCAAGGAGTACAGAGAAAGAAATATTCAGAGACACATTCAGAGAGAAAAACATATCTTAGAGAAAAACAAATAAGAGTGAGAGAGTGAGAGAGATAGAGAGAGAGAGAATCATCATTGGGCATAATAAGGAGCATCATCTAATGAAGCATCTCTCTCTGAATGTGTTTCCCTCTAGGCAAACATAAGGAGCATCATCTAATCAAGCATCATCATTGGGCATAATAAAAAAACAGAGGGATACTTAGTGCAAAGGAAGATACAGAGAGACACAAAGAAATAGATATTTATACTTCGTACTTATGATTATGATTGTGAAAAACCTGCAGCTCACCACCATTCGAAAAAAAATGCAAAAGATAACCTGCAAAAACACACAAAAAAAGGATGAAAAAGGTCCTCCTCCTTTACCCGGGCTTGGAACCGGCTACCCACTTAAAAAAAGAAGGGTAGGCGGAGTTACCCACCCCCAAAAAAACCCTCAAACTGAAATCAAAATAGTGATCGATAAAAAATACACAATGAGCGTAAAAAAGAGAGAGTCTTACACAACTACATGGACCGTTTATTCATACAAAAAAATATAAATGTCAGAACTGACTGCCTTGCATTGATAACAGATAATAAAAACCAATTGATAGAAAGGGATAAAGGGACAAACATTACATCGTCTGCTAAAACCATTTGGATTGGTGAGCCATCCCCTACAACACATGAAAGACCATGCTCAAAGACTGAGGTCCAGTCCTCTTGAAAATGATCAACACAAGCAAACCGGGCACGAAGTTGCTTGATGTAACAAAGAAATCCCAGCCAGATGTGAACCTTATTCTTCCATCGGCACATATAGCGTACTCATCTTGAATTAACATCCCACCATGTACAGAGAGAAAGGCATCACCAGAATCACCAAGATTCAGAGCTTCAGCAATGATCTTCAGGATCCTCTACAAAAAAATACAGTGCCCAAAAAACAGAGACTGACGTATATTACAACACTGCTAGAAATATGTTAAAGCCAACTAGACAAAAAAGGTCCAACAAGTCAATAACTTACCATGTAGTTCCGATCGATGTCCGAGCTAGACAAGCAATGTAAAAACACACAATCTACATCACCACAACCATGAAGGATGGCATTGTATCTGTGTGCCTGTTCCTCGGTTAAGTGAAAATCGATACCTCCAGGGGTCATGTTTGGGGGATATAGAACTACACAACAAAGAAAAAAGAGAGGGACCAGACGAAAAAGATAACCATAAGACAAGAATTGAAAAAAAACTGAATGAAAACAACCAAGATGAAATTGAAAATGGAATGATACCGGCTAATGGTTCGCCGTTAGCTCCTTCAGGCCAGATTGGTATTGTATCGGGCGAACCCTGCATGTTGAACGCGATCTTGTATCCAGCGCGCATGCCAAACTGGGCAATGAAAGTCTTGTACTCAGAGCCACAAAGCAGTGTGGGTTGGCCTGATTTCTTTATAATGTCGAAACAATACTGCTGCCCACCAGGTGTTGCGACGTCTAAAATGTTCCCAGTCCCCTGGTTAAATGATTTCCTAACATGGCATGGCACAACCTATCGACAAAAAAAAGGAAATACATGAAAATCATGAGGTCTGATTGATCAAACCGACTTGAAAAACACAACGCAAATGAATGCTGACCGAAAAAAACATGACAGTAAGGATGCAACTTACACAGAACTTGAAGAAATCGCTAGTAAGGTACACATAGAATGGGCTCCTTAAACTTAGTCGTAGACCACACCGACCCTCAGTTGATCCGCACGTACCACAAGCCATCTGCGTATGTGGCATGAAGGAGAAAAAGGAAATCAACAAATAAATAAGGTTAAACAAAAAAGGAAACCAACACACAACCTTGTCGACTGTGGGATGAATGACAGAACCAAAGGGGAAAAAAGAGAGGGTATGTTGTTATGTAGAAGTAGAATGGATGAAAGCATATATATAGGTGCAAAAAAGCATACACATAACTGCGCTCATACACTGAAAATGAATGAAAACAAAGGTTGCTGAAACAATGATACAATGAAAAACAAGAAGCACTGACAAACTGAGACAATGTGTGCTGTGCATAGACATTGAATAACTGATACACTTAAACACTGAAACCCTGAGACACTGAAACACTGATTCGCTGTCAGAGAGACAGAGAAACACTTAAACAATGATACACTTAAACAATGAGACACTAAAACACTGACACACTTAAACAATGAAAAGAGACTGAAACACTGATGCACTGAATCACTTCACTAAACTGAGACACTGAATCACTGAAACAAAACTGAGACTAGATAACTGATAACAGAGGCACTCACTTCAGGGAGGCACTGACTAAACTGAGAAACTGACACTGAAAACTGAGGCACTGACTAAACAGAGAGAGAGAGAGAGAGAATGAATCAGTGAAACTGAGACAATAATACTGAGAAACTGACACTGATGACTCACACAGAACTGAGGCAATCACTTCAGGGAGGCACTGACACTGAAAACTGAGACTAAAATAAATGATAGAAAACTGAGGCACTGACAAAAATGAGACACAGACAACAATGAGAGAGAGAGAGACACACACACACACAAGATTCAGAAAATAAGAGAGAGACACAACATTCAGAAATTAAGAGAGAGAGAGAGACACAAAATAGAGAGAGAGAGGCCACAAATAGAGATAGAGAGAGAGAGAGAAATGAGAGACAGAAATATTAGAGATAGAGAGATAGAGAAATACAGAGAGTTATTGAGACTAAGATTCAGAAAATAAGAGAATAAATATACTACTTCTTCTATTGCAGGAAAATGTTGATACAAACAAAAATGGAGGATATGAGCACACCGCAACATTCAGATGCGACGACATCTATTTCAATGTACATTTCAAATTTAAATAATGAAAAAACAATTGTTATGACGTCTATTAACTTCAACATTTCGCAAAAACTGATGCAGGACAAGGGATTTACATTCACTGGATTGCTAAATGGTGATTTCCACACAACATATTCCTCCCAGCGATCATTATCTACAGTGGTAAGAAATGGATAAAACAAAATATACTACTCAAGATACAGTAAACATAAAAAAGAATTATGTGTGTGACTTACTGACAAAATCAATATATTTTGGAAAATGCAGATTGACAAAAAGATGGAGAATGGATGTTCATCAAGTGTGCAGAATGACAACGAGATGGATAGTGGATATTCATCATGTATCTGGCAACAACAAGATGGATACGAAAATAGATCAAGCCAAACATATCCACAGGTGCGACAAAACGTAGATAAAAAATTTAACATATTTTATGATTCAGCAAAACTAACATATTTTTTGATTATGCAGGGCAATGAATACTTACAGGCGACTCCAAGTGGTAGGGGTAGACACATGGCATGGGACGATGACCCGTGGACACAAAATTTGTTTGAGGACATGGAGCTTGATGAGGTAAACCATCTGACACTGTTTCAAAAAATAAAATTAAAAAGATATAAGAGAGACTGCAATTTTAAAAAGAACAAAAGTTCATACACTAAAAAAATATTACTTCTCTACAGATGACTGACACAAACAATACTGAGCAACCTGATGGAAATTCAGAACAAGCACAAGCTGCTGGCAATTCAGAACAAGGGACCAAAAACCAAGAAGAAGGTGAAGAGAGAGAAAGAGAGATATGTGAAGAAGATGTACAGATATTCATTGAAAACGAAGAATCAAACTCCCAAGAGCAAAATGCCTACACAATAGACAAGGAACTAATACCAGAAATGGGGATGCATTTTGAAACAAGAGAGAGCGCTCAGAACTTCTTCAATACGTATGCATTTGCAGCTGGGTTCTCGGTTTCGGTAGTGTCAGCTGCTAGGACAACAAGCAGGAAGAGAAATAGGGAGGTGATCAGAGTCACTATGAAATGCAACAAGTATGCCAGGGCCCCACCAAAAAAGAAAGAAGAGGAAGTAGTGCAACGGCAAACTACTGTAATTGACAGAACAGGGTGCAAAGCTGAGATGATAATAAGTGAGAAAGAAGGGGTTTGGCACATAACTAACCTATGCCTGGACCACAACCATGCTTTGAGTCCCCAGAGCAGGTTCTTTAGATCACACATCTATATGACAGATGAAGAAAAAGCAATGATCAGATCACTTAGACAAGCAAACATCACAACTAGCAAGATTGTGTCAGTTTTGTCATATTTGAGAGGAGGCACAGAAAATACACCTTACAATAGGAAGAAGGTCAGCAACTATGGAACAACAATAAACAGAGACCTCAAAAACAGCGATGTGATGCAAGTTAAGGAGTTTTTCAAACAAAAAAGAGCTGAGAATGAGAGTTTCTACTACTCTTTTCAGGTGGATGAAAATAACAAAGTAAAGAGTGTGTTCTGGGCAGATGCTAAATCTAAAAGCTACTATGCAACTTGTGGAGATTGCATTAGTTTTGACACCACATTCCTCACGAACAAGTATAATCTACCGTTTGCTCCAATAGTTGGTGTTTCTCCACATGGACACACCTACCTATTTGCGTGTGCTCTAATTGTCAATGAGTGTGCCGAGACATTCAAGTGGGTTTTCACAGAATTCATCTATGCTATGGGAGGTAAACACCCACACACAATAATCACAGACCAAGACAGAGGAATGCAGGTTGCAATTGAGGCAGTGCTTCCACACACGGTTCACAAGTGTTGTGTGTACCATGTGAAGAGTAAAGCAGAGCAAAAAGCAGGCAGGACATTCCAAGTTAATGAGGGGCTATTTGAGGAGTTCCAAGACATAGTAGATAACTCACTAACAGAGCTGGAGTTTGAGACTCTTTGGCAGCAAATGATAACAGAGTACAACGTAGGACACATAGAATATTTTCAAACTATGTGGAAGAGCAGAAACAGATGGGTGCCTGTTTACTTCAAGAAGGATTTTTCCCCCTTCTTGAGGACAACAGCAAGGAGTGAGGGCACAAACTCCTTGTTCAAAAAAGGGGTTGGAGCGCAATATAGCATGACAAGTTTCCTCCGAGAGTATCAGAGAATCATGAACACGATACATGCAAGAGAGAATGAGAGTGACCACAATAACATACACAAGAAAGTACCAACAGAACAGCTCCTGACTAAGTACTACATAGAGATACAAGCGCATGACTTGTACAACCTAACTATATTCAGGAGATTTCAGAAAGTTCTAACTGATGTAACGAGACTGAGGATAAAGGAGGAGATACCAAAGCAGCAGTACCTGGTGTTCCAGGCCCCCAATTATCCAATAAAGGAGCACAGATCAAGGACCTATGTTGTGGAAATTGACTTGCAAAAAAAGAATACCACTGCATATGCTGCAAATTTGAGAAAGATGGATTAGTATGTTCTCATGTATTGAAGACAATGCTACACCTGGACATAGATAAGATACCAGATAAGTACATCATTGATAGATGGCGCAAGAAGGATAAGAAGCTGAACCCATTACCTGTACCAAAAACAATAGCTGACAATGATACACTCAGGTACAACATGCTTGCACGGAGGATGGTTGCATCAGCTTCCAAAGGGGCAACACACCAGAGAAAGTATGAGTACCTGCAGAAAGAAATGGACCGAATAGACAATGGACTAGAAGAGATTGATAAGGAGCTTAAGGAAGAAATGAAAAAGAAAGTAACTGAAACAAGGACACTGGCGAATTTTGCAAACCCAACTGAAGGGGTCGAAGATAACTCAGCAATAGAACTATTAGATCCAGATAATGCAAACACGAAAGGGAGGCCAAGGTTGATGACAATAGTTGAAGCAATCAAAACAGGGAAATTTTACAAATGCAGCCATTGTGGCGAATATGGCCACACTATCAGGAAATGCACGAACAGAGATAAAGAGTACAACCTACAAAAACCTAAGAGGACGCGAAAGAAGAAGAATGATTCAGGTGAGTAAAAAGGATAAAATTTATTCAAGTATACCTCATTTCAAAAAAAAATACTGATCATTACAAGAAATTTTTGAACAGGCACACAAGACGCATCAGCACCACCAAGAACAAATACAAGAGCAAAAAGGCCGCCATCAACAAAGAGGAAGAAGCAAAGCAAGAATGTTGATGGACAACAAGAGACGGACAAACAAGATACGAGAGAGATGCCAGAAATCTGAAGCTAAAATGCACCTGAAAAAACAATGATCCATTGG
Organism: Poa pratensis; assembly: GCA_947311845.1. NCBI lineage: Eukaryota > Viridiplantae > Streptophyta > Magnoliopsida > Poales > Poaceae > Poa > Poa pratensis. Next base: position 83,535,123 of record CAMZMU010000063.1, on the reverse strand, counting down.
AGCAAAGAAGGGGGGAAAAAGCGACAAGGTTGTGCTGAAATAAAAAAATGTAAATTAATTATTCTATGCTGTCTTACAAAAATGATGGTTGTAAAAATTCAAATATTCAGAAGATTGCTACTAAATTATATACCTAGCTTTTCATGCAAAAAAACCTTGTTCATGAGATAGCTACTAAAAAATTCTAGAGATTGCTACTAAAAATATATTCAGGAGATTGCTTTTCATGGTTGTAACCTAGTTCATGCAAAAAACTATATAAAAGACTGCTGTGATAGAGAACGCATTAATCCGACAAAACCTTGTTGACGAATGCACATGACAAACATATAGTGATGAGTAAAAAAGATAGCTATAGAGTATAACCAAGTCACAAAGCATACAACTAGAAAAACAATTATAACAACCCTAAAACACTCTCCCACCGAGACATACATCACAGGATACACATGTTTGTTCTCTCATGCTATAAAGTGCCAACCCAAGGGCAAAAGGGAAAAACAAAAAAGATCAGCAAAAAGACTACTCGGTTGCTACTGCTGCATACAGCACTCCAGCAAAAGGCAAACTTCTCGCAGGAAATCAGACACTTCATGAGACCTTGGACGACGAACAACCATATCAGCCCTGGGTAGAAAAGGAACAAGATAACACATTAGTGAGAACCATACACGAAAATAAATTCAAAACTACATGGCAAAAACCCAACAAAAAATTTAAAAGGAAAACAACAAGTACCGCTGCATAAAAATCAGTGACCAAGCTAAGATCAGTTGTGTTCTTGCTATGGAAATAGAGCTTATTCGCATACAAAATTCTGATATTCGGGATGTCAATAGAAGAGAAAATGGATCGAGTGTTCGTGGAAGGGGACCAAGTTTCCATCAACTTCATAACGAACACACCACAGTCTTTCCTGTAAAAACAAGCAATGAAATAGATTAGTACACATAACCATTCAGTAAAAATCAAAACAAAAAAAGATAAAGGAACTGTAAAAGAAAAGAGGCACTAACAAGGTCTTCTGCTGAGGCACATTAGGATACATTGCTTGAAATTCTTTAAACTTGTGATTCTCACTTATAATCAGCTCCCACAAGTGCACAAAGTTATCAATCTGTGGTACAAAAAAAAGAGTAATATAAGAAATACTGATTTGGAATATCAGACTTACTTTTTACACGAAATTGAATCAAACAAAATGATACTAACCAGCCGTTTCCTAATTGACAGGTGGAAAGGTGTGTTCTTATCGTAGTATGAGTCAAGAAATGCAAAAACTTTCTCCTCAAAATCAACAGCAAAACCAAACCAATGCCCATGATTCACTATTGGAAAGAATAGCTGCGATAAAAAATAAATTAGCATAAATAATATGGGCGCTGATTACTGATTGCTGAATAAAAAAGGATACCCAATTATAATAAAATACAAGTAATTCAACTATATTAGATCCCAACATACACATTGCATTACAAAGTAATACACTACCCTCTCATTATCCATGGGCATATAACTCACCATTCAACATATCCCTCTACCAACTAATACCATGTTATTACCACAACATACACAAGCATGTGATTTTTCATAAAAATAGCAAAAGGATTACTTCAACATATCCTCTACCCACTAATACCATGTACCAATAAAAATACATGAGTACTTCAAAAAATAGCCAAATGCAGATGCTTGCTCAGAAAATTTGAATCCCATCGACATAAAAGAGAATAATATTCATACAAATAAAATGAAGCATAAGGGAGCAAACGAATCAAGTCAAAAAACCTTGTTATCTCTATGAGCAAGGTTTCTGCCCTTGCTAGCGCTCTTTGCACCCTCAAACGAAACCCGTACAGTTTGTGCTAAATTGGGCTCCCCATCATACTTCAGAATAGCATCCTGAATTCCACATGACAAGAAAAACGCAAAAAGGTATGTATTAGCGTACACAATGACAAGAAAAATGACAAGCAAAAAATCACATATACCCCAGGCAACCAGTCATTCAAATACTAGCAGTTCCCCCTAACTCAAAAGATCACACGTGTACAAACAAAAAGGAAAAAGTACCAACCCCAATATTAGGGAAGAAATAATGCCTCCCAGAGATTGTAGGGTGACGTTCTTCAAACAGAACGCGGCAAAAACAGGGGATAATGAAATTATCAACTTCTCCATTGGGCATCAAAGAATCTCCCAGCGACTTATAGCTACAATGAACCTTGGGATAATCTATACCAGGAGACCTGACAGAAAAAAGACACAAGCAGAATGATTTGAGAGTTGGAAGTAGCACTAGTAGTTGTAGAAAACATAAAGCTTGCAACCATGAAAAAAACATAAAAAAAGTAATTAGACTACATATAGAGAAAAACGATGGCATTACTTGGCATGAGGGCTGTTTGCTAACTCAACAATAGCAGAATAATGGATAATTTCTTCCTCGGATACAGGGAACTTGCTGTTAGCCTGCAGAGGAGGATTCTGTTTGGTCATGAGCCAGTTGACAAGCTTGTATTTCCGACGAACAACAATTGGTGGGGCATCCTGAGCATCGTTTGAAATGCCATTAGCTTCAGCATCAACAGCAGGTTCTTTTGCAGCAGACACATCATTGCCCACATGCTGATTGGTCAACATCATGCTATTGTATCTGGCGTCTGCCTTCTTTGACACCTCAGAGCATCTCCTTCGAAAATCATTTGAACCAACAAGATGCGCACCACGTTCCTGCACCATACCCACAACACAAATCAAAACACACAACTTATATAGATAGAAGCTAAATACTAAGATTTCCCAACAAAGTAGAAGAAAAAATTTACCAAGGAAGATTTCGGTGAAAAATCAGCTATTGGGATCGGACATTGTTTTGAACCATTTTTTTGAATATCTTGCACACGATTTAACTTGAAAATTCCAGTATTCGGCTGTACAACAAAAGCAACAAAGCAACAAAAATATTCAGAGACGCGAAAAATTAAAAAAGGAAGAGAACAAATATGATAAAAGCAGCTGACTGAATCCTTAAGATAGAACACGAAAAACAGCAAACCTTCGGGATAGGTGAATCCACCACATCTATAAAAGGGACAGGTCCATCAGCTGTATCTGACCTCGGCTTCCTATTTAACATGTTTTGCTCATCTTCTTCAGAAATCAGTCTACAGTTCCTCGCCCTCACCTTCCTTAAAAGGGGCATTTCTGGGGCTGTAGTATGCATGAACAACAAAAAAAACATAAAATGTAATGATTATATCCAAAAATATCACACTTTCAAGTCACACACAAATGAACTACAGAAAATCTACCTGAGGGGTGAGTGCGACCCTCCACAACTTTAGTTATATTGCAATCGGGAGTGACTGAACAAAATAGCAGCATAATCAAGATATATATACTGAAAAAACATAACAACACAACCACACACGAGACCATGTTGCAAAAGAAAAAAAATTACGAAAGGAAGAAGCCTACCTGGGTCTGGACTTCTCTTAGCTGAAAGAACACAAGGTTTACCAGCTTCCTGCGAAGAAGAACGATCATGCTGATGAGATGATTCAGGATCACATCTGCGAGTAACGGCCTCCGGATTTGCATTTGAAACCTGCCACACACAGACAAGAAATGGAGATAACTCAAATTCAAAGCTTTGGTAGAAACAAAAAACGTGCATGCTTGAGAAAGCTCCCGTCGGATACCTTTGCTTTGCCTTGCTTAACACTAGATTTACAAAGAAAATCCAGCACATTGTGCACTAAGGCTTCCAACTTTCTTTTACTGGTTGTTGACTTGTTTGAAAGAAATTTATCACCAATACTCATGATGCCATCTATTACCTTCAAAAAACAATAAAATGATATCAGTAAACAAAACGCCGGTCAAACATAAATTTGAGAGTACAAAAGAGCTAAAAGGTTCATAAGCATAAAAACACGTACATCAGGCCTCAGAGAGCTAACAAACTGTTCTCGAGATTTTGATCTGAAATCAGAGGACAATGGAGACACAGTTGGGGATATTCTAGATGATCTAACTGCGTGCATACAAACCACCCCCTACACCAACAAAACACACATAGTATTAATCTCAGAAAATGCAAATTACTACCCATAAAGAGACAACTGAACCATAATAAGCACATACATCTTTCAAACTTTTTCCCAAACTGATTTCGACCAATTCGATCAAGGTCAGAGAAAATATGAATCATGTTACCCCGCCATACAAGAACCCTAGGGATGGTGTTTGCAACATTTTTTATGCCAAAATCCAAACAATCAAGGTACCTCACCTGCAAAAAAACATGAGACAACATCCCAAGTTAGAGATACAGAAAAGAAATAAAGTAGCAGAAAATATATACAACAGAATATACATAAAAAAAATACAAAACAAAAAGAGATCACTAACCACAGGCACATATATGCAACAGACAGGTGTCTTCATCCTCCTCCCTTTTGATTTAGCAAATGAGCTAAACTCATACAAGCCTTTGAGACAATTAGCATACACAAGCTGACTGAAATCATAACCTCTAGTAGCAGCAGGGTCCTTCAGGATTGCAAGATGTTTTGTATTGACAGAACACTGGATTCAGGGCAGAGGAAACACGAAATAGCAACAGACATAAAGCTCACAAAAACCTCAAGCTCATTTACCGATTCAGAACTTCTGAGCTTGTTTCCAAAAAAGGTAATATGAGGCATCTCAGTAAGCTTGAAAAGTGATAGAATGAAACCAACTCCATCCTCAGAGTTGGATGGAACCTGTAAACCACCTAGAGGCAATCCTAACACTACATTAAAAGTTTCTTTGGATATGACAAAAGTCTTCCCTCCAACAGTGAGCTGCGAGCATACTGGGTCAACACAACTAGCAACAAAACGGCAGAAATCTGACGGGATGCTAGAACAGTCAAACAATAGCAAACAACCAAAGCCAAACTTCTCAATAATTGCTTTTTGATAAGGTGTCAAGCCCTTCAATACACTCAAGAAATACTTGGGGCCAAATCTAGAGAAAGCACTCTTCCCAACACCCACTGATTGATTCCCCGTAGCCTACAATAAGAAGGGAAAAAATGAAATACAACATAATCCAAAAACACACATTCTGTAAAGTAATTCTGAAAAAATAAAGTAAGAAGAAAATGAAAAGAACAACTAACCTCATTGGTTGCAATCGAATCAATACAACAATCAGTGAAATTCCGCTTCAAACTTTCCACAGCCTGCCCAATATAACAAATAAAACAATAAGAGCCCACAAAAAAAAGAGGATGATAGCTTGACACATCTCCACAGGTAGGCAAACCTTGTTTCTGAACAAACCAAACAAAGCATCCTCTAAATCAGTATTTCTTCTACCATTGTCTACCACCTGAAACCATTAACCGAAGGATTGATTAACACAGTTAGAAACACGAGTACAACACAAAAACGAGATGTTTATATGAAAAAATACAACAAATTAACAAAAGCTCACTTCAGTATCACTGGAGATGTAGTACCCTTCACTACGCCGCACATCAGAGCTTCTATGGTATGGTCTGTATAGCACAAAAAAGCAAAAGCACTAAGTAAAGATGCTCAGTAGGATGGAGTAATTGACCTATATACTGACCACCAAAAACCCTAACCAAGCGCACATTAACAACACTAAAGCAGCGCACAGCAGATTCAGACCAATTTCGACACAAAGAGCAATCAAATAAAACAGGAATACATGATATATAACAATTCACAAGTCTAAAAACAGCTTGAGCTTAAACAATGAGCTTGAACATGACAGACACTAGCTGCTAAAAATCATACAACCAGAAGATTCATGTATAGCTCATACTTAATTGGAGATAACAAAATCATAGAATCGTAGAGCCTGAACATAGCACACGCAGACCAGCATCAACAAACAAAACTCAACAGCGCAGACGCGCATAGCTGCCCCAAATTGAGACCAAACAACACCCGGGCCGATTCCAACACATCGAAATGCACAAATCCTCAGAAAAACCTATCGCGCTGCAGAGAAAAAGAGATCAACGAAGTAACGAAAGACGGGTAGGTGCCCGGATTGACGGATTGAGAACACACAACAACCCCTGCCGGAACCTCCAAATCTCTGGTGACTCCATGGCTCCCACGGCAGCGCGCAGCTCCGGAGACCACCACCGCCCCCCCGGAGACCCCCCACTACCACGCCGCCGCGACAACCCACCACAGAGCACCGCCCGCCCCCGGAGACCCACCACTGCCGCGCCACCGCGACAACCCACCACAGAGCGCCCGCTCCCTCTCGAGATGCTATACACAAAACTGAGAAGAGGGATCTGAGATAACAAGAGGAGGCACCTGAACCGCCTCCGGCGACGGCTCTGCCCTCGTTCGCCGCCGCGGATCTCCGCCATGCCGTCGCCTCCTCTGTTCCGCCCCTTCTCTCTCTCTTCTCCACCAACAGACACGCGGCCACAGAAAACGGGAGAAGAAAAATTCAAAACAAAATCCTCCTCCCAACGGGCCGCACACAAAACGGGCCGCAAACAAAAGACGACCCAAACCCGATACCCGCGAACCAAAAACGACACGCGCACACGCACAAGCTCGACGACGGACGCGCACACGCACAAGCTCGACGACGGCACCAATCTTGACGCGAAACGGACGGACAGAAAATAGACTGACGCTGAAAAGAATTTCAGTCGGCTTAGATAGAGCAAAAACCATAGTTTTTATGTTGAGAGCATGTTTGAATAGTTTGTTCTGTTGAGCATCCGACTCCCATGTGTCAAATATTTCATATAGCAACATAGTAACAATGTAACATCCCAAAATTGTAACCCAGCTTTATTAGTCAAATTTGTGGGCCAACAAAAACTTTTGTTATTTTTGTGTGTTTGTTGTTTTTGCTTGCTTGTGTTGGTTTGTTTGCTAAAACAAAAATAAATAAAAACCTGGAGAAAAGAAAAAGAAAAGAAATCAAACAAATAATAGAAACAATAAAACTAATGTGACAAGTGTCACACTAAAACCACAAGTGTGGATTCAAAAAAAATTATTCCAAACCAAAAATTCAGTGGAGAGAAGTGAACCCTCTCATTTTCACCCTTAACACTTTCCTCTCCTTCTTTATTTCAAATATCCTAATTTCTATTTTCAAAATTCCAAATGTTTCTTTAACTTTGGAAATCATCACAATCACCAAGCTACACTTCCAAAATAAATACCCCAGTGGTACCACAAACCTTGACAAATTATTTTGAAGCAAACCATGGAAAGAATTTCAGAAAATTCAAATTTGAATTTGGTTCTGGAATTTCGTCGAACACTTGTTGATCACACTGTGTTCTTCCCTAAACCGAAAATCCAATCCAAAATTCGAACTCGATTCGGTGAAATCGATCACTCCAGTAGCTCCCACCCCTTCCTCACCTCTCACACGTGAATGATTGCGAGGGAAACGAGCTCGTGGACCCGGAGGTGGAGTGTGGCGTGCGCCACGCCGATGCCGCCCGTGGCGCACTGCCACACGGGTCGTCTCCGTGGTGAGCAAGGACGCGACGCAGAGGCGACGCCGCGCCGTGCCCGCCACACCACCCTCTTCCCTCTGCCTCTGGTCGACGTGACTCAAGCGCTGCCGAGCTCGCTGGCGTGCCCACCGTCCGCGACGCGACGCCACGCGCTGCCGTCCGTGGTCACTCTGTGGAGGAAGTAGAGGAGGCAGCGATGCGACGCCACGCTCTGCCCGACGCACCACCTCTCCCCTCTGCCCCCGCTCGAAGTGACCCGAGCGCCGCAGAGCACCCTCACCCCTTGCGTGCACCCTCGCCACGCCACGGCCAGAGCGCGCTCGCGACGCCACCCCTGCCAGGGTCAGCGAGCAACACCGCCGCACCCTCTCCCCGCTTGCCACCGCACCACTCCGTACTCACACAGAAGCGCCACCAATGCCGCACTCTCCCACTCCCCAGCCCCATTCCTGCCCTGCGTCCCCGACGAGCCCGAGCTCGCCCATAAAAGGCCACCCGAGCCTCGCCATTTCTCCACACTCCCTCACGGCCATCACACCACTCCACTCACCCCAGTGCATCGCCAGGAGGGCGGATTCGCAGCCGCGGAAGCGCTGCTGCCCTTACCCGTGCTCTGCACATCGCCGGAGCAGAGGGTGGGCGACGGTCACGGCCGAGCCGTGCTTCTCTCTCCCCCTCTTTCCTTTGCACCCTATTCACATCTCCATTGAACCTTAGCTCACCCGCCGCGATTTTCCCGTGTTTTGTGCACAGCAGCGCCGCGGAGGAGTCGCCGGAGTTGAACCACGGCCGCGGAGGAGGAGCTGATCACGCCGCCGTCGATTGGAGCCGTCCCAGCACGCGCAACTTGTCCCAGAGCTTCCCCACTCCCTCCGCCGTCGATTCCCGCCATCTCCGTCACCACCCGAGGCCCCTAGGTGAGCTATCCATGCTCGTCACCGTCGCCGGCGCGGCGGCGTCGCCTGTTGATGGTCGTCGCCGTTCGCGACCTCTGTGAGCCGTTGGATCTAGATCCAACGACAACTTACCCTTTCGTTTAGATTAGACACTGACTGGTGGACCCCACCTGTCAGCGTTTTAAACTTAAACCGCGCGCGAACCATTTTCCACTGAGTCGCTGACGAGTGGACCCCACCCGTCAGGGATCTCATCTTTATCCAGTATTTTCGAATTTGAATCTTTTCTGAATTCAGTACTGAACCTAGTTTTGAAATTCAACAACTCGAGTTCTAGGAACCAAATAAATCAAACTCAACTGTTCTGGAAAGCTTATAAAATTATTTAACTCACCAAAGTGGTCTCATCTCATTTAAATAAATAATAAAAATGTATTAATAAAAATGCTCCAGAAGGTTTAAAACACTAAACCATTTGTTTCTGGAGTTATATAAATCCAAATAACTTGAAACCAATTTTGGTAGCTTTGTATTAGGATCCTTTAGCTCCCCATATTTTGGTAGAATTAATTGAGTAGTGTAAACTCCTTAGCCTTTGGTTGAATTTCAGTGCACCCTTCTGCACTAAACCAATTAGTGTGATTTAATAGTAGGTCCAATTAAACTCAAACCAATTTTGCTAGATCACTTGTAGCCAAAGTTAGTTGCCCCTAAAAGGATTTAATTTTTGGAGCAACCTACTTTGTTTGGTAGCTAAAACTAGTTTGAAAACCTTCTGAACTAAAACAAATGTGTAGGGAGTTTGGTAACTCCAAATGACCCCAATCCAATTGGGTGACCTTCTACACATCAGTAGCTATCCATAGAAATTTAGTTTGAATTTTTGTGACCAACATAGATTAAATGGTGAATTAAATGGTGTACCACTAGATTCTGCCTTAGTTTGAAAGCAATTAAATAAAGTTTAATTCAATTAAATTAAAACCACCTTGTGTTGCTTGATGTGTGCAGTAGCTAATTGTAGCATTTGTGATTGTAATGATGTGATGATGTTTGAGCTAGTGTAGTGATTGTTTGTTTTGCTGTTTAACGTTTAGACGATACCATTGACGGATTTATCGAAGAAGGAGGTTTCGTTGAACCCGAAGATCAGGACCAGTACCACTGTGTTGAACAAGGCAAGCCACTTCACTGAGCTTGCATTTATATACATCTATTTTAGTCTCCAGAGTTATTCCCAAGGAATCAATGATTTTAGAAAAAAAATCCCTTTGCAAAATACCTAAAAACTATTTTTGCCACCTTATGTAGAAGTATAAAGTAGTTATTTAAAACTATAAGTTGGGAAAAACAATGTTTCTCAAAACTCCTTTGGAGGTACTTGGATGAAGGTGAAATGCCGAAAGGTCGGTATTAAGTTGGAGAATGGTGGTGTTGTTTTGGAAAAGTGCACATTGTGTCCTAACACTATGGCGACCAACCAATAACCGGTGCGACCACATTTACCCACATATGGGCACGGGCGTAGTCATATAATTTGCTCGTGTTAGTACTGGATGCCTCAACAACGAGGATGACCTCGTTCCATGAGGGGATGGTTTGGTGACCTACCCCCTGACCTGGGTCCTCTTCATTGAAGTCTACCGGAAGCCGGTATGAACATGTCGGAGGAAGAGGATTGAAGGGCTCCCTTGGGTCCGCCGGACAGAACTACGAGTCCTCACACTTAGTTTCTGAGGATTTGAGTGTCGATGGAAAGTGTCGTAAAGGCAGGGTCCTATACTAGCATGAGCAAAGGACAGACTATGGCCGGGAACTCAACTTCGCATACCTCTGGTATGGCGGGACGTGGCTGACACGATGAGTGACCGGATGGGTGTGGGAAAAGCGTGCTACCTCTGCAGAGGGTAAAACTATTCGAATAGCCGAGTCCTCGGATATGGACAGTTGGGAGGCTGTTTTAAAACCTTGTGCAAATTTTATAAAATATTGAGTTTTGAAAGGAAAATGAAGTAGAAAAAGGTTGCATACCTGTACCAATGAGTTGGTACGAGGTTGTGATGGGTTTGGGAACCATGATTGGAATATGGTTGGATACCGGATGAGTTTCGGGGAAACAGCTAAAATGATGTCTTCTGAAAGGATGGTTATAAAAATTTCTTCTTCCCCTTTTTAGAAAAGGCTTTCTTTTAAGTCGTTTCAAAGCTAAGTAAAAGTTTACAAACTAAAACTAGTGCTTACTCCAGTTGGGGTAGTTTGCGAGTACATTCAAATGTACTCATATTGGTTTCGTCCCTGGCTATTGTCTTAGCCAGATTTCGAGGAGCCCTACGTTGAAGAGGAGTTCGGCGACGTCTATGCGAACTAAGATCTTCATAAGCCAGCTGCCTGTCGGTGTTGTTAGGTTGGATTAGCCCTACTATCGTAGCTTCCGCTGAATAAAGATGATTGGCCCTTGAAGGCACCTATGTGTAATTAGGCCCGTATGGCCCTGGTTGTAAGACTTTAAACTCGGTATTGGATGTAAACTTTGATATTCAGTTCGGATTATGTGCAACGACAGACTGATCACGGGATCGTTGTGTTAAGCATAATCGGGTATTTCGGACGGCTAGTCCGGGGTCCCCACAAACAATATATTAATTCTTTCTGACAAGACAATAACATTAGACCCTCGGGTAAGTAAAATAGAATCACGCATCGATCATCTCCTACATGATCCAAACGGCAATATGCCTACTAGTACTGCGATGGAAAGACATTAGCTTCACATTACGCCCATGACCCGAGCGGCTCAGCCTCCGCCGCCGGCGCCTCAGGCATAGGTGAGAACGGAGGATATTGGCTCATAGGCTGCGGAGGGTACATGCCGGCGCGGGGCATGTAGTAAGGCCGGTACATCCGCCGGTGGAGTCCACCGGGATACCGGTGTCCACGGTAGCAGTGGCCGTAGTAGCCTTCATGGCAGTAACAACGACCTCCGTAGTGGAAGTCAGAGGGGCCACCGTGGTAACCTCTACCGCTGCCGTAGTCAAAGTCCGAGAGGTGGCCGCCGCCGCAATAAGCTCTGCTGCTGCCGTGGTCGAAGTCTGGGAGGCCGAAGTAATAACCTCTACTGCTGCTGTAATCCATGTCAGAGAGGCCGCCGTAACCTCTACCACTGCCGTAGTCATAGTCAGAGAGGTGGGCGTCATCTCTACCGCTGCCGTAGTCAAAATCCGAGTGGTGGCCACTGCCGCAATAACCTCTGCTGCTGCCGTGGTTGAAGTCTGGGAGGCCGCCACCGCCGCGGTAGTAGTTAGAGCTGATGCCGTAACCTCCACCAACGCCGTAGCCATAGTCAGAGTTGTCTCCGTAGCCTCCACCACCGTCCAAGATTTCCATGAAAGTGTCGCGGTCGTACGTCGAACCTCCGTCGTGGTACTCGTCGAGATACTCTGTCGCGGTTGCGTGCCACGCGTCGTGATCGTCCACTGTCGGTGCCGGTGCCGCGTCCGCGACCTAATCCTTGCCTGCAGCTTCGGGGCGGTCTGCGATGTCCAGCAGTTTCGTGAACGAGGCTTGGAAGGACTCGTCGTCGACTTGGTCGAGGTCCTCATCGGACTCGTAGGCTCTCTCGAGGCGGCCTTCGTTGGAGTAGTCGGAGCAGGCGTCTTCGTCGTCGGAGCAGGCATCTCCGGCATCCCTGTACGTCTTATCGGCGTACCAGTACTTAAATCCACGTTCGTCCCTCACGCCGCCGGAGTACTTGATGTCGGCCGTGGCGACCACCTCCGTCACGTCGTCAGAAGCCCAGCAGGCAGGCACCCGCATGACGAAAGCTGCCTTCAGCGAGGTCTTCTCGTCGTCACCTTGATCGAGGTCCTCATCGGACTCGTAGGCTCTCTCGAGACGGCCTTCGTTGGAGTAGTCGGAGTAGTTGTCTTCGTCGTTGTCGTCTTCATCCGCGTTATCGGCGATTCGGCGTACGGGTTAACTCCACGCTCGTCCACCGCGTAATCGGCCGCGGTGATCACCTCCGTCGCGTCGTCAGAAGCAGAGATGGCAGGCACCGGAACGGCTGAAGCTGCCTCCGACGAGGCCTTCTCGTCGTCACTGTCGACGTAGACCCACTCGCCGCACACGTCGTCGTTACCTGCCATGATGGTTCTGGGATCGATCTGATGATGGCTCATACTAGTTTCTTCGTTCGTTCGCCTTATTGGTGTTTACTTTCGCTTTGGTGGTTTGTGGCGGCGTGAGGGGGCGCGTATTTGTAGCCGATATCTCATCGTCGAGATCGAGTCGGCGACATATCCGTGGCGACTCCGGTCAGTTCGCAACCAAACCCAACCGGAGTCCGAGGTGGAGACGTCCTCGGGCCAACCCTCAGCTCTATGTTTGGAATACGGTAATACGTCTTCTGGTGTCATAGACGTAAACATGAAGACGTAGCTGAGTCATAGAGGCGGATTTGAGCTGGTAGTCTATCTGAGTCGGGAAAGCTTCTTGTCGGTTTCACAAGCAGTTGCCACAGTTCACAAATCATTTTCCAGGCATCGTTCGTCCGAATTCGACCCTCTCCCCTCCCTGATCCGGCCATGGCGATGGCCTCGAACGGGAGCAGCACGGTGAGTTGTTCCTCCCCTACTTCCTCCCGGGATTGCATCAAATTGGATCGAACTCGACGAGATTTCTCGCGTCTCGATCTTGCCAAACCGGAATCTCACTGAAGCTCCACTTTTCTCTTGGTTGGATTTTGCCCTTGTGCTGGGCTACATACAGATGGTAGGAGATATGGAGAGCAGCTTGGAGCGGGTCAGGCGGCAGCTCTCTTCCACCTCCAGCCGCCATATCCTCCAGGGCCCTCTCTTGAAGCGATCCGATACAGTAATTTTCCTCCCCTCGCCATTCCCTTTCATTTCACAGCTTAGTCACTGGGATGAGTCTGGTTCTAGTCTACCTGTGAACTTGAATCCGTTATGGAGTACACGGTGTTGCCTAAATGTCAGGCTAAGTAAAACTTCAGTTAGGGAGGCAGAGTATTGATGCACAGCCACTCATATGTGTCGATGGCATCCCTGCTTGTTGACCATGCGTGGTATCTGGGTATCCACATGGACGCAGGTCCATTCATAATTTCAAATTGATGCACATGATGATGTCATCTGGTTGCTGAATATTGCTGATAAGTTGCTTGCCAAGCGTATTTTTTTTCTTGTTTGTGCTTGTATCTGGTCGATACTAGGTATTGCAATTGAACTAGAGAATTTTGTGTCTCAAGCATGAACACAGCCTCCCTGTGACTGTAGTAGAGATAGGTGAACTTGTGGAGCTTTGTAAGTAGCAACCCTGATGTTTGATGCAGAAGTACTGTACGTTTCCCTTTATGGTTTGTTAGTACATTTTCTTGAGTTTTAGACTTTGAGCCACTATTCGTCCCCTTAACTTTTCACGTACATCATTGTCTTCGGCTGTTGCGATTCTAATACCTCGACAATACATGGTAAATTTGGTTTTTTGCCACACCAAAAACTAGACGTTTAGAAGAATCACATCGAAACAAATCGGTCGACTTAAATAACACCCAAAGATGACAAACATCAGGAAAGTCACATTCTTTCAAAACGCACTGATGGAGACTTTAATCCTTCCAGTTATGCCATCCTTGGACCGACCTGACCAGTTGTGAGTTATTGGTTTTGAGCTGACACCGGCCAATTCGACAAATCGCTCCATTGGCGCCGTTGCCATAGCCCATGGCGGCACAGCTTCGCCTCACTGTACAAGCCGGCTAGGAGTTAGCAGCAGAGATGAACTAATGTCATCCAGGCAGCAGCAATGGCGATGGGCAGCAGAGGTGGCGGTTTGGGCAGCGGTCAGGACCTGCATGGCCGCAGTCTGTTTTGCGTCTCACTGTTGACCAAATAGGCAGGCATGTACAAGTTTCTGTTTTTGGAGAAAATGCGCATGAGGCAGTTCTGTGCGTCAATCAATTCTCTTGAAACAAGTGATCTGCGAGGTATTTGCGTGGTTTCTATTTCTTGTTTTTGGAGAAACAAAATAAACCGGTGAAGTGCTAACATAAACAGACAGAATGTGATAAAACTTAACATTGTATTTGAAGTGTACTAGATTCTTGCAATGCGATATTTCTGGACACACCATTTTTCACTGTGACGGAAACTGTTGACTCTCTTTTATTCGAGCACATATTTTTTGTGATAAACTTTACTTTCAATTGACAGCTAAAAAAATGGAATGAACGGTGGATTATACTTGATCCAGCAACTGGAAAGATGGAATACAAGTATGAGAAATTGAGAATACACACTTCTTGTTTTTTACAAACTAGATGAACAAGAGATTGCTAGATCTCATACTTTAACTTATCCAGGGTTCGTAGAAGTGACACTGCTGTGAGGGGAATGATTGTGTTCGATTCAACAAGCACCGTGACTTTGTCACCAACAAACTTTCAGTATGATCTCTGCTTCATTGCTATTTCATTATTATTCTCAGCCTTGTAGTGGTAAAAGCACTAAAGGCTTCATCTTTCACTTGATGCAGTGGACTGCCAAAATATGAAGGATGCTGTGTCTGTATCCACATGAAGTAGCTCTGGGTTATTTTGTTTGCTTTCTTATCCTATGGGCTAGATTCGTTTTGTTTTGTTCATTGACTAGTGTTATAGATATTGGAACTCCACAGAAAAAAGAGTACTTCCTTTGTGCAGAAACTCCCAGCGCTGCAAGAGCATGGGTATCTACTTTACAGTAAGCTTGTGTTCTGTGACTTCTGTTGTTTTGAACTATGAGTTTCGCATTGTTACTTCCACTAGGATTAACCACTATCCATGGGATAACTAACATATGTTTTGATATAGGTTAAATGGTTGAATTGTTCAAACTACTATCATAGGCTTTCCGGTGATCTACTCCCTCAGCCCCATAACTAAAATCTTATATAATGGGACAGAGGGATTATTTCGAAACAAAGTGATGATTAATACATTCTTGAGAGAACCCATGAATTGTGACATGAACCCATATTAGTAAAGACATTTGCTTTTGTGGTTTACTGCATTTTATTTAGCACTAACATAACACATTCCCGTTCTTGGATATGAGGTTTGCCGAGACCCTTTATCCTGAAGAACCGAGGTCTACTCTTTGTTTTCGAAACAATAATTGCTTGTGATAACATGTGCCCACTTATCCAGCATCAAGAGCAAACTCATGAAATATCTACTGCATAATTACGTAAATAAGATAATGGGCTATAAGCTGGCTAAAGTCTTGCATTTGGTGATTTATGCTATTAGTTCCCTTTTTTGGGTAGCTTTGAGTTATTTTACTAACTCATCCGTGGTGGCATGGTGTTTTAGTTATGACCCTCGAAACATTCTAATAGTCTTTAATTACATGCAGTGCAACTCAGTTGGTCCTACAGGCTCATAAACAGGCGGTGAATTCATTGGGTGGGAATGGTTCTGCAAAATTAGGAACAGTTGCCACAGTTGTGGCTGTGGCCAATGCAACTGCAATTGAAGCATCCAAAGAGGTAGAAGCAGCCATGAAGATCTCCATGCGGGCTGCTTTAGGCTCAACTACAAATAAACTTAGTAAAGGTCAATTAGATGATCTCACAATTATGATGGTATGCTCTTCTTCATTCTACATACAAAGGAGTACCTGATTTGAAGTTTAGTCATTTAGCTGTAGTCAGTTGTCAGACTATGTTCGTAAAACAAGTGACTGATTAATTCCATAATTTCTCAAATCAGTTGACCACTGTGAGAGACCGAGTTTCTGATTACAAACCAAAGTTCCGATAAAAATTGAATCTTCACTTTGAGACTTGAAAGCCATTTATAGTGTTGGTAAGAGGGTGAAACATCCTTTCCATTGTTTGAGTGACCAACTGTTAAGAAGTAACTATCACTCATGTGCTGCTAAAGTTGGCACTATCCCTGTAACTGGTAAGGCTATAGCAGAGCATTTGCCTCTCACACGATGGATAACCATTTAAGATTTTTTTGGGTGCATAGATGGTACTAGTTCTGAATCTTTTAATGCGTGTATTTTTCTTTTGCATACTGAAGTTCTTTTCTTTTCCTCTGTTTGGGATGTGCCTCACATCGATACGACAGGAGACCCTTCGAGTTAAAGACGATGAACTGCACCAGCTACTGCAGGATATCCGTGCACGTGATTCCACCATCATGGAGATTGCAGATAAATTACAGGAGACTGCTGAGGCTGCTCAAACTGCTGCTTCTGCTGCTCATTCAATTGATGAAGCGAGAAGAATTTTATCTTCAGAACTTGAATGCCTGAGACAAGAGCAGGAAAATCAAGTTGAATTGTCTTTGATTAGGGTAACAACCATTTCGTGAATCTATACATTACTCATCTTCTAGTACATACCGTTTTCATGCTGCTACACACTTCATGTTAAGCTTCTATGATTTACTTCTTATGTGCCTGATGAGCACACTTCATGATACTTTATGAATGGACATTTTCATTTTTAAAGTTGAATTGGCTTTTATGTTAACAGTTAAGGGAATCAGAAGAAAAAGCAAAGCTGCTTGCTGAAGAAAGAGAGCATTTACTCAGGCAAAGAGATTCTGCTCTTCAAGAAGCTCAGATGTGGCGCTCTGAACTAGGAAAAGCTAGGGGGAATGCTGTCATCTTAGAAGCAGCTGTAGTCAGAGCTGAAGAAAAAGCTAGGGTTTCCGTAGCAGACGCTAACATGCGGATTAAGGAAGCTGTGAGTAAACTCGAGTCTGCCACGAGAGAAAAGGAAGAACTTTTAGCTTTTGTGGATGCTTTACAATCACAAATACAAAGGTTCTGTGTACATCATATGCTATTTAATCACTCTTACTTTCGGTCGGCAAAATACTTATAATATGAGATACTTCTAAAACAAAGATGATGGATGATTTAGATTTCTTTACTTTGCAGGCAAGAGACTAGCACAAAACAAGTTTGTGAGGAGAGGTCAGAGCTATGCTCTACTTCTTCAAAGCACATGGAAATGGATGATGATAACGTGGATAAGGCTTGTTTAAGTGATACAGACCCGATACCCATTGCAGAGAACATAGTGGAGTTGGATGATGAGGGAGTCGATATACGCACGATCGGGGACACCGAGTGGGTAAATTCTCATTCCTCTGAAGTATCTGATGTAAGGGAGGTGACCACTGAACCTGAGGAGAACAGCTTGGATATTCCTGTCGATAGCCAACCTGTTGCTGAGAATACTTTCCAAGGCTAGACTGGAATTTTGCCATTCTTGTGCACCATACTACTTGTACTCAAGTTTTTCACTACGGTTCACCGTGAACATACTTGTAATATTATTCTGTTTCCACATTGAGCTCCTGGAACCAGAGTTCCTTTCTAAGGGTTTGCTCCTCTGTAAATCTGAGTGAAACAAAAATAGTTCAGCCGTGTTTACCAAGTGTACCATTGGCGATCATGTGCAACACAACAATTTGTGATTTTACACGTATTGTTTTAGGGTAAGTCCATTGAAATTTTGTTGTCCGTTAAGATAAAAAAAGAAAAGAGAAGAAGCGAAGAGGTGGTCTGGTCACCTTGCTGACGGCTAGTTTATTCGACCCTGTTCTGGAAAAAGCATATGCTCACAACCAAAAGGTTCAGACTTGCTGTTATTATTGTTGTGGAAAACCAGGAAGTCTCGACACAGAAGGCATGCACGCAAGACTTTCTAGCTATTAGAAGTTGACATGGCAACGCATGAGCAAATTCTGTGCTTCAGATTCAGGAGATCAAAATAGGTGGTATAGAACACTGCAACAATTGTTTATGATACCTTTATGCAATTATTTTTGGGGCTCTGTCCATCAGTTGATTCTTTTTTGGAGAACCCGCAGGAGGTCTGCGCGTCGTTGTATTAAGCAAACAGGGAAGAAAAGTTCAGTTACACGCTAGGCAAAGGCCAGCGATACATCCACTCGGCATACCACCTGGCAGAGGCCGCCACTAGACAAAAATCACTCTAAATCTCTCATTTGCCCACGTCTACATGTCATCCAAAGAGACCACTCCTGAAGCACGCCGTCAAGCACCCGAGCCGCTGGTGTTGGATTGTTGTCGAAGACCCTCGCGTTGCGTTCTAGCCACAAACTCCTGATGACGAACATGATGAGCGAATTGGCCGCTTTCCTAGATTGGCTGGCGAGGTCATTGCAGGCCACCATCAGTTGATTCTAGAGGCGAGTGCACCTGTTGCGTAGTATCTCTTAATAAAGCTCTTTCGTTCTCTGCAACCGAGATCAATTTTTTCCGAAAAGAACCGAGATCAAATGAAGAAGAAGAATGAACTTTCTTATGAAAATATATTTAAAACGATGGTTTTACGTCTAGGACCAAGTCATGGAGGCCTGGCAGTTTTCCTGTGGAGGTCAAAAGCAGAACCGTATTGTTGGACTGACCTGTAAGCATGCACTAGTTCTCTACCAAACCGTTCCAAAGTTGGCTGTCAAACCTGAGTAACAAAGGACGCGGGTAAATATTCAACCACATGACGCACATGTCCGTCTTCATAGTCCTAATCGAGTTATTGTATTGTACTCCCTCCGTTCTAATTTAATTGACTTGCTATCCACCACATGTGGATTTATATATACATGTAACTTGTCTAGATACATCCACATTTGGTGGATAGCAAGTCAATTAAATTGGAACGGAGTGTTAGACAATATGTCATGTATAGCGTGACATATCTCCTAATCCCTCAAATCGTGGAGAGTGTTTTGTAATCTCCCATTTAGGGTTAGGGTTTTTGTAACTTTGTCTATATATATGCAATACAATGGCAAGGCCCATCGTGGTCTATTCTCTCACATGGTATCAGCCTAAATTCCTCCTAAACCCTAAACCCTAAACCGCTTCCGCTACCCCTCCTAACCCTACCCGGCCGCCGCCGCCGCTCCTCCTCCTGGCTGGCCGCCGCCGCCGCCCCCCTCCTACTCCCTCCTCCTCCATGGATCCAACCGAGCCCCACCCCAACGCCCACCTATGGGCGCAGGCCACCGCCATCCAGAGCGTCCGCTCGTTGGTCCCCATCGTCCTCGACCTTAAGGCCCCGACGTCGTTCCCCAAGTGGCGCACCTTCTTCAACATCGCCGTCACCACCTACGCCCTCGAGGATCACCTCACCACCGACACCCCGCCGGCCGACTCCACCTGGCTCCGCCTCGACGCCACCGTTCTCCGCTGGCTCTACGGCTCCATGGCGATGGACATCGTCGACCTAGTGTTGACCACCGACGCCACCGCCTTCATGGTCTGGACAGCCGTCGCCGCGCTCTTCAACGACAACAAGAAGTCGCGCGAGATCTATCTCGCGGAGGCGTTCCGCACCATCCGCCAAGATGATCGCTCCATCGCCGACTATCTTCTCCTCCAGAAGTCGGCGGCCGACGCCCTCGCTGAGGTCGGCGCTCCGGTGTCTGACTCCGACCTCGTCACCAACATCATCAAGGGCCTCCACGAGGACTACGACAGCATCGCCGACCTCGCCCCTCTGATCAAGCCGTACCCGTCCTTCCTCGAGTTCCGGAGCATGCTCCTCCTCCATGAGATGAAGGTGACGCGCCGCGCCGCCTCTTCTTCCACCACCGCGACCGCCTTCGTTGCTGCCAAGACCGGCCCTGCGGTCCTTGCTGCTCCCGCCGGCGGCCCTACCGGCCCCCAGCCTTGGAGGGGTCCCAACCCTAGCCACGGCACCGGATACGGCAAGAACAAGGGCAAGAAGCCCTATGGCGGCTACGGCAATAGGGGCAACGGCGGTGCACCTCCCATGCCGACCCCCTTCAACCCCTGGACGGGGGCGATTCAGATGTGGCCCATGCAGCCGCACGGTGGCAGCATCCTCGGCGCCGTTCCTCGCCCGGGTCCGCGCCCCCACGCCTACATCACCGGGCCCCCACCAGCGGCGCCCGCCTCCTTCTTCAACGGCCATGGAGGTGCCCCCCCACGGCCAGGCTCCCTACGGCGCCCCCTACGGCGTCGCCCCACCTCACCATGCGTCATCGGCGCAATCATGGGATCCTTCCGCCCTCGCGCAGCACTTCACCAACATGTCGCTGCAGCCGCCCGCCCCAGAGTGGGTCATGGACAGCGGTGCTACCGCTCATCTCTCCAACAACACTGGTATCCTCTCCTCCCTTTCTTCACGTCCTCTCTTTCGTCATGTCACTGTCGGCGACGGCTCCTCCGTTCCCGTCTCCGCCACAGGGCATGCCTCTCTCCCCTCTACCTTTTCCGATCGTCCTCTTTATCTTAATAACGTCTTAGTTACTCCTCGCATAATTAAAAATCTTGTCTCTGTTCGTCAATTCACTACCGATAACAACTGTTCCGTTAATTTTGACCCCTTTGGCTTTTCTGTGAAGGACCTCATCACCCGGCGTGAGCTTCTTCGGTGCAATAGTACGGGGGAGCTTTATCCGTTTCAGCCACCGCCACCTCGTGTCCTCGCCACCACCGCCACCACCCATGACATATGGCATCGCCGTTTGGGTCATCCTGGCCATGACGCTTATCGTCGTCTTTCCCAGCATATTTCTTTACCTTGTAATACAAACAGTAGTACTCTATGTCATGCTTGTCAGCTAGGTCGTCATGTATGTTTGCCTTTTTCTTATTCCACAACTAAGACTACTCGCCCCTTTGAGTTAATTCATTGTGATCTTTGGACGTCCCCCATTTTAAGTAATTCCGGCAACAAATACTTCTTAGTTATTCTAGATGATTTCACTCATTATCTATGGACGGTTCCCCTTCGCCAAAAATCTGATGCTTACGCCTCGCTCGAGTCTCTCCGCGCGTTCGCCCAAACCCAGTTTAACCTACCTCTAGCATCTATCCAGATGGACAATGGTCACGAGTTCGATAACGCCAAACTACACTCGCTCGCCGCCGCGCACGGTATCCACATCCGCTTCTCCTGTCCATACACCTCCCAACAAAACGGTAAAGCCGAGCGTGTCATTCGCACCGTCAACGATATCGTCCGGTCTCTCCTATTTCAGGCTAGCTTACCGCCTCGTTTTTGGGTCGACGCCCTTCACCACGCCACTCACCTCCTCAACCGTCTCCCCACCAAAACCATCAGCGCCCCCTCCTGATGTCTACGTGTGTTTCTATTCCTGTAGACAGTGTTGGGCCTCCAAGAGCAGAGGTTTGTAGAACAGCAGCAAGTTTCCCTTAAGTGAATCACCCAAGGTTTATCGAACTCAGGGAGGTAGAGGTCCAAGATATTCCTCTCAAGCAACCCTGCAATTAATATACAAGAAGTCTCTTGTGTCCCCAACACACCCAATACACTTGTCAGATGTATAGGTGCACTAGTTCGGCGAAGAGATAGTGAAATACAAGTGATATGGATGATTACAAGTAGTAATTGCAATCTGGAATAAAAATGGCAGCAAGCAAACATGTAGCAGAACTTGTTGTAAACGGTGTTTCAATGCTTAGAAACAAGGCCTAGGGATCATACTTTCACTAGTGGTACCTCTCAACATGTTAGCACAACTGAATGCAAGTAAATGATACTCGGGATTATTCTCCTTCTTGATAACACAAGAGTACTATGTGTAGGGCTGCAAAAGCACTCCTCAAAGTCTGAGTAAACAAACACCACAATTCCCAAGAATAAACCATGATAAATGTCTAAATTATTCATAGAGTCACACAAGTACCCACACTGTCACCTTGATACCGTGTTGTCACAATGACTCCAGAAACTAGATACAATCACTTGAGTAGCATAAACATTACATATGAATTCAGCAATACTAGCAATACTCATGATCACATAAAGATCACACCATGGGAGAGAGAGATAAACCACATAGCTACCGGTAGAGCCCTCAGCCTCGGGGAGACTACTCACGCATGGTCATGGTGAGCACACTTGATGGAGAGGTTGATGAAGAGGTGCAGCCCGGAGAGGAGACGATGGACCGCTGCAGCCACGGCGCGGCGGTGGCGCTGGAGATGGCGATGGAGTCGATGGAGATGGCTCCGGGGGCACTTCCCCGTCCCGACGGCGTGCCGGAACAGAGATTCTGTCCCCCGAAACTTGTCGTCGATGGCGGCGGCGCTGCGGAACTCTTCGTGGAATATGACAGGATATTTTAGGGTTTTTGCGTCAGAGAGAATAAATAGGCCAAAGTACGCTGGTCAGAGCCTCCCGAGGTGGGCTCCTAACCCCACGGCGCGGCGGTGGGCCCTCCCGCGCCACCATATGAGGAGGATGGCCCATGGGCCTCCTCCTTCTCCCCTTTGGACTCCGTGTACATGTCGGGAAAATAGGAACTTCGCCTTTTGTTTCGTCCAATTCCGAGAATATTCGCAGAAGTACTTTTCTGGAACCAAAAACAGCAGAAAACAGGGAACTGGCACTGTGGCATCTTGTTAATAGGTTAGTCCCAAAAAATGCATAAAAGTGATACGAAGTGTATATAAAACATGTAGCAAATGGTATAATATAAGCATGGAACAGCAGAAATTATGGATACGTTGGAGACGTATCACCTCCCCATACTACGCCCTACACAATGCCCACCCCGACTACTCGGTTCTTCGCGTCTTCGGTTGCCTATGTTATCCCAACACCGCCTCTACCATGCCTCACAAACTCGCTCCCCGGTCTAGTGCATGTGTCTTCCTCGGTTACTCACCACATCACAAGGGCTATCGCTGCATGGATCTCACCACTCAACGCATCATCATCTCCCGCCATGTTATTTTTGACGAGTCCACCTTCCCCTTCTCATCTCCGCAGTCCCTGTCCGCTGCTACCTACGACTTTCTCGACGATGATCTCCCTCCTCTCGCTACTCCACCGGCTGCGCCTGCTCCGCGTGCCCCCTCTCCACCACCCTCACCGCGTGCACCCTCACCACCCCCTCCTTCACATCGGACGCGTAGCACTTCCGGCATCCACGTTCCCCCCGCGAACGGCTTAACCTGCATGCTTCTGTCAACAGGTACTCTCCGGTTCCGACATCAGCACGAGCTGCTCTCAAGGACCCCAACTGGCTCGACGCCATGACCACGGAATATCGCGCTATCATCGGCAACGACACTTGGGATCTCGTGCCCCCTCCTCGCGACGCCAACATCGTCACCGGCAAGTGGGTCTTTCGCCACAAGCTCAAACCCGATGGCTCTCTTGACCGCTACAAAGCACGGTGGGTGCTTCGCGGTTTCTCCCAGCAGCACGGCGTCGACTTCGACGAGACCTTCAGCCCGGTTGTTAAACCGGCCACGGTTCACGTCATCCTCTCCATCGCCCTCTCCCTCAATTGGGGGACTCGCCAGTTCGACGTCAAGAACGCCTTCCTGCACGGCAAGCTCGCCGAGGTCGTCTACTCTCGCCAACCCACCGGCTTCATCGACTCCACTCGCCCCGACCACGTCTGCCGCTTAAACCGCTCCCTCTACGGCCTCAAGCAGGCTCCTCGGGCGTGGTACCAGCGCTTCGCGACTTACATCACCTCGACAGGCTTCACGTGCTCCCGCTCCGATACGTCACTGTTTGTCCTTCATTGTGCAGAGGGTACGGCATATCTCTTGCTGTACGTCGACGACATCGTCCTCACCGCCTCTTCCCCGACCCTGCTCGATCGGATCACCGCGTCCCTCCGCTCCGAGTTCGCCATCACGGACATGGGGAGTCTTCACTACTTCCTCGGCATCGCGGTCATCCGCGACTCTTCGGGGATGCATCTCTCTCAAGCCAAGTACGCCGCGGAACTTCTGGACAAGGCCGACATGACCGGCTGCAAGCCCGCGACGACTCCGGTTGACACCTCTCCCAAGCTCGCCTCCACCGCCGGTGCTCCCGTTGCTGACCCCACCGAGTATCGGAGTCTCGCAGGGGCTCTCCAGTACCTCACCTTCACGCGTCCTGACATCGCGTACGCCGTCCAGCAGGTGTGCCTTCATATGCACGACCCGCGCGAGCAGCACTTGACGGCCATCAAGCGCATTCTGCGCTACGTCAAGGGCACGCTCTCTCATGGTCTTCAGCTTCACTCATCTTCGCCGGACTCCATGATCACCTACACCGACGCTGATTGAGCCGGCTGCCCTGACACTCGCCGGTCCACGTCCGGTTTCTGCGTGTACCTCGGGGACAACCTCGTCTCTTGGTCTTCCAAGCGACAACACACGGTCTCTCGTTCCAGCGCCGAGGCTGAGTACCGTGCTGTGGCTAACGCCGTCGCCGAAGCCAGTTGGATCCGCGAACTCCTCCACGAGCTGCATCGTCCCACGCCTCCTGCTACGGTCGTGTTCTGCGACAACGTCAGCGCCGTCTATATGTCCACGAACCCCGTTCAGCATCAGCGCACTAAACACATCGAGATCGACCTTCACTTCGTTCGCGATCGTGTTGCCATGGGCCAGATACGAGTGCTGCATGTTCCCTCGTCTCGACAGTTCGCCGACATCT
Organism: Poa pratensis; assembly: GCA_947311845.1. Classification (NCBI taxonomy): domain Eukaryota; kingdom Viridiplantae; phylum Streptophyta; class Magnoliopsida; order Poales; family Poaceae; genus Poa; species Poa pratensis. Next base: position 83,510,211 of record CAMZMU010000063.1, on the reverse strand, counting down.
TGACGAAGGGTCTCCCATCACCGTTGTTTCTGGATTTTCGGTCCAGTCTCAACGTCCGTCCTCCTCCCGTTGTGACTGCGGGGGAGTGTTAGACAATATGTCACGTATAACGTGACATATCTCCTAATCCCTCAAATCGTGGAGAGTGTTTTGTAATCTCCCATTTAGGGTTAGGGTTTTTGTAACTTTGTCTATATATATGCAATACAATGGCAAGGCCCATCGTGGTCTATTCTCTCACACGGAGGGAGTATCATATTTAGCCAATTACCCGTACTTAGACATGAATGTAGGCATTGTCCATCTGACCATCTGTCATGCAGCTGACAGAAATATCTAAGGCCAAATATCATTGCCTACAAGAGTCACACAGATAAGCAGTACATTATTTTACTGATCAGATGCATATTGAGCTTTTGCGGACCGCTTGGCAGCAACTTTTTGGTGTCGATTTCGGCGTTTCTCCTACATGACAGCCTAACCAACTACACGTTGCCACGTCCATAAGCCACTCGAAAAGCGGTTCAATCAGCCTTTGAATCGACTCCACACATAGCAGAGCACCGCCTTCATGTTGTCAGAAAAAGAAGCGAACCACCTTGTTGGTTCAGTTCAAAAGAGAAGCTGTCAGAAAGTTGCACATGCCAAAACAAAACAAATTAATACATGGCAGCCAAACATCACCGAATCAATGAAAAGTATCATTTTTTGCTTTGAACCGCATACACATAGTGGATAGTCTAAGCACAGGCGCAGCGGGACTCGTTTTCCTCTCACTTGTTTCACCGTTCACCATTTTTTTGTTTACCTCCCTTCTTTCTTTTTCACCGGATTGCCTCCCATATTCGCTGATGCTCCCTATGGCTTTATGTTTCTTTGCCTCCTCCCGGTTCATCCCTTTTCCGGTGTAAAATTGGATTGAATTCTGCAAAACGCAACCACAATTAGTCACAAAGCTTTCATGTTAACATTATCTTATCACCAGTTCAGTCAACAATTAAATCTATGTTTTCCGAAAAGCATAACATGGACCATAATAGGTGAAATATGCTTAAGGTCACAATACATAAATATATGTGATCATGATGTGTTACAAAAAGGAACCAAATTATGTATGAACAATTAAATTGGAAAACAGTACATACGGAATGTCCCTACATATGATTGGAGAGAGATGCAGTACATACTGTCCCACTGGATAAAACAACAGTGCATTGTAGTTCCGCAAAATGCTTAAAATTTCAATAAAAAAATGCTTAAAATTGTTTATACTACCGGTGAGACTCTCACACCCACCCATTCTCCCCTCTCCCCCGAACACCCTATGATCTAGGGTTCGACCCCACCACCCCACTCCCCGCCGCTGCCGGATCGCCCTTCGACAATGCCGGACTGGGGAGGACGGCGGCGGGGCATCCCTTCACCGCGATTCTGGGACACGGCTGCGGTAGATCTTGAGCGGATGTCCCGGTTTGGCATGTGTGTGGCCATGGCGTTGGTAGCACATCGATGTGGCCTTCTGCGTTGTCGACGAACTACCCGGTGGTGCCGGCTTTGGCCTTCCGCGGCAGTATGGACGCGCCCGTGGGGGCATGACGGTCGATGCCGAGGAGGAGCCGATGGTTCAGCCGGTGACGGGTGCGAGGATGACAACGAAAGCTTGTTTCGGCCTCGTCCGAAACCGTCGATGGCGGCGGCCTTGGGCGTCGTTTACCTTGTTAGGGGCGTCGTTGGGCTCATGTTCCCTGTGCTCCAGAGGAAACGCCAGCTTGGGGATTCCCGGATCGTATGATGGGTTCCTGCGTCCTTTCCACCTGGTGGGGAATCATCTTTGAAGATGCACTTCGGCTCAAGGGAAAAGTGTATGATTTCAATGGCTGGGCGCAGTTCTCCGTGTGCTTGTCACGCGATGACCAAGGTGGAGCGGCGTGACATCTACTGCACCGCGGCGAGTCTCGGCGGCATGGTGCAACGAGGGCTCGGTGGCGGACGCAAGGTGATGGAAGCGCGCATGACGATAACACTGTCTAGCGTGGTGGTGGCGTCATTGCAATCAAGGTGGAAATTTGTCTTTTGTTTTCCATTTTCATCCATGGAAGTGTCTGCACTCTTGGCTCGTTTGCTTAATTGACCCAACTTGTACGTAATTAAGTTCACTAGTAAGAGAAGTTGTGAACTTGGATCAAGGTTGATAATTTTTTTCTACAGGGAGTATTTGATTTTTCTAATTGGTAAAGTGTCAAAGGTAGGAATTACGAATGAAAACTTCTCATTGGCTCTATACACACTATTTGTCATAAGGTGCATGACATCTCACGGCCTCACCAAACTGTTTGTTTTCTTCTAGAGCTCTTGTGTTTCAAAAGGAAGTGACAAAGAAAAAACGCGGAGATTTTGGAAGAGGGGACAGCTAAAGTCAACCGAGATTTTGATAGAGGTCGAGCTGAGAACCAATGCACGTGTTAAACACCCCGTGCAAACGAGCAATCACAACATTTCTACACAGCAAGATGACAATTATATTTCTTACCGTTGTCAACCCGTAAGAGCTTTGAAGCAGAACAAATTATCTGAATGTTCCTCCTTTTAATCCGTGAATAAAGCAAAGAAGATTGGGGAACCCTAGTTAGCACATGTACGCAAATAGGTCTTCCCATGCCGTGCTCTGTTTACCGGAGTTTTTTTTTCCATTATAGCTAGAACACGTGCATGTATGGCTCCTGAATCTACCACTAATTGCTTAGTCTGAAAATAGAATGATTTATTTTCCAAACCATTTATCTGATTAGTGATCCTTTACGCCATTGTGTTCGTCTTAAAGCGGGTTTCAAAATTAGTCCGATGTTGCTATGTTTCGGGATTTTTTTTGTCACACTAATTGACTGATGGTTGCCAGATTGTCATCGAATTGTTAACACTATAATAGTGCATAGTTGCCTGTCAGTTTTACATGCTTTTAGACATTGCAATATTATACAGAGCCATACCATACAACGGGTATCAAATGTTTCTATGGACTAACAGATGATATATATCATGCCAAATAAGTACTATCACAAAGTCTTGTATTGATGTAAAAGGACATTTAGAACCCGGCAACCAATTTATTATAATATGTTAGTCAAGTCTACATAATCTGGCAAGTGTCAACAATCTAGGAGATACCAACGAAAGAAAAATCGTCGAAACATTTCAACATGAGATCTAACTTCAAAGATCTTTTCGCGACTAAACTAATGGTTGAAACATACTGTCAATTGGTAGACTATTTGAGAGATAAAGCTTTTACAATTTAAAGAATCGAGAGAATGCATTTACAACATGTACATCTAGCTAGGTGGCCGACTCCCTGGTGGAGTCAGCGCACCAAGGAGGTGGGGCCGGCGGCGCCCAAGGGTGGGAGCCACCACAAGGCGGCGGCCAGGGTTTACCCTGTCCCGACTGGCCAAGTGGGGCCCACCAAGGGCGGCAGTGCAAAGGGGTCGGCCCCCTTAAGGGCGGCGGCTTGGGTTGGGGAGGCGCCCCAAACCCTAGGCCGATCCGACCCATGGGGCCCACTAGGGGCGGCGGCGCATGGGGGAGGGGTTGCCCCTCCTCCAAGGCTCCCCTCCCCTCCCTCCTATATAAATGAGGGATCACTAGTACATAACGACATATCGGATACCCCTCTATGTAAACGTCAGGAGTTAGGCGACGGAAAATCGCGATCTCATCGTTGTAGACGAGGCCTGTGAGAACTCGGCCGCGGCTGGCCCATCATCATTTTTTACGGAGAAATTAATAACTCTATCACCCATACTATTGGCAACGGTCATAATTTTGCCTCCGTTTCCGATATGTGGCTCTATGGCAACGGTCGGGATATGATGTCCGTTTGCAATGTGCTTGGGAAATTGCAGTTGCAAACTGGAAGCGCGCCTGTTCAATGCGGCTTAATTGACGAGGGATTGGAACCTCTTGCTTGCCGCTAGTAAAATGGGATTGGAACCGCACGAAGCCAGGCAGTTCTCACATTCTCCCCTTCGTTCTCTCCCACGTTCTCTACCAGACTAGCAAAACCGCCATGGAGGAACCATGGTGGCAGAACGAGGAAGTCCCGAGCAACAATGCGAGCGGTGAAGACCGCGGTGACGTCCCATGGTGGGATCAAGATGGGCCGCCGGACTCGGACCCTGACGACTCGGACTCGCCGTCTTCGAGCGAAGGAAAGACAACTCCGACGAGGAGGAGGCGTAGGAGGAAGAGGAGCCGGAGGACCTGCCGGAGCCGTATTCTAGCCAGGAAGAAGATGACGCCGGCGATGAGGAGGAACACACGTCAGAGGAGGCGCCAGAGGAGGAGGAGGAGCACGCGCCAGAGAAGGACGCGCCGGAGGAGGAGGAGCACGGGTCGGAGGAGAAGGCAACCGGCAAGAAGCGACGCCACGCCGCAGAAGACTATGGCGTGGAGTTAGGGTGGAAGAAGAACAAGTAGAGTAGATATTTAGTTCAATTCTACTGTAAATTAGTATCTGAAATAAATTTATTTCTTGTTCTGCATCGATCCTTCGTCAATAGGCCTAGTGTGTTAGTGAACAAATAAAGGATACGGTTGTTTATCGCCTCCGTTTACGATGTTGCACTTGTGCTATAAATCCGCCATTCCGACAGCCCTAACGCTCCCACTCTCACTCTCACAGTTTGGCGGCAGCTCCAAGCAGCGCTAGATCTAACTCGTATCTCCCAGATCTGAGCGGCGTAGCCGGCCGGGCGTCGAGCCGCGGCGCATCTTCCCCGAGCAGCGCGGCCGGCATCGCCGACGCGAATCTTCCATTGGGGCCAAACATGGATCTGCTGGTCTCTTGCCGGAGTATGTCCGTCCCACTTGCAACCTTTTTAGCAACTTACATGTTTTGTATTGTTGTACAACCACTGAAAGCAGCGTAGAAATCTTGTCAAGTATTCTGTTGTCTCTGTTTTAGCATATTTAATTCAACTCTTTGTAGTACTACTAGATCTTACACTATTTTAGTTGACAACTTTTTGTCAATGTGCTTATCCTCGTTATGGTTTTGTGTAGCTAACTTGCAAGTGTATGAAGTAATAGTATATTTGGGTGACAATGCATAAAAATGGTGAGGCTGTTGAAAAAATCATGGCCTTAAAGGTCTGCCTCCAAATCGTTTAGACCAGACTGCAAGCACGTGGATATTGGCGCTTAAGGTGTAAACTGTTTTCATCTTAAAATTTATTTATGTCATGTAGCATCAGATTTGGCTCTTTTCTAACTATCCATCCATGTATTTTTATGCAGAAATGTCATGCAGATCAAAACAAGCTTTAAATGAGCTAAATACAAAGTGGGATCATATCCGTGAACCGTCTCTGTTGTGAAGTTTGACTGGACTATACAAAACACTTTTCGAATTAAGAGTGTCTTGAACAGTGTGGCCGAAATGTCACAGCGGTGACGTTATTACATTTCGGCGACACCGTCCAAGAAGAAGATCGAATTCATGAACTTGCCAAAGTTGTCAGGCAAATGTAACAGCAAGTCAGGAAGATAAGTTTAGTTAGGAATGACAAGGATAAGTTAGTTAGGATGGGCGAACTGAGGAAGAACCTCGGTGGAGCTTGAGAAGAGTGGAATAAAGTGGAGCACCATAAAGATAAGTTTAGGGAGGCATGAAAATGATAGTTTTAGTGAGGCAAATGTAACAACAATGTAATGGTGACATTCGGTATACGTTATGAATGAATTTGCTGACATTTTTATGCTTGTGTTGTGAGATTTTAAATGTCCAGTGGCATCCGAATACGTGCTATAGGCTTATGAAGAACCCTCAATGCAAACGGGTAAATTTAAAACTCCGTTACTGATGAGCTCGACACTGAGGCAACGGAGGTATGTGCACAACTGTTGCCAAAAAGAGGCCTCATCGGTGACGGTTTTGTACCTCCGTTCCTGATGTGAGCCTTCACATCAGCAGCGGGGGCGGGGAAACGTACCGTTTCTCCGTTCCGATGGGTTTTTTGGTCCGTTTCCGATGTGTCGTTCTGTACTAGTGGATCCCCCTCCTTTTGGAGACACACAATTGGATCTGGGTTTTTGAGGTGTCCTCTCTGAGATCTAATTTCCCTCTCTCTTCTCTCTCCCATGTGTTGGGATCTCCACCTTCATATACATTAATAGAGAGGCTGAGCTCTGGACCGGATCTGACGGACGTGTGCAAACTCTCAGAGGGATCATACGTTTGATCCTTCGCTTGGTTGGATCTAGAAGGTTGGATACGAGGAGTCGGCAACATTCTCACAGCTAGGCTTAGCCGTGAGAATCTTCATCAGGCTACATTGACATCGTCATCAACATCTTTTCCGCTTCATAGTGTTGGTAACAAACTAGAACTAGATCTTAACTTGATGTTTACTTGTATCTTCATAGATAGATCTTGGTTGCTGCGTAGCATGTGGCGAAATATTTTGTTTTCCGATGCACAACCCTACAATTTAGATTTTTTGACAAAAAGGACCACTTCGACGAGTGAATTGTCAAAAAAGACCACCTCCCAAAAAAATTGTCCAAAAGGACAACCTGCATCGTGGCGGCATGCTGGCCAAGCGACACATGGCAAAGGCCGCGACGGCTGACGGCTGACGGCGGCGTCTGAGGCCGCCACGGGTCATGCCGCCACGGTGCATGTGGTCCTTTTTGACAATTCATTCAGAAGGTGGTCCTTTGTGACAATTCATTCGCCGAAGTGGTATTTTTTGTCAAAGTTTCTACAATTTAATCCTCCAGGCTACATGTGCTGGAAAGAGAATGCACTCAACCTCAGAGTGCCACGAAGTTGGTTTCTCATATCATCCAATATTCCTAAGCTCAGAACCGTGGTCAATTTGATTGTTGCCAGCACCACAACAAACTAGTATAGAGCGGCCCTGTGGATACGGGGCAAGATCCTCATCTGTACCGGAGAAGGGCTACCTCCTTGGAACCCTGTCACTGATAGAAGGGCTCACTGCCAATGAAGGCGCGGTCGTTTGTCTCAAGACCATTCAACGTAAATATACACACACATATGTAACAAGAAAATGTGAAGCATCGATTTTCCTTATCATCACATTAGCAACATACTTGTGTTTTTTACCATTTGCAATGTGTATTTTGCGTTTGATGAACGTACATTTCTTTCGCAACACAATTACATATTTCACAGCACAAGCACAAAGACTATACCGATAACAACAATAGTTTTTTTTGAAGCGCAAACCGTAGAACAATCGTTCTACGGTATTTTCCATTAATAATAAAAGTTATATATACATACAAGGAAGCGCTTCAAAAATAGGCTAACCAATGCCAGTTCAATCTAACATGATGAAGAGTTAAACTGAACTACACGGAAGGACTGAATCAATCCAGCCCTCAAGACATGCTCGATTCTTAGTCTTAATTCTGATCTTCAGAGCGATGAGATCTTTTCTGAGCTGCACCTTCCAGGATGTTAAAGTAGGATGGATGTGTTGAAAAATTCTGTCATTCCTCTGTTTCCATATGTTCCAGCAACCATTATGATAATATCATGGCTATACTTTTGGGAGAGCATCATGAGCAAGGCAGCATTCATCAATCAGTGATATACCCCTCTTCTTGTTTGGCGCCAAGGCTTCCCAACATCTAAGCGAGAAAGTACAGTCAAAGAAGAGATGTAGAGCAGTTTCTTCCACCTGGTGTTGACAGAGTACACAATTGTAGCTTGGAAGGTGAAATGATTTTTAGATAGTAGGTTTCTTGTGTTGATCCGATCGTGTAGAAGTAGCCAAAAGAAAACCTTGTATCTCAGGATGACCGAGGACTTCCATAAGTATTGAAAAAAGTAATGAGCCTTTGGTCCTGTTTTTAGGAGTTTATATGCTTTCTGCGAGGAGAACTTTTCTGAATTCCAAGTATATGTCCATACATCAGGGTTCGTGGACATGTTGATTGATAGCAGGTCATTCTGGAACATGTGAAGCTGCTGATAAGCTTGCAAGAGAGAGGAAGGTGGAAGTTTTCAGTCAAGATGGGCCTGTCCATGAACTCCATGTAGGAAGGGTTGTCTTTGATCCTGAAAGAATGCAGTTCGGGGTATTTATCTCTGCAGGCTTGGGAGGTCCAAGTGTCTTCCCAAATCATAACAGTCTGACCATTTCCAACTTGACAAAGAGCCATACTTTTATAGGTGGGAATCAGCTTAATCATACTTTTCCACCAGAAAGAGCCCACTGGCCGACAATCAATAGTATTGTTTGTGTAGTATTGCTCATAGATAAAATTTACCCATGGAAGGTTGTGCTTGTTAAAAAACTTATGTAAGTGCTTGAGGAGCAGAGCCTTGTTTTGTATCATCAAATCCATAACACCCAGGCCACCTTGTTCCTTTGGTTTGCTTACTTTATCCCATGCAATAGAGCTGAACCTCTGTCTTCCATCCCATACTTTCTCCAGAAGCAATGTCTGAGATATTTGTTGATCTGTTGTAGAACTGAAGTAGGGAAGAGGAGTGTACACAGGAAGAAAATGGGGAGACTTGTGAAGACTGACTTGATTAACACCAATTTTCCCCATAGGATAGCAGTGTTGAGCACCCGGCTAGTCTTGAGCTGATTCTTTGTAGAATAATCATGTAATCTGACACTTTCGGCTTGCTAATGGAGAGAGGCATACCCAGATAGGTGAAGGGAGAGTACCCACATTGCAACCCAAGGCAGTAGACAGGGACTGGATTCTATCAGTGCAATATTGATCGGAATGATATTTGATTTGTTGTAGTTAACTTTCAAACCAGTATAAGCCGCGAAATAGTTGAGCAAGTTTTTGGCATGTTCAATCTGTAAAACACTTCCTTGCATAATCAAAAGTGTATCATCCGCATATTGAACTATCGGAAAGTCAGGGCAAGCTTGAGACTGAATGGGTGACTTAACCAGTTGGTTATCCATGGCCTCGTTAAAAATTGTTTGAAGGAGGTCTGCAGCCAAGACAAAGATCAAAGGTGAAAGTGGATCTCCTTGTCTCACCCCTCTTTTGCATCTAAATTGTTTCCCAGGAATACCATTAAGAAGGACAGCGGAAAAACCTGATGAATAAATCATCTCTATCCATTTGAGCCATTTTTCCCCAAAACCTTTAGCAATAAGAATCTCCTTTATTGTTTTGTGCTCCAACATATCAAATGCTTTTTCAAAATCCAATTTCAGAATCACACACTCTTCTTGTGACTGGTTACATTGGTGAATATACTCATAAACCCATGGCAAGCAATCTTGAATAGATTTCGCTTTCAAGAATCCATATTGATTAGTATGAATTAACCTGTTCATCACTTTTTGAAGTCTGTTTGCTAAGAGCTTGGTGATGATTTTCAAAGAGCAATTCAGTAGAGATATTGGTCTGAAGTCTGAAGCATTCAATGGGTTCTCCTTCTTCGGAATGAGGGTGATGAAAGACGAGTTGATGCTCTGTATAGAAACATTTCCATTATGAAAATCATTAATCAGCTTGTAGAAATCTTCAGAAATGATGGGCCAACAAGCTTTGATGAAATTGGTGTTGAAACCGTCAGGTCCAGGAGCTTTATCTGATGGGAGTTTTTAACCACTCTATCAATTTCCTCTTTAGAGAAAGGAACTTCTAACTCTTCTAATCCTTCCACTCTTGTGATAAGAGAATTTAGCATCAAATCATTTTCAGTCGGAGTGGAGGTTCCTAATCTTTGTTTGAAAGCTCTTTCCAATATTACAGATTTAGCATTATGATCAGAGTGCTCTATTCCATGTTCATCTTGTAAGGTGGCTATAATTTTTTCTGTACTTAATTGTTGCTTTTACATGATTTTTTGGAATTCGCTTCCCCAAATTTTGCCCATCTGATAGTAGCTCTTTGCTTCCAATATGCCTTTTGATCTGCAAGAAGCTTCAGCAAATGCTCTTTGATGATCATTCTACCATTTCTTTCCCATATCATTAAATCTCTGTGTTCCTCTAATCTGTCAAACATGTCTATCATTTCATTTGCATTCTTGATATCAGTAGCCAGCTGAGATTTATTCTTCGCCCATATCTTTAGTCCTTTTCTCAGCCTCTTGAATTTTGCAGTAATAATTTTGGCACTGTCTAATTCATCAACGTTCTGCTCCCAAATGTTTCTCACTGTATCTTTGAAATCATGTGATGTAACCAAAATTTCAAATCTGAAAATTGTGGCCTTAGGAATTGAGGTCCCAATCTGAATTTTGAAGGGAGTGTGGTCCGAGATAGGCTTAGCCAGAGGAAGAACAAGAGTGTTTGGATAATTAGTAGTCCAAGCTTCGGAAGAGAAAACCCAATCTAATTTTTCAAGCAGTGGCGCACTTTGCATATTACTCCAGGTGAAGTCTCTGCCCTTAATTGGTATTTCCACCAGAGCCAAGGCACTGATCGCTTCATTGAAAGCCAGCATGTCATTAATATTACCACCTTCTCTGTTTCTGTTATTCGGATACCTCATATAATTAAAGTCTCCGACAATGAGCCAATTTTGATCATCTGGAATGTCAATGTTTTGGAACCAATCTAGAAATTCCGCTCTTGCATCAGCTTGACATGGCCCATAGATATTAGTTAGAATCCAAGATTCTGAAGTGTGAACCGAAGTGAACTTAACAGAGATCGAGAACCTATTTTTGAATAGTGTTTCTACTTTAAAAATGGACTCGTTCCAAGCAACAAACAAACCCCCTGATGCACCCACCGATGGTACATAATCAAACTTATTAAATCTTCTCGGACAGAAATTTTTGACATATGCACTGTCGAATAGTTCTCTTTTTGTCTCTTGTAAGCAAACAATAGCACAACCTGCTTCATCAATTTTATTACCCACAGCCAACCACTTTTCTGGATCATTAATACCCCTGATGTTCCAATCAAATATACTCCAGAAACGATTCATGATGATAATGTTTGGTCTTAAAACACAAGCCTAAATCCACACAGAGTTTAGGAGTTGTACTGGTACAGACAAATGACTTGATAGCAAGTCCCATCGGAAGCATAGACTGGAAGGAACAGGAACAAAGCAAGGAAACTCCAGGAAACTAGTACTAACAAGAATCTGTTTAGCACTACTTATTACAAGAAATTCCAAATGATTCTCCATTAAATAGATGTCTTGAAATTCTTTGATTCCGGATGCGGCTACTGCTCCTCACGAGCTTCCTCTTCTAACTCATGTGCTTTAGCTTCCACTTCTGCTTTCTCGCTATGCACCTTCTTCTTCTTTCCCTTATCATGTAAAATTTCATCAGTGCATTTAGAGGGCGCCACTTTACAGAAAGTGATACTAAGATTTTTAACTATCTTTGCAGGGATAATGGGAGGTTTAGATGTGTAACTGATACAATTTCTATCTAGGCAGGTACTTTTTCTAAAGCCTTTCTTTAGGTGTTGAATTCTTGCACTCCTTCTTACCTCAGTTTCAACAAGTGGTGCTTTGTCCTTTCTTTTCCGATTGGCATGCAGAGCAGATGTGCTTGAGGTAGCAGGATTACATGCCGTTGGCTTCTCTGGAGTGTGTGTAATATCCTCCAACGAGGCACCATTCTTGCAAGTAGGACCCTGAGAGGTGATACAGCAATCGGGAATCACATAAGGTTTAAAAACTGTGTTTGTGGAGTCCTCAATAATACAGTTCCAAAGCTTAGATGCTAGAAATGATTTAGCCCAATCAAATTTATCTAGATTAAGCAGAGCTGCAGTGAAAATTTTTGCCCATTCAATAGGTACCTAAACCACCTTGTCCGATTCAGAGGTAGGTGCAAAATTTTCCTTCCAGAGAGTAGCACCCTCAACACCTAAAAAAGTTTCAGAATAACAAGGTTCCATCATCTTTTGAAAAACAAGATCTGCTACATCATTTCCAAGTTCCATAGCACCCACAAAGAGATTATGATGAACAATATCTTTATAGATAGGGAGAGGAAAGCCTGGAGGAGCCAAAGAATCATCAATACCTGTGTTCCCAGGATTTTCAGCCGCCAGTTCAGTTTGCAGGTTTTCCACTGGTTCAGTCAAATTAACTACTTCCCGTCCTTGTGTATCACTCACTGTCTCTTCAGCGGCCAATTCAGTTTGCAGGTTATCCACTGATTCAGTCAACTTAACTACTTCCCGTCCTTGTGTATCACTCACTGTCTCATTCTGTTCAATACTCTGCTTTTGGACTTGACTGTTCTCTTCCACTAGTTCTTGGGTCACAAGAAAATGTTGATTACTAACATGATCCACTGATTCCACTATAGGTTGCTGAGAAGAGAGGGTTTGATCAGATATGTTCGCCGAAATCTTAGAACTATGATCAAGCACAGTGGTGACAATTTCAGGTGTTCTAGATTGTGTATTCTCCAACTGAGCATTAAGTTCAAAGTCAGTGTCTTCAGTTTCTGAACTTTCAGTCACACGTGTGGATCTCTGAAATGCTATAGTGTGTTCTGCTATTACAGCATCAAATTTTTCAGCATTAAGACAGGCAGCCATAACTTTCGGAGATTCCACTACAAAAACACTTGAAAATGCATGTGTATGTTCAGACAAGATAGCTTGCAGGTTGGGGTCCGTAAACTCAGCATTGTCCAAATTTAAGGACTGAGAAACTATGCTCTTGTCTGCTGCAGTTCCAGCAATTACTTTGGAAGACCGATTTTTAGCTGAAAGAGATAGCTGCAGGGATAAATTGGCTTCTAGCAACATATTATCCATTGTGGGAGCTTCTTCAATGAAAATATCAGCAGGTAAATTCAGATCAATCCTAGGAATATTTTGTGCGAAGGCACCAGTCAATTCCTGAGAAGGTTGAACACCCTGAACAGAGCTGTTAGAGTTTGAGCTATATTCACGTAAATTGAGAGTGAGAGTGAGGTCACTATCCAGGCCTTCATTTTCATTGTTGTCTAACATATTTTCTTCCACCATAGGTTCATCCAACTCATTCATCTGTGGGAATTCTCCAGCATGGATTTCCATATCCACCAAACCGTGAGCAGGAGGCATAGCCCAGTGGTTCCATTCAACAATATTTTCTTCCAGCTGTTCCTCAAGAACCATATGATTTCCATCAGCTTGATTCTCTATATTTTGTGCATTTCCAGGTTCAGCATTATCTGGTTCATGTAAAGGCAAAGGTCCAATGAAGAGATTCTGCTGATTTGGGTGGTGGCATTCTTCGTCAGGCCTAGGGTGGGGATTACCATCATCAGGCACCGGGTCTTCATCCGGCGGCCCACCTCCAATCAAATGATCTTGGATGATTACAACAGGGCAAGTCCAAGATTCACCCAGGAAATGATTAGCTCCAAAGACTAAGATACTAGCAGGAATGTCAGAGAGTTTCTCTACTCTGATTTTAACCATGACATAAGCATCAGTGGATTTAGCTCTATCCCAGATAAGTAACTTTCCATAGTTCTTGACTGCATTAGAAATCTCATGCAAGCATTTCAAATCCTCTGGGAAACCAAATAACATCAACCAAACCTCCCTATTCAGATCATACCTCTTCCAGTTCATGCCTTCATTATGCTTTTGGAAAATCATATGAACATTATCATACACATGCGGGCTACGAAGTACAAGAAAATCTCTAACTTCTGGACTTTCCAATCTGACATATGCTTGACCAAAGGGGCAGGGGGTGATAGACTGATACCTGATCCGTTTTTCAAGCCTCAGAAACTCATCTACAATTTCTTGAACATTCTGGAAAGGCACCTCACCTTGCGGCATCGGAACAATGGTAACAATAGCCAAATCTTCATTTTTCAGCTGCAGAGTATCATGAATCACACGGACACGTGCAGGTCTGCCTTCAACTTCAATGGCATGATGGTCTATAGTCACCACCACATACACAATGTCATATTTACACATTTAATTCACAATGTTATCAAATACACAATATGTCCACAACGACAATATCTTAGTGAAATAAGTGTAAATTCTAACTTGCAAAGAAACAATTAGTATTACATTTGTTGGTTACAATGTTACCTTTGCATCAAAGGCAACACACGAACCTGCCAGACTCAGTACATCAGTCCTTCCTCGCCTTTTTGAAGGAAGGATGTAGACACAGAGGAAAATAAGATCCTAACATCCCAGCACACATATTTCTCTGGGCACATTGCTCTAGTGCATTTATTACAACAATAAGTACATATGCTCAATTATGAACAAACTGAATTTAGACAGATTAAATAATAACATACTTGTTGTCCACTTACTCTGGTCCTTTGGGGCAGAGCACGTCGGGTCGTCCCGTGGTGGACTCTGGTTGGGCCATGCCACTTGGGACGAACATGTTCAGCCTGGTCGCCCGACTGACAGCTAGGTGGCCACTGGCTCTGAGATGGTGCCCGATTCACACTGGGTGTTCCATAAACTCTACAATACCCTTCACCCACATAGGTGAAGGGGGCGTTTATAGAGGAAAGGCAAAGTGGGTGTTGAAGAAAAAAAATACACATATGAACTATTTACATGCGAGTCAATGGGAAATTAACAAGTGAGACAAGTAAAAATTGTACATGTAAAGTTCGGATTTATATATCTGGATCTTCCAACCTAGTACATGGGAGCACCCAGATTTTTGCCGGGATGATCACCCGGACTACCCGAGTAGGTACCCGAGAGTACCGAGACAAAGACCCGATGGTCACCCTTTATATAATATAAGTTTCAAGTGACCTACTTAAGAGAAGAAGTTAAGAGAGAGACCCTTTAGATAATTTAAGTTTCAAGGACCTACTTAAGTTGACAGAAGAAGATAGAGAGAGAGGCTAATTTTTTTAATAATAAATTTTTTAAATTAATTTTGACTAATATTACGCAAAATCGAAACATTTTCAGAAATAATACGGCCTCGTCTTCGGCTAAGCCAATAGGACCCTATCGGCCTCGCCTGGGCCGATTAGGCTGTCGGCCGACGGCTGCATGCGGGAGAGGACCATGTCGGCCACGGCAACACTAGTAGAGAAAAGCTTATAGGTAGACGGTCATTCTGTGGCGCACCCTTAATTGGTGCGCCACAGAAATAATTCTGTGGCGCATGGAGCAAGGTGCGCCACAGAAATATTTGCCTTTCTGTGGCACATTTCTAGCCCATGCGCCACAGAAAGTAGATATTCTGTGGCGCACGTCCACGCATGCGCCACAAAAATCTTGTGGGACCCACGGCCAATCATTGGACCAGATCCATCTAGGCACTTTCTGTGGCGCACGGTGCTCGGTGCGCCACAGAAAGTAGGATTTCTATGGCGCATGCTGGTCTGTGGCGCATCAACAAGCATGCGCCACAGAAATCCTACTTCCTGTGGCGCACCGAGCACCGTGCGCCACAGAAAGTGGGCGCCAGATTTACAAAAAGGTGGCACCCCCACTTTCCCCATGTGACCTTCTCCATTCCCCCATCTCTAGCTAGCTCGAGTTCCTCCTCTCCCATGCCATTTTGCCCATACTTTTCTCCATTATTTGTAGTTAAAGCTACTTTGTTTGACATATAATTGGTGAGGGTTTGGGGAGAGCCTCCATACATACTCTCCTCCTCTCCCAATACATCTCTTTTTCTCCACTATTTTCTCTCCATCACCACACACTCTCTCTCATCGATCACGGTCACGTCTCGGTAACGGATCTAGATCTACTAGGTGGGTATTGTTGGATGGATATGTATATATATGCATGTTTTGTGTGGCCGGCGGTGTGTATGGATGTTTGCACGTATATGGCGCGACGATGGATGTTTATACACGAATCTTTGCATATTGTTGCCTTTTGTTGCCTTGCGCCGGCGTGGTGCATGGATGTTTGCCGAAATGTTGATTCATTTCCATTTCGGTAAATTTTTGCATCACCCATATGTCCTACTTTTAGGGGAAGTCATGCCAAAAAATTTCGTCGAACATGCATGTTTGTGTATGTGTGTGTGCATGTTGCGGTTAATTAATTTTAATTAATAACACACTCTATATG
This sequence comes from Poa pratensis, assembly GCA_947311845.1. Taxonomy (NCBI): domain Eukaryota; kingdom Viridiplantae; phylum Streptophyta; class Magnoliopsida; order Poales; family Poaceae; genus Poa; species Poa pratensis. The sequence continues at coordinate 83,494,189 of CAMZMU010000063.1, read as the reverse complement.
TATACCGCGTAGGCGACCATGGTCATCAAGATGAGCTCCGGTCGAATCAGCAGCTACAAGGAATAAGCGAAGGCGGAAATGATTCGGTGCAACGGGAGCCAGATACGATGTCCATGTCGAAGTTGCAAACTTGTGAGATGGATCGACCCTGATTCTGGACAATTGGAGGATCACCTGCTCAGGCGCGGTTTCATGCAAGGCTTCAACCAAGCGCCGACAGCAAATGTTGCGTGTGAAGACGAGGGCGGGCAAGATGATCATGACGAAGGAGATGCCAGCGGACATGATGAAGGAGTAGATGGTGGTGGAGAAGACACGAACACACAGAACTCGCTAATGTCGGCCTTGATGGACTCTCATGTTCAAGAACTGCTCCTCAAGGAGGCGAGCACTGCTAGAGAGAAAGCCAAGCTGGCACAAATGGAGATAGACGGGAAGACCCGTTGTATCCTGGGTGCCAGCCACAGGATATGCACTTGCAAGTAACGCTTGATGCTCTGGAGATGAAGTCGGGAAACAAATGGACCGACGTGAGTTTCAACAAGAACATGCAATTCTTCCACGAGCGTCTTCCCGAGGGGAACACATTGCCAACTAGTATCGAGGAGGCCAAGAAAGTCGTGTGCCCTCTTGACCTACCGCACGTTAAATACCACGCCTGCATCAATGATTGCGCAATTTATCGGGGCGAGTACGAGGACAGAACCACATGTCCAGTGTGCGGCCAAGGACGGTACAAGAGTACTGGGAAGAAAGTTCCTCGAAAAGTGGTATGGTACTTTCCTATCACTCCCCGTCTGCAGCGGTACTTCGTGGACCCTAAGGAAGCAAAGCTCATGCAATGGCACGCGGAAAGGGAGAAGCCCGAAGAAGATCCAGAGAAGGGCAGGATCCTGACACACCCTTCAGACGCTAGCCAGTGGGAAGAATTGGACAACGCCTTCGGAAATTTCGGAGGCGACGCAAGGAACGCCAGGCTGGGTATGAGCACCGATGGACTCAATCCGTTCGGCAACCAGAGTAGCACGCATAGCACCTGGCCCATGTTTGTATGGCCTTACAACCTTACCCCGTGGTTGTGCACGAAGCAAAGGTACATACACATGAGTATTCTCATTCAGGGGCCGAAACAAGCAGGTGTCCACATACATATGTATCTCGCGCTGTTGAAAGAGGAGTTAGCCACGTTGTGGGAGACGCCAGCCCGTACGTGGGATACCTACACTGGAGATTATTTCGACATGAGAGCCGCGTTGCTCACGACGGTGCAGGACTATCCTGGTTGCTCATATGTATCGGCCCAGGTAGGCCACGGATTCTGCGCATGTGTCAGGTGCATGGATAAGACCCCGCATCTCCAGCTACCAAGGAATCCCGGGTCTTCGAAAACCGTGTACCTAGGGGCTCGAAGGTGGCTTCACATGGATCACCCGTGGAGAAAACGCGGTGACCTGTTCAATGGTAAGGACGAGATCGAAGGAGCCCCGAGCCCGAGGAGCGGCACAGAAATCGACGAGCTGTTGAAAAATTGGGAGGAATGCCCTGCGCCGGGAAAGAAACGACCGAAGGTAGATCCGCTGCTGGGTGTATGGAAAGCGAGGTCTGTTTTCCACGACTTGGAGTACTGGAAGGTCCTCAAGATGCCACGTAGCCTCGATATGATGCACATTACGAAGAATGTCACCGAGAGGCTGCTTGGCACTATTTCCAACATGCCGGAAAAGACCAAGGATGGGACGAAAGCAAGATACGATCTGAAATGGCTTGGTGTCAGGAAAGATCTTCAGGCCCCCGATAGTGATGATGATGATGATGATGATCAGACGGAAGGGACTCAAGGTCGCCGCAAAAGGGTAAAGAAGAACACGGTGGTGCTTCCCGCTACGTGCTTCACTATGAGTACGGAGGAGCTCGAGCAATTTTACAGGTGTCTCCTAGGAGTCAAATTTCCTCATGGTTACGCGGGGAAGATAAGCAGATATCTGGACGCAACGAAGAAGAGGTTTAGCGGGATGAAGTCTCACGACTGTCACGTGCTGTTGATGCAGATACTTCCTGTTGCGATTCGAGGGATAATGGACGAGCACGTCCGTGATAAGCTGCTTGCCCTTTGCAACTTTTTCGACGTCATCAACAGGAAGTCGATCGGCGTGAGGCAGCTCGACAGACTACAGGAAGAGATCGTGCTGATACTATGCGAGCTCGAGATTTACTTCCCGCTAGCATTCTTTGATATCTGCGTGCACCTCCTTCTGCCAGAATTATCTAAGCACCGAGAACCAGGATGTTGGTCTGCCCAGGAGGAAACACCTCGGCAGGCTCAATGGATATGGTCACCGCGAGGGCACCCTCTCACTCTTTGTCGGCATTCATGGTCGAAAGGACGACTTCGACAGGGCTCACCGGGTCGCGCTACAACACTTACAATTGATCGAACCTTGGGTGAAAGAGCACAAAAGCTTAATCGAGAAGAATTACATCGATCTGGGCCGGCCGAGGAAGAAGGGAGACGTAACCAGAGAGCACAACTCCAGCTTCACGCGTTGGTTCAAGCAAAGGCAACTGGATCTAGCAAAGAGCAAAACGCCATCTACAGAAGATGAAAAACTCACATTCTCCTTATCACGGGGCCCCGGGCACAACGTAAGGACCTATCAGTCGTACGACATCAACGGTTTTAGATTCTACACCGAGGAAAAGGACAAGAATAGCGAATATCAAAACTCAGGAGTAACTACGCTATCCTACGGCGATGATGAGGCTACTGTCAAGCAAAGATACTTCGGAAGGATGGAGGAGATATGGGACCTCAACTACTGTAGAAAGTTGGTGCCAATGTTCCGTGTGAGATGGGCCAAGGACGTCGTCAAAGAAGGCCGGTATTTCACCACCATGGTAATACCCGATGCCAAATCGAAGAACGCCTCCGCGAAAAATGAGCCATGGGTACTCGCTAGCCAAGTTGAGAAATGCTTCTTCATTACCGACCCGTCAAAGCCTAACCGTGTTGTCGTGAGGAGGGGCAAGAGGAGCATCATCGGAATGGAAGGAGACGCCAACGAGGAAGACTTGGAAAGCGATCCGAAGATCAAGGAGGAATTCGACAAGTACTTCGACATGCCTACTACTAGTACACAAAGAAGGAAGACCTCCCTACCTACTAAAGGTTGTCCGTTCACGCGAAGAAATCTCAAGGTGCCCGGCCTAAAGTATTCAACCGCGAAGAAGGGAAAGAAGAGAAACTAGCTCGGAACCGAGACGAAGAAGAGACTTTTTTGGTGTATTTAATTATTGTGTGTGTGTGAGACAATGCAAGCCTATATATGTATTCAATGAATATGTATGAGACATTGTGTGTGAGACAATGCAAGGTCATATATATGTATTCAATGAATTGAATATGTATGAGTTAATGCAAGTTTTTGAATATGTATGAGTCAATGAATTGAATATTATAAATTGAATATACATTGTGTGTGAGACAATGCAAGTTTTTGAACCAAATTTTAAAGAAAAAAAGTTAAAAAAAGTGAGATTACCAGAATTCGAACCTGGCTGTCCAGGTTAATTCGGACTGTTGGAAACCACTGGGCTGTGTTGCTTTTTGTGTCATCAAACAGCAGCACAGCTTTTTAAATTTCGTACTAGACAATTTTGTGGCGCACCCATCCGGAGGTGCGCCACAGAATCCTGCCTTTTTGTGGCGCACCCATCCAACGGTGCGCCACAGAATCCTGCCTTTCTGTGGCGCACCCCTCCAACGGTGCGCCACAGAATTCTGTTGCGCCCACTTACATGTGGGTCCGCCAACACGCCTCGGCCTCACTTCGCGAAAACTGCTAAGTCCCAAAACTCGCGCGCGCCGGCCATTCCCCCAACTCGCCGCCGGCGTCACCTCCACCGCCACCACGACGCGCCCAGGGCCACCCGCACCGGCCGCCGCCGCCGGCCGCCCCCGCCCAACACTACGCCGCGCCCCGGCCGCACACGCGCGGCCCAACCTTGCGCCGCGCCCGAGCCCGACGCCTCGCCGCCCCTCGAGCAGAGCCACCGTCGCCACCGGCCCGCCACCTCGACGCAAACGCCGCCAACGCCCTCGACATCCCCTCTCCCTCCCCTCCACCATCCCCTCCCCGAGGTGCTGCTCCTTCCATCCCCTCTCCCTCCCCTCCACACCTGCACACACAAGGTGTTTGGTCAAATGCCAAACCCACATTTTTACAGAATTTGTATGATTTGGTTGTTGATTGCTTGCTACAAGTAGTTGCTAATGCTTCTAGTTGGTGCTAGTGGTGTTAGGAAAATTTTGGAGACCAAAAAAATTTAAATTTTTGCTAAGTTAAATATGGTCACTGTTTTAACATGCCTACAAACATGCCTTCAATTAAGGTTCTAGATGTATTCAAAAAAATATTTTTGGGGTTTATCATGAAGTACTAACTTAGTACAAGAGATCCATGAAGGTACATTTTAAATAGGATCAATATTTGATAATTTTGTAAGCCTCCAAATTGGTACTTTTTAAAGGAAATGAAGATAAATAACCTAGTTGCTAGTGCTAGGTTAGTGCATAGTTGCTTGCTGTTAGTTGGCTGCTGCATAGGTTGCAACATATGGACAATGTTCTTGTGTAGTCAACGAAAATGCCATTTGTAAACTTTGCATACTTGTGTAGTCTTTATATCTACTAACGGATGTGCTATTATTTATGTTTAGGAGGTGTACAGGTGCAGAGGTGTGCGGCTAGGCAAGAAGACGCCCCTGGTGAGCTCCTGTGATGACCATGTACATGTTCTGTGTTACCACAACCATCGTGTCGTGGTTGTTCGTGATGCTGTTACCGGCCAGCTATGCCGGCGGGATATGTGTTGATTTGATGCTGTTGCCGGCCAGCGATGCCGGCCATTATTTGTGAAATGCTTGTGCAGGTACCCCGTGAGGCCCTTGAGATTGCCGGAACGTCGATTAACTTCCGTTCCGGCAAATTCGGGTACTCCATATGTCCTATTTTTAGCAAAGGTCATGCCAAAAAATTTCGTGAAATTTAGCATGACTTTGCTAAAAATAGGACATATGGGGTATTGCGACTAATGCATGGGCCGGGGTATCTTAGTACTAAATTAAGTGATGTTTTTCTTATATTTGTTGTACTAACTTTTGCCTCTTTTTAATGCAGTGCAAACATGTCGGCCGACGCGCCCGGCCCTTCTAAGCACATGAGCGTCGAAGAAGAAGCTAGAGAAAAGAACAAGCCGTTCTGGGCTATGTCCCAGGAGTTGGAGGAGGCGGAGGCCGCCGAACTGGCTCGTGGCGGCGATGCTGACTATGAGATAGAGGATGAGGACGAAACCACCACCACCGATGGCGGCGACCACACGGATGTCGCCAGTGGCGACCCCACGGATGTCGGGGGTGGCGACCACACGGATGGTGGTGGTGGCAGTAACCCGACCGCTCAGAAGAAGAAGAAGCCGAGTAAGCCGAGGAAGGACCGACACCGCAAGCGGTCGGCAACGTCACAGACGAGTTCACTGAGGTCAGCTCAAGTGGCCAACCACTGGAGCCTAAGGCCCTTGCCTGCGGGTACGGCATGCAACTAGGGTGCATCCTCCGGGAAACCGTGCCGATCAACACGAAGGACCTCAGAAGCAAGGACAATGAGGCTTTGGTCCAAACCCTCCTCACGAAGCTTCACCAACGATACAAGTTCCCGGAGCCGTTCAACAAAAAGGTGGACAGTGCAGCCATCACGAAGATGAGCACCGCCTTGAGCAGCTGGAGAACCCGGGTGAAGGCGAAGATTGATAAGGGTCTTAGCTGGAGGAGATAAGTGCCAAAGAGCCGATGCTCGACGAAGAAGAGTTCGAGGCATTCAAGTTGTCCTTAGAATCTCCGGAGGCTCAAAAATGGACCAAGTGGGGGAAGGATATGCGGGAACTGAACTTAGGTAACCACCGTTTGGGAAGCGGCGGTTACCGAGGAAAACAGCCCGTTTGGGACAAGGAGGATGCCGAGGTTGCAAGACTTGGAAAAGAAACCCGTGGCATAAAATCACGGACGAGCAAGTTAGGAACTTTGTTCGGTCCCGCTACTATCTGAAGCCGGGGACGGGGGAATTCGTTACCGACGATAACGATGTGCTGGAATTCGAGAAAGTGCTGGTAAGGAACTTAATTACCGCGGATATCTCAAAGTCCATTGCGTTGATTTCTACGTGGGTTCACCTTAATTTCCTTTGTCTGCAGGAGAAGGAGTTGGAGGCTGAGGCTCAGGCCGGCCCGTCGTCCCAGGAGGGGTCGACGGAGCCGTGGGACACGACTTTCAACAGGGCGATGAACGTTTACAAGGGGAGGACAAGTCAAAGCCGCCGACGTCAGCTGGCCGTGTGACCGGCTTTGGTACGAGCGTGAAGTTCCTCCAGTACTACAGCACGGACACCGAGACGAGAAAGGAGAGGAGGAAGCCGGCTAGGGATAAAGCCGAGGTTGTCGAGCTAAGGAAGAAGCTGGAGACACTAGAGCACGAAAAGGTGGACTCCAGCACGGTGGACAAGTTAGTGGACGAGAAGGTGGACGAGAAGCTCCGGAGGTTCTTACCCCCTGCATTGCTGGAGGGGATAACTGCTTGGCATGCGGGAGGTCAAAGGGGCCGATACACGTGCCCAGCTACACCGGCAGCAACTCCAGCAATAACGTGTCGCCGGTCCTGGTGACCCCACCGGTGCCCCCTACCGTGGATCAACATACTAATAGGCCGGAGAATAATGATAATGCACACGAGCGGCCGGAGAATGATAGGCCGGTCGCCGGCACCGGCGCCCTTGTCTCGACATTAGCCGAGCTCAACGCCATCACCAAGGTAACTAATTAGTTAGTCCGCGGCATCTTCTATAACTATGCTTTTGATGACTGTCATATCTCATGATGCCCAACATGTGTTGACTCCCAGGACATGCCTTGCATACTCCTGCATAGGGTGGGGGCCGGCGGCGAGTTGAAGGAAGTCGCAACGGCCATTATCGTACAACCTTCGACCCGCGATATGCACAACACTAGAATGAGCGAGGTCGTGATGAAAGTCACGGTGACCGAGGTAGTGCCTGAGTTCCGTGACATCGACCCCCCATGCAACCTCCGGGAGCCGAGAAACACATGGTCCTTGGAGAATGCTCCAAGTGGATGATGGAATGGCCGAAGACCCAGATTCGTCTTGGGGATGGTCTTCATGGGGTCAGGCGCACCGGCGGCGCCACCTCGAGGCACCGGCCCCCGGTCGTTCGGCCCTCGTCGAGGCGGCCAGAAAAAGCTGTTGCGGATGAACCGGCGCCACAGGCAGCCGTCGCCACCACCCGGAAGGAACCGCCGGTCGCCGCCACCACCGGCCGGAAGCTACCGCCGGTTGTCGCCGCCACCAGCCGCCACAAACAATTGTTGGGAACGTCTGTACCGCAACAGTCCAAGGTTAGTCCCGACTTCCCGACTTCACGACTTTCCGACTTCCCGACTTTCCGACTTCCCGACTTCCCGACTTTCCGACTTTGACTTCCCGACTTCCCGACTTCCCGACTTTCCGACTTCCCGACTTCCCGACTTTCTGACTTCCCGACTTCCCGACTTTCCTTCCGACTTTCTGACTTCCCGACTTTCCGACTTCCCGACTTCCCGACTTTCCGACTTCCGACTTCCCGACTTTCCGACTTCACGACTTCACGACTTTACGACGCCAAGCCTTTATATCTAATAACGGATGTGCTATTGTTTATGTTTAGGACAAAGCCGTTGCCCCTCAACTTGGTGCCAACGACGGCGATGATGAGATAATGTCAACGTCGATGACTTCCTCAACACTGGCGCCTGCAGGGAAGATTTGTACATGCCTCCTGTGGATGAAGAACCCTTCCGCGATCAACGCGGTCAACCTCCTGTCCCACTACATGCACGCAGCGCCTGGTCTTCGAGGGTTTATCTCAAGACACGCCTCCGGAGGCCGGCGATCATCAAGCTCAAGTCAAACCGGGTAACATTTTCAGCCTGGCACACTGCACCAGACGGTTCACGCGGGGTTCACTGCACCCCAACCATCCCCAGAGATGAAGAACAAGGCGAAGAAGCACAGGAAGAGAAAAGGAGCAAACGCCTCTGCGAGCCAGCCAGCTCCTAAGATTATGCGGGGTCGTGAAGACACGATACCACCCCGTGGGGATGGCTTGACCCGAGTTCATGAAGCTGGTAAACCTATACTGTCTGAGGACTTGCTCCGCCTTGCAGAAGGACCCATGATTTCTTTGCAGGAATCTATCTTGCATCTAGAGAGCCTCCTTCTTAAAGACAAGCAGCCGAGTTACCCGGTGTTCGCGGTCAAGGTGCCAAAGGAGGTGGACTTCGTCCAGGAAGCCCCCGCGATGTGTTCTTCATAGCGTACGAGGACATCTTCAACCTGTTTCACTCCAGACGGCTGGACTATAACTTGGTCCGCCTATATGCGCTCGATGCGGCGATGAAGATCAGGAGAGATGATACCCCGTACGTCACGATAGTGGATCCCTACTACATGCGTGACAGCCAGCTGGTGGAAGGATCAAGGACACGGACCATGGCCACGGAGTACCTCCAGAGGCTCATGCTGACCAACAAGAGGAAGAACAACCTTCTTCTGCCTTTCTTTTACGAGTAAGTACACATCGCTCGCCGTCGTCGTATCTTATGCCTTCTTGTAGATTTCTTCCATTGCTGATCCTTTGTCCAACATTCCGTTTCAATTGTGTTGAGCAGGGACAAGTACTGCGCACTCATCGTCGTAAGCCCGAGGTGGTCCATTGCCAGTTATTTCGACTCGGGGAATAAATGCAAGCCGAGGAACTACAACAGAATAAAGGGTCTTCTCGATGAGGCTCTCGAGGGCTATGCCCAAAAGGGAGGCCCCTTCCAAAAGAAGGGGGAATCTTTCACGCAGGACAACAAACACAAGTTCATGCATGGAACGGATTCCATTGCATCAAGCAACTGCCTGGCAGCGTGAAGGAGGCCTTCTACACCCTCCATCACCTTAAAGGGCTTGTCCGGGATGCCGAGAAAAAGAGGATTCCATCTAGTCTCGCAGAATGGACCAAAAGCGAGGATGCTCTCACCGATGCTGATTATAGACAAGACTTCCATCGCATCATTCTGCAGTTATCGACGATCATCCTCGAAGATGTCATGAAAAGCAGGGTCCTACCACTACCCAGAGGTAGGATGTATTATAAAAGAAAGCCTTGCTAAGCATTACTAGTGTATTTTTTTTTGTAGAAGTGCATGTGTAGGGTTATATATTATATATATGCTATGCTTTGAAACCCAAATAGGATAGCCATATGATTTCCAACCATGACAATTGATTGATTGTCTTGCCACTCTACTTAGATGAATAAATTATACTCTATTTATATCACTAACCAATATATATCCCAATCCATCTTAGGGCTCTGTCAGAGGGATATCGAAGAACGACTAGAGGTGCAGAATGACACCAGGGAGTGGAGGACGAAAGATGGCTTTCTACCGTTCCCGGCGCCGCTCAAGAAGAGGACTCCATGATCATGCTCCCGCGCGCTCTTGCTCACCATCATCGCCGATGTACTACAGTTGATCCTAGTTAGGCGGTGAACACTTCATTTGTAACGTGTAGTGTGAAATGATGAACTTTTGTTTGTATCATGACTAATTGTGTAAACATTCGGCACTTTTGTGACTATGTGTATATATCTCGGGCACTAAGTAATATGTGTGATGACATAGTGATTAATGTGTTTATCTGTTCATATACCTGTCAAATATACATGTATTTCTATATAAATCTGTATAAATCCTGTATATACCTGGATTTGTACAGCAAAATGCAAATATATTTGTATTTCTGTTTTATAATTTAGTGGCGCATTTTTTTGTGGCGCACCACTTTCTCTGGCGCACCAGGCGTGGGTGCGCCACAGAATTCCTCTGTTGTGTACTGCCGAGCTATTTCTGTGGCGCACGGGCTACGTGCGCCACAGAAAGTTGGTTTTCTGTGGCGCACGGGCTCGGTGCGCCACAGAATAAAAATTTAGTGGCGAGACTTCTGTGGCGCACCCAGCAAAGTTGCGGGTGCGCCACAGAATTGCAAAAGGGTGCGCCACTAAAAGGCCTTTCTCTACTAGTGCAAAGCCGACTGGACGTGGTCGGCCTCTACTGGGCTGACTGGACCTACTCGGCCTTGGCGCGGCCGACCAGGCGCAGTCGGCTGTTGCTGGGCCGACTGCTGCATGGCCCCATTTTTTTTGTTGCTAAAACCGTATTTTTCACCCTTTTTCTCCCCGCCACCGCACGCTCCCGCCATTTCTCTCCCGCCACTTTCGCTACCACCCTTTTTTCTGCCGCCACCGTCGCTTCCCGCCCTTATTTCTCCCGCCACATTTCGCCACCGCCGTTGCCTCCCTTTTTCCCGCCACCGTCGCTTCCCGCCCTTATTTTCCCGCCACCGCCGCTCCTGCCATCGTTGTTCCCGCCTGTTTCTCCCGCCAAATCCTCTCATCTCGTCCTATAAAAGCTCCTCCTCACTGAGCATTCGAGTCAATTCACTCAACCATGTCGGGATTTCATTTCGATCATAGTTTTCATCGTTCAATGTCCGAGCGCCTTTTGTGGCTTGCGGCCGACTTCAAGGTAGACAATAAGTCAGTGCCATGGGAGGAACTTATTAGCCATCCACCTTATCTCGGTGAGCTTTCAGTGATGCTACGTAGGCATGGGTGGCCATCTAGAACCTGGAAGGAAATATGGGAAGAACTTCTCAGGTTGCATGCTAGGTGGGAGAAGAAGAAGCCAACATATAGGACTGAAGCACATCTGAGGTGGGCTGAAAGCAATCCTTACTCATGGGCCGAGGAGAGCGAGGATGAAGACGATATTTTCATGCCAAGTGAATCGAGCAAGAGATCTGAAACGGCGAAGGGCAAGGGTGAAGCGTCGTCGAAGGGCAAGGGAGCTGCATCATCGAAGGGCAAGGGTGAAGCATCGTCGAAGGGGAAGGGTGCTGCGTCGTCGAAGGGCAAGGGAGCTGCTTCGGCTGACACGGGAGGCTGCATCGACGGGAGATGACTTTGTGTAGTGTTGGTAGTACCGATGTATGTTGATTTGCATTGTATCTTAAATTTATGTTGTCAATGTAATTTGCAAGGTTTGTTTAATATCAATGTGAATAGTAGTCACCCATCATCACCATTAATCGAAACAGAGTAGTAGCAACAAAGCTATAAATAAGTCTAGTACATAGATAGATAGACAAGTCTCAACATAGATATAAATAAGTCTGGTACATAGATAGATAGATAAGTCTCAACATAGATAGATAGACAAGTCTCAACGACGTCTGCCACGACGTGGAGGTGGTGGGTTAGGCGTCGTCCACCCTAACTATGCGGTGGCCGAATGTCACGTGCCGGAATCAGGGAACCGTCATCAGCATACTGTGTCTCCTGTGTGGGGTAGGGTGGAGGAGTGTTGTACATACCCATCCAATTGTCCAGCTGTGTGTATGCCTCATGGGTGTCCCCACCTTCCTGATCACTCCCCCACGCGGATCCAGACGACTGCTGACCGGACATAGACGGACGATATCCGTAGGCTCCTGCATGCAATATAACATTAAAAAACATGTAAGTATGTAGTCGTAGCCAATTGATATGGGAAATAAAAGATAACAAGATACTTAACATGTGGCTGGGGTGGTGGACGAAGCACGTAGCCCGTCGTGGGACTCTGCTGCTGCCAGGACCAGCCTCCAGCCTGAGTGGGTGGCCTGGGCGACGGCTGCGGTGTCAGACGATTCTCACCTCATGCGTTCTTATCTGATTTCCACAACCAAATTTTCATAAGGTAAGCGCACCTCAAATCTCCTTTCTTGATTTCCTATGGCCTGCACAGCGTGATTCCGAGCTTTTGCCATCTTCTCATCCATGTACTTCATAATCTTTTCACAGTAAGGTGTGTTTGGGTTGTTCACGATATGTAAATGGGCTTTCTGGCATCTATCTCTGAAATACTTCACTGTGCCCTGAAAAATACCCTCCACAATGGCTGTAAGTGGCAAGGCCCTATTTACTCTCAGGACAAAGTTGTATGTTTCAGCGAGGTTGGTAGTCATGACGCCGTACCTAGCTCCATGAGTGTCGTGCAACAAAGGCCACCTTTCTAGAGGCTCGTGCTCTATCCACTGCTGGAATTTTTTAATCTGTCTCCCAACCTTTCTCATGACACCTGGCGGGTGAAATCCTAGCAAGTCACAGAGCCCAACAGGTTTGTCCTCCGCTGGTGCAGGTCCTGTTGCTGCCTGTGCAGCAACAAGTTGTACATGTGCTGCTACTGCAGCAGTTCGTGCGGCTCTCCTCTGCCTAACATGATTGTTAGTGAACTCATCAAGCTTACCACATATATAAGTGTACTTCCATAATTGGTTCTGCTTGCAAAGTTTTTTGAATAGATTCATCAAATCCTTATTTCAGAATTGTGAGAAAAAATTGGCCCCCAGATGGCGCATGCACCAACGACTCTGCAGGTCTAGCCATTACGTTTGTTCCTCAGGCCCATGGTTTGTGAGTGCCTTGATGGCGTTCAGTATACCACCATGCCGGTCATGAAGGATGCACACATTCGGCTTATCTTGCACACCGACTATTTTAAGCTGCCTGAAGAACCACGTCCAACTTTCTGTGTTCTCGCTCTCACAAAAGCAAATGCGAGTGGCACGATCTGATTGTTGCGTCCTGACCAATGGCGGTCAAGATCTGTCCCCTATACTTGCCAGTAAGAAAAGGTCCATCAACACAGATGACTGGTCGACAATGACTGAAAGCTTCGATGCATACACCAAAAGAGAAGAACACACGACGCAGCACCTTGACAGTCAGAAACTCTGGCATCCAGAAGTGTTTGATGTCAACATAGGTGCCTGGATTACGGGCCTGCAATGTCTGGAGGAGCCAAACAACTAAGCTATATGAGTCCAGGAACGAACCAAATCTGATCTGAAGTGCCCTCTGCTTAGCCCTCCAAGCTTTCCCATAAGAAATTTTGTACTTAAACCTGGTAAGCACCTTATGCTCAATAGCCTTCACTTCCATCGCTTTGCCCTGAACTATCTCCGAGTAAAGAAACCGAGCTATAAGCGTCGACGAAATGTTACGATGATCTTGAGGGATACAGTCAATTTTACATGTGTGTTGTACTACGTCGGTCACTTTCCAGTTTATTCCCCATTGAGGACGATAGCCATGCACCCTTTCAGGACAGTCTGCAACCTCACATTCCATTGTCAGAGTTTTTTACTTGACACCTTGGTTCTGAATACCCTCCACGTCGACATTGCCCACTTAATGATTGCGTCTTGCAAATGTTGCTTGTCGGGATATAGAGCACCCACGGCAATCTGGTTCTGGTGGTATTGCCAGGCAGAGTCATGACCATCGTTCACAGTTATTGACGAAGAGAAGTCATGACTCCATGACGCAGGATTAGGCACCACCTGTTCGTCATCCGACTCGTCGGAATCATCGGCATAACCACTATCACCATCCGTATCTTCCTCTTCCCATCTGGGTCTGCATATGCCCAGATTCCTCGTCTGCATCTGCCTCAACACCATCGTCATCTCCTACTTCTGCCTGGCTGTTCTGCCCTGAATCGTAACCACCACCTCCAACATCTTCCTGACTATCATCATGTCCAGATAAATGCATCGCATGGCTGCTCTAGCCAGGATCGTGCCCACCCTCGCCTTCAGGAGGGTTAACCTCCTTCGCGACAGCTATCAGTAAGGCGACATGGGTTGTTCCCCTGCTTTCGCAACCTTGCAGCCAGCGCACCAACTGAGACGTCCGATCTATCGACCTCAAATAGAAAAACACCGGTGACCTTGACTTCGTCCACAAAGCATGCACACCGACGGTGTCTGTTTCAGGATTAAGCCCTAAACATCCTGCCAACCAATCTTTCAGCTGACTTATGGACCATGTTTGTGGGGAGTTCAGTTCCAACTCTGACCATCGAAACTGACCCAAATAAGCTCCCAACTCATTTATTTCAATAGTATCAGGACCGTAGTAAAACAGACACTTCACTGAATTACTCATCTCGGCAACCTAAAAATGTGACACCAAATAATCATTATAACCGTAACAACTACATACTTATTTATTACTACCGCAACAAATACCTAGTAATTTATACTGGATAATTAGCAATATCAATATCACACAACAAACTTAACAATAATGCAAACCTAATTAATCTAAACCCTAATTAGCCAAAAATCGCATACCCTTGAAGCGTGCCTTGATTCAATGGAGTTCCACCACCACCACCACCACCACCACGGCCGGAGCAGCAGAAGCACCACCACCACATCTTCCGCGACCTACACCAACCTCCACCGCATCTCCACCATTGCTCCAAAAATGCACCACCAAATCACCCCCACAACCTAACCCATCTGTAGATCGGAGTTGCCCTAACTCTCTAACACCTCTAGCCTTAAGATTTGCTGGCTGGATGGAGAAATCACCGGGGAGGGAAGAAATCGCCAGAGCTTCTTTTCGGGTAGGAAGAAGAAAGAGACAGAGAGGCGGGGAGGAAGAAGAAACCAGTTGGTTGCCTTGTCCTACGACCAATCGGCCTCTCGGCCTGGCCGATAGGCTTGTCGGCTTCGACGTGGCCGATTAGTGGCCACGCGTGACCCTAAAGGGCTGTCGGTCGTAGTCCTGGCCCGCCATGCCACCTGCTCAGCTTCGCCCAGGCCGATAAGGCCTAATCGGCTACACCGAGGCCGATAGGTCCTTATCGGCTTAGCCCAAGACGAGGCTGTATTATTTCTGCAAATGTTTCGATTTGCGTAATATTAGTCAAAATTAATAAAAAATGTATTATTAAAAAATATTAGCGAGAGAGAGAGAGAGAGAGAGAGAGAGAGAGAGAGAGAGAGAGAGAGATGATTATTTGTGTAAATCAGATAATATAATGAACCAACCCCTAGCAAGATATTTCCTTGTGAGCTCAAGTAAATATAAAATTGAGGAAATGTCTTGTCCCATAGCGGTCTTCCTTCGCCCAGTTCCTTGGGGAGTATATTTCAAATCTTTTGCCAAATACCTAGACACAATGCTCAGTTGGTCACAGCGAAGGCCGACATGAGGTACAGTGAAAAGTGTCATTTTATACAGTGTAACCCAAATAGACTCTTATTTTGGAAAGACTTCCAAAATAGGATAATCACGGGATCTACTTTAGTGTAGAGAAGAAGTGAAGAATTTAGAAAAGAGAGCGACACAAGGTACTATATGTAGATCTCGATAACATAATGAACCTCCTATGGTACAGAAAATATGTGCTAGCATTTCCCATACGAGTCAAGAAATTTCAGTTACTCCTCAACCCTTACATGCAATGACAGGCACACATTTAACATGTATCTGTACAAAGTTTCAGACCTTGTTGCTAAATATACCAAAATAGAGGAGTGTAACTATACTACAAATCCAACTAATAGCATGAGATACCACAAATATGGTGAATACCAACTGAGCAAAACAGAACAATCATCAGAATCTTAGCAAGTAAATATGCATGCCTTAGCATAACCAGTAGCAAATAAACATAGACCAGACACAAATTTTTAAAATGTAGCCATGATATAGCTAAATAGAAAATTATAATAGAGGTCAACCTAAGTGAAAGGACATGTCTCTCCTAATTAGTTTTGTGTGTTTGATAACAACATAAGTTTGATCTTACCATGTGCTAAAAGTATTTTAGGTACAATTGTCGAAATGCACAAGACGGTGAGTGTCCCCTCAAAAGGAAGAAAAGACCGATATCGGAGTCCCAAAGATTTAATTTATTGAGTCATAGGGAAGCCGTACTATTAAGGGGGGTTTACTCGTTGGAACGTTTGGGGAAATCACATTTGCACATACACAGCTTTTGCACCCATATATTCCACAAAAACAATGGTGACAAATAGTGTTTCTGGATTTTCCAAGTAGTTTTTGAAAATCACCCTAGAAAATCTGGCGCTGCCCAGGCCGGATACTCTGTGAGTTTCTGGCTCAGGGCAGCCGGAGTCTCCGGTCTCAGAATTTTGGGACTAGGCGAAAATCGCCAGCGCTTGGCGTAAGCCTCGGGTGCCCAGTCCGGAGACTGGCCGGAGACTTTGGAAGTCTCCGGTCTGTGCAGAGACTCTGGCCCCCTCGTGGGGGCGGAGATTCCGCCCTGGCCGGAGATTCCGGTCCTCCAGGCCGGAGATTCCAGGGTCAAATTTCTGCAACAGCTAGAAAATTGGGAGCACTATATAAGGACCTTCTCCTACCTTGAGAAGGTACCACGACCAGAAATATCTCACCCACCATTGTTGCAAGCTTCATTTCACTAGATCTCTCTCCCTACCCACTCAAACACCTTGTCCTTCTAGGACTTGGGAGAGTTGACCTAGATCTACACTTCCACCAAAGCGATTTGATTTCCCCATCCATTCCTTCGAGGAACTTGTTACTCTTGGGTTTCTTGGAACCCTAGACGGTCGTTGGTCGTTCTTGTGGCTTTGGTAGCCGCAGGGACTAGCTGGGAGCCTCCAATTGAGTTGTGGAGACGTGCCCCGGCTTTGTGATTCTTGTGGTTTTGGGAGCCGCGGGAATTTGGTGAGAGCCTCCAATTCGGTTGTGGAGTGTGGCTCATCCTTGTAAAGGTTTGTTGCCGACCTCGAGGGCATCATATAGTGGCTCGTGGAACTCCTCATTGGAGGATAACACGAGGGAGATACTGTGTGCCATATCAAGGCTATTCGGGGCTCACTTGTGACCCCGCACCGCTCCAACGAAGACGTAGCTTCCTTTGGAAAGTGAACTTCAGTAAACATCTCCGCGTCACCGTGTGGTTATCTCTTTACCTTCCTTTACTTGTATTGCTAGCTTATCTTGTTTAGAATATCTTGCTAGCTTGTCATTTGCTCATCATATAGGATTGTTCACCTAGTTGCATATATAGAGAACTTATATTTGAGCAAAGCCTTAATTTGATTAAAAGAAAAAGCAAATTTGTAGTTGGCTATTCACCCCCTCTAGTCAACCTACTCGATCCTTTCAATTGGTATCAGAGCAACGTCTCTTTATTAAGGGCTTAACAACCTAAAGAGGAGGATGACTACCGAGGAGGAAGTAAAACTTGCTAAAGAACAACAAGATAAAATTGATCAAGAACAACTTGAGAAAGAACTAAGTGAAGCGGGGATAACCCCACCCGATGATGACGCACCGCTCACCATGAAAGCCATGAAAGAACTCTTTGGGTTCATGAGGGGCAAAATGGTGGACGAGGTGTATACTCGGGTCATTAATTATCAAAATGCCTCCTCATCAACCAATGCCTCTATTGGCGAGTCCTTGGTTGATAAAGAGAAAGCTAAAAGTAATGAAAAATCCCCTCTTAACTTTGCTCCACCTAGTTCATATCTCACTCAAGTTCCACCCACCCAACCTCATCTAAACAACCAAGGTAGATTGATAATACTCATTATTTTTCTTAGAAGAAATCTATGGAGTCTTATTTTCGTAGCTGTTCAGTGCTTCTTTGGAGGGTGGTTGTACACGGTTACAATCCGGTTGATCCCAACAACTTGACAAAGCAAGAAGAGATTGATGAGCAACTTGATGCAAACGCCAAATACATTCTCGAGAGTGCCATGTCCGCCAATGATGAAGATCATGTGCGGAATCTCAAAACCGCCAAGGAGGATTGGGTTTACCTTGAATCTGTATATGAAGGAAATGAAGGCATTCAACGATCCAACATAGCTGTCCTTCAACATCAAGTTGACAATTTCATAATGCTAGAAGATGAGACTCCGAATGATCTCTTTCGAAGACTCACTAAGCTTGTTGTGACCATGAGGGAGAATGGAAAGAAGGATATGGATGATGAATGGGTCAAGTCCAAGTTCCTCAAGACCATGGTTCCATACAATGAAAATATGGTGATGAATCTTCATGCTAGAGCTGACTACACAACAATGTCTTCCAATGACCTCTTGGCACAATTCATCACCTATGATACCTTGAAGGCCACTTCCAAGTCTTCCACCAACCAAGCTCGTGGCACTAAGAACCTTGCGTTGAAGGCTCATGTGGGAGAACTGAAGGGAATCGGGGTAGGCTACGCTAGCACAAATCAAAATTTTCTACCACGATCATCCCGGGAACCCCTGCAAGTAATCGATCACGGAGCTAGAATTACCTCTCGCCGCGCAGTGCAGCGGTTGCCTCTTGATGTTGCGCGTCGATGCCGTGTAGTCGTACTACTCCTCCTCCTCGCGATCCCACGAACAACACCACGCGGATCCCATGAACGGATCGTCCAAGCGCCCCAAGTGTAACGCCTCTATCGGTATCCACACATACGGGGATGGAACACCGCTGTCGGGGTGCTAGCACTGATGGCGCGATCTGGTGGAGAGAGTGCGGCGGCTAGGGTTTCAACTCCGGTACTCTAGGCTGCCCACTCCTCTCTTATATATAGACCTTCTAATGGGCTGCTACAATAGAGGCCCATTAGCACTATAAACCCAATAAGAGATGGATCGTATCCAGTATCTGTTCCATACCCCTTAAGTGTGTGACCCTATAGGTTCACGTATAGATGGACATGGCGCGAGTACACTACTCGACCAATAATCGGTAGCGGCCTCTAGCAAGACGTGCCGACTCCCAAATACACGTAAAGATCATATCGGACGAACCTTCCACAATATTGTACACTTGTTCCTTTTGCCTCACGATATTGATTAAGCTCAAGGTGAGAACTTGTCATCCTTGTAATAGCTCGATCATCTTTCTCGATATCCATGACGCGGAATCCCTGAAACACGGTTAACACTTAACCGAGAGTACGGCCATACATTTTCTGGATCCGGTCATTCGAGTGGCCAAGACATATCTCTCCGTAGCACGGAGGGCAAATCCCATCTTGATCAACCATGACTTGCAGCATGTTTCGTGACAAAACCGAAACTACCTTTATAGCTACCCTTTCACGGTGTAGCGTTGGATAGCCCCAAAGTAAAGCCCTTACACATCCCAAGCTCACGCGAAGATCTCAGGTCTAAGGAATCAGCATACACATTGTATGAGATCAGCTGATGACATGAAAGAACAGATATTCTCACAGTGTCTCATGGTGGGTCAGTCCAACTCCATGTTCGTAGCATGAGTCCACATTATTGATCGACATCTCCATGTCAATGATCCGTGAAACATGATCATCCATCAATACATGTGCTAGTCACTAAATCATATGCCTCCCTCATATGATTGTTGACCAGGAACCTATTTAGAATAACATCATAGAGATAATGAGTTTCACAAATGAATCACGTATTCATTAACCAATATCATGATGGTTTATTCAAGGGACGGAATGACAATTATTCTTTTGTCAGATATTCATAAACATATGGAAATATCATCATCAATATGATTGCCTCTAGGGCATATTTCCAACAGTCTCCCACTTGCACTAGAGTCAATCATGTATCACTATACAAGAATCGAGTAACACTTACTCATCTGTGCATCTAACACTTAGATTGTGGTTTACGCTTTGCTAGCGGCGCAATAACATTTGTTGCCCGTGCATAAATTGCATATAACGAAAGTCGGCCTCTCGCATGGAACCATTCCAGCTTACCGTCTTTCAAAACATAACATGAACGATTGTGAACTTGGTAATGAGCAGTAACGTAACTCTTTACTAACAGCTCCACTAACCATTTGAAACAATCCTTTTGTGCTTCTGAAGCACCCGAGGATTTAAACCATAGCTGAGTGACTTTCACTCGGATTTGACTGATATTTGTTCATGACACGCATAACAAATTACATATCCTTTTTGGTATTCATCATGACAATCATGGTGACATACTAATTGATGAACACTTCAACAATCATTACTTCACTAAGAAACTCTTTTCTTCTGAAGATTACAAGGATTCAATTATTAGAATATTATCCTGATCTTCATGTCTCCACATGCATGATCAATATGAGTGTACTCCCACTAATCTTGTTGCAAAATAAGACTTCTTATTGTATTGGCAAAATCAAACATTTTGACTATGTCAAACAATAACGTTCACTCACAAAAGATTTTAGCATCACAAGAGACTAGAAGATTTCATTATGTTCAACAATTTGAACTTCAAGAAACACTTCACCACTACTTGTGTCAGCCAGGTTCATAACCTTAATGACATGCATAAATCTATTACGAGTGTAATGGTTCAAAACCATTTTCTTGAGTCAGGGTCCATCACGCCCTTCATGTACAAGTCGTATTACCGACGAGTACATGACCTGCGCTCTCTGGGTAGGCGCGTCTCAAACAAATTTGAGTCGCGTCGTGCTCCCACTAATTCTATTAGAGAAACAATTTCTCTTAGAAAGACATTTCGGAATGGCAAACATTTTCCCTCTTCATAACGCTATGATGACCTCATGAAACGGCAACTCAGGACGCCTCCTGATCCATATCATATATGGTGTCTTTCATATGGTCTCAAATAGCAGAACCCAATTCTACATTAGAACAACTCATTCTTACGTGCAACGGAAAAAGAACTTCGGACAAGAAAGGTTTACCATTGATCTAACCATGTCTAACAAGGTTTGATCATATATATACCACCCAATGGTCCAACATTTGGATGCTTCGATGGCTATAGCAATAGTAGAACAATTCCACATTGCTACACATGGTTACCATGTACAGCTCAAATATATGTCTATGATCAAATCAAAGAATATTAATTATCTTGCCATACTCTTAATTAATGTTGTGAAACTATACGACTTTGTCAAAACTAAGATGAGTAGTCCATTCGCTAATGGAGTACTCCCACTCAATACATCATTCATAATATCGAACAACTCTTGTTCTCTATTTAGAATTTATAACCTTCTGTCAAACGACATAAGTTATGCAGGTGATGAGGGTAGAAACATGATAACATTTATCTAGTTCCATTCACAGGTTTGACAATAGCAACAATTGCAGCATATAAACAGCCAATGTGGAAACTACTTCCGCATTGCTATTACGAAGACCATCTTCGATCACTACTTAACCTTTCGTCAAAATCAGCTCAATTATCGCATTGCCCGACGCAATCGATTAAGTATCAAATACTAAAGAGCTTGTTTGACGATCAACAATGAGAATATTCACAACAAACATTGTGGACAATGAAGTCACACTTTCCTTGCCCACTTTCTAGTCCTCAGAATTCATGCACCTCTTTCCTTCAATAACTGCAACGACTAAGTGCCACTCATCGTCATGAGTTAGAACAGAGATCGGATCATTGGGCATAAGCTCATGCTCAGGATCATATCCTAAGACATGCTTTAGTCCTAACCTATCATTTTCAAACACTTGTCTCGGCATAATCATCACATGATCAATGCCTATTCTTAATGCTTAACTCATCTATCACATGCATCTAATGCACTTTGGTCCACTATATATTCACGACAATCATTTGACAATCAAAATGAATGAGGGAATCAAACATTAGTCAACACTTGACACGCGGAAACATTTTCCGTATTCTCAATGTAACTAAATAATTTAATTACATGGAGATCGACCGAATTTCCTTCCGCTATCTTGCATCAACAACATCCCGAAGATGTCAAACATCTCGACTTTTTGTTTATTTCTCAAACATGCCTTTTAGTCTAACAATCATATTGTAGACGAGCAAATTCTCATCTTGCTTCAAAAGCTCAGAGTAGTTTGCGGCAATTAAGAGAATGCAAGTAATAAGGAAATGTGATGCTTCATAAGCATTTCTTGAGTAGCAATAAGACACAGCTAAATGAACAAGTACACTTTTAAATATATTCCAAATAACATTCTACTTGGGAACAATTCTCCAAATATAGCATCAGCCAAAAATAGTTCTAACTATAATCGAACACACATAAAACTATAAAACTGAATGTAGCCATATCAAAATGAATCTACAACAGTAATATTCATGCAAAGCTGAGATGTATGTTTATGAAGAAGTATCTTGCATTAAACTATTTGATAAAAGATACTCCCACTAAATTCCGTATCCCTCATACGACCTTTAGTGATTCAAGATCCACATCGAACAAGTCTACTAGTGAGCCGGACGCTTCACCGCTAGAAGACAAGGTAGATCGGTAAACAACACTTGCTAATCATATCATCATATGACTCTTGTTGTTGGATGACATCTCTATGTCTAAATGTCCAACCTTTATGCCCCAAGGCGCTTAACCGTTAAGATTACCTTGATAAGTTAACCAACCCTTATGCGTGTAAGTATCCGATACAAACTCATCTAGTCAACGAAAAATGATGGCACCCTACTGTCATAGGCCCACCATCAAATGTAGAAGACATGGGATGGTGCAATGTTTGGTTGGGAGGGCATATGTTTAACTTAATATTTGCGAGGGAATCTACTCTATTATGTAACAAGCATGGCAAGCAACAAAACAATAATAGAAATAGAGCTTGCAAAGGTATAACAACAAATTGCGGATAATCAAATTAACTATAAATTTGTGCACCTTTGCAATGACGACCTTTGTTGCCACATATTTTCACCGCTTGCCTTCTTCACGACACATCATATGCATCCGAGCGCAAATAACAACAGACCATAACACTTTATAGCGTTTCACCCTCAATGTACATCATATGTACAAATCATAAATGGAGTCAACCATTCTCACATCATTAATCACAAATACAATTTTGCACAGAATCATATTCTATAGATAACAATGTGAATTGGTAACATATACAATGCTACAGGAACTACACTCGAAAACAATTTTCGACAACCATGTCCAAACACACAAGCACGCGAGAACAAATTCACCGGCTAGTGTTGTAAGAGGAAATATTGATTAATCTTATCAATCAATAAGCATCAATATATTTTGGCACTGCGTTATAACACTTTATAACCAGTATATACACGAGTAACATTTACTCGACTTTCGGAAACTCTTTTCCAACCAAGCTGACAAAAGCACTCAGAGGTTGGTATAACAAGTCGATCAAATCAATAAGTATTAAACCAAAGAGGCACTTGGCCGATCATATCGACTAAGAAGAAAAAGTCTATCAAGGTCTGTAAATGATCATCGTCACACGACGACTAGATATGTTAAAAACTGCTGCAGGTCACAAACCCCAGGAATCACCAATCCTTAACCCAAATCCATCAAATGGAATTTAGTACTGTATATATAAGCTGCAATCTTTGAACATGCATCACCATGCTGCTATTGCAGTGCAACGCACAGCCCAGAAAGAATTGCCGAATGAAACAAATTTCAGCGGCATCTAGTAGTCTGACTTGCTTTATTAAGTAAGATCACCACGAAACGATCAAATCTGAGTGCGTGGATCGTACCGCTATACAGTATAGCAGCGGCGTTGTTGCCCTCACAATACAAAAATTGACTACTGCAGCACACGAGTTCGGTCGGCCAATTCGGAAGTGTAAAATACAAATCCAAAACAGCCACAACAAATACAGCCGATCTCATCAGCCAGGACCAAGGTGAGTGGACCTTATCAACCAGATCAAATCTGATCCATCAGAACCAAGGTCACCTATCTTGTATGCACATAGAAAATTCAGTGAGCAGATAACATCTGCTGCTTGTGGTGCTATCATCGTGCACCAACAATAATCAGTGGCCAAAGTAAGATCACATCTATCTGGAGTCCAAAGCAGTTCATCACATGAACTCAATGAATCTCCTCCTGACAACAAAGATTAAAAGGGCATGAGCATGTGCAGCCGGCCATACTTCATGAGAAAAGGCCAATAACAAATCCTGATTTGCTTCCTGCCATATATCAACTACATATCAAAATACGTATAGTTCTCCGGCCGGAAAACACACAGGCAAGTAGAGTAGTGGATCACATCCACATCTAGCCACTTAGCATCAAGCTGGATACTTCTGAACTGCAGACCAATCCATCCGTATGAATTAATCTACAGAACCAAATACCACGACAAGGACCAACATGTCATCCGGCCGGCCGATCGGGCTTGTACAATACAAAACCCAATCATGCAACCACGGAACATTGGAGATGCCTAAGAGGAACAGCAACAAACACAGATCGTATCTGCTACTAGTGCTTTTCCCAAAACTTATAATCCATCTAATGAATTACAATACAACTCGAGTACTACATATCAAGTGGTCGATCAACTGCATAACCTGCCGCACGGGCCGGCGCCACCGAACACCATACCCGATCAAATCAAACAGGTGTTCCAGAGCAAATCAAAAGTTGCGGTGATCATATCCATGCGCGACTGAACAGGAGACTCACCGATCAGCCGATCTAAGGCTACAAGCCAGGCGCGCGCAATCCAATCGCCGATCCCATGTGGCGGCACAATCCGATCGGCAAACATGGAACTAGCGATCAAATCGACTAGCAACCAAGCCACGCATCAAAACCGCCGCCGGATCAATTTTCTAATCGATCGTCAACTCCAAACGCCCGAACAACTTCGTGCGGATCAATATGGCAGATCGCATCTACCACCGACGGATCAAATCCGCCTGGCATAACTCTTATACCGCAGCTCCGAATCTAGAACTAAACAGGAAGGCTCTGATACCACTGAAGGGAATCGGGGTAGGCTACGCTAGCACAAATCAAAATTTTCTACCACGATCATTCCGGGAACCCCTGCAAGTAATCGATCACGGAGCTAGAATTACCTCTCGACGCGCAGTGCAGCGGAAGACTGTTGATGTTGCGCGTCGATGCCGTGTAGTCGTACTACTTCTCCTCCTCGCGATCCCACGAACAACACCACGCGGATCCCATGAACGGATCGTCCAAGCGCCCCAAGTGTAACGCCTCTATCGGTATCCACACATACAGGGATGGAACACCGCGGTCGGGTGCTAGCACCGATGGCGCGATCTGGTGGAGAGAGTGCGGCGGCTAGGGTTTCAACTCCGGTACTCTAGGCTGCCCACTCCTCTCTTATATATAGACCTTCTAATGGGCTGCTACAATAGAGTCCCATTAGCACTATAAACCCAATAAGAGATGGATCGTATCCAGTATCTGTTCCATACCCTTAAGTGTGTGACCCTATAGGTTCACGTATAGATGGACATGGCGCGAGTACACTACTCGACCAATAATCGGTAGCGGCCTCTAGCAAGACGTGCCGACTCCCAAATACACGTAAAGATCATATCGGACGAACCTTCCACAATATTGTACACTTGTTCCTTTTGCCTCACGATATTGATTAAGCTCAAAGTGAGAACTTGTCATCCTTGTAATAGCTCGATCATCTTTCTCGATATCCATGACGCGGAATCCCTGAAACACGGTTAACACTTAACCGAGAGTACGGCCATACATTTTCTGGATCCGGTCATTCGAGTGGCCAAGACATATCTCTCCGTAGCACGGAGGGCAAATCCCATCTTGATCAACCATGACTTGCAGCATGTTTCGTGACAAAACCGAAACTACCTTTATAGCTACCCTTTCACGGTGTAGCGTTGGATAGCCCCAAAGTAAAGCCCTTACACATCCCAAGCTCACACGAAGATCTCAGGTCTAAGGAATCAGCATACACATTGTATGAGATCAGCTGATGACATGAAAGAACAGATATTCTCACAGTGTCTCATGGTGGGTCAGTCCAACTCCATGTTCGTAGCATGAGTCCACATTATTGATCGACATCTCCATGTCAATGATCCGTGAAACATGATCATCCATCAATACATGTGCTAGTCACTAAATCATATGCCTCCCTCATATGATTGTTGACCAGGAACCTATTTAGAATAACATCATAGAGATAATGAGTTTCACAAATGAATCACGTATTCATTAACCAATATCATGATGGTTTATTCAAGGGACGGAATGACAATTATTCTTTTGTCAGATATTCATAAACATATGGAAATATCATCATCAATATGATTGCCTCTAGGGCATATTTCCAACAAGAACATCCAAGATATGAAGAAAGGACAAGTGTTTATCATGAAGAAGATTTGGAGGGTGAACTCAATGAGTTTCTTGCTCTTGCCGCCACCAAGTTTTGTAACAAAAAGAATCTCAAGAGCAACACCTCCCCTCCAGTGAAAAGATGTGTTTTAATTGTGGAAAGGACAGTCACCTTGTGAAGGATTGCCCTTATGAGAGAATAGAAGCGTATGAAGGCCAACTCATCTTAAAGAAGAACAAGTACGCCCCCAAGCCCAAGGCCTTCATCAAGAGAGCTCCTGAAAAGGCTCTTGTCATCGCAACACATGAAGAGTATGAGTTCGGAGGCGAGGAGGAGGATGATGATACAAGTGAGGAAGTGGGGATGGCAACTCTTGCAATGGGCAACCTTCCTCCTTCATTGGCACCCCTCTTCTCCGCTCCAAATGACAACAAGATCTCTAAACCCATGTGCCTCATGGCCAAGGAAACCAAGGTGAATTCCTCACCTAAAATTGCTATCTCCTGTAAACCATCTCTCTTGGATTGTGTTGAGGATGCAGGGAAAAATGAAGAGAAAGAGGATGCAATTACCCTATTTGTAAACAAGCTCCAAGGTCCAACCAAGAAAATGGTTGAGGCTCTCATGTACAAATATGGAGAAGCCAAACACCTCCTTGACGAGAAGGAGAACATGATTTATGAGCTTGAGGGGCATGCGCGTGATCATGCCGATAAAATTGGTGAGCTAGAAGATCAACTTGTGGAGGAACAAGAGTACCGTGAGCAACTTGAGGATACCCAAGCCAAGGATTTATCCAAGGCAAAAGAAACCCGTGAAACCTCTATTCAAGTTGATAGTGATCTAAAAATTAAAAATGATGAGCTTGTAGAGAGTCATAACAAACTCCTTGAGAATTTTGAGCAACTTAGGGAAACCCACAATGTGACCTCAAGTGAGCTCACCAAGCTCAAGGAGTCACATGCTAAATTACAAGCTCAATTTCATATATGCTAGCTTCACCACTCCTCATAATGATAAAGATGCAAATGCTTGTGCTACTAACCCCTTATGTCTTAAAGCATCTCCCATGGAGGAGAACACTAGGTTGAAGGCCCAACTTGAGAAGGGCCTAGCCAATTGCATCCAAGGGGAGAAGAACCTCAATGATCTTTTGAGCAATCAAAAGGGAGTGGTTGGCAAGGAAGGGCTTGGGTTTGCTCCTAAGTCCAAGAAGGCAAACAAGAAGAAGAAGCCTACTTCCCCTTCAAAAGATATTGTTTTTGTGAAGGAGGGGGAGTTGGGCAAGAAGAATGCTGAACCCATTGTGGGTAGTAAGGCCACTAGGGGCAATGCCACTCACAATGACTTTGCAGGAAAATATAACCCCTCATATGTGCTTATGAAATCTAGAAATGGTTATGTTTTTGCTAAATATGTTGGTACCTCATATGGAGATGATTATCACTATGCTATTTGGGTTCCAAAGACCCTTGTGACTAACAAAAGATGACCCATTCCAAAATGGGTACCTAAATCAAAGACTTGATTTATTGTAGGGCTTTTCTTCTGGTGGATCTTCATGGCTCATTGATAGTTGCTGTTCATCTCATATGACCGGAAGCAAAGAATTAGTGAAGGGATTATTGAATCAACTACGCACATTCTCTCATGTCACCGTTGGAAACAGTGCAAGGCTTAAGGTACCTGGATATGGTAAGGTTGTGATCACTCCGAAATTAACCATTGAGAAGGTCCTCCTTGTTGAATCCATGTCATATAATTTACTTTCCGTAAGGCAATTATGCAAGGTTGGCTACACCGTTATCTTTAATAAATACCACGTGACCATCCTTTTCACGCAAACTCTTAAAGTAGCCTTTGTTGGATTTGGTGAGAATGATTTGTATGTGGTTGATTTCTCAAAGATACCACTCAAATTGCAACTTGTCTAATGGCTAAATCCGACAAGGGTTGGCTTTGGCATCGCTGGCTAGGCCATGTCGGTATGAGAAATTTGCGAACTCTTGTAAAGGGTGGATACGTGGTAGGACTAACCGATGTTAATTTTTCCAAAGATCGTCCTTGCAGTGCTTGCATAGCCGGAAAGATGCATGAAAAGAATCACCCCAAGAAGACCATTATCTCCACTAAGAGGCCTTTGGAGCTCCTTCATATGGATCTCTTTGGGCCTCCCACATATAATAGTCTTGGTGGCAAGAAATATTGTTTGGTGATTGTGGATGATTACTCAAGATATTGTTGGACTTTCTACATCAAGAGGAAGAGTGAAACTCAAAAGATATTCATTGACTTTTCAACCCTAGTTCAACGCCAATATGACTCCAAAATTTTGGCAATAAGAAGTGACAATGGTACGGAGTTCAAGAATTACACTATGGATGATTTCCTAAGTGGTGAGGGCATTCTACACCAATATTCCGCTGCTTATACTCCCCAACAACATGGTGTGGCTGAAAAGAAGAACCGCACTCTTATTGACATGGCAAGAACTATGTTGGCTGAATTGCATTTTCCTTATAACTTTTGGGCTGAGGGCATCAACACAGCTTGCCACTACTCAAACCGGCTCTTCTTCCGTCCTCTCATGGACAAGACACCATATGAACTCCTCACCGGTAAAAGCCAAATGTATCTTACTTTCAAGTCTTTGGTTGCAAATGCCATGTTTACATTAAAGGTTGCAAAATTGCTAAATTTGAGTCTAGATCTTTTGATGGTATACTTGTTGGATATGCCGCAAACTCTCATGCTTATAGGGTCTACAACATATCCACCGGGTGTGTTGAAGAGTCTATGAATGTGGAGTTTGACGAGGATAATGGCTCCCAAGCGGGCATATTGATCATGATGATGCAGGTGATGATGCTCCATCTCAAGCCATAAGAACTATGGGGATTGGAGAACTTATTCCTATTAAAGAACCTATTGTTGATACTCAAGAAGAAGGAGCAAGTTCTACTCAAGTTGAGCCATCCACCTCAACAATTGATCAAGAATCTATCCAAGAACAAGAACATGATCTTCATCCACATGATCAAGAAAATGGTCAAGAAGAAAATGGTCAAGACCCACCCAACTCTAGTGGTGAACAAGAACATCATGAACCCACAACTCCAAGAACACCACTTGGGTTGACCATGAACAAGATGAAGTTAATGATGAAGATATTTGTGTTGGTGACACAGTTGGTCAAGCCATGGAACGCCGGGTCATCCGGCGTGCATCAAAATTGGATTATCAACAACACTTCAAAGAAAATATCCCTGGGAGTATCCGTAGGGGTGTGTCCACACGCAATCAATTATCTAACTTTTGTGGTCATGTCTCTTGTTTGTCTAGCTTAGAACCTCTCAAGGTATATGATGCTCTTGAAGATATAGATTGGGTTGCGGCTATGCATGAAGAGTTGAACAACTTCGAGCGCAACAAAGTGTGGTCATTAGTTGAAAGACCCAAAGACACATGCCATAATGTCATTGGAACCAAGTGGATATTTAAGAACAAGCAAGACTCACATGGTCAAGTCATCCGCAACAAAGCAAGATTGGTTGCACAAGGCTACACCCAAATCGAAGGAGTCGACTACGGTGAAACCTATGCCCCCGTTGCTAGACTTGAATCCATTTGCTTACTAATTGCTTATGCATCTACTCATAAAATTGTCTTATATCAAATGGATGTTAAAAGTGCTTTTGTGGGGACCCCGGACTAGCTGTCCGAAATACCCGATTATGCTTAACACAACGATCCCGTGATCAGTCTGTCGTTGCACATAATCCGAATTGGATACCAAAGTTTACATCCATTACAGTACCGAATAAAAAGTCTTACATAAATGGTCATTTAGACCAAGTTCTTACATAGGTGCCTTCAAGGGCCAAACCAAAATATCAGCGGAAGCTACGGCGTAGTAGACATCATATTCTAACGATGACGACCCGACAGGCAGCTGACTTGTGGAGATCCTTAGTTCGCGTAGAAGTCGCCATACTCCTGCTCGGCGTAGTGCTCCTCCTCGTAGTCTGGCTAGGACAATAGCCAGGGACGAAACCAATATGAGTACATTTGAATGTACTCGCAAACTACCCCAACATGAGTATGCACTAGCTTTATTTTAACTTACCACTTTTAATTGTTTTAAAACATCTCTATATCTTTATTGAAAAAGGTAAGAAGAGTTTTATAACTGTTTTTAAAAGAAATCACCATCTCCTTTGTTTCTCTAAACCCTTTCTTTTCCGGACCAAGGCTCACCATGGTCCAATTAGTCCAACAACTCATACCACTCCATTTGGTATAGTTATATCATGCCATCACCAACTCATTTTCTTTTAAACTTAAAGGCTTTTCCAAAATTTTGCACATGATCTTAGGACAGCCTCCCAATTGTCCATATCCGGGGACCCGGCTATTCGAATAGTTTTGACCCTCTGCAGAGGTAGCACGCTTTTTATCCCACACCCATCCGGTAACTCATCGTGTCAGCCACGTCCCGCCATACAAGGTGTATGCGAAGTTGAGCCACCGACCCTAGCCTCTCCTTTGCTCATGCTAGTATAGGATCCTACCCATATGATAATTCCCACCAACACTCAGTCCGGTCCCCGTCGGCAACCCTAAGTGTGAGGACTCATATGTTTTTCCCGGCGACCACATTTATGAAGTCTTCAATCCTCCTCCTTATCTTTCCATAGAGTTTGAGCGAGGACCCAGGTCAGGGGAGTTCACAAACCATCCCCTCATGCATAACGGAGTCATCTCCGTCGATGAGGTATCCCATACTAATAAGAGCAAATATATGACTAAGCCCCGTTCCCATATGGGGGTAAGTGTGGTCGCACAGATTAAGATTGGTTGTCATAGTACTAGGATACTGTGCATTTTTCATAAACATTCTCATTTTTCCATTTCTCCACTTTAACACCGACATCTCGGCATTCCATAACCACACAAGTATTTCCAATGGAGTTTGAATAAACAACATTGTTTTCCATCCTAAAGTTTCATAACTACTACATAGGGTGGCAAAATAATTTCCATACACTTTTTGGAAAAGGTTTTGTAAACCATTGGTTTTAAGAGTAAATCATTTGATCAAAGTAGATGCATATATATTTAGGTGCAAGCTCAGAGAGTAGCTTGCCTTGCTCGGCAAAGGGGACTTGATCTTGATCTTCTGGTTCAACAAATTCCCCCTCCTCGATATCTCCGACAACGTTCTCGTCTAATCGATAAACAAACAAATACAAGCAATCACTAAAATACTCAAACAACATCACATCATCACAGTATCACAATCCTAAATGCTCTAAATAGCCACTGGATACAACAAACAATACAATTTAATTTCAAAACAATTGAATTAAACATTAATTGTTTAAGTCCAAATTATGGCAGAAACTTGTTAAACATGTTTAATTGCACAACTTGAGTTCTGTTGGTCACAAAAATACAAACTAAATTTCTATAGAAAGCTACTGATGTGTAGAAGACAACCCAATTTGAATTGGATCATTTGGAGTTACCAAACTCCCTACACATTGGTTTGAATCCAGTAGCTTAATAATCAAGTTTTGGTTACCAAATATGTTCTGTTGTTCCAAAAATTAAATCCTTTTAGGGGTAAGTAAACATGGCTATATGTGAGCTAAAAAAATTGGTCCTAACTCATTTGGATCAACCAATAAACATATTTGTTTGTTTTTGTCCAGAAGGGTCTATCTTAAAGCCAACAATTAATATTGCTTAAATAATTCTACCAAAATTAGGGGAGCTAATACAAGGCAGTACTAAGCTAGCAAAATTGGTTTGGAATTATTTGGACTAGCAGAGTATCAGAAACAAACAAGTTTAGATTTTGAACCTTCTGTGGCATTTTCAATAATTCTTTTTAACTGTTTATTTAAATGACATGAGACCAATTGGGTTGGTTAAACAATTTCATAAGCTTTCCAGAACAATTGAGTTTGATTTATTTGGATTCCTAAATCTCAAGTTATTGATTTTACAAATTGGGTCCAGTACTAAAATTCTTCTAAAATTAAAAATAGAAAAGGTGCTCAGTGTGGATAATGTTTAAATGTATGACAAGGGGGGACCCACTGGTCAGCGGCACAGCGCACGCAGGGAAATTAATAAAACCCTGACGAGCTGGGCCCGCTCGTCAGTCTCTCTCTCTCTTTCTTTTCTATCCGAAACGGTAAGCTACCGTTGGATGGAGATCCAACGGTCCGCGACGAATCCATCGGCGATGACCATATTTGGGCGGCGCCGTGGCTCCGGCGACGGCGAGGTTGGGCAAAACCTCACCTAGAGGGCTCGGGAAGGCTCGGGGACGGTGCAGGGCGACGGCGGAGGCTCGGGGAAGTTCGTGGTGCGACTGGAGCTTGCTGGGGCGGCGTGAATCGTCGACGGCGAGCCGCTGAACTTCCACGGCCACGGCAGCGGTCTCCGGCGGTGTCCTGGCGGCGTCTCTGTGCACAAAACAGAGGGGCAAAAGGCTCGGGTGAGTGCGGGGAGTACGGGGATCAAGGTGGTGTGGTCAGTGGAGGAAGGGGAGCAGTAGCACGGCACGGCCGTGTCGGCATCCACCTTCGGATGCGGCGGAGCGTCGAGGAAGCTCACGGGCAGCCGGAGCTTCGAGGGTGTGGCTCCGCCCTCCTGGCGGTGCACTGAGGAGTGGAGAGAGTGAGAGGGGTCGGGATGGAGTGGAGGGAGTGCACGGTGCGAGTGGGGTATTTATCGGCCGAGGTCGGTCCACGGTGGGTCGGGTGCAGGAGAGCTCCAGAGGGGCGGAGAGGCCGGCGCGCGGTGTCTGGGGGGTCCGGGATGGAGCTAGGGCTCGCGGCGTAGAGGATCGTGTGGCGAGGTGCGGTGAGCTGGGCCAATTTTGGCCGGCGCCGTCCGTTCATCCACGGCAGAGGAATGGGGGACAGCGGCGTTAAGGCGAGGGGAGAGGGTCTCCTCTGCCCGCAGAGGTTGCAGTGGCTCGGGGGCGAGGGAGAGCGCGGCAAGGGGGCCCTGGGGGGCCTGGGAACGGCGACGTCGAGCAAGGCGCCACGGCGACGGCGACAGTGAGCTAGGGGAGGTAGACGATGATGGTTTTGCAAAAAACCCCCTGGCTCCTGTGCACTGCTTCTTTTCCTTCTTCTTTCTCTTATTTACTTTTTAGTCCTTCTGTTTAAATCCAAAAGCATTTCTTGATTTAATTTGAGGCACCAAACCAATTTATAAAAATTTGGCAAAATTTGTGGAGCCTTCCCATAAGGTGCAGAAGCTCCACAAAAATTGGCATAAAATTATAAAATGTTTTGAAACATTTTCTTTTATAGTGTTTTAATTATGGCATTTTAATTTATTTTTACTTTGTTTACTTTTGAATTTTTAAAACTAATTTGAAAATACTATTTGAGAGAGATAAGTAGTAAGAATGAAATGGGA
Organism: Poa pratensis; assembly: GCA_947311845.1. NCBI lineage: Eukaryota > Viridiplantae > Streptophyta > Magnoliopsida > Poales > Poaceae > Poa > Poa pratensis. The sequence goes on along the minus strand of CAMZMU010000063.1, from coordinate 83,460,631 downwards.
GGGTTTGCAATACCACTCCACTAAATTTTGTTGGAAACAAAATGAGATCCTCACTTGGAGAATTTGTGTGGCACTTGCCACATTTATTTTTCTTGTTTTGCTTTTAATTTATTCCTCTTCTTTTCTTCATGTTCTCAAATAGAGCAAGCAACACACAACAAGAGGAAATAAGCAACCAAGCAAGAATATGAGATCAACACATATAATTTAACAAAAGTTTTTGTTGGCTCCCATTTTTGGAATTAATAATACTTGTTAATAATTTTTGGGATGTTACAGCTTTCTTAAATGGTCCACTAAATGAGTTGGTGTATGTTAAACAACCTCCAGTTTTTGAACACCCTAAATTTCCTAACCACGTCTACTTACTACATAAGGATCTTTATGGGCTCAAGCAAGCTCCACGTGCTTGGTGTGATCATCTCAATGAGTTCTTAGTAGACCGTGGCTTTGAAATTGGGTAATAGATCCCACTCTTTTTACAAAAAGGATAAATGGAGAGTTTTTCGTATGCCAAATATATGTTGATGATATTATCTTTGGTTCTACTAACCATGAATTTAGTGATAAATTTTCCAAGCTAATGACCAAGGAATTTTAGATGTCCATGATGGGAAAGTTGAATTATTTTCTTGGATTTGAAATCCACCAATGGAGAGAAGGAACATTCTTATGTCAAGCCAAGTATATTTTTTTGAAACTTCAAGCCAAGTATATTAAGGACATGCTCAAAAAATTTAATATGACAAATGCCAAGCCTTATAAGTTTCCCATGGATTCAAAGGCGGATCTTTACTTAGATCCGGATGGTAAGGAAGTTGATCAAAAGCTTTATCGTTCTATGATTGGATCTTTGTTTTACCTTTGTGCATCTAGATCGGACATTATGTTTAGTGTGGGTATGTGTGCAAGATTCCAATTAAGTCCAAGAGAAAGTCATGATACCGCAGTCAAAAGGATTTTAAGATACCTTGGTGGAACTCCTAACTTTGGTCTTTGGTATCCCCATGGTACAAGCTTTGATCTTGTAGGTTACTCGGATGCGGATTGGGCGGGCTGCAAAATGGATAGAAAATCAACTTCGGGTACTTGCCAATTCCTTTGTAGGTCACTTGTGAGTTGGTCTTCGAAGAAACAAAATTGTGTGGCCACCTCCTCCACCGAGGCCGAGTACATTGCCGCCGGAAGTTGCTGTGCACAATTATTATGGATGAGGCTAACTTTAAAGGATTATGGTGTCATTTGTGACAAAGTGCCTCTTTTGTGTGACAATGAAAGTGACATCAAGATTGCTCATAATCCGGTACTTCATGGGAAGACCAAGCATACTGAGATCTGGTATCATTTTATTCGAGATCATGTTGAAAAGGGCGATATTGCAATCAACTATGTCAACACCAAGCATCAACTCGCCGATATGTTCACAAAGCCTCTTGGTGAAGCAAGATTCAAAGAGTTGAGAAGTGAACTAAATGTGGTGGACATAAGCAATTGGATTTAGTGGAAAACTTGCATACCTACCCATATTAGACATTTTGTATTTGGTTTGGATGTAGGCATGGACATAGGGGGACTGTAGCTCAATTCATGAGTCAACACTTCCTTTATTATGCGCAAATAGACAAATCTTGCATGATAGTCACCTATGTGACAAATGTGCTTCAAAGATGAGTTTTGATTTTGAGCCCAAGGTATATCTTCGATGCTTCAAGTCATACATACTCAAATATTGTGGCTAAGGCCACCGCCCTCCTCATTTTTGAGGAGTTGGATCTATTTGGGTATTAATAGACTTCTATTTTGTTTTTAGGAGAAACACTTGGAATTGGCCTTTCTTCTTGGCACTTTGCAATTTCCAAGTGTGTATCCATCTATCAGTGACAAAGTTCTCAACCTAAGCTCATATCTTGCCTAAAAGACCTGCTCATCTTGCCACATTCATGTCCAAATCCTAAACACAAAATTCCTGGTACCTTTGGTCTTGGCAGACCGGAGACTCCAGTGTGAAAGCCCGGAGACTCTGGTCAGGACGGAATCTCCTATAAAGGGCCAGAAACTCTGGCAGGGCCGGAGTCTCCGCCCCTTTACACCGGAGTCTCCGGACTGAGGTGGTTTCATCAGAAACAAAAGGGGATCGGGGTGGAGAGTAACCTCACAGTTGTTTCTTCTCCACCCGACCCCCAACCTCCACCCCACCACCGCCTCGACCAAGAACACCGCCCCGGCCGCCCTCCAGCCGATGGGATCCGCCGACCAGCCGGCCTCCCCCACTTCTCCATCGTTGGGACCATCCTCCTCACCGATTGGACACCACCATGAAGGACTCTGGTACCTCTCCTCCCCATCCTCTAGGTTTTGCTCCTATTGGTGTTTGTGGGTAGAATACTAGCACATTTCATGGTAGAACAATCTCATGCTGGCAATGTACACCTAGGAATCATCACAAAACACTTTGCACCAAAATTTTGAACTAGATCTAGGGTTTCCCTGCTCAGTTCTGTTGCACACCGGAAACTCTAGCCCTGACAGGCCGGAAACTCCGGCCCCTGAGTGCCGAAACTCCGGTCTAGATCATTTTTCCAGTGTCCAGAATTTTATGGTGGTTCCTAATTTTATTTCCTGGACATGAATACTTACCCCATATGCTATCCCCTTGCTCTATACCCTCACATGTAACAAACGTCATAAGCCATCCTCATCAAGTCAACCTCCTTCTTCTAGAAAGACCAAGTCACAGTCGGGAAACCGTATGGATCTTGATGAAGACTCTGGGGTATCTGTTCAGAGATAGTGATCCGTCAACAGAAGAAAGATCTTGAGAGGGCTGCTCATGCTCGTGAGGACTTTTTCAGGAATGAGAGAGACAAAGAAACAAGATGTGGGGACCCCGGACTAGCTGTCCGAAATACCCGATTATGCTTAACACAACGATCCCGTGATCAGTCTGTCGTTGCACATAATCCGAATTGGATACCAAAGTTTACATCCATTATAGTACCGAATTAAAAGTCTTACATAAATGGTCATTTAGACCAAGTTCTTACATAGGTGCCTTCATGGGCCAAACCAAAATATCAGCGGAAGCTAAGGCGTAGTAGACATCATATTCTAACGATGACAACCCGACAGGCAGCTGACTTGTGGAGATCCTTAGTTGGCGTAGAAGTCGCCATATTCCTGTTCTGCGTAGTGTTCCTCCTCGTAGTCTGGCTAGGACAATAGCCAGGGACGAAACCAATATGAGTACATTTGAATGTACTCGCAAACTACCCCAACATGAGTATGCACTAGTTTTATTTTAGTTGACAACTTTTATTTATTTTAAGCATCTCTATATCTTTATTGAAAAAGGTAAGAAGAGTTTATAACTATCTTTAAAAGAAACCAACATCTCATTTGTTCTCCAAAACTCCTCCTGTTTCTGACCATGGCTCACCATGGTCCATCTATTTCAACAACTCATATCACCCCATGTGGGTATAGCTGTGAAACACCATCTCCAATTCAGTTTTCTTTTAAACTTAAAAACTTTTCCAAAAACTTGCACATGGTCAAAGTAGGGCCTCCCAACTGTCCATATCCGAGGACTCGGCTATTCGAATAGTTTTACACTCTGCAGAGGTAGCACGCTTTTCCCACATCCATCCGGCAACTCATCGTGTCCGCCACGTCTCGCCATACAGGGTGTATGCGAAGTAAGCCGCCGACCATAGCCTGTCCTTTGCTCATGCTAGTATAGGATCCTTCCCATATGACACTTCCAACACACTTAACCCAGCCCTTCGGAATCTAAGTGTGAGGACTCATAGGTTTTGTCCGGCGGTTTATGGTGGAACCTTCAATCCTCCTCCTTATCTTTCATAGAGTTTGAGCGAGGACCCGGGTCAGGGGTAGACCAACACGCTATCCCCTCATGCATGACGGAGTCATCTCCGTCGATGAGGTATCCAGTACTAATATGAGCAAACTATATGGCTAAGCCTTTTCCCATATGTGGTGGATGTGGTCGCACAGGGTATCGGATGGTTGACGTAAGTACAAGGACACACTGTGCATTTTTCATAAACATCATCATTTTCCTCTTCTCCATTCCAACACCGACATCTCGGTATTTCATAATCTCACAAGTAATTTCAAAGGAGTTTTGAACTAAACATAATTGTTTTTCCCATCCTATAATTTGATATAACTATCTTATATTTCTACATAGGTGGCAAAATAATTTCCATATACTTTTGAAATGGGTTTTATAAATCTTGCCTTGAGAGTAAAACATGTTATGAAAGTAGATGCATATGTTTGTAGTGCAAGCTCAGAGAATAGCTTGCCTTGCTTGGCAAAGTGATCTTGCTCTTGTTCTTCAATTTCAGCAAACTCTCCTTCCTCGATATATCCGTCAACGTTTTCGTCTAATTAATAACAAACAATGCAAACAATCACTAAGCTATACAAGCAATCATCTCAACACAACAATCAAGAACATCACACATAGCTACTGCACACATCAAACCATACAATTTGGTTTCAAAATATTTGGATTAAACATCATTTATTTATGTTCAACATTATGGCAGAAACTTGTGGAACATGTTTAATTCAATAACTTGAGTTCTGTTGGTCACAAAAATACAAACTAAAATTCTATGGGAAGTACTGATGTGTAGAAGACAACACAATTTGATTTGGTTCAATTGGAGTTACTAAACTCCCTACACATTTGTTTGAATCCAGAAGCTTAATAATCAAGTTTTGGCTACCATTTAAATTCTATTGCTTCAAAAATTAAATCCTTTTAGGGGTAACTAAACATGACTAAATGTGACCTAAAAAATTGGTCCTAATTCATTTGGGTTTACCAATTAACATATTTAAATGTTTGAGTGCAGAAGGGTGTTTAAACTTAAACTTTGTACCAAACAAATCCTACTGCACAATTAATTCTATCAAAATTAGGGAAGCTAATACATTGCAGTACTAAGCTAACAAAATTGGTTTGGAATTATTTAGACTGACAGAGTATCAGAAACAAACAAGTTTAGATTTTAAACCTTCTGTGGTATTTTTAATAATACTTTTTAAATATTTATCTAAATGAGTTGAATCCAATTGTGTTGGTTAAACAATTTCATAAGCTTTCCAGAGAAATTGGATTTGATTTATTTGGATGTATAGATCTCGAGTTATTGAATTTTTAAGTTGATGCCAGTACTGTTTTTCCAGAGAAAAAGAATTAGAAAATCTAACTGTTCTGGATAAAGTTGAGAAACCTGACAGGTGGGGCCTACAGGTCAGTGACTCAGTGTGCACGAAGGAAATGATTAAAACACTGACGGGTGGGGTCCACTTGTCTGTCTAACATCTACAGCGAAGCGGTACGTTGCCGTTGGATCTAGATCCAACGGCTCTCAGAGCCCGCGAACGGCGACGACCATTTCTAGGCGGCGCCACCGCGCCGGCGGCACGGTGATGATCGGAAACTCACCTAGAGGGCTCGGATGGTCGCGGAGATGAAGCAGATCGACGGCGGAGGCTCGGGGAAGGCGATGGGGCGAGTGGCAGTTGCTGGGGAAGCTTCTGTCGACGGCGGCGATGTCGCGCACTTCCTCGGCGACGGGCAGCAACTCCGGCGGAGCTTCGGGGTCGCGTCCGTGCACTAAAAAGAGGGAAAAGAGGCTCGGGTGAGTGCTGTGTCCACAAGGAAGAGCGTAGAGGCCAGAGAGAAGAGAATGGGAGGGTGTGGCGTTGCGGCGATGCTCGACCTTGACGGCGGCGACGGGTGCGGCAGTGCACGGCCCTCTGGCGGTGCACAGACCAAATTGGAGCGAGGGAGAGATCGAGGGAGGGGTGTGGAGTTTCAGTGAGGTCTCGGGTGGCTTTATAGGCTCGGGGCGGTCCATGGTGGTCGAGGTCCACGGCGGCGACCATGGCGCGTCTACGGCGATCAAATCCTCGATTACGCGGCGAGGGTGCAGAGGCTCGTGGCGGCTTGGTGCTTAACGGGGTCCGGACACGTTCTAGAAGCGTCTAGAGGAGCTGTGCGTGTCGGGGAGCAGAGAGGGGGGCCTAATTGCTCGGCGCCATCCAAGTCCTCCGCGGCGGCCGTCGGGGAACAGCGGCGTAACTGCGACGGGAGAGGGCTCCGTTTTTCTTCCCTGCGGTGCAGAGAGCGCAGAGGCACGGCGAGCGCTGCAGGGGGGGTCCGGGCGGCGAAGAAAACGGCGACGAAGGCGGTGGCGACACGGCGATGGTCGTCGGGGCTGGAGTCGACGACCTTTTTGCAGAAAACCCCCTACTTCTTCTTTTTCTTTATTTTTCAGTTTCTTTTTAATATCAGTAGGTTTTCTAGGATTTAATTAGGGCACTTAAACATTTTAGAAAAATTTGCAAATAATTGTGGGGCCTCCCCATAACATGTAGAAGCTCCACAAAAATTGGCATTGCAAAATAAAATGTTTTGCAACATTTTCTTTCATAGTACTTTGTTTATGTTATTTTAATTTATTTCAATTTGTTTTTATTTTAGAATTTTAAAACTAGTTCAAAAATAATATTTGAGAGGGGAAAGTGGTAGGAACAAAATGGGGAGTGTTTACATTACATCTCCACTGACTTTGGTTTGAAAAATAATTGAGTTTGTCACTTTGAGATTTTTAAGTGACAACTTGTCACTTTTATTTTCTTGCTTTGATTTTTTTATTTTGTTTTCTTTCTTTCTTACTAGTGTTCACTAGAGCAAACACTCACACAAACAGCAAGAACAACAACTCAAGTAACAAGAAGCAATTAACATACAATAAACAACAAAAAGTTTTTGTTGGCTCTCATTTTTGGAATATAATCCTGATAATAATTTTGGGATGTTACAATCCTTCCCCCCTTAAAATAAATCTCGTCCCGAGATTTGCTTAGGCTTGGGTATCAAGGAGGTCTGGGAATTCGCTTCTAAGATAATCTTCGCGTTCCCAAGTTGCTTCTTCTTCGGAGTGGTTAGTCCACTGGACTTTGTAGAACTTAATCGCACGTCTTCGGGTAACACGAACATCTTCCTCGAGAATCTTGAGGGTCTCTCACGATAAGTTAGGTCTTGGTTCAGGTCGATGGAGAGGTGGTCGATGTTCTTGAAAACATCAGGCTGGTCAGGAACTTCAAGACACTTCCGGAGCAAGGAAATGTGGAAGACATCATGATAATCTCCTAACTCCTGGGGTAACTCCAGCTGATAGGATACCTCTCCTCGACGAGCAAGGACCTTGAAGGGTCCAATATACCTTGGCGCTAATTTTCCTTTGACATGGAAACGCTGCATTCCTTTAAGGGGTGTCACTCGGAGATAAACATAATCTCCGACGTTGAAGGTGAGGTCACGGCGCTTGGTGTCAGCATAACTTTTCTGGCGGGACTGGGCAGTTTTGAGGCGTTCACGAATAAGCTGAACTTGCTCTTCAGCTTCACGGAGTGTATCGGGTCCAAACAATTTGCCTTCTCCGGTTTCAGACCAATTCAGGGGTGTACGACACTTCTTGCCGTAAAGGGCTTCAAAAGGGCCATTTGCAGACTGGACTGATAACTGTTGTTGTACGAGAACTCTGCAAACGGAAGACAATCTTCCCACTTGGAACCATAGGATAGAACACATGCACGAAGCATGTCCTCCAATATCTGGTTTACTCGCTCAGTCTGGCCATCAGTCTGGGGATGATAAGCTGTGCTAAAAGCTAACTTGGTTTCGAGGGCTTCATGAAGGGATTTCCAGAATCTTGAGGTGAATTGCGTGCCTCTATCAGATACAATCTTCTTAGGCACACCATGCAGGCTCACTATTCTGGAAATATACAAGTCGGCTAATTGATGTCCCCGATAGGTGGTGTTGACAGGGATGAAATGGGCAACCTTGGTCAGTCGATCAACGATGACCCAGATTGAATCATGGCCTCGGTTGGATCTTGGAAGTCCGGTAATAAAATCCATTCCAATCTCATCCCACTTCCACTCGGGAATTTTCAAAGGTTGAAGCAATCCAGCGGGTCGCTGATGTTCAGCCTTAACTCGCTGGCAGATGTCACACTTGGCTACGAATGAACCAATCTCTCGCTTCATTCCATGCCACCAAAATCTTTCTCGAAGGTCTTGGTACATCTTGGTTCCGCCGGGGTGGATTGAATAAGGGGTCTCATGGGCCTCCTTCAGGATTAACTCCTTAAGTTCCGTGACATTGGGCACACAGATACGGTTATTGAATTTCAACACTCCTTCAGCATCTTCGGTAAAACCGGGTGCTTTGCCGAGGGAAATCTTCTTCCTAATTCCCTCTATGCTTTCATGACCTTTCTGGGCTTCTTTGATTTGATCCATCAGGGTTGGGGTTAACTCTAGATTTGATCCATCTGGCTGTTCGGCCTGGATCAGGGCATTCAGGGTGCAAGGTTTGCGACTAAGGGCATCGGCAACTACATTAGCCTTTCCAGGGTGATAATGGATTCCAATATCATAATCCTTGATTAATTCCATCCATCTCCTCTGTCGCAGGTTCAGATCTTTCTGGGTGAAAATATACTTCAAGCTTTTGTGATCTGTATAGACCTCGCAGCGATGTCCCGCAAGATAGGGACGCCACGTTTTGAGGGCAAGAACAACAGCAGCTAACTCCAAGTCATGGGTTGGGTAATTCTCTTCATGCGGTCGCAACTGCCGGGACAGGTACGACACAACTTTGCCTTCTTGCATCAGAACGCAACCAAGTCCGAGGCGTGATGCATCGCAATACACGTCGAAACTCTGGGTGACGTCTGGCATGATCAGGATTGGGGCTGAGGTTAGTCTCTTCTTCAGCTCTTGGAAACTATCCTCACACTTCTGAGTCCATTCAAATTTCTTGTCCTTCTTCAACAGTTGGGTCATGGGTTTGGCTATACTGGAAAATCCTTCAACGAACTTGCGGTAATAACCGGCAAGTCCGAGAAAGCTTCGGATTTCAAACACATTGGTTGGGGATAACCAGTCGATAATGGCTTGATCTTCTCTGGGTCAACAGAAATTCCTCCGGCAGACACAACATGTCCGAGAAATGCCACTTCACTGAGCCAAAACTCACACTTGCTAAGCTTGGCATACAGTGGTGCTCTCGGAGAGTCTCCAAAACTAGACGCAGGTGTTCAGCATGCTCTTCTTCGGTCTTGGAATAAATAAGGATGTCATCAAGGAAAACTACCACGAACTTGTCGAGGTACTCCATGAAAATCTTGTTCATGAGATTCATGAAATAGGCTGGGGCATTGGTCAGACCAAAAGACATCACGGTGTATTCAAACAACCGTAACGAGTGGTGAAGGCGGTCTTGGGAATGTCTGTCTCTCGGATCTTCAACTGATGGTATCCTGTCCGAAGATCGATCTTGGAAAAGACTCGGGCTCCGTTCATTTGATCGAACAGATCCTCGATCTTGGGAAGAGGATACTTATTTTTAATGGTTACGTCATTCAGCTTGCGATAATCCACACACAGGCGTGTGGTACCGTCTCTCTTGTCCACAAATATAATGGGTGATCCCCAAGGTGAAGCACTTGGGCGAACAAGTCCTTTGCTGAGCATATCTGCCAATTGCTTCTTCAACTCAACCAGCTCTTCCGGATTCATCCGATAAGGTCTTTGGGATATAGGGGCGGTTCCTGGGATAAGCTCAATTATGAACTCAATTTCCCGGTCTGGCGGCATACCAGGCAATTCTTCTGGGAAAACATCCTTGAACAGGTGAACAACACGGATCTCATCTAGGGCAGGTCGAGCTATGCTCTCATGGCAGCCTGGGTGAGATTGACTAGTTTCAGACACATACTCCACTTCTACTTCTTTGTCGGTGGTGATGGATACAGCTCTTCTAGCACAGTCAATTCGACCATGGTACTTGGCTAACCAATTCATACCGAGTATAACATCGATGCCTTGGGTTCCCAGAACAATTAAGTTAACTGGAAACTTTTCTCCTTTGATCTCAAGGGGTACATCGGAGCAAAACATCTTGGTCTCTACGGTGGATTCTGGGATTTGGATGACCATGGGTTTGGGTAAGAGGCTCTCGACTAAACCTCCCTTAGCAACAAATTCTTGGGTAACAAATGAATGGGTAGCACCAGAATCAAACAGAACAGTTGCAGGTACTGAGTTGACAAGGAACGTACCCAGCACAACATCCGGAGCATCCTGAGCTTCTTCAGCATTGATGTGGTGCAGACGACCCTTGGCAACAGCAGCATTTCCGCGGGGTGCGGCATTCTTGCCATTTCCATTCCATTGCGGCCTTGACCATTGTTCTGTGCCGGCGCATTGGGGCGCTGACATTCCTCTTGGATTGGGACATTCTTTGGAGTAGTGACCCTTGTTGCCGCATTCAAAGCAGACACATTGGCATTGGGGTGAAGTTGTTGAAGTTTCCTCCGGGACGGTTATTGTCATTGGGGCGGTTGAAGTTGTTTGGGCGGTTAGGGTAATTGGGGCGTGGAGCTTGGGGTGGACGATAGGCAGGCCTGGGGTTCTGCTGAAAGATACGAGGTTTCTGGCTGCTCGAACCTTCCTGAGCATTCATCCTCCTCTTGCGACCTTCATACATAGACTTGCGCTTGGTCTCCAGCTGGATGGCTTGTCCACAAGTGACTCCAGATCACGGAAGTCATGGATAACCAGAGCACACTGCAGTTCATCATGGAGTCCACTCATGAAACGCTCCATCTTCTTCTCTTCTTTGTCGGTGTCATCAGGAGCATACCGAGATAAATCGGTAAAGTCATCCAGATAACCGACCACATCTTACTTCCCTGCCTCAGTTTGCGGAACTCATCCTTCTTCCTCTCAATAAGTCCGTAAGGAATATGCTTCTTGCGGAACTTCTCCTGGAACTCAGCCCAGTTGATGACATGACCAGCTGGCTGGAGAGTCTTGGTAGTTTCCCACCAAGCTCTTGCAGGTCCAGCGAGATAGTGGGTTGCATACAACACTTTCTCATTTTCTCCCAGCAGCAACTTCAAGATTATTGTCGATGGTGCGAAGCCAATCATCGGCTTCTAGTGGGTGAAGTCCCTTGGAGTAGGTGGGTGGGTTGGTCTTCTGAAAATCGCCTAAGGTGGATCGCTGGTTCTCATTGCCATTGCCATTACCACCATTGTTGTTGTTGTTGTTGTTGTTGTTGTTGTTATAGCGGCTGCGAGTTGTTGCAGGGCAACGAGATGAGCCTGGCGCTCCTGCCGGGCATTTCACGTTCCTCCATGATAAGCGCGAGAAGTTGGGCGGGGGTTGGGTCCGGTGGTGGTGGTGCTGATCCTGATCCTCCCGTATTGTCGCGACGGGGCGGCATCCTGAAGCACACCGGGTATAAGAGGCAAGGCAAAGAAAAGTTCGACTAAGGGAAAAGACGATCTCTCAAGTGGTTGATTAATTTAAGGATTTATATGAAAATATTTCACACAGATTTAAACAAGACAAACATACTTATATATTACCAACATCACATCAAGGAGTTCACATCAACAACAAGCTTACAACATCACCTTACATCTAGATACATAACATCTGGTTTCCAAAAGAACCACTACTACGACTCGACTAGCTATAGGGGTCAACCTAATCCTGCGGTAGTGATCAAGTCACTCGCCTACTGAGGTGGAACCTCCAGCTCTAACACGTCAGCATCTGACTGGTAGGCTGGCTCCTCGGGATCCTCCTCCTCGAGAACTGCCTCGAGTGGCTCCTCCTCCTCGTCAACTAACTCCTCCTCATCATCCTCCTCCTCACAGTCCATCTCCTCCACGAAGTCATCATCGTCACTGAGGAAAGCGTCGTTCTCCTTGCGGAGATCCTCGCCCTCCTCCTCCATCTCGTCAGTATGGTGCTCTAGATCCTCAATCAGCCCGTCCTGCTCTGCCACCTTCGTGCGGAGCTTCACGATAGTCTTCCTCAGCTGGGCCCTCTTCCTGAGAAGAGCAACCTTCTCCACCATCAGCTTCATCTCGTTCTCGCGAAGCTCAACGAGCGACTCGCGGTCGAAGTGGAGCTGAATCCTAGTGCGCAACAGATCATCCTGAGTGCACTGAAGTAAGATCTCCATGTCCATGATGTAGCTCCCAAACATCGGGTGGTAAGGTGAAGGAGTAGGGTGTCCATCGCAGTTGCGCCTCCCGTAGAACCGGAAACGGGAGTCTACTAACTCCGCCTTGTGCTCCTCACAAAGTCGGGCTAGCATCCTCTGTGTAGCAGTACAGAGACCATCAACCCAGGTGGCCTCCTTGGTGGTGAAGATGAGCGTCCTGGAACTGGGAGACTTGATGTTCCTGCGAACTGACGACCTGATGAGCCAGCTCAGCCTTCCGACACCGTGAACATCAATCTGAGCTCCCTCAAACTCTGGAGCGGGGCGACCTAACAGCTTGGTCAACTCGAACAAGTCCCTCTCAAACGTCAACTTGCTGTCCTTCTCCAGCTGAACGAACTCGGTCCAATGGAGTGCCATCTACAATTTTTAAGCAAAATTTTAAGTTAGTTAGGTGACAAGTGTATCAAAATTTTAATATAGTAGGGCAACAAGTGAGTCAAATTTTAAGCTTAATGAGAGGTGTGCACAATTTTAGATATAGGAAAATGTAATATTTAATGAGAGTAAAATTTTGCATAAGTAAGAGGATTGGAGATAAGCAGTTTTCGAAAATACTTCATTCCTTTCTTTTTAGAAATTCATCTTTTGTAACATTTGACAAACGACCATGCTAACTAAGGTTTCCTAAAGTCAGGATGGCTCTGATACCAAGTCTGTGGGGACCCCGGACTAGCTGTCCGAAATACCCGATTATGCTTAACACAACGATCCCGTGATCAGTCTGTCGTTGCACATAATCCGAATTGGATACCAAAGTTTACATCCATTACAGTACCGAATAAAAGTCTTACATAAATGGTCATTTAGACCAAGTTCTTACATAGGTGCCTTCATGGGCCAAACCAAAATATCAGCGGAAGCTACGGCGTAGTAGACATCATATTCTAACGATGACAACCCGACAGGCAGCTGACTTGTGGAGATCCTTAGTTGGCGTAGAAGTCGCCATACTCCTGCTCGGCGTAGTGCTCCTCCTCGTAGTCTGGCTAGGTCAATAGCCAGGGACGAAACCAATATGAGTACATTTGAATGTACTCGCAAACTACCCCAACATGAGTATGCACTAGTTTTATTTTAGTTGACAACTTTTATTTATTTTAAACATCTCTATATCTTTATTGAAAAAGGTAAGAAGAGTTTTATAACTATCTTTAAAAGAAACCACATCTCATTTGTTCTCCAAAACTCCTCCTGTTTCTGACCATGGCTCACCATGGTCCATCTATTTCAACAACTCATATCACCCATGTGGTATAGCTGTGAAACACCATCTCCAATTCAGTTTCTTTTTAAACTTAAAAACTTTTCCAAAAACTTGCACATGGTCAAAGTAGGGCCTCCCAACTGTCCATATCCGAGGACTCGGCTATTCGAATAGTTTTACACTCTGCAGAGGTAGCACGCTTTTCCCACATCCATCCGGCAACTCATCGTGTCCGCCACGTCTCGCCATACAGGGTGTATGCGAAGTAAGCCGCCGACCATAGCCTGTCCTTTGCTCATGCTAGTATAGGATCCTTCCCATATGACACTTCCAACACACTTAACCCAGCCCTTCGGAATCTAAGTGTGAGGACTCATAGGTTTTGTCCGGCGGTTTATGGTGGAACCTTCAATCCTCCTCCTTATCTTTCATAGAGTTTGAGCGAGGACCCGGGTCAGGGGTAGACCAACACACTATCCCCTCATGCATGACGGAGTCATCTCCGTCGATGAGGTATCCAGTACTAATATGAGCAAACTATATGGCTAAGCCTTTTCCCATATGTGGTGGATGTGGTCGCACAGGGTATCGGATGGTTGACGTAAGTACAAGGACACACTGTGCATTTTTCATAAACATCACCATTTTCCTCTTCTCCATTCCAACACCGACATCTCGGTATTTCATAATCTCACAAGTAATTTCAAAGGAGTTTTGAATAAACATAATTGTTTTTCCCATCCTATAATTTGATATAACTATCTTATATTTCTACATAGGTGGCAAAATAATTTCCATATACTTTTGAAATGGGTTTTATAAATCTTGCCTTGAGAGTAAAACATGTTATGAAAGTAGATGCATATGTTTGTAGTGCAAGCTCAGAGAATAGCTTGCCTTGCTTGGCAAAGTGATCTTGCTCTTGTTCTTCAATTTCAGCAAACTCTCCTTCCTCGATATATCCGTCAACGTTTTCGTCTAATTAATAACAAACAATGCAAACAATCACTAAGCTATACAAGCAATCATCTCAACACAACAATCAAGAACATCACACATAGCTACTGCACACATCAAACCATACAATTTGGTTTCAAAATATTTGAATTAAACATCATTTATTTATGTTCAACATTATGGCAGAAACTTGTGGAACATGTTTAATTCAATAACTTGAGTTCTGTTGGTCACAAAAATACAAACTAAAATTCTATGGGAAGCTACTGATGTGTAGAAGACAACACAATTTGATTTGGTTCAATTGGAGTTACTAAACTCCCTACACATTTGTTTGAATCCAGAAGCTTAATAATCAAGTTTTGGCTACCATTTAAATTCTATTGCTTCAAAAATTAAATCCTTTTAGGGGTAACTAAACATGACTAAATGTGACCTAAAAAAATTGGTCCTAATTCATTTGGGTTTACCAATTAACATATTTAAATGTTTGAGTGCAGAAGGGTGTTTAAACTTAAACTTTGTACCAAACAAATCCTACTGCACAATTAATTCTATCAAAATTAGGGAAGCTAATACATGCAGTACTAAGCTAACAAAATTGGTTTGGAATTATTTGGACTAACAGAGTATCAGAAACAAACAAGTTTAGATTTTAAACCTTCTGTGGTATTTTTAATAATACTTTTTAAATATTTATCTAAATGAGTTGAATCCAATTGGGTTGGTTAAACAATTTCATAAGCTTTCCAGAGCAATTGGATTTGATTTATTTGGATGTCTAGATCTCGAGTTATTGAATTTTGAAGTTGATGCCAGTACTGTTTTTCCAGAGAAAAAGAATTAGAAAATCTAACTGTTCTGGATAAAGTTGAGAAACCTGACAGGTGGGGCCTACAGGTCAGTGACTCAGTGTGCACGAAGGAAATGATTAAAACACTGACGGGTGGGGTCCACTTGTCTGTCTAACATCTACAGCGAAGCGGTACGTTGCCGTTGGATCTAGATCCAACGGCTCTCAGAGCCCGCGAACGGCGACGACCATTTCTGGGCGGCGCCGCCGCGCCGGCGGCACGGTGATGATCGGAAACTCACCTAGAGGGCTCGGATGGTCGCGGAGATGAAGCAGATCGACGGCGGAGGCTCGGGGAAGGCGATGGGGCGAGTGGCAGTTGCTGGGGAAGCTTCTGTCGACGGCGGCGATGTCGCGCACTTCCTCGGCGACGGGCAGCAACTCCGGCGGAGCTTCGGGGTCGCGTCCGTGCACTAAAAAGAGGGAAAAGAGGCTCGGGTGAGTGCTGTGTCCACAAGGAAGAGCGTAGAGGCCAGAGAGAAGAGAATGGGAGGGTGTGGCGTTGCGGCGATGCTCGACCTTGACGGCGGCGACGGGTGCGGCAGTGCACGGCCCTCTGGCGGTGCACAGACCAAATTGGAGCGAGGGAGAGATCGAGGGAGGGGTGTGGAGTTTCAGTGAGGTCTCGGGGTGGCTTTATAGGCTCGGGGCGGTCCATGGTGGTCGAGGTCCACGGCGGCGACCATGGCGCGTCTACGGCGATCAAATCCTCGATTACGCGGCGAGGGTGCAGAGGCTCGTGGCGGCTTGGTGCTTAACGGGGTCCGGACACGTTCTAGAAGCGTCTAGAGGAGCTGTGCGTGTCGGGGAGCAGAGAGGGGGGCCTAATTGCTCGGCGCCGTCCAAGTCCTCCGCGGCGGCCGTCGGGGAACAGCGGCGTAACTGCGACGGGAGAGGGCTCCGTTTTTCTTCCCTGCGGTGCAGAGAGCGCAGAGGCACGGCGAGCGCTGCAGGGGGGGTCCGGGCGGCGAAGAAAACGGCGACGAAGGCGGTGGCGACACGGCGATGGTCGTCGGGGCTGGAGTCGACGACCTTTTTGCAGAAAACCCCCTACTTCTTCTTTTTCTTTATTTTTCAGTTTCTTTTTAATATCAGTAGGTTTTCTAGGATTTAATTAGGGCACTTAAACATTTTAGAAAAATTTGCAAATAATTGTGGGGCCTCCCCATAACATGTAGAAGCTCCACAAAAATTGGCATTGCAAAATAAAATGTTTTGCAACATTTTCTTTCATAGTACTTTGTTTATGTTATTTTAATTTATTTCAATTTGTTTTTATTTTAGAATTTTAAAACTAGTTCAAAAATAATATTTGAGAGGGGAAAGTGGTAGGAACAAAATGGGGAGTGTTTACATTACATCTCCACTGACTTTGGTTTGAAAAATAATTGAGTTTGTCACTTTGAGATTTTTAAGTGACAACTTGTCACTTTTATTTTCTTGCTTTGATTTTTTTTATTTTGTTTTCTTTCTTTCTTACTAGTGTTCACTAGAGCAAACACTCACACAAACAGCAAGAACAACAACTCAAGTAACAAGAAGCAATTAACATACAATAAACAACAAAAAGTTTTTGTTGGCTCTCATTTTTGGAATATAATCCTGATAATAATTTTGGGATGTTACAATCCTTCCCCCCTTAAAATAAATCTCGTCCCGAGATTTGCTTAGGCTTGGGTATCAAGGAGGTCTGGGAATTTGCTTCTAAGATAATCTTCGCGTTCCCAAGTTGCTTCTTCTTCGGAGTGGTTAGTCCACTGGACTTTGTAGAACTTAATCGCACGTCTTCGGGTAACACGAACATCTTCCTCGAGAATCTTGAGGGGTCTCTCACGATAAGTTAGGTCTTGGTTCAGGTCGATGGAGAGGTGGTCGATGTTCTTGAAAACATCAGGCTGGTCAGGAACTTCAAGACACTTCCGGAGCAAGGAAATGTGGAAGACATCATGATAATCTCCTAACTCCTGGGGTAACTCCAGCTGATAGGATACCTCTCCTCGACGAGCAAGGACCTTGAAGGGTCCAATATACCTTGGCGCTAATTTTCCTTTGACATGGAAACGCTGCATTCCTTTAAGGGGTGTCACTCGGAGATAAACATAATCTCCGACGTTGAAGGTGAGGTCACGGCGCTTGGTGTCAGCATAACTTTTCTGGCGGGACTGGGCAGTTTTGAGGCGTTCACGAATAAGCTGAACTTGCTCTTCAGCTTCACGGAGTGTATCGGGTCCAAACAATTTGCCTTCTCCGGTTTCAGACCAATACAGGGGTGTACGACACTTCTTGCCGTAAAGGGCTTCAAAAGGGGCCATTTGCAGACTGGACTGATAACTGTTGTTGTACGAGAACTCTGCAAACGGAAGACAATCTTCCCACTTGGAACCATAGGATAGAACACATGCACGAAGCATGTCCTCCAATATCTGGTTTACTCGCTCAGTCTGGCCATCACGCTGCATTCCTTCTAGGAGGAAGAATGTCACTCCATCCTCTCATGTGGGTAGTGGAAGAGAGAGAGTCAAGAATGAAGTACGCCACCTCACTTGGTGGCAGAAGACTATGCTCTGCATGAAGATTGCTACTCACAAGGAAAACCATGCCAACTATGTTGCAAATAAGCACATCATATCCAACCAAAGGGTGATGTACAAGGAAATTCAGAAGATCAAAAATGGTGGTGTCACTCCACCTCGCAAAGATGATGATCCCGAGTCCCGCCCTCAACCACCACTCTCTCCTATGATCAATGGAATGCGGATCAATTTCCATGGGCTGATTATAATGATGTTTCCTCCATGCCATCTTCCTCTCGCAACACCGGGAAAGCACCAATGGTTGATGTTGATGATGATGATGATGATGATGACAAGTCTGAAATGGAGGATGAAGGTGGCAGTGATGATGATGAGGACGAAGAATCCGGGATGTGTGATCGTCTTGGTTACGCTAGCTTCGCTCCTTTTCCTTTTTGGCGTCTTGATGCCAAAGGGGGAGAAGTAGTTCTATTTAGGATATCTCCGGGGATTTGCATCGGTTTGGTCGAAACACAAGCTTTTTGAACTTCGTTTGCCTCTTACAAGCTTGTGCTTCATTTATCTTAGTTGGTTTTTAATTCTATGGTTGTGAACTACCTCTAGCGTGTGGTAAGACATGCAATTCCCAATATTATGTGTGAGATGTTAAAGACTATGTTATTTATCTCTATATCTTGT
Source organism: Poa pratensis (assembly GCA_947311845.1). NCBI lineage: Eukaryota > Viridiplantae > Streptophyta > Magnoliopsida > Poales > Poaceae > Poa > Poa pratensis. Next base: position 83,442,266 of record CAMZMU010000063.1, on the reverse strand, counting down.
GGTCTAGTCTTTAAATTTCGTTTACATCATGTCTTACTCACTTTTGTGCAATGTCATTGTATCCATGCCACATTGTTATATATTGCACATATTATGGGTTTATAAAACATAGGGGGAGTGTTGATCCTTGTTGTGTGGGCTCTATGTATTCTAATGCAAATTATTAGCACACACATCAAGGAGGAGCCCGTCTATATTTTGTAAACCTTCATGCATAAATCATATCATACATATCCATTTTATGCAAATCCTTATGTTGTCATCAAACACCAAAAAGGGGGAGATTGAAAGGACATGTCTCTCTTAATTAGTTTTGTGTGTTTGATAACAACATAAGTTTGATCTTACCGTATGCTAAAAGTATTTTAGGTACAATTGTCGAAATGCACAAGACGGTGAGTGTCCCCTCAAAAGGAAGAAAAGACCGATATCGGAGTCCCGAAGATTTAATTTATTGAGTCGTAGGGAAGCCGTACTATTAAGGGGGGTTTACTCGTCAGAACGTTTGGGGAAATCACATTTGCACATGCACAACTTTTGCACCCAGATATTCCACAAAAACAATGGTGACAAATAGTGTTTCCGGATTTTCCAAGTAGTTGTTGAAAATCACCCTAGAAACTCTGGCGCTGCCTAGGCCGGAGACTCTGTGAGTTTCTGGCTCAGGGCAGCCGGAGTCTCCGGTCTCAGAATTTCTGGACTAGGCGAAAATCGCCAGCGCTTGGCGTAAGCCTCAGGTGCCCAGTCCGGAGACGGGCCAGAGACTTTGGAAGTCTCCGGTCTATGCAGAGACTCCGGCGCCTCGTGGGGGCGGAGATTCCGCCCAGGCCGGAGATTCCGGTCCTCCAGGCCAGAGATTCCAGGGTCAAGTTTCTGCAACGGCTAGAAAATTGGGAGCACTATATAAGGACCTTCTCCTACCTTGAGAAGGTACCACGACCAGAAATATCTCACCCACCATTGTTGCAAGCTTCATTTCAGTAGATCTCTCTACCTACCCACTCAAACACCTTGTCCTTCTAGGACTTGGGAGAGTTGACCTAGATCTACACTTCCACCAAAGCGATTTGATTTCCCCATCCATTCCTTCGAGGAACTTGTTACTCTTAGGTTTCTTGGAACCCTAGACGGTTGTTGGTCATTCTTGTGGTTTGGTAGCCGCGGGGACTACCAGGAGCCTCCAATTGAGTTGTGGAGACGTGCCCCGGCCTTGTGATTCTCGTGGCTTTGGGAGCCGCGGGAATTTTGTGAGAGCCTCCAATTCGGTTGTGGAGTGTGCCCCATCCTTGTAAAGGTTTGTTGCCGACCTCGAGGGCATTATATAGTGGCTCGTGGAACTCCTCATTGGAGGATAACACGAGGGAGATACGGTGTGCCATATCAAGGCTATTCGGGCTCACTTGTGACCCCGCACCGCTCCAACGAAGACGTAACTTCCTTTGGGAAGTGAACTTCGGTAAACATCTCCGCGTCACCGTATGGTTATCTCTTTACCTTCTTTTACTTGTATTGCTAGCTTATCTTGTTTAGAATATCTTGCTAGCTTGTCATTTGCTCATCATATAGGATTGTTCACCTAGTTGCATATCTAGAGAACTTATATTTGAGCAAAGCCTTAATTTGATTAAAAGAAAAAGGAAATTTGTAGTTGCCTATTCACCTCCCCTCTAGTCAACCTACTCGATCCTTTCACTAAGTAATCAATTAAAGCTGACAATAGCATTACAAAGCTAACACAAACTAATAACTTGCTATGATTCAAACAAAGCACAAGCCATGAATCGATTAGCAATGCCTAAACATTTTCATTATCAACTAACAACAACCATACAACCAAGAAGAGTATAACCTTAGCAATATAGAAACCCTAATTCATTGGCACAATACCATGCAACACAAGGATTTGTACCTTGGAGTCGGCATTAGAGTTATTTATGTTCCACCATTTCTGAAGTAGTCCACATCAGAAAGGTTTCCAATATTTCTCGTGGCCTACCCACATCAGCAACGATCTTCTGATTTTGGCCGCTGCCATTGTGGTTAGCTCAGCGGCGACCAAATTCTGAAAGGCATGATCGCCCACAGGTTTCATTTTTTTAATCGTGGCTATTGTGAATGCCATTGCCAATAAGGGGTTTCCTATGTATCATTGTATAATAGTCACAGTCACAAAGCGTAGCCATATCACCTGTAAACAAGTTCAAGTATATTTACCGAGAGAGTCTCACGGTACATGATATTGCTGGTGGAAGGGAGTAGTATAAGCCTCATCCCACTGTCAATCTCTAGGGGCACTTTTAGACATCTTTATTAAGAAGTTGAGATAGACTATTGTACAACACCTTAACTATATCACAGTCAAAGAACAAATGTTGCACTGTTTCCTATTCTGCACACGAAATACATGTTTTGTCTTCAACTTTTTCCGCCTCTTAGTCGAATTGTCCGTACTGAGCAATTTTTTGTGAGATAACAACCACCACAAAACATGAACTCTATGAGGTCAAGGTAGCTGCCCCCTCCCCTCCCCCACACACACCTCTCTAAAATTATAACTGTATTTTTTAAGGATTGAGAGTTACTCCCTCCGTCCCTATTTAGGTGGTGTGCTTGTTTTCCGTGCACCAACTTTGATCATGTATTTCACCAACAAAAAATGTGATATATTTTACAAAAATTATACTGTATTGAATATGAATCCGATGGTACAATTTATTTAGAAAATTAGACATATTTTGTTGGTGAAATTTATGGTCAAAATTGTTGCACGCAAAACTAAGACGCCACCCTATTTGGGACGGCAGGAGTACATAACTATGCACCTTCCAAAACAGTGAGAAATATTTAAGAAATTTAGTTTGCCGGCTAGTCAGAAAATTATGTACCTAACACTTATTTAAAATTTCTGTGAGAAAACGTTTCGGCCTTCCGGGTCGCCTCATGCAGGCGACTCCGGAGGCGACTCAAACCCTAGCCAGCAGCCACCACCGCCGGGCCTCCCTGGCCGCTGCTGCGCCTCCGCCGGTGGTGGCGGCGGCCCTCGGCCGTGAAGGCGGCGCGAGTTGGTGGGCGCACCACAGCGGACTGGCTTCACGTGGAGCGGGGACGCTGGGTGGTGTGTGCCAACGAGAAGGCAAGCATGGCGGCGGCACTGGGGGTCGAAGGCGCCCGGGCTTCGTGCCTGCTCCGATTCGTGGGCGTGGCGGCCAGGGCTACTATTCATCTACCGGTCTTCCGGTGGGTCAGTTTCGATCTGACGGATTTTCCGGTAGGCCGGGATGGTTTTTTGCATGGGGCTCGGCTTGAATAAAGGCGGTGGTCCTAGATTCCTCTTCCGTCAAGGCGAAATTCGGCCTGATGTATGTCCTCTTTGATCTGGCCGGAGTGACGGGTTCTGGAAGGCTCCGCCGACGATCTCGTATGGACGTTTATGCCTAGAGACAACTGGATCGGATGGGATTCGGTCGACAGGAGGGAGCGGCGCGAAGCTCTTCTTTTGTTGCCATCATGGGCAAACTATGGTGAAGTTGAGGCAAAGAATGACATGGCAGCCGAGATTTGAGGACTAATATTGGTGATTGGAACCTTTGTGGCGATGAGGAACTGGCTTGGAGCTTCAGTAATCGCAGCAACAGTATGTAAGTGGGGGCGACAATACAAGTGAAGTTGAAAGTCTTACCTTTCAGGGTGAAAATTTAAGATCCAGCCTTAATTTGGTTGTGCCTGACAATGGTCTTGTTGAAGACATTGTTTTGAGAGCGGAGACTATCTCCAGGGTGAAAACCAAGATCTTCGATCAGGCGACGACGGAGCTTGTGCACTTTTTCCTTCTTGTAGGCGTTGCTTTTGGAGAACTTGGGCATCAGGTGTTGTCTTGGTGGTGGTTGTGCTGCTGCTGCAAGGACTGGAACTCTGTAGTGGGACTTTTCTTTTTGAGCTTCTTCTTCTTTTTTCGCCTGTGTGCATCCGTAATGCCATTAGGGTATTGCGTTGGTGCAGAAGCTGGGTGTAATTGGTATCTCCGTGACATTAATATATATTCTTTATCTAAAAATTTAAAATTCCTGCAATAAGTATGCTTTTGTGCTGATGTGGAAACAGCCTACGTGCAGTTCAGGTCGAGGTATGGTTCAGGGGAGTTAGGTGTTTCTTTACTCTCATCGCTCACTCCACGTTAAGTGTTAAGTACAGTACTATTTTGTATGTCAGTAGGCAGTACATGATTAATCATAATGATAGAACGTGAGATATAAAGGCATTCTTTACTTTTAAATTTTTAGCCGCGAAATTTGATTATAATTCGGTCGAGAATGTGGGTGAGCAGTAGATGATCCCTACCTTAGCAAACTGGAATTTTGTCACCTCTAAAAGTACTTTTTTACTTGTCACCTATTGGTAGTTAGCACACATATTTCTCGGCGATGATCCCTGATATTATCTGCTTATGAAAGTTGACACCTTCTAAAAATGTTAACTAGTGCCCTATTTTTCCTCCAACGACCAAGCAAAAGAGAATAGAGCTATGGACAGTTGAGGTCTTTGCATACATACATACACCAATGCATCTTAACCATGCAACTGGTCCATTTGATAGCCGTTCGTTCTATTCCTTTGTCTCGATGGTCCAGGTAAAATTCTAATGACTTGGTTGGTAGATCACAAAATGACAGCAGACTTGGTCAAATGAACTTTCTATTTTATCTTTTCAATTAGATAGAACAGAACAAGTCAACATATTTTGCTTAACACAGCCTTTATTTTCTCATCCAGAACTCTATATGTAGCAAACTATCCTCCACATGCTAATCCTTCACAGTGAACTTATAATAGGGTCAAGTAAGAGAATGAATAATCCGCAACTAGTTGCCCCCGCAACCCATTATCCAAAATCATATTTTTGAGTTTTCAAAAAATCTGTAATAAATCACACACATTAGTTATGTTGTATCTTATGCAACTACAAAGTTTCGTCTCAAAATATGACTATATGTGACCTGAGCAAAAAAGAGAAGAGCTAAGTGAATAGTATCATGCACTATTTGCATGTGATTTGTCTTTTTTGTATATGTCACACATTTTCATATTTTTCTGACGGGCCGGCAACCCATTGTCGGACATTTTACTTTTTCTAGAGTAATTCGCCTGACGGTTGTACTTTAGATCGATATATATAAGTTTTAACGACTTTTTCTATTTATTTGAAGGTTCTTGGCAGTCACGAATCATATGGATATTCATATGCTAATAGTGCATCTTACGACTAAGTAAATTATTTCCCGTGCATGAAACTTAGTTGCCCTGGAGCGTTGATGGTATATCTATGACCCTGCTCGACCATATTAGTTAATAACAGAAAAATATGAAGTCAATAAAGCAATATGCAACCAAGTCACTAACTAGCTACCAATAACAATTAATCCTCCTTGGATTACTACTTAGTAAACTTTTGTGGCACGTCTCTGGACATGTCTTGTCTCGTTTATGAAAGGATACATATCACAAAAGCAGAGATCATGATGTGAAGAACTGTCAAGGATAAATACAAATTAATTAACTTGCTAATTGGCACATGCTAGTAACTTCTAATTAACCAGGTGGGACTTGGACCGGGCATGCATGAACCTTCGTGACTCTATATATCCTATATATCTAGAGGGCTAACTAGCTCAGTACATGCACCCACTCCTATCTATATATAGCCGCGCTGGGATCCTTGTCCAGGGCAGTGCAACGAAGCAAGACGTACAGTTTGATCGACCGGACAAGAAGAGCGATGGGAAAGGTGAATAGTGATGGGTATCATGGAGCTGTGGTCGAGGGGAAAGTGGTTGTAGGAGAAAGGGAGGAGGAGGAGCTGTTGGAGGAAGAAGAACAAGACGATGACGACCTGGTGCTACCGGGTTTCCGATTCCATCCAACGGATGAGGAGCTCGTCACGTTTTATCTCCGGCGGAAGGTGGCTGGGAAGCGGCTGAGCATCGAGATCATCAAGGAGATGGACATCTACAAGCACGAGCCTTCTGACTTGCCAAGTAAGTATAACACACGCTTTTTTCTAGGTGAATGAGATCTTATTTGTTAACAAGTACGCCTACAAAACTACAAATAATCATGCATGCATGAATCGTGATGGGTAGTTTATTACCCGATCACAAACTTTTTTACAAGATGCGTTGTCGATCATCCTGGAAAGAGAAATTAAATTCCTTCTGTGCGCCACTGCCATCTAATAAAACTCCGGCCCCTTATTTTTTATGTAATACACTGTCTCATTCTCTTCCCACCGCCGTGACTATTAGGCCACATTTTTAGAGTGTGGATTATGGTTGCAACAATGGGGGAAAGTAAATTTGAAATTTGGTGCCATGAAAGCAATAAGAGGATGTATTCGGTGGCAAATAAGGGTTTTCAGTTTCTCTATCTGATATTATCACATTATATTTTGAGAGATATTCATATCCTATACATATATGTGGATGAATGATAAAAATTCCACACCATTCCAATTCATGAAAAGCTGGAGGATGGACATGTTATGTATTCCCTCAATTCTAAAACATATGGGTCAAGACACACTTTTGATCAAGCTTTTCTTTGCAAATATGTGGTCTAGATCACATGAAAGTGGTGTTAATTAACTAGATTCGTTTTAAAAAATATGTACTTTTGTCTGTGATTTCGTAGCACATAAAATATGTACTAACCAACTAATTCTTGATCAAGTTTTATTGAAATTAAAGAATAATACATCTTATATTTTGAACTTGCGCAAATCTCATGGCTGTACGATAATTTTATGTCGGTAACTAGTATGGTAGTTATTTCTCAGTCGCCTAAGAAATAATAGTGTCCTAGTTTTCTATGCATGTTGTGAATCTCTTATGTATGAATTATTATGTTACAATCTCGGGCTGCATCAAACTAGTTGAGTGCTAACTACAAGCATTAGATGCTAGTTAATATACAACGAAAAATAAATTAATAATATATATATATATCATAGAAAGCTAAATTCCGTGCAAATTAATATGTGCAGAGGCGAACACGGTTGGTGGCGACAAGGAATGGTACTTCTTCTGCCTGAGGGGGAGGAAGTACCGGAACAGTATCCGTCCGAACAGGGTCACCGGTGCTGGTTTCTGGAAGGCCACCGGCATCGACCGGCCGATAAACGCCCGCGGCAGCTGCATCGGCCTCAAGAAATCCCTCGTCTATTACCATGGCAGCGCCGGCAAGGGCACCAAAACGGAGTGGATGATGCACGAGTTCCGCCTCCCGCCGCGCCCCACTGTCGCCCCCGCCCACTCCTCGCCGTGTTTGCAAGAAGCGGTACGTCACGTCGACATTCTGCATGTGACCTGATTGATCCGCCGTGACTAAACCGTGCCTGAAATAATGAAGGAAGTGTGGACCATCTGCCGGATCTTCAAGAGGACTATCACCTACAAGAGGCACCCGCAGCAGCAGGTCGCCGGCAGGGTGGCCGCCTCTGTTGTGCCGCAGCCGGAATCGAGTTCCGTCACCGGCTGCAGCCTCGAGTCGGTGTGCACCGGGGAGATCGACTACGAGTACATGAACTGCCTGAAGACGCCGCCCCAGGCTCCGGCCGCTGGGAACAACATGACCAGTGGCTACAACGGCCAGAATTTCCAGGGGCAGCAACACTGGGACAGCCCGCCGGTGCAACCACTGCCAGCGGTGGCCTCGTTGAGCGTTCCCAGCTCGCCAGCGGAGAACGATGATTACTGGGATGATATCGGAAGGATGGTTATGGAACTCACTGATCCTGATACCAGTGTCTTCTATGATTGTAGATATTGACACACAAGTTGCAAGTATAGTACAGTACAGTACTCCCGTCATCTCTATTTACATGGCGTTCATGTATTTACAGCTTTAACTTATTCAAAAAAAAATCAATGGAGTTGTTTCATATACTATTGGTAAAAAAAAGTATGGTCAAAGTTAAATCAAGCAAAATTAAGGTAACCCTGTTATAGGGATAGAGGGGAGTAATACATGATAGGCGTAAGCCATGTAGAGGACATGGCAGGGTATGTGTGCGTTAGTTTCTTCCTAATTGTTTGTAATTATTTTGTCCATGTACATTAGGAAAGTATACTCTTCTTATTTTCTTTTCATTTTTGTGGGTAATTTTTTGGAGGCAATCATATATATTTGTATATGTCCCTGATTCTCCATAGCATCCACTATGCTTCGACAAGAGTCTTTTCTACGAAACATACCAAATATAGGTGTGGTTGATTCAGTTTGAATCAGAATCATGATGGTAGTAAAATTAAGAGAAGAGTGATCATATATTCGCAGTTCTGTTCTTTGGTATGGGATGGAATACGATGTTTTTGCAAGAATTTATGTGCCGAGCTAGTGCATTCTAGGAACATTGCAAGACGAGCAGTAGGTGGCACAGAATAACAAGGGAGCAATCAAATTTTCAAAACACAAGACCAAGTTAAATAAAGACGGAGGCAGACTAGATATAGGAAAAATGCACTAGATTGATCAAATGGGAAGTCCCAACCAGAAACGAGCAAGAAAAATCTGTCTTAGCTACCTTCCACAAGAAAAGAAAACCGCGATAAAGACAAGATTAATCCACAATGGAATGAGGATGCTCAACGTTTCAATATTGTCAACTCATCAATAGACTGCAATATTCAGCCGCGTTGGTCGATGTTGCACCACCAACTCCTGGGTGGACCCATGTAATAGCCAGGCATATGTAGGGCCTATGTAGTTTGACACCCATTGTACGAATTCCTAGGTTTCACATTGTAGAAATTTTAGAACCCTAATATCATGGGGTATATAAAGAGGTACAAAGAGGGAGATAGACTTGGAGTACAAGTAGGTCTAGGAGTCCTAGTCTAATACTAACTTGTATATGTACTCTTACACACATGTCCTTGGCACGTCCCATCATATTATATTTTTTAAGTACCATGTACTTCAGCATTACACTCGATCGGTTTCTAATTATGTAGATTTTACACACATTAAGCTTTGGTGCTTTCCGCGAGTCATTGGAACAGTTACCAACATCCTATTATCGAAACTCCACATTATCATCTATTTGAGATGCTTGTTTTTTATGGAAAATTCACAATTTCAATATCATTTACGATATTAATTTCTTGCTTGTTTTCTTTGATTTTGTCACGAGAAAAGTCCTTCATGGATAGGCCAATTCTTCAGCTAGCAAATCCAATACCATCTTGTATGTGGTTCAACAATTTCGGTGGATATCACACATGTAAGGTTCTCCTATATAGCCGGTAGACGGTCGTGATAGTCATATCTTCTACATCATAGTTATGCATCACATCGAAACACCAGGACTCCCGTTGCCAAATCAGCTTGATAATTATTGGTGGGAAAAAGTTTGCAACACTACCACAAGTCTAATGTATGACCCAAGAATTTTCAAAACATAAATGCCAGGAGGATGTAATATTGGAAGAGACCGACAAAAAGGGGAAACATGATCAAGTGCGGAACGAATAAGGCAAGTGATGAAGGAGTTACAAAGATAGATTCCCAAACCATGTAACAATACTCCATCAAGCCTCGGCATAGAGTTATACCATTTGCCAGATAAAGTAACGACAATCGAGGAGAGGGATATCAGTTAGCAAAATTAATTAGTGTTGTCACTGAATTTGTGAGCTTTCGAGTTAAAAAAGGAGTTGTTGTTGTTGGAGTGGTCAATTAGATGGTTGAAGTCACCGGTTAAGAGGTATGGATTATGTAGGGTTGGCAAATATGTCGAGGATATCCCAAAGGAAATGTCTTCGCGGGAGTGATGTGTGGGAGAATAAATGTTTGAGAAGAAATGCAACCTGTGCAAGCTAGGGAGGTAATTTTTGTGATCAAAGATTTTTTTAGATCGAGACGAAACATTTGAAAAGGAATAATAACAAATGACACTATTAGGATTCGTCCTGCGCAACCATAATCTTATAGTGGAAATAGAGATCTCTTAATTGTTCTGCAAAATCATCAAACAAAGACTAGCATAAAGGTCTCAATCCCCGACCTCTAAATAGAATACACACATGGCCAACAAACCACACATTAACAAATAATCTCGGTTAAAGAAAAAGAAGGAAATAAAATCTCAAGAAGCATGCAACTCATGATACCTTAATGCAAAATCTAGCTTCCACACATGTTTAAATAGCTCACCATTATCACATACTACATACACCAGAGGCACATACTTTTGCCTTGCCTCCCGGGCCACATCTAGGGAGATTCCGGAGGCCCCTACCACCACAACCAAAAGAATCCAACACCAGCACTCCAATCATCACGTTGCCGCCAAAGGAGTCTGCCACACAACCATGTCCTGGCCCGATCTGTTCGGTTGGCGTGCAACGGGTCCAATCTGCTACGAAGTGCAATCTAGCGAGCATCTCCCTAGTGGTTTGGTACCCCATGCTTGAGGTTCAAACCAGACTCAAGAGCACGAAGCCCCGCATTTTGTTGGCAGAGACAAGGTTTGTCAAGGCGATTGCGCTTGTAAGGTCAGATGATCACAATTGTTCATGCATGTCTGGTTCGATGCCGACAACCTGGCAGTTGGCTTTGCACGAGCATGGTTGTTTGGTTGTATGGCGATGCCAACGTCAGGAAAGTGCGTGGGGGAGTCTCGGGTGTGTTTTCAATGGATTGGGAGAAAATGATGCTTCACAACACGCTGTGGGAATAGAGTTTTGTTTGCAGGGCATTGTCCATGTAAGAACTATATATATGTGGGTTGGAAAAAGCGCTAGCCTTAGGCGAGACGGCTGGCATTTGCCTAATGCATATACGACGCTTGAACGCTCTAGGCTGTCATACAACTTGTGCCATTAGGTGTGTATTGGTTATATGTGTGTACATATAAATTTAGAGCATGTAACTGGGTAAACTGCAACCAACTGGAATTGGAATATGGCCCATCTAAAGTATAATATGACATGATTTCTTGTCAGAGAAGACAATTTTTCTGCCATGCCTAGACTTATGCTGCCCTAGGCGATGCATTTGTTTATCGCCTAGTGCCTAAGCATGCTAAAACGCCTCCTAGGCGTCACCTTTTCCAACAGAGGCGTGTCGTGTAGGTATTGTGATCATGCCAATTGGTAAGTTGCAACAGTGTTCTCGGCAAGTGGAGATGACATCATTGGATGACTAAGATTTTGGTGGTGCTGAGTACCCGGTGTCCATTTCCGTGGTGTAACCCTAGGTCTGGATTTCAATGGTTTTGTCTGATCGAACTTTCTCCATAGTGAAAACTCATAATCTGAGTTTGTTTGTTAGGTTGGGTGAGAATGGTGTTTGTGCATTGAATCCTTTCTGGAGGTGTCGCCATTGGAGAATTTTTTTACAGTCAAGGTTTTGTCACAATAGTGGCACGGTGGTTGGCTGTGCTGCAGCTGAGTCGTTGGTCAATTTGGCAGGGTCATGTTTATTGTTTCTTTATTCTTAGATGTATGCATGCTTCTTTGATAGCTCGACTAGTTTTTAACATTAAAAATCGGGTGTAACTGGTACGTGCTTGATATCAATATATTTTGTTTATGAAAAAGAGATACCATTGAAGGCGAGAAGTAGGTAGCTACTGAGCGGACGACAATGCCCTTTTTGTGTGCACCGAGGCCTTTAACGTTTCAAAGAGAGAAAGGGATTTGAGTATAAGGGCATGTTCAACCAAAGCACTAGCAAATGGTTGTCTCAAGCTCAAGCCATGAAAATGTCTGCAGTCTGTGGCTTATTAAAATCAGATAAATAAGTAGCATATTCAGACAAATCAATCACCACGTTTCTATTTCTTCTTAGTTTATACGTATGGTCCCACAGAAGACAACATCGATCAACTCCGTCAACGTGGCGGACTCGTCTGAAGTGAGCTCATGGTCAGAATATCAATCACTATCTACACGTAGTCACGTACCTCATTGTCCCTCTGTCAATTTCAGGGTTAGGTGAGCTCGATCCAGAGCTTCTCTCCTTGAGAGCAACAGCCGTCAAAGGCGTGCGGATGATGCACAGACACGTAGCTACCGTTTGGAATTGCGACGTCCACAACGAAAAGGACGAGGATGCTCGACTGCGCGGTCGAGACGATTTCGTGTTTGTTTCCCTTGACCAAGCTCAGCATACACGCACGAGTCTAAAGATGCATATGGCACAGTCCTGATAAATTCCAGCATAATTGTGACTTAAGGGTTCAGAGCTGGCAAAAGCGTATTTTCATTCAGCACTTGAGGGGGTGCATGCATCAAGTCAAGGTAAAAAAAAAAAGAGTGGTTCGGACAAGTTCTGTTCTGCGCTGCAGGGTTATATATACTCTGTCCGTTCCACAATATACGATGTTGTAGACATTGGCGGACGCAGGAATTTGTCGAAGCCTGGGCGCGCCACAGTGCAACTAAAAAATTTCTCGGAAAATGTATGAAATATGGAGCAAATATTGTCTTCAAGATAGTTTTAATGCGAAAACACAAATATAATACATTACATGTTCCAATGTTCACAAGTCACAACTTAAGAACTACCAAAATACTAATGAAACTCCGACGGTCGACCAAAGTTGAAACGCCAACACCGACAAAGAGACCCTACAAGATAAAAAGAAAGACGGATTAGTAAATCATATGAACATGCCTTCAAAATATATTCATCTTGATTTGTGGGATAAAGAAATATACCGAGATAGTATGCTAGTTAGCCCTAGGCTTACGAGGTAAATGTTTCCTCCTCTTCCTCATGTCTTGAAACCGTTGAGCAATAACACCACTATCAAGTTGGCTAAATAGCTCCCGCTCGGTGTAACATATCATCAAGTCATTGAACCATTCATTCTTGAGTTTTTTGCGTAATTTGGACTTGATGTTCTTCATTGCAGAAAAAGACCTCTTAGCCGTAGCCGTTGACACCGGTAATATCAAAGCCAACTCAATAAGCTTATAAACCAACGGGAAGACCAAATGTTTCTCGTTTCAACCAACTTTGTAGCCAAACTTTCAAGATTTGTGCAAGTGGAAAAAGAGGAATGCACTCTCACATGATGAATATAAGTCTCAAGCTGGCCTCTTATGATTGCACTGTCACTGTTAGAGAAATCTGCATGATATATTGAAGATAATCGAGCAACCTTGTCCACATCAAACTTTGAGAAAGAGTTCTTTGGACTAAGGCATGAGAAGCTCTCCAATACCTCTGTTGATGCTTCAGAAAAGCGATGATCCATCTCAACACATATCTTGTCAATGGCAACATAGAATATCTCAACTTTATAGAAGTGAAGATTAGTGTATGTCATCCCATCTAGCCTCGAACGACCCCGCACCGGTATTTGTCACTAGTAGAAAAAGGCCTACCGCTGGCCTACAAAAATGGCCTACCACTGGCGGGCAGGCGCACGCCAGCGTTCATCACGCCAGTGGTAACATATATACCGCTGGCGGGCGGCCGCCAGCGGTAAGGGTGGTTACCACTGGCGTGCATCTTTTATTTGCACGCCAGTAGTAGTTTGAGCTATCACTGGCGTACTGGCATGTCCGCCAGCGGTAAATATAGACGAGTTAAAAAAAATGCTGGTGACGTGCATTCCATCATGCACGCCCACTGATATTTATTTGGGATTAAAATAATATAAACAGATAATGTATTTGGCCAAACATAGATTATATCTATTATCCTGGAATATATCAATATTTTCTTTGACATATGTCAAAATCTCATGTACAAAGAAAAATAGTAAAAAGTTCTGGTGATGTTTTCGTCGTCGCGACAACCCCTTGTCGATGTCGTTGTCGCTGCCACACTCCCGTGTCAATGTCGTTGTCGCCGCCACCACAATCCCATGTCGATGTCGTTGTCGCCGCCACCACAATCCCATAATCCCATGTCGATGTTATCGCTGCCACAGCCCCTGCATTTTGTACACACGCAAAGAAGATTTTCATGTATAGAATAACATCAAGCTAACAATATCAGATTGGAAATACATAGTTACAAATAAACAAGTATCCAGCGTGAGTAAATGGGCCTGCTAGCTCAAGTTGTACATAATAACAAAAGATTAGAAGGTGATTCTGTTTTGGTGTGAACAAAAACCAACAGGTTGATGGACAAGCATCAAAATGCTATACCATGAATTTAATGACATTAAGATGTTTCTATACTTGCAGGATGATGATTCCTTAATTACCTAGAACGTACTAACTCGGTAACAAATCTACCTAGCTTCTGAATGGACTATATGCAGCATATTTTCAAAGTTAACATGTCTCTAAAACAGTTCAAGCTAAATCAGTTCCAAAATTAACATGTACTAGCTTCTGAATGTACTGTTTACAAGTGTTTACTGAATTTTTACAAGTTTTATCGACAGCACAAGCAGCTACATCATACGAAAGCACCAGAGTTGGAGATAGCAAGTGTGGCATTTCTACAATTAATGTCAGAACATGCTAGGCAAGAACCCAAGTGTAATCTATGTAAACGTGTAATCTATGTAAACATAGCATACACATGCCATGGACTAGGAGGACAAGGGGCAATAGCTTAAGGGTTAAACTAGGATACGATTTCATCAAATGTGAAAAATATTTAAACATGATATATTATTTAATTTGGTGCATTTGGAAAAGAATAGTGGCAAGCAAATCATATGAAATCACCTTGAGCAGGAGCCCTTCCATAGTGTGTCGTGTGGCGATTGTCGCTGGTTGCATCCTCTGCTCCTCTCAATGGACGACGACGAGCAGCAGGATGCCCTCCTCGTGGTAATCTGCAGGCAGGGCAGGAGGAGCGTCAGGAGATGAAATTGAGGCGGAGAGGATGCGATATCTGGAGCTTACTGTGGGATCTTTAAGTGCAGCTCCATCTTCTTCCTTCTCAGCCTCCGGATAAGCATAAGTACTCCTGCACACAAGAGAACCATCCAGTTTGTAAAGAGAGCTAGATGAATTCAAACTATAGTGTAAACTACAATAAGAACTGAAACTGGATATTAACTACATTTTTTTGTTTAGAAGCATGCCATTGAATTTTTTTCAGTTGCAATAGTTAGTGTGAAATAAAATGCAGTTCCAAGAAGCCAACACACTACGGTTCGTGTAATGGCCTAACTACAAGCAAAGCATCATCATGTGCTGTAGGAGGCGGAGGACTTACATTAGCTATACGTCGTTGAAGCTGGTGTGGTACTTGAGTGAGTCAGTCGAGATGGTAATCTTCTTCGCCCGTGCATGGAGTAGCAGAGGATGCACCCAGTGACGGGATCCGCAAGACCAGCCCATAGCCTTATTGTTTGTTTGAGCTCGACCAAAGAAGGATCAGGTACAAACAACAGAGGTACAAATACAGATGAAATTCAACTTTGGTGGTGCTGTGTTGTGTACTGTAGCGTAGGAGAAAGGGGAATTGCTTTTTAGCCGAGCAGAGAAGAGCAAAGCAGAGCAGAGCATAAGGCTAATCACTACTTCACTCCCTCCATGCCAAAGCTGAAGCGAAGCATGCCTCACCTCAGCTTGGATTAATGGATTCAGGCGGCACGACGGGCATAGCTACGACTGATTACCTTGGAACGGGTCGGGGTAGTAGCAGGTGGTAGTCTGATGAACAAAGGAAGGAAGGAGAGAGCGGCGGCGGGCGGGGAAGACGAGGTTTGGTCTTCCCTTTTCGATTCCTACGGCAGCAAGCAGCCTTGCCTTTTTTCACGTCTGGCATCACTCGTTGTCGTCGCAGGACCTGCTTGTGGGCGTCCGTCATGGCGGCGCTGTTGGAGAAGGGAGCGATGGATCTGGAAGAAGGGGGATCGAGAGTTAAGGCTACGGGAGGGAGTGAGAGTGGTGAAGTGAGAGGGGAGAAGAGGGACGGTGTTACCTGGAGACGGACGGACGGGCGGGCTGCTGGCAGAGGGGGCTGCCGGTGCTCGCTGGAGTAGAGGAGGCGGAGGCGGGCCGCGTCGTCCTGGCTCGACGGAGGCTAGGGTTTCACGGCCGGGAGAAGGCTGGCGGCGAGGGGATGGAGCGGAAAAAGTCCGGCGAGGTTGGTGTGGCCGGCGGCGAAGCCATGGGTAGCCGGCGGCGCGGATGGGGAGGCGACCTAGATGGGTCTCGGGTGCTGTGTGTGTGGTGAGGGACATGCGGCGCTGGGGAGAGAGAAAGCAAGGTGCGGGCATAATGAGATTAGGAGGAGAGAGAGGGCGCGAGGCGGTGGGTATGCGGTGGGTCCAGCTGAGCCAGCCGTACCGCTGCCGGGCACGGCACAGCGCCCGCCAGCTGTAAGTTAAGTACCACTGCCGTACACTGCAATCGTCCGCCAGCGCTATTTTGTCCCGCCTGCTGGCATCTGCGTGACACTATCGCTGGCGTACACAATTTGCCGCCCGCCAGCGGTAGACCAGTTACCGCTGGCGGACGCTGAAAACCGCTCGCCAGCGGTTGTAGCGCCGGCGGACGAAAATGATGTCCGCCAGCGGTAGTCTGGTGGCTATAAGCCATTTCCTACTAGTGTGTTGATCCATATGTGGCACGGGAATAGCATTCTCCGTGCAAAATTATTGGACCTCCTCACACAAGCCCTCCCAACCACCCTCTCTTATAGAGACCAACCGGGCTTTCACATCAACAACTAGTTCCATGGCATGCACAATATTAAGATCTTTCGTTTGCAAAACATGTGAAAGCTCATCCGTGATGGCAAGCAACTTAATCATGAGCTTTAAAATAAAATCAAATTTGTAGTTCTCCATTTTCTCTATTAAACCCGCCGCTTGGGTCAATCCACGAGACTCATCATTGACCAATTGAGAACTTTCAATGCTCCCAACCACATTTCATGCAAACGAAGCAAGGTTTTATAATGTGAACCCCATCTAGTATCCCCGGGCCTAGTGAGACTTGTTTCTTGATTCAAGCCACTTCCACTAGATATCTCACCCCTTTCAAGCATATCCACCAAATTTTTATGATGTTCTTCCGTAAGCACATCTCTTCTTTTGCAAGATGCACTTGTTGTGTTCACAATCAAGGAGACATACTAAAGAAATCAAAAATGGATGAACACGAACTAGCAACGGAGACAACTACCAATTGCAAACGATGAGCAAAGCAATGCACATAGAAGGCATAAGGGTTTTCATCTAAGATCTTTTTTTGCAAGCCATTGAATTCACCTCTCATATTGGAAGCCCCATCATATCCTTGCCCTCGTAGCCTATGAATAGATAGCCTGTGATGATCTAGAGCCTTCATTATTGCCTTCTTTAATGCCTCCGATGTAGTCTCATGGACATGATATAGAGAAAGAAAGCGTTCCACAACCTTCCCTTCATTGTTCACATACCTATAACAAAAATCCAATTGCACTAAGGGTAAATGAAAGCAAAGTATGGAACAATATGAAAATTTAATAACAAGACACCACCACGAACCTCTATATTACCGCCATTTGCTCTTTCACGGATATATCACGTGATTCATCAATAAGAACGGAGAATTTCTTATCGCCAAGTTCTTCCATAATCATCTTGGTGACTTCTTGTGCACAACACTTAGTAAGATCCTTTTGAACCTTGGAGAGATCATCTTGGAATTTCCGCCACGCTCATAAGCATGCTTCACTTTTCCATCCTTTTCTTTGTACCAATTAACCATCTCACGGAAGTTGCCCTTGTTTAATGAACCAAGGGATTCATTATGGCCACGAAATGCCAATCCTTGACCAATGAGAAATCTTGCACAATGCAAAGAAGAATGCAAGCGGATCTTATATAGTTCTTCGATTCCTTAGATGCACGTGCGAGGTGACTAGACACACTTTGTCTTTGATTGCGAAAATCATCACAATGCAACCTTGCCTTATTATGGTCACTATTTACCCCACCAATATGATCGGGCAAAGCTTTGTAACCATGCTTCCAATCACTAAATCCAGTTTTCGTGAAGATTTCATTACCAAAACGGTGTGAACTTACAAGTGGTTTGAAAAGAAAGCAATAGAAACAATAAGCCTTATCATGAGACTCACTATATTCTATCCAATCATATTTATCATACCATGCTTTTGAAAAGCCCCTAGATCCACTTCCATTCTTAGGAAAAATCACAATTGGTTGGGTTGGACCCTTCAAAAGGTATGCTCTCTTCACTTGGTCTTGCACATCCGGATGATACTCATTGATTTGTTTCCTAAGAGCGGGATCAGACAATATTTCATCCGGATTGAATACATGCTCTTCCTCCTCATTTGCAACATTTGGTTGCGGTGGTGGTTGTGGTAAGCTTCTTCTATCAACCAAAAACCTCCCAAGTTCTAAAATTTAAACACATTCGTTAATTATTAATGTAAGCAAAGTTTCAATTTCGGTTAATAATGGAGGACCATTTGGTCCTATCAACCAATTGCCAACAAGAACTAGTTAATAATGTATGTCAAATTCAGTTTCAAAATTCATAAATCATAACCGAATACACCTAAAATGAGCATTCTCAGTTGAGGAAGATATACCTATCTGTCTTTTGCCTGATGAAGAAGTTCCCGATGAGTCTCGCCGGCGCTTGCGGCCACCAGATGCGGCTGGGCATGGCCGCCCCTGCTGCTGCTCGGGACGCCCACCGCCGCTGTCGCCCGCGAATCTGCAGAGGCCACTCCAGCTTCCGTGCTTCCAGGTTCTCCGCCCTCCATGGACTTCCACTTCCTCCGGCCGCCGCCAAGTTGGGGAAATCGCCGGACGGACGGGCTAGGGTAATAGGGGTTCGTCGGACAGCGAGTTGGGGAACGAATCGATTCGAGCTGGCCGCTGGGGAACGAGTCAACGAGGCAGTAAGCCAGTAACGATGGACGGGGCATGGCCGCTGGAGGCCTGGAGCTGGACGCTGTTTTTGTTTCCATCGCGAGCAGAGCCCAACAAGGAACTGCCAAGCCCAACATGCTCAAGGCCCACCATACGAGCAGTTTTGCCCCTCGTCGCAGGTGTTTTCATCGCTAGAAGTCCTATTTCCTACGAGGCGAGCGCGATCGAAGCCCGGGCAAGCGCCCGGGCATAGGGGCGGCTGGGTCCGTCCATGGTTGTAGACCTTTTCCACATTCACATGTATGCACATGTATTTAGACATGTTTTATTGTATATGTCCACTCATTTTAGTCCGAATCTAAACAAAATGTGAAACACCTAAAATATCTTATATTGTGGAACGGAGGGAGTACTAAGTTATCACGAAACACTTGTTCTAAGATACTCATGGACAGGACACAAACTTGTAGTTCGTGTTGGGAGCATGAAAGTGTTCAGACAAGAAAAAGTTCAGACATTTGTTCAGACAAGAAAAAGTTCAGACGAATTGTGATTGTTACTTGAGGGTTCAGAGCAGACAAAGGTCTCCGATCTCCTTTGACTTGTACAAACTTGTACTTTGTGTTGGGAGCATGAAAGTGTAAGGTGCACATCGACAAGTTCGATCCGCAACTATATATCTCTTCCATGGAAAACATGCAACTGGGATGGTATACCTTTCGTGTTCTTATACATGTGCACAGGGACTATTCCGTGATTCTGGTACGACCAGATTTGTTTCTGTTGGTCCCCTGACCAAAGAAGATAGAAGGAATTTTTGTGAGGACATGGCCCCTCTGGGAACCACCTTATCTGTTTCCACTATTATCAGATATGGGATACAACAACTTCTTCTCTACAGAGCACTAGACAATATCATACATCAAGATATGACATAACTTAGATATAACAACAAGATTTGGGGTCAAAATGTTAGGGATTGAAACAATCTCACCAAAGAGAGTCGAACCACCGCTTTAAAGAGACAATGCAATGGATTCTTACTTCATGACCTTGTGGGAGTACCTGATGCTTGATTCAAGTTCCTCTCCTTCCCTTCTCTCTTGGTTTTCCCTCTTTCTTCTCTAATGCAGGCTAACATGAATTTTTTGTCTCTCTACCTAGTGGTGGCTGGATGTGGGGCTTAACATCTAACTTCCCTCATGTGCAAGTCCAAAATGACTCTGAGTCATAACCCAATTGGTAGTGGGTTTCTGCACATGTTTGGTCTGCCCGAGAATGGATTCGAATGGCCATATCCTCACAATCCACATGAGGAGGATATCCAACAGGCTCTCTGGCCAGTGAACGCTTACGCTCAAGCAACGCGTGCTCACGCACGACAGACACGCGTCCCATTGGTGCCCCAACCCAACCCCTTATCTCTTTTTTCCTTCTATCACCTTCTTTCCCAATTTCCCACTAGATGAGGACCTCAATGTTTGCCTGATTTTAAATTTAATATTTCATCTAAACCGGGAAGTAACATGTTTTGTGCCAAAAGGCTCTTACAATAATTTGAAACATAAATAAACTAAATAAACCCTAGGTCTAATTAACTAGGGTGGCCGCCCGCGTGGACGAAGCCCTACTCGTCACCGCCGCTGAGGTCGATGTAGACACGGGTCGGTGGTTGCGGCGACCTGGTGCATTGTGGCGTCGGCTCTGGCTTAGGACCCGACGCAGTATCCTGCATTGCCGAATCATCACGGAGGCCGCCTTGGGCGAGCAGCGGCCAGCGCTTGAGCTTGTTAAGGTCAGAGCTTTCCACGGGCGGTGCAATACGAGCAAGCGCCGGTGGTGTGCGCTCGGGAGAGCGAGGGAACGATGCGCGCGGCCTAAGGAGAAGAAGTTTCATGTAGCCTGGAAGTCGGCGAGGACTTCCTCGATCATTCGCCCAGCCCAGAAACGCCACCTGCCTCCACGGTTCTTCACGCCCTGAGGACGAAACGGGCCCTCCCAGTGGTTGATCCGCTCCTCCCGCTCCCCCTCGAGGATACCCATCCACGCCGGGTTGTGAGGCGCGCAGCTTGGATCGAACTTGAGGTCATTCGGTAGCCGACTCCACCTATCTAGGATGAGATCCTCCATCTCCTCGGTGTCGATGTGGGGAGCGGCGGCACGGCATGCCGCCCTCGCTCATGTGCCAGCTACCTGGCAGCCGACTGTCAGGCGGGACCATGAGCCCGTACCGACGAACTCCTCGGCGAGCTCCTTTTGGAGGTGATACGTCCAAAACGTATCTAATTTTCCGAACACTTTTGCTATTGTTTTTTCTCTAATTTCCAGAACCAGGGCTCCCCCGCCGGCCCACTGCCGTCGCTCTCGTCGTTGTGGGTCATTGTGGGAGGAGAGAAGAGCCGACTAGAAAGGCAGCGATGAGGAGAAGAGCGCGTGAGGAGAGAGTATGGTAGGGATGATCCTCCTCGGCTGCCATGGTTTTAATGCCCAGAGTGATGCACTTGCTATGTTCTCTTGGCAGAACAGCCGTCACGCCTTAAAGCCTGGCCGCTTGATCGACGTTTCGAGAGGCTGAAAGGAAGGCCATGCCTCCAACCGAGGCCATGCGCGCCGGGCAGGCGGGAAGATATTAGTGGCGTGCGGCTACTGCCACACGCCACCACAGTTCAAATACTAGTGGCGTCTGATGGCTCCCAAGTGCAGGAGATCAATTGTAGTACCTTTCAATTAGAAAAGGTTGTCGAACCCACGAGGAGCTGAAGGTATTGGTTAGTAAGATTGGTAAATAAAACAATAAAAGATGCAAGTGTTTTTGGTATTTTCAGTTGTATAGTTGCAAGCAGATAACAGATAGTAGCAAGTGAAAGCTCTCAAAGAGAGAAAGCCCAATCCTCTTATGTGGCAAAAGGAGAAGCTCAAGTAATGTGTAACTTATATGTGGCAAACGTTCCCGAGGGCGGCATGGATGATGCTAGGCATAGAGATTTATAAAACAACACATTGAATATCTTGTCAAGTTTTAATCTTCTTTGGACGGAGCCATAATTAGGTATAGCTAAATAAATAAACTACAACCCCTTATGATGGATCATGTGGCCAAGCAAATGACTGCACAAGAATTATTAAGACATAAAGTCCCACCATAGCATTACACTCTAAGGTCCCCGATACTAATATCCTCATAATATAACTTCATGACTCGGTCTCAGGTTTACGTGTCCTCCCAAGTCTCACTCAATTCATTATACTACGGTGTTCTCCTATGAGCCCATATAGGTGAAGTGTTGTGCAGTCGACGTTCGCACAACACCATCATAGAATCGCATAAAAGATAAACTCTTGACAAAATACCAACACATGTCATATATAAATCATTGCCAATTCATCCTATACACTCAGGAACATACGGGAACTACTCACAACGTGCGAACATGATGATATTCATGGCATAAGTGGTACAACACAATCTGAAATTATAACTTCACCACCAAATAATGACAAGTACTCAATCACAAACATGAATAGTAGCACAAGACAAGTATCTAGGGTATAGCAACTCTCAAACTGCGAGGGGAACGGAGTGGATCGTGTGATGATGAAGGTGATGGTGCTGGTCTTGATGGGGGTGATGATGTAGAGGCCTCCTCCCACGCCAAGGAGGAGAGGTGATGACGATGATTTCCCCCTTCTCCGGAGTTCCGGAGCGCAGGATCTGACCCTCCTCGGAGGGATCAGGAGTTTCGCCGCCGCCGCGACCTCGGATGGACTTGGAAAAATTAGGGCGTTACTTTTTGGGCGAGACGAAGGCGTCGATAAAAAGCCCCAGGCGAGGAGGTGCCCGAGGCACCTTTGGGTGGGTCCCACGCGGCCAGGTACATGGGCCGCGTGGGCCACCCCATTTGGCCCTCGTGGCTCTCCTCTCTTCGGTCTTCTTCTCTCTGCCTTTCTCCCGATGAAAAACTGACGCAGTATTTTTCCTTTTATTATTTGAGTTCCTGTAGCTCCTGAAACATTAAAGACAAGAAAAGGGGTTTTCTGCCTCCCAGAAATTAAATACCAAAAATAGGGACTTTGTATGAAAGTCCCCAAAATCATCTAAAACATGTAGAAACAATCATATAATCATGCAAATAACATTCTAGTATGATACTAAAAGTTATATAAATGATGATATAAAATGCACGTATCAACTCCCCCAAGCTTAAACCTTTACTCGTCCTCGAGTAAGTAAGGACATAGATCATTACATGCATCAATGGACTTATGGTTGATAAATAAATACGGGCATTGTATCATCATCATATTCAATTGCAAGATAAGATTAATGATCTAAAACTCATACATATGAGGGCAACATAAGTAGAACTTTAGCAATCACCCCCTTACTTTTGAAAGCAAATAACCATTGTATGTTGGACAATCGAATCATATTGTTTTTCACATGCTTTTGCACTTCATGGCAAGCATTATAATCTTTTATACTTTGCTGAAATTCAAAGACAAGATAAACTCTCATTGGATAACAAGTTCAAAAGAAGACAAATGAAAAGACAGATAGATATAAAATTGTTATCACTCTTGCTTGACTAGTAACTAGTGCAAACTTTAGTCATGGATATCTCAATCAAGTTCCCATGCTCTACACAACCTTTTTCTTACACTTGCCATGGCTAGCTGAAATTTCAGGTGCCTTCCTTTCATTCACTTTCAAGAGCATAAGTATTGAAATATCCATGATCATTAATTTGCTCAAAAGCTACTAGGTTGTAACAAGAGTGTTTTATATCATTTTCATTAAATCTTCTCAACTTCTTATCCTACAAGACTATATCTCAACCTCAAACTATTAATCCACAAGTCTTTTTACTTCTTCTATATTGAGATAATTCTATAATTGTCCAACATACTCAAGTTAATTAATTTCAAGGCAAGATGTGATTGAAATTCTAAATATGCCACGCTCATTTGCATGAGTGTTACCCATAAATCCCCAAACAAGAGAATCATGGATGACACCATACTTTAATATTCATTGATAAACCATAAGATAGGGATACATGATAATGCTCCATGAGCTCACACACGCCTAAGAGATATTGATAACTAAACGATAAAAGCAAACCACACCATGACTAGACAGATATGATAGATTGATAAAGAGAAAGACTAGATGGAACTCCCCCAAGCTTGGCGTTCCTCCAGATTCTCCTTTGCTGCAGCCTCCTCCTTCTCATATTCTTCCTCCCATTCAGCCATCTTCCATGGGAAAGGCCTTCCATCACGGAAAGATGTAGGTGGATCATTGTACCTGAGGGTGGCGGCTGCTGCAATCTTTTTGAAGCGTTCTTCATATTCGCAGTTCTGGTTCTCTGCATCCCACATGAAGCATTGGAACTTCTCCCATTGGTTGATGACGTCCTTGTACCTATCTTCCAGATCTTCAAGCCTTTTCTTGTACTCTTCAACCTTCTTCTCCAGCTCCAGGTTCATGAAGTGGTGAGCATCAAGGCTGCGGTAAACCACAGTGCCATACCTGAAGGTCTTGTCCTCTAACTCATCCAGCCTTTCCTCCACCGTGCCGGTGGCCTTGGGAGCCTTCACCTCCTCCACGAGCATCACGCCCTCCTTGAAGCACACGGTCTTCGGTGGTGTCATCACGGAGTTGAGGTAGCGGTTCACAACACCTTCTTTGGGAGAGCTCTCCCCCTCTTGGTTGGATCCGGAGCAAGACATGGCTAAAACCTGACAGGCAGAAACAACAGAAACAAAGATCGCTCGAGAACGCTCGGTGCGAGATTAGATCGGTGATACGTCCAAAACGTATCTACTTTCCCGAACACTTTTGCTATTGTTTTACCTCTAACTTGTGTGTTTTGAATACAACTAATGCGGACTAACGCTGTTTTCAGCAGAATTGCCCTGGTGTCTTGTTTTTGTGCAGAAAGTCAACTTTCGGGAAAAACACCAGAAAAGATCGCAAACCTCCTATTTTACCAGAAGACTCACGGAGCCAGAAGGGGAGGCAGAGATGGGCCACGAGTGGCCCAAACCACATGGTGGCGCGGCCTGGGGCCCACCGCGCCAGCCTATGAGGAGGGCGACTCGGGCACCTCCCCGAGTCCCCCTTTCGACTACTTAACCCTCTGACCTAAAACGCGAGGGGGTCGTCCACTTCATCCAGAAACATCACCGTACGCCGCCACCATCGCGAAACCTATTTCGGGGACCAGAAACTCCGTTCTGGCACTCCGCCGGGACGGGGAATTGGAGGAGATCATCGCCATCATCATCACCGACGCTTCTCCATCGACCATCCATGTTTCCCCCATCCATGTGTGAGTAATTCCCTGCTGTAGGCTGAGGGGGATGGTAGGGATTGGATGAGATTGTTCATGTAATAAGCTATAAGATCATTAGGGCATGGTGCCCAGTATCCGTTGTTAGTACTTATTGATGTTGTTGCAACTTGTTGAGCTTAATGCTTGTCACTAGGGCCCGAGTGCCATGATTTCAGATCTGAACATGTTATTGTTTCATAATGATATGCACTGTTTATTGATCATACCTGCAAGTTGTATACACATATTGTTGTCCGGAACCCGCGGTCCCAAAGTGACAATAATTGGGACAGCCGAGGGGAATGGCTGCGATGTGAGGATCACATGTGTTCACGGCGTGTTAATGCTTTGCTCCGGTACTTTATTAAAAGGAGTACCTTAATTACCAGTAGATTCCCTTGAGGCCCGGCTGCCACCGGCTGGTAGGACAGAAGATGTTGTACAAGTTTCTCATTGCGAGCACGTACGACTATATACGGAACACATGCCTATGTTTACTTAGTACTTGGATGCTTTATCATTATTATCTGCAATGCCTATGTCTTGATTATTATATGAGCTATCTTATCCATGCAGCGCCCGTTCATCCATCCCTATGCCTACAGTGTTTTAATCCTACTGTTTACTGCAATCACTACTGCTGTCTTATTTACTGCTGCTATTATTTCACCGCTACTACTGCTATAAAACTGTTGCTACTGATAATCTGTGTCGAGCAAGACTATTCACAGGTGCAGCTGAATTGACAACTCCGCTGTTAAGGCTCTCAAGTATTCTTTGGCTCCCCTTGTGTCGAATCAATAAATTGGGTTTTACTTCCCTCGAAGACTGTTGCGATCCCCTATACTTGTGGGTCATCAAGACTATTTTCTGGCGCCGTTGCCGGGGAGCATAGCTTTATTTGTGAGTTCACTTGTGATCTATATTGCTCGCTGAAATTTATTCATCATGGGTAAAGCTCGTGATGAGAGGGTCCGTGTATTGCCATCCACTACAAGAAAAGGTACGACACTTAGTACCTCTGCTGCTCTTGACTCACCATCTGTATTGAGTCAACTTGTTACACCACCACAATCTTCACGTGTTGGTACTACTGCTGAATCTGAAATTGCCTCTGATAATGTTGATGATGCTTCTACTGTGATTGATGAGAATATTTCATTAGGTCCACTTTTAGATGCTGCTATTGCTAAGTCTAAACAACTTGAAAATACTAGAACACCTAATGGAAGTCCTACTACTCCTGTTTATTCACCTGAGTTAAGGGATTATACTTGTGATGATGATCCTGATGAAACTTATGTGGAACTTGATGATGATTTTATTGATAAATGTAATGCTACTACTGGTGCAAGTAATATGAGAAATTTTCTTGCACAACATGCTGTTAAATACAAGTTGTCACCTGATCCTAAGTTTGCCACTTCTCCTATAAACATTAAAGATAAGGATTATGATTTTTCTCTTGATTTATCTCATATATCTATTGTTGAGAAAACTCCTTTTTGTGGCACTAAGAGTGAAAGTGCTGTAGAGCACATGAATGAGCTCTCTACTTTGAGTGGCTTATTTTCTGATGATATTAAGAAGCGTAGCTATTTGTTGCTAAGATTTTTCCTTTCTCATTAAAAGATGATGCTAAAGCTTGGTATAACAACTTGTCTCCTGGTTCTATTACTAGTCCTACTGGTTTGCTTGATGTTTTCTTTCAGAAATATTTCCCTGCTAGTGCTCAACATGATGCTTTGCAGAGAATTTATAACTTTGACCAGGAAGATGAAGAGAAACTTCCAGAGGCATGGACAAGGTTTTGCTCTCTTATCAGAGCTCGGCCTGGACATGATTTGGAAAAGCATGATCTACTTGATATATTTTACAGTGGACTAACTATTGAATCTAGAGCATATCTGGATAGTTGTGCTAGTTGTGTTTTCAGGAAAAGAACCCCTGAAGAAGCTGAAGAATTATTGGCTAAAATCAGCCAGAATTATGATGATTGGACTCTACCTGCGCCGACCCCCACACCTACACCGACACCAATATCAAAGAAGAGGGGAGGTATGATTGAATTGAATGATGAAACAATGAGGGAGGCCAAGAAGACTCTCATTGAGAAGGGTATTAAATCTGAAGATGTGAAGAACCTTCCACCTATTGAAGATTTGTGTAAGCCAATTCCTCATCCATCCATAATTGAGGTTCACTCTCTCCACAGGTTCGATGAAGGAGATATTCCCTACTCTAAACCACCTGATCAATGCTTAGATGAATTTGATAATTATGTTATTAAGCAAGATAATTTTAATATGAGAGTAGAGAATCATTTGCATGAAAACTCTCAAGCTATTAGTAAGTTGCATGATATTGTGGAGAGAACCTCCAATGATGTTAAGATGCTTATTAAACATTTCCATATGGTTCAAACTCAAATTGATCAACTCACTAAAGTGCAACAAGACATGTTAGCCAATGCTTCTAAAGAAAAATTAAAACCTGTCTATGTTAGCACTAGAAGTGGAGCTCATACTCAGGATCCTTTATATCCTGAGGGACACCCTAAAAGAATTGAACAAGATTCTCAACTAGCTGAAAATCCAGTTTCTCCTTCTAAGAAAAAGAAGAAGAAGAAACATAAAAATGTTGTAGAATCCTCTGAAACTGTTAATGATCC
Organism: Poa pratensis; assembly: GCA_947311845.1. Lineage (NCBI taxonomy): Eukaryota > Viridiplantae > Streptophyta > Magnoliopsida > Poales > Poaceae > Poa > Poa pratensis. Next base: position 83,414,443 of record CAMZMU010000063.1, on the reverse strand, counting down.
TAATAGTATATCTATCTCTGATGCTGAAACTGAAAGTGGTAATGAACTTGATAGTGATAAGGATAAAAATGATGCTCTTGATAAAGAAGTTAGTGAAAAGGAACCTGAAAAGCATACTAAAAACACAAAGTACACTAAGGAAGACTTCATTGCTAAGAAACATGGTAATGAAAGGGAACCTTGGGTTCAAAAGCAAATGCCTTTTCCAACTAAGAAACTAAAATCAAAGGAAGAAGAACATTATAATAAATTTTGTGAATGGATGAAACCCTTGTTCTTGCAAATTCCTTTGACTGATGCTATTAAATTGCCTCCTTACTCAAAGTATATGAAAGATATTGTTTCTAACAAGAGGAAAATTCCTAATGAGGAAATTTCTACTATGCTTGCTAATTATTCTTTCAATGGCAAGGTTCCTAAGAAGCTTGGAGATCCAGGTATACCAACCATCCCTTGCTCCATCAAGAATAATTATGTTAGAACTGCTTTATGTGATTTGGGAGCAGGAGTTAGTGTTATGCCTTTTTCTCTCTATAAGAGACTCTATCTTGATAAATTGATACCTACTGATATATCTTTGCAAATGGCTGATAAATCTACTGCTGTTCCTGTTGGCATTTGTGAGGATGTCCCTGTTCAAGTGGCTAACAATTGTTTAATTTTGACTGATTTTGTTGTTCTTGAAATGCCTGAAGATGATAATATGTCTATTATTCTTGGAAGACCTTTTCTAAATACTGCAGGTGCTGTTATTGATTGCAATAAAGGAAAAGTAACTTTCAATGTTAATGATAAAGAACATACTGTTTATTTCCCCAAGAAAGTTGACAAGATTTATGGAGTCAATACCATCTCCAATTTTAAAACTATCAAAGTGGGAAGTATTGATTGCCCTATATATGATCATCAAGAAGGATATCAAAACATTATGATTGGATCCATATCAATACAATACAAGGTAACATGAGTGTTTCATGATGTTTAAATCATTTGTGTCATGTAAATTTATTTGGTGCCAAGACTTGATCAACCTTGTTATCAAATGTATTTGCATACATGAAAGAGCTAAACAGCATTTCTTTCTTCAACTTTGTTTTACCTCCTGTAGTGATAATTAGGTTGCAAAAGTTTAGTTGTTTTGAATTTTAAAAATAATTTTTCTGCCCAAGTTTTATTAATTTAAATATCCAGATTTCATGCAAATTGAAAGTTTTCAAAATCTGTAAAAATTATACCATTGGTCCTATTTTTCAAAGAGCATCGTGGGAGTGCCTGGTGCTGACCAAGGGGACCCACCATGGGGTCAAACCACATGGTGGCGCGGCTGCCCCCTTGGCCGCGCCAGCCACTGAGGTGGGGCACCCTTGGCCCTCCAGCAGTTCCCCCACCTACCACTTCTTCCTCTTGCATCACTCAGCTCGTTTTTCTCTCTCACACTCGAGTTTTTGCTGTTCTTCCTCGCGATTTCGATCTCTTTGTTCAGCCCATCTCAGCTGCTGAGATTTGGGGCATTGCTCTCAGGTATGTGACTCCTCCATGTATCCAAGTAGAATTTTGTTTAGTAAGTATACCTTGAGTATTTTGCTGCTGTAGGTGACTTGTTAAGTGAGTATGCATGCTTGTTCTATGTTGAAATTATTAGTTTTGATGCATGTTTAGTCCTCTAGCAAGTTCATATAGTAGTTCCCCTCATTTGTATGTCTCAAAATCATTTTTTATAATGTTTGTTAAAAAATTCAGAAAAGGAAAATGCATAACCACACCTTTGGGGAGGTGTTTGAAAGGGATTCTCAGAGAGCAAGAAGGCCTTTGAGGGCATCTACTCGAGTTAGGCGTTCCTATGATGAGGATGTCATTGCACCGAACATTGGAGATGGAGGGGATGACCAAATCCCAAATGCTTCATCCTTTCCATGCATGGAGTTTTTGCGTAATGCAGGGTTGCTTGATGACTTCATGTTCCTTATCCAGAGAGTTGGCCTAACCACTTATATGCAGGATGAGGGCGACCAACATTATTGGCTCACCAAAACTTTTGTTGAGAGTTTTAAATTTGTGAATTCATCTTATGCGCCTACTGTCCAATTTAAGATTTATGACAGGCCTGTTACAATGGACTTGGGAGACTTTTGTGCTGCCATAGATATTGCTCCTATAGGTACAGCGAAGAAGATTGCAGGGAACACCAAAGACTTTGTGGAACTTTACCGAGGAGTGACCAACGACGATGACCGCATCGCTCAGCGCGGCAAGATAAGGAACATCCAATTCCCTGCCATTAGATATTTCGTTTATTATCTTGCTACTAGCATTCTTGGTAGGGAAAACACCAGTAACATTTCTAATTATCATCTTGCTTTTCTTGCTGCTGCACTTAATGGTAACACTGCTTACAACCTTGGTGCCCTTATTGCTCGCCGTTTGGCTGCTAGTGGACCTATTTATGGAGGAATTGTTGCTTCACGAGTTATCGCATATCTAGGTCTTTCCGTTAGTCCTAATGATGAGAAGCTAACCCCTTTCAGACTTGATATTTCTGCTATGAAAGGCCATCAGTTTGTCACACCTAATTCTCATTTAGGAAACATTGTTTACAAAGTTTTATTTACTAACGGGGATGAATATGAAGTGCCTTTGCCCCAGGCCGATCTGTTCCCTATACACAGGAGACCGTGGTCGTACTCCAAGGAGGCGTTGGAGGAGCAGCTTAGAGTGCGAGGCTTTCACCAGCAGCACCAGGAGGAGGGAGAAGCACCTGATGATGGCTACACCGTCACTTACCTTGGAGCGTCATCCAGCTCTTACCAGGACGAGGGCCCTTCCTCGTCGTACTATGGAGGCGCCACTTCCTGGGCACCATGGGGTTGATCTCCACTTAGGCCAAAAGCCTAAGCTTGGGGGGAGGTATATCGACATCTCACTCATTTACATATCATATCTTGTCGATACTTTGTATATCCATGTTGCAGTTTTCTTTCTTTCTTTTTAATTGTTTACCTTTTATTGCTGCATTCCAAAACACAAAAAGACCAAAAATATTTCTGTTGTTTCTCTTCATTTGTTTCTTTAAGTTTCAGTATTAGTTTGCTTAGTTTTAAAATTCGGTTTGTTATTCAAAAATCCAAAAATATTTTGCTTTATTGTTTGTTTCTTTTTGCTCTTGTTTCAAAAACTCGAAAACCCAAAAATATTTGTTGTTTCTTTTTGGTTTTGTATAGTGTTTTCAGAGTTGGACAGCCATCCGTGACTCCGATGGAGCTTGGTTTTCATTCTTATCATTCGAAGCAACACAAGTGAAAAAGCAATAAGGATGATCTACAACAACTCGAGTTGGGGTGAGAGGCTGGTATGAACTCTATTTGTTTTCATTTTTGTACATATACTCATCTATGTGAGCATGCTTAGTTGGTTCATGTGAGGTATATGTCATTTAGTGGATGCTTAGTAGTTCTTGTTCTCTCATGATCGGTCCCAATTTATTAATAGTGGTAGCATGTTATGTTGATGTTTGCTTGCATTGTTCTATTCATAGAGGGTATGACATTGTGGTATCCTCCTCTGAATAATTCATTCGAATTGACTTGGCACATGCTCATGCATGCGTATGACTGAAAAACAAAAGTCAATTAAGCCTTGATGATTTATTTTGACTCAGAGTTCTTGTATCACTTTTATGCTCAATTAATTTCATTTTGTCGCAAGCATGATTATGACGGTTATTGCTCTCTTGATTGTCGCTTCCCAGTCTATTGCTAGCCTTCACTTGTACTGAGCGGGAATGCTGCTCGTGCTTCCAAAACCATGAAAACCAAGTTATTCCAAAGTGTCCACCATAAATACCTATGCATGGCATTTCGAACCATTCAAGTAAATTTTCATGTGCTACCTTTAAAACCTTCAAAGTACTTCTCAATTTGTGTCAATGTTTTATAGCTCATGAGGAAGTATGTGGTGTTTTATCTTTCAATCTTGTCATTCAGACTTTCACCAATGGACTAGTGGCATATACATCCGCTTATCCAATAATTTTGCAAAAAGAGCTGGCAACGGGGTGCCCAGTCCCAATTAATTATAACTTTCATCAATAATTCTCTTCACATGTTTTGCCCTGATTTATCAGTAAGCAACTTAATTTGCAAATAGACACTCCTCCATGGTATGTGAATGTTGGAAGGCACCCGAGGATTCGGTTAGCCATGGCTTGTGCAAGCAAAGGTTGGGGGGAGTGTCACCCATAATGAAACTAAAATACATGTGTAAACAAAAGAGAAGAGGGATGATCTACCTTGCTGGTAGAAATAACGTCCTTCATGGGAGCCGCTCTTGAAAGTCTGGTTGACAAGGGGGTTAGAGTACCCACTACCATTCGTTGACAACAACAAACACTTCCCAAAACAATTTTGCTTCTGTTTTAAAAATAAAAAGCTCTAGCACATGATAATCCCTGCTTCCCTCTGCGAAGGGCCAATCTTTTACTTTCATGTTGAGTCACCATCCTTTCTTTGAGCACTTTCTCGAGAGCATAGTTGTCATTCTTAGTGTAATGTGCTTGTCCCAGAATGTGGTTAACTGTGATATAACTTTGATGCTTTTATCTTTGATATCTTTGATTCTAGTCTTCCCATGAACTTCAGAGGTGCCTGGGCATTTATGTTTTGCTGTACAAAAACGGGCAAGCGAGATACCATCTTATCATATCCTATTATGAGCATTACAATCTTGTGAATTAATATGTTTCATGTTTGTCGCTATTAGTATGTTGGTATCTTTTCATAGTTTACATGCCTATTGAGTGACATTATTTGCATTTGCCTCATCTTGAATTGCCTAAGCATTTGTTCATATAGTGAGAATATATGCATCATATGAAGCAAATGTGTTCGTGAAAGTCTTTTATCGCACTCAGTTGTTAACTGAATTGCTTGAGGACAAGCAATAAGCTAAGCTTGGGGGGAGTTGATACGTCCAAAACGTATCTACTTTCCCGAACACTTTTGCTATTGTTTTACCTCTAACTTGTGTGTTTTGAATACAACTAATGCGGACTAACGCTGTTTTCAGCAGAATTGCCCTGGTGTCTTGTTTTTGTGCAGAAAGTCAACTTTCGGGAAAAACACCAGAAAAGATCGCAAACCTCCTATTTTACCAGAAGACTCACGGAGCCAGAAGGGGAGGCGAGATGGGCCACGAGTGGCCCAAACCACATGGTGGCGCGGCCTGGGGCCCACCGCGCCAGCCATGAGGAGGGCGACTCGGGCACCTCCCCGAGTCCCCCTTTCGACTACTTAACCCTCTCTGACCTAAAACGCGAGGGGGTCGTCCACTTCATCCAGAAACATCACCGTACGCCGCCACCATCGCGAAACCTATTTCGGGGACCAGAAACTCCGTTCTGGCACTCCGCCGGGACGGGGAATTGGAGGAGATCATCGCCATCATCATCACCGACGCTTCTCCATCGACCATCCATGTTTCCCCCATCCATGTGTGAGTAATTCCCTGCTGTAGGCTGAGGGGGATGGTAGGGATTGGATGAGATTGTTCATGTAATAAGCTATAAGATCATTAGGGCATGGTGCCCAGTATCCGTTGTTAGTACTTATTGATGTTGTTGCAACTTGTTGAGCTTAATGCTTGTCACTAGGGCCCGAGTGCCATGATTTCAGATCTGAACATGTTATTGTTTCATAATGATATGCACTGTTTATTGATCATACCTGCAAGTTGTATACACATATTGTTGTCCGGAACCCGCGGTCCCAAAGTGACAATAATTGGGACAGCCGAGGGGAATGGCTGCGATGTGAGGATCACATGTGTTCACGGCGTGTTAATGCTTTGCTCCGGTACTTTATTAAAAGGAGTACCTTAATTACCAGTAGATTCCCTTGAGGCCCGGCTGCCACCGGCTGGTAGGACAGAAGATGTTGTACAAGTTTCTCATTGCGAGCACGTACGACTATATACGGAACACATGCCTATGTTTACTTAGTACTTGGATGCTTTATCATTATTATCTGCAATGCCTATGTCTTGATTATTATATGAGCTATCTTATCCATGCAGCGCCCGTTCATCCATCCCTATGCCTACAGTGTTTTAATCCTACTGTTTACTGCAATCACTACTGCTGTCTTATTTACTGCTGCTATTATTTCACCGCTACTACTGCTATAAAACTGTTGCTACTGATAATCTGTGTCGAGCAAGACTATTCACAGGTGCAGCTGAATTGACAACTCCGCTGTTAAGGCTCTCAAGTATTCTTTGGCTCCCCTTGTGTCGAATCAATAAATTGGGTTTTACTTCCCTCGAAGACTGTTGCGATCCCCTATACTTGTGGGTCATCAATCGGCAGAAAGGAGTATATATGAGGGTTTTTAGGTCAAGACGAAGCGTCGGATCGAAAACGAGACGAAAAGGGACTCCGAGGTGGAAAAGGGACAGCCCCACGCGGCCAGGTACATGGGCCGCGTGGGCCCCTCTCTTTCCTCCCTCGGGTCTCCGTTTCGTCCAGTTTTCTTGTCCCACACGTTAATTTCCATAAGAAATGACTTCCGTAAAATATTATGCAGTTCCGAGAAACTTTCCAACAGTAAGTTACCTTCTATTGTTTTGGGGTTTCTGAAACTGCACGGTTTCTCTCAATTACCTCTTCCGGTGTTTGTAAATTCAACTCCTCCACCCTTCCGATGAAGCTCTTTCCTGCAATATAAGGTTTAAGGCTGTAACAGACCGATTTTCAGAGTTTAAAAAAAAAAAACTTTTATCTAAAAACGAGGACTAGAAAATTTCGTTTTGTTACTTAAAACTTAATTCGATTTTTTCATAGACATGAAGCTTCAAAATGAATTAACACCGAGTTTTATAAATCTTTTTTTTATTTGTCCTTCAAGTTGGATCTTTTTTTTCTCGGCTTCAGCATATTAAAATATTCTTCCCTAAATTAGATTCAGTTTTCATAATTTCATTTCGTATTTTTCGGAGCTTTATGCATTTTCTAGATTTTCCTAAACAGGAAAATCTATTTCTTTTATCTCTTATTTCGTTCTATCTAAAATCCTAATTGGATTTGGTCCTCCAGCTAATCACACGTATGTACATTTAGGTTGTAGCCATGCGTATATATGCCAATACTTCATCGGTTAATTTCTTTCCTTCCTTATTATTTCATCATGTCCTTCTCTCTAGAATCCCATTGGGCACACGCATGTACATGCAAGTTTGGCTGTTGGCCTAAGGCATGCAAGATACTAGCACGCACTGGCTGACTAGCACACCTATCTAATTGGTCCATCGATCCATTCCTTGTACCGTTTTCATTTTCCTTTCTTTTTTTTCCTACCGATGCAACAGACCAAGCCCAGCTAGCAAGCCTCGGTTGTTCGTCTCCCGCACGTACCGGACAAAGTCCCAGCTCAGCTGAGACGAAGCCTGGCGCTGTATCCTCTTCCTCTCCCTGCACGCAGTAACGCAGCCAGCCAGAGAAACGGCAGCTCGCACCTAAAACTGCCGCATCAATTCTATTTACTCCGGCGTTTATTTTTCCAGTCAATTGGCGTGTGAAGAACGTCGCACTGCTTCACGCACCCAGGCGAAACGCCAGTGAGCCAAGCGTCGCTCTGCGTCCTCGCCCCTGCCTATCTAGAGCACCCAACCGATACCTTCTTGCTCTTATTTTCCATCTCGAGCCACCAGTACAAACCATAGCTCGCCCCACGATCCAATCTGGTGGAGCTCCGATCCAGACCATCTGGACGCCGCCCGCATTCCCAGCGACTCCGGCAACGCCATGACGAACTGTCGCGCTAGAATGACTATGAGGAGCAGAAGAACCGATTCAGGCGACCAGAAGCTGGATTCGTTGATCACAGCCAACGAATTTTGCGACCACATCTGCTGTGTTCATCGACTTCGTCGGATGAATTCATCGCGTATGGTGAGAATCAGATCGATTACTTTTCATCGTAATCTCATATCATGTAGAACTACTTCCTAGGCAATCTTTTACTGCTCATATGTTCCATTGTTCGCACAAACTCTTGACCATGCCATCCAATGTCGACGTGGTTATGCCATCCCAATTTCCAGCACAATTCTTTGAAATCCTTTCGCGTCAGTTTGTGGAAATCATCTTTAGGAGTCCAGAGGAGAAGACGGTTCTTCAATCCGACCATCAGAGGGAAAACGCCATTGATGCCAATTCGTCAAAGACCAACATCAACATTGTCTTTTCATTTCATATCTTGTTGATCTGTAGGTTTCGTAGAGTTGACCCTAGAAACCATATGGTGGAATTTTATTTATATCTAGTGGGTAGAAATTAAGCTAGTTCTTATATATTTCAATTTAGGTCAAATTCAAATGTTATTTAAATTGTGTGCTTGATTTTGTGTGTGATTTATCTTGCCTAGATGTATCACATGTATAGGAGTTCTCTGTAATTTGCATGTATTTATTTGGTGATATGTTGAGATGGGCATTTGTATTTAAATAGCAGTTTGTGTTTTATTATTATAATTAGAATTGCTTGCGTTATGTTGTAATTGTAGATTGGTTTTGGTATTGTTTAGCAATATATGTGTTGCTGATGCATGTTTATTTCTGTTATTCATATGTTGCTTGTTACTACTAGTTTTTCTAGTTAATGCATGTCTAGCTAAGTTTTGCTTAATAATAGTTTATTACTTGTTTAGCATTTTGTTCAATCATGGCTTGTTAATATTTCTTTGTCTGGTTTATGCATGTTTAGCTAAGTTTTGTTTACTAATAGTTTATTACTTGTTTGGTGTTGTGAAGTAAGTTGGTACTGTATACGAGAGGTGTCGTTTGGTTCCTATTGTTTATTTAGTAGCTCATGCATGTACTTAGTTGTTGTATCAATGTTATAAGTATCTTATTGTGCTCTTACATGTGTATTGTTTGTGTAGTTTATTATTCATGCTTAGTTATCTTTGTATCTTGTGTACCATGTGTTGCATATGATGTTTAGTTCAATTTATTCTAGTCGCATATATTTGTGCTAGCATGTATGTTAATGTCTTGCATGTATGTATAGCTACAAAGGATCTAACTTATCACATTTGATTGCTCAGTTCTTTGTGTTAAGTTTATTAATGTTTAGATTATTTTCATGTTAGCATTGCATGTTATACAATGTTTTGCCTCTATGTATGCAAGCATAGTATTACTTGTTGACTAGATAATATTATGTTTTGGTCGGTTGTTCGGTTCTTGATGTGTATAGTATCTAATACATGTACGTTACCTTATTCGTGTGTTACTTTTTGTAGTACATCATCTTGTGCTTACGGTAGTTCGTATGTCGGGTTAGAGTGCATGATAGTGCCATATCTTTGTATATACTTGTATGTTTTGTTATCTCACATTGGTATTGTTATGCTTGATCGTTATTTGGTACCATATTATAGTATCTCTCAAATCTAAGTCTTGTATCTCCTTCATGATTAGTCATATAGTGTTATGTTATAACCTTGCTTAGTATATATTATGCTTTGTTTGCTATATCCTTGTAATGATATTCTTGTTTAGGCTATAATGTCCTTAGTACTTTACACATGCAATCTTATGATTGTCATGGAAGGTATTTGAGTTGTTAAGTACAATTAGCATATCCTAGTTTGATATATTGCTATGACATTATTCATATGTTTTAGATATATATAGTAAATCATGTTTAGCTCTGGGATTATGATTGCTGAGGTATAGCTATGGTAATATTTATTTATCGTTTATGTTAACCTTATGTGTTGTGGTGTATAGCTATATAATTCTTGTAGAGCATGTTTCCCAACTATAGCTTGCAATGGTTGTTGTTTTATGATGAGGGTGTTTAGCTTAGCTTTTGTATTACTTGTATGTTTATGTTAGCATGCTAGATAATCCTAGGCTCCTAGCTACTGTTTATACCACTAGTATGATAGGTATTGTTTGATGATGGCAAACTAGTATGATATGGTTCGTTGCTATGTCTTGTTTACATGTTGCTAATAATCTAGTTATGCTACTATATGTTATTTGAGTTTATCGGGTAACAGGGGTACGACCAACCATGCTATAACTCCTATATCGGGTTTGCAGACAGTTAGATGTAGTAAGATCTATATGTATCTCTTATAACGACATTCTATTCTGATAATCTATCCCATCATCCTATCCATGCCATTCGATTCATATTCGAGATGCCACAACTCACTTCCACATTTCTATCTGAGTTGTTCTATCCTATTCTTCAACTACTACTCCATTCTCATTTGTATTTCATTTGTATTTGGTAACTATTGTTTTGGTATTTATTTTGTTGCCATTTACTATCGTTACGACGAGTAGGGAGTGACGTGGTTGGACGTGGATATGATCAGCTTATTGAAGAACTTGGATATAATCAGCTTATTGAAGAATGTGGATATAATCAGCTTACTGAAGAAGAAGATGATTCATCAACAAAGGCATGCCCCCCCCCTCTCTGTTTTTATCCTATGTTTTTAAAACGGGCATTATTTATTGTTTTAAAATTATGCATGCTATTTTCAATTTACTGGCGTGTCGATTGACACACCAGCCTGATCCGCTTGTCGCCTTATATACTTGATACCCTGAGTAGAAATTATATAGTAATCCTGTAGAGTAGAAATGCTTAGCCATGCTTAATATCGAGTAGGATATCTTTATCTTGCCTCTTTGGAGGAATTGGTTGACCCTTGGGTCACAAACATCTTTCTGAACTTGATGAGCTCGTTGAGCTTGGCTGATAAGCCGTTGTTGCTTCCTCTACTCTACCTTCTACTCTGGGTGAAACTTACCATCTAAACATTGGCGCGGGCGACTGCTGGATCAACAATGAAGGAGCGATTGGCTGCCCTTCACAAGCTGAAGGGGGCAATCCGTCGTCCGTGCCGCATAAGGGCCTAATAAGTCTCGGATTTGAAGATTGTGACCACCGTACAACCACATGCTAATGGGCTCTGGCTGGGTCAAGTAAGTTAGTCAGCCTTTGGTGTCGATGTCGCCGTACCGCAGATGGGGTGTCTGCCTACGGAGAACCTTCGGCACAGATGGGGGGACCGGTTTGGGGACGTACTCTCAGTTCCGGCGCCATACCCGGTGGGCATGTCACATCTTTGGGGATCTAGCTAAAAGACCTTGTCACGAATTCTCTATTGCTATGCTAGCGACGGCTGGTTGCAATTAGACGAGTTTGTGACGTGTGGTGAAAGTGTACCACCTCTGCAGAGTGTAAAACTATTCGAATAGCCGTGTCCACGGTCATGGACGACACATGAATCTTTCTTGACATACAGGAACCCTGTTTTGCTACTTCCCTCTACCCCTATTCTGGAATCTTATGGAGAACGTGAGGTGTCGAGGACACTCACGATGTTGAGAAACATTACACTGAATACAAAATCTGTTTTCATCTAAAATTGTTTTTATCAAAACTATTATGGTATTGCAAATAAAATTGGCTTTTATGCAAAAGAACCATACAACCTTCATTTGAAGCCACATGTAGCTATTATAGGTCTTGCATGAGGGGGCACGCTGAGTACATTATTATGTACTCATCGCATTGCTTTGTTGATTATTCAGAGCACGACCAAGAAGGAGAAGACTACGACAACAACGACGACGCTTAGGAGTGAGGCCTCGTGGACTACATCGACTGCCTGTGGCTAGATGGAGTCACTTCGCGTTTATATTTCCGCTGAGCTTTCTGATTGTAACAAATGTCACAAGACATTTCGCTATTGCTATTCAAACTATGTAACTGTACTTTTTGTACGTTCTGCAATGGTATCATTTCGCTGTGTTGTCAACATTGATCTTGGGATTGACATGATTACACAGGAGGTCTGGAAGTGTAATTCCGGTCCTCACAAAGGCGTTGTCCATTGACTACATGAGGTTTACCTTTCATGTCACCGTGAAGACGGATAGCTCCTGAACGGTACACCTCCTGTATCACTAATGGTCCCTGCCACTTTGAAGCTAGCTTCCCTGCAGAAAACTTGAAACGAGAGTTGTATAATAAAACTTGATCACCTACTTTGAATTCCTTTTTCTTAATTTTCTTGTCATGCCAAATCTTAACCTTTTCTTTAAACATCCTGGCACTTTCATTAGTTTCATTTCTCCATTCGTCAAGTAGGTTTAGGTCAAGAATTCTCTTTTCTCCCGCAGTTTTAAAATCAAAGTTCAGTTGTTTAATAGCCCATCTAGCTTTATGTTCTAGTTCAACAGGTAAGTGACAAGCTTTTCCATAAACCATTTTATAAGGAGACATTCCCATAGGATTTTTAAAAGCAGTTCTATAAGCCCACAAAGCATCATTAATCTTAATTGGCCAATCAGATCTAGACTTATTCACTGTCTTTTCCAAAATGAGTTTAATTTCCCTATTGTTTAATTCAACTTGCCCACTTGTTTGAGGATGATAAGGAGATGCAATTCTATGGTTAACATCATATTTTGCCAAAGTTTTTCTAAGAACACCATGCAAGAAATGAAAACCACCATCAGTAATTAAGAACCTAGGAACACCAAACCTGGGGAAAATGATGTCCTTGAGCATCTTCATTGCTGTGGCATGATCTGCACTTTTGGTTGGAATTGCTTCCACCCACTTTGTAACATAGTCAACTGCAACCAAAATGTGAGTATGCTTTGTCTTTGATTCTGGGAAAGGACCCATAAAGTCAAAACCCCACACATCAAATGGTTCAAGTGGCAATGAATAATTCATAGGCATTTCATTCCTCCTACCAATGTTTCCTACTCTTTGACATTTATCACAAGATTTAACATATTCAGCACAGTCCTTAAATAAGGTAGGCCAATAGAAACCAAATTGTAATACCTTTGCTCCTGTGCGATCTCCTGCATGATGCCCTCCATAGGGACTATCATGACAATCTCTTATAATAGCCTGTTGTTCATGCTCAGGTACACAACGTCTAATAATACCATCCACACTTTTCTTATAGAGGAAAGGATCATCCCAAAAATAATGTCTAAGATCATAAAAGAATTTCTTTCTTTGTTGAGAAGTAAAGTGTGGAGGCAAAACTTTACCAACAATAAAATTTGCATAGTTGGCAAACCAAGGAGATGCAACTTTAGCACTAGAAACATTAACTATTGCAAGTTGTTCATTAACAAAGCTATCATTAATAGGAATAGGATCATCAGGTATGTTTTCCATCCTAGAGAGATGATCAGCAACTTGATTATCCTCCCCTTTCCTATCAACAATATGTAAATCAAAATCTTGCAATAAAAGTACCAATCTTATCAGTCTAGGCTTAGCATCTTTCTTATTCATCAAGTATTTAATAGCAGAATGATCAGTATGTATTGTGACTTTTGAATCAGTGATATAAGGTCTAAACTTGTCACAAGCAAACAGTAATGCTAAAAATTCTTTCTCAGTTGTAGCATAATTCTTTTGAGCAGCATCAAGTGTTCTACTAGCATAATAAATAACATTCAGTTTCTTATCAACACGTTGGCCCAAAACAGCCCCAACTGCATAATCACTAGCATCACACATAATTTCAAAAGGCAAGTTCCAATCAGGAGGTTGAATAATGGGAGCAGTGATTAAAGCATTCTTCAAAATATTAAAGGACTCAATGCAATCATCATTAAAAGAGAAAGGAACATCCTTTTGCAGAAGATTGGTTAGAGGTTTCGATATTTTGGAGAAATCCTTAATGAACCTACGGTAAAAACCTGCATGCCCAAGAAAACTTCTTATACCTTTGAGGTCCCTTGGATATGGTAGTTTTTCAATAGCTTCAATCTTTGCTGGATCAACTTCTATTCCTTCTACAGAAATCTTATGCCCAAGAACTATACCTTCAGTGACCATGAAGTGACACTTCTCCCAATTAAGAACCAAGTTTTGGTCTTCACAACGCTGTAAAACTTTGTTAAGGTTGAACAAGCAATTATCGAAGGAAGTACCATACACAGAAAAATCATCCATAAAAACCTCCATTATCTTTTCAATATAATCAGCAAATATAGCATTCATGCATCTTTGAAAAGTAGCAGGGGCATTACATAAACCGAATGGCATTCTCCTGTAAGCAAAAGTACCATATGGGCAAGTAAAAGTGGTCTTTTCTTGATCATCCTTATGGACAGGAATTTGCGAGAAACCTGAATAACCATCTAGATAGCAAAAGTGAGAGTGTTTAGACAACCTTTCTAGCATTTGATCAATATATGGCAATGGATAATGATCTTTTCGAGTTGCTTTATTCAATTTTCTGAAATCAATAACCATCCTATAACCAACTACAGTACGTTGAGCCACAAGTTCATCCTTTTCATTTGGAACAACAGTCATTCCACCCTTTTTAGGAACACAATGAACAGGACTAACCCACTTACTGTCAGCTATAGGATAAATAATACCAGCTTCAATAAGTCTTATTACCTCTTTCCTTACCACTTCTTTCATTTTTGGATGGAGGCGGCGTTGAAAATCAACAACAGGTTTTGCATCTTTGTAGCGTACCTGCACTTAAAATATGGCAAGGTACCTGTGTATAGTGCAAACCCCGGATCGTTTCATTCACTTCTCCCACATTGATGTGGTTCACATATCCTTTATCAAAAGGATTGGGTTTGGCAGCTGCTTCAGCTCCTTTCTTTTCTGGGCATTCATTGGCATAATGGCCCTTGTTGTTGCACTTGTAGCAAAGCACTTGGCTGATATCTTTCTTGGGTTCAGGGTTTGGACGGTGCTGTCCACTGTTATGATTGTGGCCAGCATGTCCATTTCCCTTGTGGCCTCCATTGTGATTGTGACTATGTGGTTTGTGACCATTGTTCCCATCATGAGCAAAATGTTTCTTGAAAGAAGGTTCGGGATGATACTTGTTCGATCTCATCTTCCTTTTCCTGTTTTCAGCCTTCTTCATGCTATCTTCTAGTGTGATGGCTTGGTCAAGGAGTGCTTGATAGTCTGGAGCATATGCCACAGTCAAGGGAATCTTCAGGTCATCACTTAGCCCTTTGAGGAATTTTGCCTTCCTCTTCACATCAGTATCAATGTCTTCAGGAGCATAACGGGACAGGGCATGAAAGTCATCCATGTACTCCTTAAGACTTCTATTCCCCTGACGCAGATTGCGGAACTCTTCCTGTTTCAGATTCATAACGCCTGTGGAGATATGAGCATTACGAAATCCTTCCTTGAAATCCTCCCAAGTCAAAGTGTCCAATGGGTGAGTAATTTGATAAGTTTCCCACCATTGGGCAGCAGGTCCTTCAAGCAGATGTGCTGTGAACCTAATTTTCTCAGCATCTTCACATTCAGCTGTCACCAGATCCTTTTGCACAGAACGCAGCCAGTCATCAGCCACAATTGGGTCAGTTGTAGTTGAGAACTTGTTTGGCCTAAGCCTAAGGAACCTGGCCAGTCTGTCCACTTGGGAGGGGGTGGTGGTGGTGGTCCATGTTGATTTGCCATGAATTGAGCCATCATGGTCATCAGTTGAGTCTGGGCAGCCATCATCTGTTGCATCATAGCTTCGTTGTTGTTGTTGTTGTTGTTTTCAGGTGCACGACGGGGAGGCATCTGTGGTTTAAGCATAGATGAGCAAAAGATAGACAGATCTAGGAGAAATATTCCTACCCATACAAGCAATTTGACACAATCAACCACACATGATAAAAAAACTCACCAACTTTTGGGAAAACCAAACTAGTCGTTTTTGGACCGAAGTATGCCTAGGATATGGGGAAACAATATGATAGTACTGCCATACCACAATTTGATAGGTCAATACATCAACATGGTTTATTTATTCTAATACATAAGGGGATCTATTCTATCTCCTTCTTGTGCATCGAGTTCCTCCTCTATTTCCTTGAGTTCATCAAGATATTTCTGAGTGTTGTGGAGTCTAAATCGAAGTCTTCTTTCAAGGTTCTCGATGGCCTCCCATGCTGCACTTCTTGCTGAATCAAAGAATGATGTTCGAATTATTGGGTTTGTGAACATGCAGCAACCTTTGGTCTTGTGGTCATCGTCTTTGTTCTTGTATAGATGGAGTTGCACCCACCAGTACTCTTGACCTTCACCCATGAAGGGAAATCCTTTGTAGACTGCTGCTCCTTCAAGTCCCATACTCAACATGAGCTCCTTCAAAGCTTTTGGAAACTCAGTCTCACATTCCAAGGTCATGGTCATTGCTGGACCTTTCTTGAGTGATTCCAGGAGGCGGGACATCTATAAATAAGAGAAGGCATTTAGAACGCGAATAGCTAAGAAGTTACAAGAATGATATCAAAAAGTTTTAGACAAAGAGCAAATAAATTTTTGTCCTATGGGCTTTCTTATTTCTAAGAAGACTTAGGGTTTCGAACCTACAGGCAACACAGTGCTCTGATACCATCTGTAGCGTACCTGCACTTAAAATATGGCAAGGTACCTGTGTATAGTGCAAACCCCGGATCGTTTCATTTGCACACACAGTTTAAGATGTAGTATCACAACAAAGTATCATTATTACATCGAATGATCCAGACTTGGTAAAATATTCATTACAGCTTGCATAGCATATGGCTAGCTTGAAAGAGTAAAGCAGCGTAAATAATAATCTTCATGGAGTCCTCATCCTTTGCATGTGCCACAGGCGAAAACATGTTGGTTGCAGACTCGAAACCTTAACGAAACTCACTCGTCGTCAGAACAATCTGCAACAAAATAAAATTTTGCAACAGAGTGGGTCAGATACCATTAAAAATGGATCTGGCAAGTGACACTATGTGGACACTTAATGGAATAACTCTAATAACCTATATGCATATTTGGCTGGTGGAGTTTCAAGGCTGTTTTGCATAAACGCCAATTTTTCCTATCTCTTATAAAACATTTTCTTTTGTCAAAACAGGTATGGCATGAAAACCACCCTCTTGTCTACCTTTCAACCTCCAAAATTTTAATTTAAGAAATTGGAATGTCGGGAGCCTCCGTTGTCGTCCTTGATCAGCTGCTCAAATTGTCCGTAACCGGGGACACGGCTAAGTACTTAGATTTAACTCTCGGGAGGTTGTGCACTTTCACCACGAGACCCAACAAACCCAAACTATCCTCAAGCACTCAATTTGTGCTAAGGAAAAGGAGAGAGTTGAGACGAGACCTTTGGGAAACAGTCCCCTGTTCCTCTGGGCAGACCCATACAAACATTCATTCGCTGAGACCTGACGGAATCAGGTTCCTATAACTTAGTCAAGGCAGAGCCATAATACCAAGTGGCTGCACTGGAAGCATCTTCACTTAGAGAAAACTTTGGTCCCTTTATTCCTGGGTGGCAACCACAAGTGACCATCCCTTAGAGGTCACCCCTAAGAGATGACACTCAACCTTTCCATCATCTTTTCAAAACCAAGTCCACCCAGGTGGTAAATTACTTAGTAGAATTAAACTTTAAAGAAAACACATTTGCATAGCATCAAATAATCTACTAAGTTATCACAGGGGTTCTAGACACAACTAGTGTAAAGGTATGGTGGGTTGAGCATATAGCAATAATACTATCCAACACATGTATTTAAAGAAATACTCTAGGTAATGCATATAAAAATACTTAGGAAATTTATGGGGGTGTGCCACTTGCCTTGGCAAACAGAAGTGTAGAAGTAGCAGTTGCAACCACCTTCGTCTCTCTCCGAAATTTCTAACACATCAAACAATACACCATAAATATGCAGCCAAACAACATTTAAGAAAATATGACATGCATGAGATCCAGAATGATTTATGATGTGAAAGACATACAGAACACAATAAGGATAAGACATGAAACAACTTATTCCAAAAAGGCTAAGGCAAGGTAAAGGTTGGGTAGACACAACAATGCTAAAACAACAACTTGAAAGGTTGTAAGGCTACTCTAAGTCTTCATAATTTTGGTCTTCAAATAACCTTCAACTCCTTTGTAGCTTCGTTGACCTTCAATGGTATTCAATTAGCACTCTAGGGACTTAATCATAACACAAAGAACTTGGTCTATGTCCAAAGTGAGACAATAATAGAAGGAAAGAAGATAGAAAGAAGTAGTTGGTCTTCAAAAAAAATTCTCCTTGTTTCCTTGTAGTTTTACTTGATGCGATGACTTCATTGCACTTGTGGACTTGTTGATTCTGAAGACTTGATGATGTTGGCAGAAGATTGATCTTGAATATAACTTAGCCACCATGAAGTTTAGGAGAAGAAGTAAGAAAGAGAGAAAGGGGAGAAAGACTTAGAAAATGTAGCTGGTTGGTCTTCATGAACTTTCTCTTGATTTCTTCTAAGTACTTTTCTTCTTGGAGATGTTCCTGAGTCTTGTCTTCTTGGCTAAGTCCTTCTTTGGTTCTTGATTGTTTCCACTAATTTCTAACTTAGTGGTTTTAACTAGAGGGGTCAAAAGAGCTAACATTCATCCTCAAAATTTCTAAGAAGATGCATGCCATGCTTATGTAAATGCTCTAAGGAAATGCAAGCAAACAAGATGGTCCAAAAATGACTAAGGACTAAAGGTCAAACAATAAGTCCAAATAATTTCTAAGGAAAAGTAAACAAAACATAGTTGCTAAATTTTCTAAGGGAAATATATTAAAACAATAGTTGATAAAATTTCTAAGGACAAACATATCACTTAGGAAAATATTATAAAACAACTAAGTTTTCAAGAGGCTAAATTTTTCTAAGGAAAAGATCTAGTATTAATAAGATGTTGAAAATTTCTAAGGAAAAGTGTTGCCAAATTTATTTATCAAAAATTTCTAAGGAAGGAAAGAAATACTTTATTTGGAGAGGCAGAATATTTCTAAGTAAGTCATTTTATTAGTCGAAAATATGAAGAAAATTAATTTTAATCAATTTTAATTATTAAAATAACACCTAAAAAGCATTTAATCAATATTAATTACAAAAATCATAGAAACTATTTTTACAAAAATAGTAGAGTATTCCTAAGGCCAGAACTTAGACATACAAATTTATAGCAAAAGAGTTTGATCAAAAATCTATTTTTAAAATCAAGTTATATTCCAAATACTATTTAAGCCACTTTTTAAATTAAACAAAATTAATTAGGCAAAACATAAAATTAATCTCGCCAAAAGTTTCTACACATCGAGAGCTTTCCAAAAATATAAAATTTGTAAAATTTGGCTAAGCCAATAAAAATTAATGATAGATCTAAGTTCCAGGGATGTTTCTGCAAAATCGCCAAATAAAAATAAAACAGAGGAACTCTCCTCCACGCTGGCGCTGACGAGGCGCTGACGCGGCTTCGACGTGGCGGCTGACTGGGCGTCGATGTGGCTTGCTCCGATTCGCCCGTACCGGTTCGGTAAGTCATCTAATCTAGGCCGTACATCCTAGATCTAACGGCTCCGGGCATGTTTGACCTAAAACGGGCGGCGCATCTGGCCGACAAGACTCCGGCGACCTAATCTACGGCGGTGCCATGGCCGGCGGCGAGCAACGCGTGCAAGGTGAGGGTTTGGGAAGGGCTTCCGTTACCACTGGATGCAGGTAGTCGAGGCGAGCTTGATGGCGAGGTCGGGGGTCGCGGGCGTGCTCTGCTTCTCCCTCTAGTGTTCGCTGGAGTAGAGGACGGCGGCGGCAACCTTCGGTCGAGGACGGGCGCGTCGATTTCGCTGCGAAATAAAATACCGCAAAATTTCAGAAGATGCGCCAGGAGGAGAGAAAGAGGATGGAGCAGAGAGGATGGCTCGGGGTCGACCACGTTCGCCGGAATTTGCAGAACACGGCGGCGGCAGTGGCGGCACGGTGGGGATCAATGCGAGCAGCCTGGGGGCTCTCGCGGCGAAATTTTTGGGGCAAAAGAACGAGGGGTTTTGGGGGTATAAATAGAGGCAAAATCCACGGGAAAACGCGAACGCATCATGGAAAAATCGGTCCGGATTTTTCTAGGGTTCGTGTTCTTTGCGTGCACGAGAGGTTAGGGACGGTGGCGTCATCGATGACGTCACCCTCGGGCTGGCCCACCTGGCGGTGAGAGAGAAGGAGAGGTGGGCTCGTGGGCCGCTTGTTGCGCGCGCGCGGAAGAGAAGGAGGGAGAGGGAAGATGGGCTCGGCCCAGGAAGCTAGGTTCGCTTTTTTTTTCAATTCTCTTTTCCTTTTCTAATTTCTGAAAACTTTTGTAACTTTTGATTTATAAAACCAAATCAATTCAAACTACTTTCAACAATTTTGTATAAAACATGCCCCACATATTTTGTATTTCTTGGGGATATAATTTACAGAAAATTTATATTTTAAATTCGAAATGGTTTGGATAGTATTTGTAGAAGCTTTGCCAAAATAGGGTTTTGACATATTTTCTCTAATTGTCACAATTCGAAATTAACATAATACAAACATTTACAGAACAATTAAAGAAAGTTAAAATATTATATAGGAGATAAATTGTCCTTTTGATATATTTTCTCAAATATGTTTTCAAGTGGAATTAAAATTCCCACTTTTGAAATATCAAAATGCAAACAAAGCTATATGATGATGAATGCATGCATGATTTTTCCTTTCAAAGCAAAATACATAATTGTTTTCAAAAGTTTTAAATTTTTCTGATTTTTCAACTTTTTGAAAAACTTAGGATGTTACAATCTTCCTCCAGATTAATTTTATGCATACATAGAGCGGGGCTTATACCTTTAAGATCATCAAGAGAGTATCCAATGGCTGGTCGGTGAGCTTTTAGCACATCAAGTAATTTCTCTTCCTCTTCAGCTGAAAGGTTAGCACTAATAATAACAGGATATATGCTCTTCTCATCCAAATATGCATATTTCAGATTTGCAGGCAAAGGTTTCAATTCAAAACTAGGATCCCCTTTAGGTGGTGGTATCACTCCTAAATTATCAGGTGGGATATGCAATTGTAATTGTGGTGGTTGTTGCCATAATATTTGTTCCAAAGCCTCTTTTTCCTCATCACTAAATGGTTCATCTTGATTAAGCATATAACGTTCTACAACATCAGTTGAAGCTACAGCTATATGAGCAAGAGTTTCAATTAAATTATTAGGAATTGGCTCTTTCTCAACATGTTTATCAGCAAATTTGGAAAAGTTAAATTCAAGTTTCTCACCAGCACATTTAATAAACACTTTCTCTTTAGGCAAATTAATTTCAGCACCAACAGTATGTAAGAAAGGTCTACCAAAAATGATAGGACAAAATGAATCTTGAGGACAACCAAGCACAATAAAATCAGCAGGATATTTTATCTTGCCAATCAATACTTCAACATCTCTAACAATTCCAAATGGACTAATATAATCTTTATTAGCAAGTTGAATTGTCATACCTGTCTCTTCCATAACAACTAGCTGGGTGGCCCGCGCAATTGCGCGGCTAGCAATTTAATTATTATTAGTTTTCTTGTTGATGCCATATTTTGGGACGTTGAAAAGAAACAGTAAGTCTAAATGTTAAAAATAATAATGAGCTTCGTTACTGCTCGCATGTTTTCATCTTGGTGCTAAAACTACTGTAAATTAAATGCATACAAAACCCAAGAAACATGATTGTTTATTCCTCCATGTTCTGTTATGTAGCGGGTGAGTCTAACAGTCAACTTATGTTCTTTCCTCAAACTCCAGCATATACCTTCTCATCACTCATGAGTTATCTTTAACTGTCTAGTAACATCTACAAAATCGGTAATACACCAAAATTATTCATTAGCGACATTTCTCACATATCAAACGTGTGAATTGTAATACCTCCAAAACCATCCAATTTAATTTATTATTAATGAAAACAAAGACACAAACGAAGATTTATATGGGTTAGATTTTTATCAATAGAGTTCATTGCTTGACGTTTTCATAAAAGCATTCTAATAAATATATTGACAAATCCATTGAATAACTCTTTTCTGTGTGCTTCCATGAAACTCCTAGTAAGATGTCTTGGATATTTTCCCGAGTTTGTATGCATATGTATCCATGCACCTGACACTTAGAGTGTGTGACGTATATGTTTCTTATCTTTATATCAACATATTCTACCATCCTGCACAAACCATAAATCGTATCCTACTTGTTACTATTAATCAGGTGCTCTTACTCGGGCATCATTAGTTTGAAAGCTTTGTCCGAAGTTTACTTTCCCTAGCTGTAATTTATAAAAGTGTTTGCCCTGTGTTTGAATTGCTTAATCGTGTAAAATTTGTGCATATCTCAAGGTTGCTAAATGTTAAATATAATAATTCTATTTTTTTAAATGAGTATGTATACTGTAAGAGATGTGCATTTTCCCTGGTTATTTTACCATGAAACCTCTCAATAATCCACATCTTATCACATATTTATGGTACAACTCATTACCAGTAAGCATGTAAATAAATATTTTACCATGAAACCTCTCAAAAATCTATGAACAACGACCTATATCTTGAGCAAACAGGAAAACACAAAGTATACGCTACCTCACATCCACCCAACAGATTTTAACGTAAACAGCCTCATTATTGAGAGCTCCACACCAATTTCCTTATGAAGGTGGGATCAGGTTTATGTGTTGGCACACTTCGCTGCAGTGTTTGGAAAATAGTAGGATAGAGATATGTCTTTATTCATGGACATACATTGAGAAAATCAGCCCAAAGCATTTCTTCATAGTAAGTGCAGGTATGATTGGGCTAATACTTGATCGAGAAAAAAAATCATGGGCTCGCAGAATATACTACTGCCGGTAAGTAAGGTACGTAGTTTAATCTTACTGTTAATGTGCCAGCCGAAATCAATATCATATGCGTTGTTGGCCGGCTCCAGCTCTGAACAGCCTACAAATACGGAAATATGATTATCAGGTTGTCATATTTTCCTCAAGAAAACAGAAATTGGCCACGTTTGCTGGACTCGCTTTTACAGTCTAGTTTCACTGAGATGCTTGCTTAACCTGGCTATAATACGTTCGGCCAACACCGAGGTGAGTGACAAAAATTTCAATGCAGTTATAAAATTGGTTTATGTTAGTGACATAGAATACATGCGAAAGAGGATGAAAAAAATAACTAAAAACAGAACGAAAAGAGCAATTATCCATGCAGAATACAAAGATACTGACCTATCCAATTGATTCCCTTCTTGTCGTGCCCTGCTGAGTGACAAAATTTATCGATGGCATTGGCATTAAATCGATGCATGTTTCACCTGCAAGAGAGATATCATGGGAGGATGGCAACTGCTCGCACTCCACAACATCATGTGCGATTGAATCCCAGAAAAGGAAACAAATCTTTAAAAATTCGAAGCCCAATAAACTTGAGAAATTGTTTTGTTCAACATGAAAGAACTGACACAACTGGTTCAAGGAAAGTTCAGGTTTGTTCTGACAGTTAAAATGCTGGCCGTGATGTGCATAGTAAGACGAATTTCCTGACGACTGGTCGTGGAGTCAATCACTCGATGGATGGAGAGGAAACGCCAGGGGCCACCTGTGGACGGTAAAGTCTCCTTATATGTTTGCCAAGATCGCTGACGTTAGGTCACCATCATCGAGTTTGTCGTCGTAAGATTGCCTTCCGTGGCATTGCAGTAGGCGTCCATGGCTTTCCGTCTTTCATATGCGCCTTCACTTCTCGGTGGATCAATGGCGTCATGTAGATTCATCATTGACGCATGACTCCGTGTATGTTTGTCAAGCTCGTTTCCGTGAGATCGATCTCTATCTTCAATTTCGCCTCCATCAGTCTTCGTGTTAGATCTGCCTGCATGTAGTGCATCAATTTGTTTCTCAGAATTATGTCAAAGTACAAAATCAATACAATCTGTCCGGGCGACCTAGTCTTGTATAATCAAAATTCATGTGTACATTATAATCATTGTACATGCATGCCAGATGGTTACGTACCTGAACATTGCGTGCACAAAGATCGTGAATTGGTGATTCGCCTGGCTTGAGGAAGTGGTACTCAGGTTAGTCGTGCCAATGTGAACGACGCCTCGGCGCGGCTTGCGGAACGATTCATCCCGAACATGGCAGTTCCTCCTCGGGTTGGGTACTGCCCGTGAAGATGTATCCTAGATCCATGACATCGAGAGTGAGCAATGAAGACAGCAGTTCCTCTTCGAGCTAGCAGGGTCCTGGCCGTGAAAAATTATGCTAGCTAGCTTAGATGGACTCCACATCTATGATATCCAAAGCGCTTGTGGTATTGCAGCAACAATAGCGCAGGTGGCCGGCGCGTTGTCTAGCAGCCTAAGCTTTGTTTGTAGCGGTCTACCGGCCGGCCGCCGGCGCACGTCTTGTCGATTGGTGCAGCGGCAGCGGGGCACCATGAGGCGGGCGTTGGTGTTACTTGTAGGAATTTCGAACCGACGTGCGTACGCCGGACAGCTATAGAGAAGAACAAACGTTCCGTTTCGTTTCCTTCTTACCGGGACGTGCGTACGCCGGACTGCTACGTATAGAAACTTTTTGTTCCCTTTCCTTCTTATCGGACTGCTGGTGCGATTACGTTTTATTTTCCCACATCGATCTGAACCGTTCCTTATCGCTGTTTAATCCTGTCCATTGATTGTCTTGTGTTTTAATTATATAATAGATGGGATCAATATCAGGCTTTATCTCAAGATAAAGAGAATATGGAATGACACTAATACTTGCTCTAATATCACATAGACCATGATAACTTGAAGTCCCAATAGAGCATGATATAACAGGTTTCCCAACTTTGGCTGAATTGCCTTTGATAACTTTGGTAGCATCTTCACATAGATAAACATCCACAGGGTCTTCTTCATTTAGTTGCTTGATAACAGAAATTTGAGTATTGACTTCCACCTGTTCATAAGGCTGAGAACATCTTTTGTTACTTTTGTTAGTAACAGCTTTAAGTAAATTCTCCTTAACTTGGTTTGGAAATGGAGGTGGTTCAACATACTCCTCAATTGTCACAGATGACATCGGTTCAACCTGTTTAATAACTTTAGGAACAACAATAGATTGTTTAACAGGTTCAACATAAACTTCAAATCCACTCTTTGGAACACGGATATGATCAGCAAAACCTTTATCTATTTCTATTATAACATAAGGATCAAGACCAAAAGTATCACTCAGATTTTTAAACATAATAGAAGTAGAGAAATTCTCTACACATGAATATTTATAATCAAAATATGGCTCATTACCTTTATCAAGATCCCAGTGGCTAGTATTTTCAGAAATAGTCTCTAATAAATTCCATGCTTCTTCTTCAGTGTTATTAGTAAAACTTCCACCAGATGAATTATCCAGAATCTCCTTGTGCTTCATAGGTAGTCTCACATAAAAGTTTATCAATATAAGTTTCCTTGTAAGATCATGACATGGTTCTTGCGAAGGAGTTCCTTTAACCCCCCAAGCTTGAGTAATACTCTCTCCCAGATGTGGCCAGAAATTGAATATATAGCAGCGGTTATCATAAGCTTCTTTAGGAGTAAAATATTTAAGAAAGAAAACCTTCCTCAAGATACTCCATTCATTCTGGACCTCTTCATCCAAAGACATGTACCAATCACGAGCATTACCAGATAAAGACAAATACAATAGCTTCCTTTTTACCTGATCCTCTGAAATACCAGGTAGTCTGAATAAGCCACATATGTCCTCAATTATTTCCATATGCTCGCGTGCCGACTTAGTTCCATCTCCTGTAAATGGATTTTCATAACTCTTTTAACATGACCCATGGGAATTTTATATCCCACTTTAGGTACCTCAGACACAGTAGTTTCAACCACCTTTGCAGTAGTGGCATAAGCACTTTCATATAGAGCAAGATGCAGCGAGGCACCATTCATAAATGCCATAGTAACAATGAGATAAAACAGCTTTCAAGTTTCCTTACCAAACTTCTTACCAATAGCGCTACGCTCCCCGGCAACGGCGCCAGAAAAGTATCTTGATGGCTCCCAAGTGCAGGAGATCAATTGTAGTACCTTTCAATTAGAAAAGGTTGTCGAACCCACGAGGAGCTAAAGGTATTGGTTAGTAAGATTGGTAAATAAAACAATAAAAGATGCAAGTGTTTTTGGTATTTTCAGTTGTATAGTTGCAAGCAGATAACAGATAGTAGCAAGTGAAATCTCTCAAAGAGAGAAAGCCCAATCCTCTTATGTGGCAAAAGGACAAGCTCAAGTAATTTGTAACTTATATGTGGCAAACATTCCCGAGGGCGGCATGGATGATGCTAGGCATAGAGATTTATAAAACAACACGTTGAATATCTTGTCAAGTTTTAATCTTCTTTGGACGGAGCCATAATTAGGTATAGCTAAAAAAATAAACTACAACCCCTTATGATGGATCATGTGGCCAAGCAAATGACTGCACAAGAATTATTAAGACATAAAGTCCCACCATAGCATTACACTCTAAGGTCCCCGATACTAATACCCTCATAATATAACTTCATGACTCGGTCTCAGGTTTACGTGTCCTCCCAAGTCTCCCTCAATTCATTATACTACGGTGTTCGCCTATGAGCCCATATAGGTGAAGTGTTGTGCACTCGACGTTCGCACAACACCATCATAGAATCGCATAAAAGATAAACTCTTGACAAAATACCAACACATGTCATATATAAATCATTGCCAATTCATCCTATGCCCTCAGGAACATACGTGAACTACTCATAACGTGCGAACATGATGATATTCAGTGGCATAAGTGGTACAACACAATCTGAAATTATAACTTCACCACCAAATAATGACAAGTACTCAATCACAAACATGAATAGTAGCACAAGACAAGTATCTAGGGTATAGCAACTCTCAAACTGCGAGGGGAACGGAGTGGATCGCGGTGATGATGAAGGTGATGGTGCTGGTCTTGATGGGGGTGATGATGTAGAGGCCTCCTCCCACGCCAAGGAGGAGAGGTGATGACGATGACGATGATTTCCCCCTTCTCCGGAGTTCCGGAGCGGCAGGATCTGCTAGCGCTAAGTTGACGAGGGAATATCTCCCCGGCAACAGCACCAGAAACTATGCTTGTACGTCACACGTCAGTTGGGAACCCCAAGAGGAAGGTATGATGAGTGCAGCGGCAAGTTTTCCCTCAGTATGAAACCAAGGTTTATCGAACCAGTAGGAAAACGAGGATGCTTCGAAGGTGTTGGTGAAGGAGTGTAGTGCGGCGCAACACCAGGGATTCCGGTGCCAACGTGGAACCTGCACAACACAATCAAATTACTTTGCCCCAACTTAACAGTGAGGTTGTCAATCTCACCGGCTTGCTGAAAACAAAGGGTTAAACGTATCGTATGGAAGATGATGTTTGTTTGCATAAAACAGTAGAGAACAATGATTGCAGTAGATTGTATTTCAGATGTAAAATAATGGACCGGGGTCCACAGTTCACTAGTGGTGTCTCTCCAATAAGATAACTAACATGCTGGGTAAACAAATTACAGCTGGGCAATTGACAATTGATAAGTGCATATAACATGCATGTGTGAGCTGTGGTATCTACTATGAGATTCATTTGGGCATTACGACAAAGTACATAGACCGCTATCCAGCAAGCATCTATGCCTAAATAGTCCACTTTCCGGTTAACATCCGTACCCCTTCCAGTATTAAGTTGCAAGCAACAGACAATTGCATTAAGTAATGTGCGTAATGTAAACAATACGTTCATCCTTGAATAAAGCATTGCTGTTTTACCCTAGTGGCAACAACACATCTACAACCTTAGAACTTGCTGTCACTATCCCAGGTTAAATAGAGGTTGAACCCAACTATCATGCATAAATACCCCCTCTTGGAGTTACAAGTATTCACTTGGCCAAGGCTTCAACAAGTAACGGAGAGCATGCAAGATCACAAATGACATAGACATGATAATATAATATTCAGCTCCACATAGGTATCAATATAAGTCAGATCCCAGCAAACACAACATGTAGCATTACAATAAGATGATCTTGATCATGATAGGCAGCTCACAAGATCTAAACATGATGGCACAAGTGGAGAAGACAACCATCTAGCTACTGCTATGGACCCATAGTCCATGGATGAACTACTCACGCATCACTCCGGAGGCGGGCATGGAGATGTAGAGCCCTCCGGTGATGATTCCCCTCTCCGGCAGGGTGCCGGGAAGAGCTTCAGAACCCCCCGAGTTAGGGTTGACGACGGCGGCGGCAGCGAATGTGTTCTGGATGAAAGGCTCGGTGTTTTAGGGTTTTCACGTCTCGGGGAATAAATAGGCGAAGGGGCGATGTCGGCGGACCCCCGAGGGGCCCAAACCACCAGGTGGCGCGGTGGGCCCCCCTGCCGCGCGAGCCTGTGGTTTGGCCACCTCGTGGCTCCCCTTCGTCTCTCCTTCGGACTCCGTGTACGTGTTGGAAAAATAGGGACTTGGCCTTTTGTTTCGTGCAATTCCGAGAATATTTCCAGAAGTAACTTTCTGAAACCAAAAACAGCAGAAAACAGGGAACTGGCACTGTGGCATCTTGTTAATAGGTTAGTCCCAGAAAATGCATAAAAGTGATATGAAGTGTATATAAAACATGTAGCAAATGGTATAATATAAGCATGGAACAGCAGAAATTATGGATACGTTGGAGACGTATCAGGATCTGACCCGCCTCGGAAGGGATCAGGAGTTTCGCCGCCGCCGCGACCTCGGATGGACTTGGAAAAATTAGGGCGTTACTTTTTGGGCGAGACGAAGGCGTCGATAAAAAGCCCCAGGCGAGGAGGTGCCCGAGGCACCTTTGGGTGGGTCCCACGCGGCCAGGTACATGGGCCGCGTGGGCCACCCCCATTTGGCCCTCGTGGCTCTCCTCTCTTCGGTCTTCTTCCCTCTGCCTTTCTCCCGATGAAAAACTGACGCAGTATTTTTCCTTTTATTATTTGAGTTCCTGTAGCTCCTGAAACATTAAAGACAAGAAAAGGGGGTTTTCTGCCTCCCAGAAATTAAATACCAAAAATAGGGACTTTGTATGAAAGTCCCCAAAATCATCTAAAACATGTAGAAACAATCATATAATCATGCAAATAACATTCTAGTATGATACTAAAAGTTATATAAATGATGATATAAAATGCACGTATCAGCGTCCTAGTTGGCCACGCCACCACTATTGAAATAATAGTGGCGCGTTAGAAAAATGACGTACGAGCCACCAGCATGTTCTAGCTAGTCGGGTGGACGCTCGGGTCCCACTTACGGGTGCTGCGTACACTCATTCTAGGCGCCACTGCCAATACCAGTGGCGAGTATAAAAAAACGCAACTGATACAAGGACTGCTATAAGTCTTTTCTACTAGTGCTAGGCCTAGAGGGGTGACCATGGTGGCAATACATTATCGGAGGAGGAGCTTGGGACAGGACAGGACGACAAGGCACACATTCGCACGCCAACCGCGCGTGGGGAGGATGGTGGTTTGGTCGATGGTGGTTGGAGAGGCATGGAAGAAGGGGAAGCCGAGTGGAATTGGTTGCCAAAGGCGGGAAACACGAAAACCTAGGGGTAGCCTTTTGTCATGTTGCGGAATGAAACTGACATCGGCGGGCTTAGCGGGGTGTTGGGGGGGGCAACTAGCCCTACCCCCTACGTAGTATCCACTGACCGGTGGTGATATTGGTATGAAAGTTGAGGGTACCTGAGTTGGCAATGTGATAAACGTATGTCAACTTGCTAACGAATTGTTTGTAAAATAACTAGTCAAACTTGCAGTTAAGAATTTCTTCAAAAGGGGTTACTATTATAAATATGTTGATGTTTGGGTTTTCGAGATCCGTTAATCTTGGTCTCC
Organism: Poa pratensis; assembly: GCA_947311845.1. Lineage (NCBI taxonomy): Eukaryota > Viridiplantae > Streptophyta > Magnoliopsida > Poales > Poaceae > Poa > Poa pratensis. The sequence goes on along the minus strand of CAMZMU010000063.1, from coordinate 83,384,621 downwards.
ATGTCCGTCCGTACATCTGACGACGTGTTATAAAACTACCAGAAATTAAAATATTGTTGTAGATACTCCGATAAGTGCGCCCCTCTCCAATGGTACAAAATCAATTGTAATAGTTACGCTTTGAATCTAGAGTCAATACCGTAAAGGTACAACTATCAAGACATAAGTTCTAGAAGACCACAACATTTAGTAATTGTTTCACATAACGAAAAATATTGGTAACGAAGGCTTATAACCCACACCCAAATCACTTATTTCATCTCAGCTAACAGCTTCCATATAAGTTCCACCAGTCATTGCTGATGTACCAATGAAACCGTGCTGAATCACACAGGGTTGAGGCAAATGAACTTTGAGTGGACCCAAGAGGTCATGAGAAAGGCTCGCCTTGGGTTCACCACCTCTACGGCTCTACCCCCACTCTGACCTACCCTGAGCTGCCAAATGAATAGAATAGAAGAGGCGATGATGGTGGAAACGGTAATCATCACCGTAGTTTTGTGGCCGCACACATAGAGGGAGGGAAAGAGGAGAGATATTGTTGGCATTCATATGGCCGACTGCCAGTTGAAGACGGAAACATGCTGAAGACTAAAGACCAGGATGGACGAGTTCGTAGGACTCGGATTCAGGAGGACCCAGACACAGAGCAACACCAAGACATGGAAGGATGACACAAAGGCACAAAGAACCACGAATGTACATTGATGAAAGCAAGAAGAAGGATCGATCCGACTCATACCAAGAGCGGAACCGGCTCAAAGACAAGGCATATTCTACTTCGACACGGCTAGGAAGTTGACTCTCCCAAGAAAGATTGTTCGCCTCGGACACTTGGGTCTAGTTATGGCATGAATACGGAGACAACATGGACACTTCTATCCTGGTCCAGCACGACAAAGGGAACCTATACCTAGTTTAGAATATTAGTTTTACTCGGTTTCGGCATGTAAACACGTAGACCGTGATTTTCAAGAGCAAGACCAGCCGCTCTATATATTGTAAAATTGATGACTAATCGTAAACTAAAACACATACATCGAATGAATCAATACATCTACCTTTTACCGTCAAACCTTAACATTGCTTCCTCTCATCGAGGTCTCCGTTCATCTAAGTTTGCTCATTCGTCGACAAACGAGTTTGGAGGCGAGTGTGTCGATCTAGCTCAGCCCATAGTTGTAGAAAGCCTTGATGGTTACATCCTAGATTAGCATGACTTCAGGTTGGAGATGAATCGTCCCAATTTTCTTGTGTGTCACGCTTCTAGCAGGCATGCTTCGGCGGTTTGCGGTGCATCACCCCTGCCAACGAGGGTACACAAGGATGTATTCGGTGCAGACGTGAACACACTTTATAATGACTCTGTTGGGGAAGTTTAATCTTAGGTCAGGCTATGAACGGTCCTAGGATCACGAGTCCCTAAAACATCGACGCCTATAACATCATGAAGCCAAGTCTTGTTGTTACCGGCGCCGATCTATACACTCTCGTCCACACGCAAAGTGTCCAGAATATTTATTTATCATTGTTGCATTGTTTGACAAGTAGACCACCATGGATAGCGATGATGAGCTCATCTACCATGAATTCATGGAAACACCATCTAATGATGAGGCTTTCGACGATGATGACATATTTGAAGTTGGTTGGCAATGGAAATTTAAGGGTCATGTTGGAGCGTTAACTGTCATATTGGAAGTTGTGGAAGATTATGACGTGTGGATTTTGCACTCTTTTTCAGCATGCCACGATCTCGCAATGACTTCAATGTGCTGGAACGCTGCTAAAGGCATCACTCCGAAGTGCAACTATGAGAACAATTCCCACCAATACAATAAGGGGCACTACCTACCCGGTAACATCTATCCTCAGTGCCGGAGATTTGTGAATACAATCCCCAACCCAAGGTTGCAAGCGATCTCTCGTTGCACAACAATTAGAGAGTTTTAAAAACTATGTGGAACAGGCATTTGATGTGTTCCAAACTTGTTGGGTTATTATCTGCCACCTAGTTAGACCATGGTCGATAGATAAAATTTGGGAGGCCATGATTGTTTGTGTCGTCATGCACACCAAGATTGTGGCGAATGAGCATGATGGTCATCGAGTATATGATCTATAAGGAGACTTCAGGGGCCCTCTTGTTGAGCAAGATCATGCACTGGCCAAGTACGTAGAATATCTCAAGATGCATCAACAAATTCGTGGAAGAGATGTTCATCAACAACTCCAAGATGATCTAGTTGAGCACATGTGGATTGCCAAAGGAAACTAGTAGTTTCCATGTTTCATGTGGTGGAAATTTTTTATTTTTACAAAAACTTTCCAAATTTTAATTTTTGTTTGAACTATATTATTTATTGTTTTAACTACAAGCTAACTAGAGCTCTATACTTGCATTGCCGGGTCCCGTAGAGTGCCCTGATTGGCCAGTCTTTGTGACAGAGCTGTAGGGGGCTCCTACCTAGGTAGATCCGACCCCTACTCTCACTCTGCCCGTCTCAAAATATTGTCATGTACGCACAGACAGGACAACCGTGGACGGTTCCGTAGTAGACATGCAATGCAAGGCACTAGGCATGATCCATCCTGCCACTCCAAATCTCCACTCTCCAAGAAACCAGAAACTCATCTCACAGGGCAAAAGAATGGAGTTTCGGTACATGCATGTACCAGCTTTATTTGGGAAGCACTAGTACACAGTTGTTTGAACTTTGATAAAGTTCGGTCCCCTAATCTCTCCCGGGAGGCCGTGTCTCTCTTGAATCTTCAGTCCTTGCTACCGGTCCTCGCACCCTAACCTCATCGGCGAAGTAGGGTCTCTCCACAAACCGCTCCAATCTAGAAAATCCATTTTGTTACTATAATTAAGACCCATTATGTACTGAGCTAACCATTCACGCAACAGCGCGGGATAACATATTTGGCAGAAATGCAACATCAGTACCATAAACAGAACCTAGCTACAGAAATAGAGCAAGTGGAGTGCCATGAATTGGCAAGACACGCAGCTGACCGCTCATGTCAAACTCACCACTGATATATAAAAACGATTTTGTAACAATATAAAGACACCTGCATATCATGCGTGGAAAATACTCAGCAGAACAACTAACAAACCATGTCTCGGAATGATACACGAAATTAACTACACACCACCAGTAAAACTAACAAATTATTATGCAAAGTGCAAAGTAAGATAGGGATTACGTTACGTACCTATAGCACGTAAACGACGACGACGATCCTAATTCCTAATCAAACTACTCAAACATTGGCTCAAGCTCCTCCTATGATATCAAGATCGTCGTACTATGAGCTAGCTAAATGCGTTGAAGATCAAGGGCAGGTAAACGCCGCCGTAGCAGCCGGCTCCATTCGCAACGATGGTGCCCGTGTCGTAATACTCGAACGGCACCCCCGCGAGGCACGGCGGCAGAGGCGGCAGCTGTGGCGGTACGGGCGCCGCATTTGTCAGCGTAGCCCTCGTCATAGTCTCGTGTCCGCGCAAAGGATCCGGCTGCTGGTGCTCGCCGTCCGCGTTCACGTCCATGCGACCGCCGTTCTTGTTGGAGGAGGCCGCCGCCTTGATGCTGCCGGCGGCAAGCTTGCGCTTCTTCTTCTTCTTGTGGTAGGAGATGCCGCGCGCCCTGGACTGTGCGTCGCGGACTACGCGCAGGTACAGCCTGACTGCGCGCGCGGCGAAGGGGTTGCAGCAGCTGGCATCGTGCTGCTGCTCACCGCGGCCGTGGCGCTCGTCGAAGGCGGCGCGCAGGCGGCCGACGAGCGCGTCGAGGCTTCCCCACGCCTGCCGCAGCGGGCACTGTCATGGTGCCGCCGCCGCCGTCGTTGTCACGCGCACGCCGTAGGTCGCGCAGGGCGGCGCGTGGACGCGGGTCTTGCCGAAACGGTCGAGGTAGCGAAGGAACTCGAGCACGTGCGCGCCGCTGCACCGGCGCAGCACCAGCGGCGGGCGGTGCGCTGCCAGGTACCGCACGAACGTCTGCCAGTCGCGCCGCTTCTGCGATTCGTACCTGCTCGGCCTCCGCGCTGCGGGCGCGAGCGCCGAGACAAGAGAGGCGTCGCCGGTAGCTGACATAGCAACGGCAACCACGTAGTACTACACACTATACCAGAGTCAGACTTGAGATGTGAAAGGTCGATCGATCAATCGATTGGAGTGTATATATATGCTAGTCGACTGCTGCCATTGCCGGAGTTATTATTGGTGGCTGAGACGATGGATGATACGCGACGGACGGCGGGCAGCGCGGCGCAGTACAGGTGGTAGTAGGGGCTCGGACGTGCGGCATATATGCATGCAGCTGTGGTGAGGTCACCTTGTGCAGCCCCGGGCGTGGGAGGGGCCGGTCGCACGAGTACGCAGATCAGTGCAGAGTGCATAGGGGAAAACGACGAGACAATTTTAAAAAGCTTCAGCAAAAAAAAAAACGGTTTGGGGAAAAAAACAAATTTTGATCAATTTTCATGGTGTCATGCTAGACAGTACGACCCCTCGGTTAAGAGTCGTCATGGACACTACCACATCAGCCAAGCCGGACCTGCACGGTGTAAGTCTGCTGCCACCGGTGACCCCACCCCACCACCACACTAATTGTAGCCCGAACGGTACCTTTTCTCTCTCTCACACACCCATTTTTTTCTCAAATCCGGAGGGGTTTCTCCGTGGATTTCGTCTCATTTCCATTCTCCAAGGTAATCTACCCTGTTCTCTCGTTTTTGCCCAATTAGAAACCTAAGATTTGATTTGGTTGTATTATTCATCTATTTGGAAACCCTAGAAATTAGAGCTGGAGAAAATCTTTAGTTTGTTGTTCTAGTGACCATATGTGGGTCCTATATATATGATGGTTATGAAGGTCTAGGGTTTATAATTCATATGCTAGGGCATTAGCCTTTGTAGGAAATTTGGTACGGTTCCTTCCGAATGCTTTTCCATTGCGGTAATATACTAGTTGTTTTGTGAAGTGAATTTTCGGTTGTTATGTTTTTAGTTGGCATGAATTTTGAATGTTCATCATGTGGACTATGCCGCTTTTCGGAAGGAGGTGTCGAATATATCGGCCCGGAAGAGATAGTGATGGTGTTTGTAACTATTCCTATCCTTGTCATTGTAGAAAAGGTCGATCTGAGGCTAGTAGAAATGGATGGACCAAAGTGATGTAGATGAGTTGAAAGTAAGATATAATGTTAGGTTCGTATAGTACATTTGTTGGAAGATAATGTTCAGCGCCTCCGAGTTGCGTTGGCAAGCACATAAGGAGAGTGTGTTTGCTTCACAAGATAAATCTCTCGAGTTATTTTCCACAAAGATTGTTGGCTTGGTTGAACATTGAGTTGAATCAGTGTGCGTCATCCCTCGACTACACGCCTCACCTCTTGTGTCTCTTGGTGGCTCTTGCTGCTCCCTCTTCTAGTTGTATTTTTTCATGTATTTTCATTGTTTTCTCTTCCCCTGTATCCTCCTGTACAATTGCTATTATGTTGTAAGAACATAGCCCGCTAGGCTCTTTCGATGAATGAAACAAGCGGTGGGGATTTATTCCCCCCGTCAATCTCGAAAAAAAAATCAGTGTGCGTCCCCATGTGATGCTCGTAGCCCAATCGTACTGAGTACTAACTAACCCAACCCTTAGCTTGTCCACTCGGAATTACCGGCTATACCCATGGGCATGAGATTTCCTTTTTTAGGGGGACAAAGAGCAACGTGACGAGCAAACATAACATAACGTGTTTCCCTCTATAAGATAGAGGTTCCAAGGGAAGAAGTTAAGAGATCAGTACATATGACAACCACATATCAACCTGGAGCCGATGTGTATGACACAACAATGCGGAAACATCCAATGACCCAACTTGAGCCCAATTTGGAATGACATATATGATCGCCATGACTTGGACATGGAGGGTGATAAGTCTGAGGGTGATGAAATGGAGGGTTATCTGCATAACCATTATATTGGGGATATAGCCGCAAATTTCTTAGCTGAGAACATATACCATGTCATCCCATATACAAGCGAGTCTATGCATGGGACTTCGTGGACAAAGGTCCTGACGAAAAAGTTTATGAGGATGGGTTGACGGCTAAGGAAGCCAAATCGTTTAAACATGAGCTTTTTCGAATCCGGTTCATTTTTAGCTAAGTTTGGAAAAAGGTCATTTTTTGTCGTTTTTCACCGGCGGAGACCTGATCAAGTGATGCTTGGAAGTCGTGTGAGGCTGGATCTGGATTCGGTCGACTATTCGAAGTGATTCAGAAGACGCCGCATTAACGGTGTGGTATCCATTCTACTTGTGTCCCTGGTCTTCCAAGCTAAGCTGCAGCCTGCATGGAGCTCTGACTCGATGGCATGCACTCGACGGTCTAGCTGTGTTAGCTAATCATGCATGCATGTGGTACGTACCCACTACCCACGTACGAGGCCCCACCTAGCCCTGCATGCATGCACGTATGTACTGGAGCTGGAGTACGTACGATCAGACGCTCCATATGACGCTTGTCTAGCTAAACCTGGAACTGGACCGGAGTCCAAATCCAAATGGCACATGTCCAACTAATGTCCAGTCTGACCGTGTCCAATCCAACACCAGTCCACGTTCAACTTCATAACGTCCAGATCCATCCAATCCAACTAGCCTAAACATTGGATAATCCAAGGCCCAATGGACATTAACGTTATGGCCGCACGTGCGGAGATTAGGAGCGGTAGCCTCGTTCCCATGCAGTTGCTAGCCAAACACCAGCTGGACGCGACGCTGAGTCCACATCATTGTAAAAAACGTGCTAGCTAGAGCCATTAGCTAGACGTGACGGTGTGGCCGAGCTGCTGACGTATACGTTCGGCAGCGACACCAGACGCGCAACGGCGGCGGTCCAAGTTTACGTGACAGCGAACTCATCGGTCCAGTGGATATTGGGCTATCCAATGTTGAGCTCCAAAGGCTGTCCAGTACGGTTGGATTTTATATCCTATTGATATCCATGTCCATTAGAGTCCAGTCCAATAGGATCCAAGGAAATTTAGGTCCAAAGTCCATGGACTATAGAAGTCCAGTTCCAGGTTTATGTCTAGCTAACCTACCTAGCAAGTAGCAAGGTTAGCATTAGCCGCTCCATCAATAATGCATCGGTATCGATAGCTCGAGCAGCTACGAGCTGCATGCTTGCAGGCAGTGGCTTATACAGAAAAAAATTAGAGGATGGGCACGCTGCAACAAAAATGTCGTACCGCGAATTATTTTATCAAATGAATAGTATAAATAGGCGATCAATTCACAAAATTGTACATCATAGAGAACATAAAGTAAAAAAAGGTACTTAAATAAAGGAACAAAAGTTTTAAAAAAAGGAAACTAGAAACAGAAAATGGGAAAGAAACAAATGAATGAAAAAAAAAACCTAACAACTACTCCTTCCGTTCCTAAATATAAGATGTTTTAGCATTAGTCCACACTCACATATATGTAGATGTATGTAGACATATTTTAGTGTGTATGCACACTCATATTAGTATGCACCTAGACATCATGTTGAAGAGCTAAAACGTCTTATACTCCCTCCGTTCGGAAAAGGATGTCACAAAAATGAACTATAGATAGACCATTTTTGTGACATCCTTTTTCGAACGGAGGGAGTATATTGGAACGGTGGGAGTACATCCTAACGTAGACTAGAACAAGAACAACACGTACGTTCAAGCAAGAACCAGACGATCAATCAGTTACCCAAAGCACGTGCGGCAGCGCCGCAGTGGCAACAAAACCCAATTGGGCCAGCCCACAAATTGGCCTATCGTATGTGGGGTGGTAAAAATTTCCCCAAAATTCTGGGTGGGCCACCCCCTCCCCCGGCCCACCCGCTGGATACGCCACTGCTTGCATGCAGGCACACCAGGACAAATAATCGATCGTTCGCCCATATCTATTGGCTACACAGTTGAGGATCCACGTCCGACACGGTCTGGAGGTTGAAAACGAAGGGCATTACAAGGATTTCGTTGTAATTTTCGTTTTTGTTGAAATGCTTTATACTGTTCGATGTTTCTTTTAATGACAGGGTCCTTTTCACAAAAAATATGCACATCCACACGTACCTTCCTGCTGAACCTGTGTCAATGATAAAGCCACTGAAGTGTCTAGAAAATATTATGAAAAAAAGGCATGCTAACAGCGCGCTATAAAATATATACAGAGTTCAAGCTATTTTCTTTTGTACTTTTACTCGCTATGATGCTATTGGCGAATACCACTCTATATCGCGCTAAAATATCATAGTATTCCTCTCCATTCCCCGCCAAACTCATCCTAACCCATTTGATCTGTACCGGGAAGCCATAGACATCAAGGGCAACGTCTACAACAACTCATCTTTAACAATTCCAATCAAAAAATATGTGTCGTTATTATAACAAAGTCAAATCAAATGCTTCATGTCATGGTCAGCATGGTCCGGGGATTAGATTTATATAGTCTCTACCAATTTGTTTCATCGTTAGGTATTTCTTATTCTGTTATTTGGCATGAAGCAATACTGATATCTTCCTCGACCTATGCTGCCAAATGTTATAAATCGCCCATTAGCAGCGTGAAACGGCCGCGCTGAAGGGTACCGCAGGTGGACCGGCCCGTTTCTGTGTTTTTTCGTTTTTTTTTCATTTTCTCTTTGTTTTTTCTTTTTTTACATTATTTTTATTTTCGAAAATTGTTCAGATTTTTTAAGAATGTTTCAGATTTTGAAAAATATCAGATTTTTTTAAATTTTCAAAATTTGAAATAATGTACAAATTTGAAAAAATTGTCAAATTTAAAAAGTTTAGATATTGAAAACTTTTTGAAAATTGTTAAATTTAAAAATTGTTCAAATTTGAAAACATTTAGATTTTAAAAAATTTCAAATTTGAAATTTGTTCAAGGTAAAAAAGTTCATATTTAAAAAAAAATGAATTAAAAAATTGTTCAAATTTGAAGAAAAAAATCAGATTAAAAAAACACCAAGATTTAAAAACGCAAAAAGAAAAAACAATGTGCTCTCTTATTGGGCCGCTCCAAAGCGGCCCATGAAGCGACTCGCATGTGGCGCAATATAGACACTTTGAGCTCCTATTCGTGCCTTGTGTGTCTATTCCACACTTGAACGATTGGAGCAGTCACATATGGGCCAAGCCCATTGCCGCACAATCGCATTCATCATCACCGCTACCTCGTCGATCCCCTCCGCCACCACCAAAGGTACTGCTCGCCCCGTCGCCATTGTCGGCCGCAAGCGCCTGCTCCCGCCTCTCGCAGCCAGCAGCGCTCCCGCGCCGCCTCGCCGCCCTGTCCTGCTAGAGTCACGGCCACCGCCACCACGGCCTTCCCTCTAATCCCACCCATCTTCTCTGGTTCCGACGAGCCCCCGCACCACCACCCATAATGCTAAGTCTCCAGACAATGCCGCACCCGCACCCCCCCCCCCCCCCCCAAACTAAATTGCTTCCTCACCTCCACCGGCGACGCCGCGGCCAGCCGCGTCCCTATCTTCAGTGAGGGTCCAAGCCTCGCCTCGCCGGGGACATCGCGGCCAGCCGCGTCGTCCCCGTCTCCGACGAGGTAGCCGCGTGATCTTCTTCTTCGTCCCCGGTCAGCTTCCTTCCTCCCCGACAGCCATCTGGGCAGGCCTGTAAGATTGCGGAATATTGATTGTATCGATTTATTCTAGATTGATTACAATGAGCCACTGTGGGCTGTATATAAAGGGGTACAAGACTTGGAGACTACAAAACCTAATAGAGATAGACTTGGAACACAATCCTAAATTATCAAATATACCTAAACCGTATTATACTCTAACCCCCCCCCCCCCCCCCCCCCCAGTCGGATCGGTAGTGATGCGAACAACTGGAGCGTCGCGGACGGTCTGACTGAAGCACAAGCCGAAGTAGCAAACTGCAGAGGGAGCCGAGGTGATAGCCCTTAGTGCCGATGTCGATGTAGCCGAGTTGTGGGCGTCATAGTTGTGGTCGATGTTGCCGTTGTTGAAGAAGCTGAGGTAGACGTTTGCTGGAGTTGGTGTAGACGAGGTAGGCGGCACGCCTTGCCGAGCTTGCCAGACTCGGGAGCGCGTCGGGGACGAAGGCACGCACCGGTGTTGCCAGTACCGGACATGCGAAGACAGGGACCACCATGAACCTTGCGAGGCAGAGCCGGATGAAGAAGCAGAGAAGATCTCCGATCGGTCGGTGCGTAGAGCAGATTTTCCACCGTTGTTGCCGGAGTAGACGAAAAGGTTGCAAAAAGTAAATTTAGCAAAAATAAAAATAGTCTGCAACTCTGGCGGCTCGGTTTGTGGTGGACGAAGACGGCGTGGTGGTTGTTGAAGATGTTTGAGCTTGTAGAGGTAGTAGTTTGTTGGTGAAGATAGTTGCCGGCGAGGTAGATAGTTGCCGGCGGGATGTTTTTTATGTAGGAAAATAGTCGGCGATGATGACCACGAGCGTTGTTGATGCAGCCCTTGTGTTGACGGCGAGGCGCGTACTTGGGGACGAGCTTGTCCCGATCGATGTTGTCGAAGACGACCCGGCGTGGTGGCGATGTGCGGAGCGACGATGGGTGAAGGCGTCCCTTGGGGCGCCACGCAGGGCGTCCTTGGCATGGTCGATGACGAGAAGTTGTCGGAGATGAGTCGACGACGTGTTGGAGTAGAGGCGCACGAGGACGACAAGCGACGGTGGGCGACGCAGTCCGATCTATGATCGGCGAAAGAAGAAGAAACGCCGGTCAAGTGGCCGGCGAGAAAATTTTGACAACTAAAGATCTATAATCTACTATTTGTGCGCCCCCGGCGAGATGAATCTCGCCAGGGACAGCGCGGCGGAAGCGTTTGGTGGCTAAACCCTAGGCTGCGGAGCGGATTGCTCTGATACCATGTAAGATTGCGGAATATTGATTGTACGATTGATTCTAGATTGATTACAATTAGCCACGCTAGGCTGTATATAAAGGGGTACAAGACTTGGACTACGAAACCTAATAAAGATAGACTTGGAACACAATCCTAAATTACCAAATATATTTAAACCATATTATACTCTAACTAGGCCCAGTTAATCGAGCGATGAAGGATTGGGGTTACGCGTAACAACGGTGTTAACCTGTGCAGCGGACATATAAATAGGATTTGCCGCTTGCCGGTCTACCGGATCGAGTCCCAAATGGCTTTACGGACCTGCGACGGATTTTGGCTCCACAAAATGGAGCAAAACGTGAAATAAATGAGCGGATTAAACCGATCATGCATGCATGCACGCACTTTTTTTTTGAACGGGACATGCACGCACATGACTGCACGGTTCCATGACTCGTACAAAGTGTGTCCGTGCGGCCCATGAGGCCATGTGTTTGGTTTGGCTTGTAGGTTTGTTTAGTGCTACTCACTCTGTTCCAAATTAATTGACTTCTACAGTATATATCTACACATGTTTGTAACATATTTAGATACATCCAAATGCCACCAGTACCTGATTGTGCAGTAAAATATCCTTGTAAGTCGTAATTTGGCGGTAGATTTCGATTGATCGGACGTGTACTCGCGGTAGCGGGTGTCCTGCGTTTTGTCAAGGCAGAGCAAAACCGTCTGTTGCAACTTGCAGCCGGCAAGAATGCACGGTAGTCTATACAGTACACACCATGTTGATTAGCAGGATTTTGCGCACCCAGGAATAGGAAAAACCTGTTGCAGTGTCATGTTCATTCGAATCCTATAAGTTTTATTTCTTTGATTGCAACGTTAGAAAATTATTTTCGAGACGTTTGAGTCGGTGCAAAATTTTCAATAAAATATATTACAAAGAAATCCTTTGGAAAAAAACATATAGGATTCAATCTTACAAATCAAACAACCAGATTCGAAAATAAATTTGAGGATTCCTTCTCTCTACAACTCTAATGAAAATCTAAGGCTTACGGACCTTGGACCGATCCCCTTCCCCGTCTACAGTACCGAAGGGCGATTTCTGGGCGAAAGAAGAAGTTCCACCTCGCCGTCGCCGAATCGGCGGTTGCCTCGCCCTCCGCCGGCCGCTCCGGCGGCGGGAGGACGGGGGAACCCCGATTCGCGACGTGTACATAGCGTAGGGACCTTTTCTTATCCAGCCGGCGGCGCGGAGGAGGTGACGGCGCGGTCGGTGTTGCTTTTGCAGGTGGAGGATTCCCTCTTCGGCGGCGGCGCTCCGTGGAGCTCTGCGGCTGATCCTCTGCTGCTTCCACGCTCGCAGCTCTGCGGACCTGCCGTGCGTGGATTTCCCCTTCGCCGGGTGCCGAGGGACGGCGGATCCGGCGTCGACGACATCATGCAGGTGGCTGAGAAAGTTCGGTTCGGCGACGACGACGTCCTCTGGTGTAGGTCCTTTGCGGCCGACGATCGGCGACTTCCCGTCCGCTCGTGGGAGCTCTCGTTCCAAGGTTTGGAGAGCAGGAGCGGCGGCGCGCCACCGACGGCGCCTTGGACGACGACGTGGTCGGGTTGCAGTGGAGGCTTGGACTGTAATTTTGATCTTTGCAGGGACCTCCTTGTAATTTGCTGAATTTCTTTTCAGCCCTTGTACTCACGAAAAAAAAAACTCTAATGAAAATCTTTCGAATCAAAGACGCTCCAAACGGATATCACATGTAGGTAAACTAAATAGTTTGGACCTTTACACATGAATGATACCAATAAAGACAAGCCTTGTATGTTGTGGTTGTTTTTTTAGTGCAGGCGGGGCGGCAATCGACGGGAGGTGTCTGTATGTGACGATGGCCCTATGGAGTAGGGATATGGCTCGACATGGTGCGAGTACCGATCTGGGATTGTATGTGTAGCGGGGTGGTTTTTTTTTTTTTTTGAAACACGACTGTAGGGCAACCGCCCTATAACATTTTCTATTTTCTCATCTCAAGTCACAGCAAGCTGTACAAATATTTACAAGGAAGGAGGGAGGAGAGGGAAGGGAGCGGGTTAGAACTATACAAACAGTAAGGTAGATCAGCTAACCAGGCCAACAAACTTCGCACATGCTTGGCTTTCATTCTATGTCTAAGCATAGACATGTCATGAACAAAGCCACTTCTCCATCTGCTAAATGTTGGCCTCTCCTTTCTAAAGATCTTACCATTTCTCTGTAGCCAAATATGTCTACAAGCCAAAATGATGAGCTCCATGGAGAAAACATGTCGAAAACTTCTCCTGGCCATTGATATGGCAGCCTGAATGTTATCCCCTCATTGTCCACAGAATTTGCAAGTAATTCCAGACTCGCTGGCTAAAATTACATGTGGAGAAGAGATGCTCTCTATATCTTCATATGTTCACATAGGGCATAGCACACAATGGTCATCATCTGCAACATTCCAGTGCCTACGCTTTAACATGTCCTTTGTGTTCAGTCTATCTTGCAACAACAGCCAGACGAACACTTTAAAGTTCATCGTGCAACAAGTTTCCCAAATCCATCCATATGTATTTTGCACTGTCAAGGTCGAGAACACCTTCATATAAAACTGCCCAGCAGTATATTTCTCACCCCAGCAATAAGACCACACATCTCGGTCGTGGCTTGGTGGATTATTCTCCAATAAAATTCTCCAATTCATTGAACGCTTGCTGAGACAAGGGTAAAGTAAACAACGAAGCTAAGTCCTCTGTTGCAGCATAAACTGAAGCCACCGAAATGTCATCATTCAACGCAAAGGAGCAAAGCCTGGGAAATCTTGCTCTTATAGTTGAAATTGAACCCTCAATCTGCCAACTATCTGACCAGAACATGAAAGTATCTCCAGTGCCATGTCTGACATAGGATACGCTTCTGAAGTTATCCACTAACTTCATGATGTCCCTCCACCAAAATGAACATGTTAGATTATCAGCATGCGGTACTTTGTCAATGTAGTAAGCACTCCAGACTAACTGCACCCAAGGTGTATCAACTCGGTTATAAAATTTGTCGAGGAACTTTATCAGGAAATCAGCATTCTTCTTTTGGAAATCAACCACACCAAGACCCCCACACTTTTTAGGTTTACAGATCAGTTCCCATGCTGCCAGAGACTGCCTAGGTGTGTCAATATTATCTCTCCATAGGCATTGTCTTAAAATTCTATCTAATTGCTTGGTTGAGCCCGGAGGGAGGCTCAACGAACATAGGAAATGTAAGGGCATGGACGACAGAGCAGAATTAATTAGTTGCAACCTAGATCCTTGGTTTAAGAAACATGAGCTAGAGGCCGGTCTTCTCTCTAGATTACAGACCAAGGGCATCAAATCTGTGATCGTAGGTCTGGTTGTTCCTAACGGGAGACCTAGCACTAGTACAGAACGACACATCCGATACCCCTCTATGGAAACGGCACGAGTTAGGCGACGGAGAATCGCGCTTTCCGCGTGAGAAAACCCGCTCCGCCAGGCAAGCTGGCCCGCGTCCCGCCTTCATAGGCAACGGTCGCGAATTATTAACCGTTGCCGATATGTTGGTAACGGAGTTTCTTTCGACTCCGTGTGCGATATGTTCTTCAATGGCATCGGACATTTGTATACAACCGTTGGCGAGGTTGCGTATATAAAATTCCTTTTTTAGCACTATCTTGGATATTATAAAAGACTGTCGATTCGCCCTTGTTCCTCCACTCCAGCTTGTTTTTACTCCGCACTCGTGTCCTCCATGGCCAAGAGCATGAGCTCGTCAGGGAGATCGAATGCGTCCTTCTCCTGCGCCGCCGGGGCCGGGTCAGATCTGCCGCTTGTGAAGTGCGTTTGTTGCCGCTGTCGGAACGCGATTCGTCGAGTGTCGCATTCGGATCTGAACCCAGGCCGGATCTACTTCAAGTGTCCAAATCACAGGGTTAGTTCGACGCTTCGACCAGTTTTGATTGATTCTATTCTATGTGTGATGTTGATTTGCCTCTGGATTCGATTTACCATTTGGCAGGGGAGGGGCGAAGAGTATTCTGGGAGCTGTGATTATTATTTTTGGATTGAAGATTATGTTGAGATGCTGCTTGCTAATGGCGTCGAAGTGGAAGCTGCAGAGCTGGAAAATGTAGCCTTGATAGTCAAGAAGGCGAACATGGAGATGAAGCCGCACACTGCAGCAGCTCTAGCTGGTTTGGCATGGAGCCCAACAAACACTTCGACTAAATCTGACCATGTTGTTGCTGTGCGCAAGGAGCGGCATAAAGGAACAGAAATAGCTCAGTTAAATGTTCTTGTGAGCATTGCTAGAATGATTTTGTGTGTTTGTGTGCTGCTGTTAGATGTGAACTTGTATGCAGCAATGAAAATCAGTAGAATGTATTAGGTTCGTATGCAGCTATGCAAATCAGTACAATGTATTAGGTTTGTATGCACTTTGAAAATCAGTAGAATGTATTATGTTCGTATGCAGCTACGGAAATCAGTAGCACATAGTAGTTGTGAACTTGTATCCAATGGAAACGGTTATATAAAATGTTTGTTGCCAATTGGGTGCTTATAAATGTACTGGCAAAGCAAGCCCCATCAGTCTCATTCTCAATCCCTCACTGTCCATCTTTCAACCCTAGCCGCCGCACATTGTAGCTTTTTACTCTCCTCACTCTCTCATGGCTTCCTCTGCCGGCGCTTCTAGATCTCGCCATCGCAGCCGCGGCTCTAGCGGCCGCACCGATCTAGCTGCATCTGTTCGTGATAGGGCAGATCTGGAGGCGGCTGTGATGCGGCAGGTGTGGGAGCGCGTCAGGCTGATCACCTCCGGTGATGCCCCGCGTCCTCTGGGCCACGCGGAGCTGGATCAGATCATTCATCGGGTGGTGATGCAGCAGTTGTGGCGGATCCGCCGTCAACGGAGGCCGATCTGGAGGCGCCGTCCACGGTGGAGGAGATGGCCGATCTCGAGGCGCCGTCCACGGAGGAGGAGGTGGCCGATCTCGAGGCGCCGTCCACGGAGAAGAAAATACGAGGTCTAAATCGCTCAGCTCATGAACTAGTTCATCAATTGGTTTTATATAAAACTTGTCTAGTATATAGAACTTGTCTAGTCTATAGAAAACTCGTCTAGTATGTTGCACTTTATTGTTTATGTCTAGTTTTCTAGTCTAGCATAGAAATCTTGTCTAGTATATAGAAAACTTGTCTAGTATCTTGCACTATTTTAAAGTCTAGTAGGGTGAATTAATTTCAACTCTTTGTAGTACTACCGATGATGAATAGATCCAGTCACAACTTTTTGTCAATGTGCTAATCCTCGTTATTGTTTTGTGTAGCTAGTGTATGAAGTAATAGTATTTCGGCGACACTGTATAAAAAATGGTGAGGCTCTTGAAGGAAACATCACCTTCAAGTTATGCCTCCAAATCGTTTGATCAGACTGCAAGCACACGGATATAGGCGCTTAAAGGTGTGAACTGTTTTCACATTAAATTATATCTATGTCATGTAGCATCATATTTTGGCTCTTCTCTAACTATCAATCCATGTATTTTTATCCAGAAGCACAAAGCTGATCCGAACAAGCTTTAAATGTGCTACTTATAAAGTGGGATCATATCCGTGAACCGTCGCTGTTGTGACGTTATTATATTTCGGCGACACCGTCCAAAATGGAGCAAGACTCAGTACGAAGAATTTGGCAATTTGGCTTGGTGTAGTTTCTGTTTTTTCAGTTTCTCCGGCTATTTTGTGGATGTGTGTTTAGGGAGCAAGCCTTAGCTGCAGGGTTTTTTTTTTGAAGGTCGTTACCGTAGGGGAATCCCCTACGGTGTGGGTTTTATATATATAAACGGGGGTGACCAACAAAAATGTCCGTCAGAGTAACGGATTACATCAAGGGGGTTGGAAGGAGAATAAGAGGTACATGATCAAAAACTAAGGTTATGAATCCACTGAATCAGTGGTTGGACCCTGGAGGATTTCACCCGATGGGTGTGGAGCATCAGATCAGATTTAAATTTGACACCCCACCTCTCGACAGAGGGCTGCAGGCCTTGAAAAATGAACTCGTTTCTTGCCTTCCAAATGTTCCAAGTTGCACAGGCAAAGATCTCTAGAAACAGAGGGCTTGGTGAGCTATTTCGTGCCAGTCGGATCCTGTCCATACAGGGTTTGGTCATGTCCCAGTCCCAGTGTATGCGAGCCCAGCATGTGGTCGCAAACTGACATCCAAAAAATAGGTGATCACGATTTTCATACAGACCATTTGGGCACAAGATGCAATCAGTGCCCTCCTCAACGTGCCACTGCTTCCTAGTCATAATGTCTTTTGTGTTCAGACGGTCATAGAAGAGGAGCCACAGGAAGACTCGTAGCTTTGGCAAGCATTTAGAGCCCCAGATTTCTTTTAACAGCTGGTCGCACTCAACTCTAGCAAAAATGAATTTGTAATAACTGGCAGGAGAGAAGGAATTGGTGCCCCAAGGGAAAACCTTCGAGTCAGGCTGTCCGGCGTCCAGGGTATAGCTGTTGCAGATTGCCGTAGCTTGGTCGAACTCAGCAAAGGCTTCCACGGAGAGAGGTAAGGCAAAGGCGTCGCGGGGGTGAGTGACGAGTGCCATGTCAGCGACTGAAATGTCATCTTCCAAAGCAAAAGAGAATAGCCGTGGGAATCTGTCAAGAAGCAGCGTATTTTCATGCCAAAATCTTTCCAGAACAATGTCGTGCTGCCACTACCAACTTGAGAATTGGTGATGCTTCGATAAATGGAAACAAGGCTGAAAACATCTCGCCACCAGAACGATCCTCTCAAGGACTGAGCTTGTGGTGCACCAGGTCCATACAGAGACCAAACCAATTTCACCCAGGGGGTATCAGTTTTACTGAAGAACTTGTGAAGGTGTTTGAGCAGCAGGGCGATATTTTGAATCTCCAAGTTCATCACGCCCAGTCCCCCTCTATTTTTTGGCCTGCACACCAGCGACCAAGTGGCAAGCGAATGCGGGGTTCCGTTATCGTCCTCCTTAGCCCAGAGGCAATGGCGGCGTGCGCGGTCGAAGGATTTGAGCATGCCTTTCGGGAGTTTCAGAGAGCACAAGAAGTGAATGGGGAGCGAGGACATAACTGATTGGACAAGCGTCAGTCTACCACCATAGTCCAGAAACCTAGAGCAAGCATTCAATTTTCTCTCCATCTGATCCGTGAGCGGAGCCAAATCAGCAATGGTAGGCCGTGTGGTTCCAAGAGGTAACCCGAGGTAGGGAAACGGGAGAGAGCCAACAGCACAACCAAAGGTGTTGGCCAAGTCTGACAGCCGTTGATCATCAATATTCAGAGGCATCATGCATGATTTAGCATAATTGATAGTCAGGCCGGTGGCAAGCGAGAACTGATGAAGCAACGATTTTAGGGCCAGGAGTTGATGAGAGCAAGCTTGGACGATCAAGAGCATGTCGTCAGCGTACTGCACAATCGGAAAATCAGTGTTTGGAAGCGGGAGTGGAGGAATTAAGTCACCGGATCGCATCAACTTGTTTATCATTGCCTGAAGTAAATCAGCACCTTCAACAAAGAGAACCGGCGATAGAGGATCACCCTGGCGTACCCCTCTCCTGCAGGCAAATTTTTTACCGGGGACACCATTGAGCAGAACCGAGGAAGTGCCACTGGAGAAGATTGAACTGATCCAGCTTATCCATCTATCATCAAAACCCTGACATCTAAGAACTTGCAGAATTGCTTGATGTTCGATCATGTCGAAGGCCTTGGAGAAGTCAAGTTTTATGATCACCCCTTGTCTGCCTGAGTGTTTTACCTGATGGATATACTCATAAGCCCAGGCAACGCAGTCTTGGATCGTCCTGGTTTTTAAAAAACCATATTGGTTCGTATGAACTACTTTCAGAATTTGACGTTGGAGCCTATTAGCAAGAACTTTGGTGAGCAACTTGAGGCTAGAATTCAGCAAAGATATTGGCCGGTAATCATTGGGACTTTCTGGGGAATTGATCTTCGGGATTAAAGTGATGAATGCATCGTTTATACTTTGTAGATTAACCGTGCCATGCCAAAATTCCGCAAACAGCCTATAGTAATCGAATTTGATAATGGGCCAACAAGTACGAATAAAGAGTCCATTGAATCCATCAGGACCGGGAGCCTTGTCCGTAGGCAGGTCCCCTACCACTTCATCTATCTCTGAAATAGAGAAAGGCAGAGACAGAGCAGCTAAACCTTCATGAACAGGTAGAAAAGCAGCAAAGTCAAATGAAGGATCAATCGCCACTGTAGTCCCCAATCTGTCTTTGAAGGCCTGTCTCAGGATCCCAGCTTTTTCATGGTGATCAGACGTGACAGACCCATCATCACGTTTCAGACAAGCAATAGAGTTCTGGCGATATCGAACTGTAGCCATCGAGTGAAAATAGGCAGTGTTTTCACTCCCGAATTTAGCCCAACGGGCTGTACATCGTTTCTTCCAATATGCCTGTTTGCAACTAAGAAGGTGAGACAGTTTATTCTTGACTATATTGCGAAAATTCCACTATGTGATGTGAAGTGCTCTAGCTTCCTCCAACTCATCGAAGTTGAAGATGACAGTATTACAATTTTCCACCAACTTAGTGATCACAGATATACTTGTGCTCCATTTTTTGAGACTCTTGCGCAAGAGTTTATATTTAGCAGCGATGCACTTGGCACTGTCTCCCGGGCAATGCATATTCCAAATATTTTTAACTATCTCGAGGAAACCTGGCATTTGAATCCAGTGGTTCTCAAAGCGAAAGATTTGAGCTTTAGGGATATGAGTCCCAATAGAGATCACACATGGGACATGGTCAGACGTAGGTCTAGCTAGAGGACTGACAACTGTGTTGGGATATTTGATAGTTCAATGATGAGAGGTGAAGAACCAGTCCAATTGAGTAAGAAGAGGATCAGTCTGCATATTACTCCAAGTGAAGGCCCTGCCCTTTATAGGTAGCTCAATCAAGCCAAGATAGCTAATTACTTCGTTGAATGTCTCAATGTCAGTAAGATTTGCCCCAGGCCGGTTTCTACTATCAGAGTATCTGTAGAAGTTGAAATCTCCAATGATAAGCCAAAGAGCGTCGTCGGCAAAATCCAGGCTAAATAACCAATAAATGAAGTTCTCCCTGGCAACTCCCTCACAAGGGCCATAAACATTAATCAGAGTGAAACTGTCCAGAGAGGCTTTAGCAGTAAAATGAACAACCAGTCCAAAACTTTCATGCTGCACAATCTGTCCCAAAAAGAGATTGCTGGCCCAGATCACCAGAAGACCTCCAGAGGCCCCATCCGAAGGAACATATTCAAACCTATCAAATCTTTTTGGAACAAAGTTACGAATGAAGCTGAGATCAATTTCTCCTTTCTTCGTTTCCTGAAAACAGAGGATGGAAGCAAGACTTTCTTCAATCTTGTTGAAAACAAGGGGCCATTTTTCAGGAGAATTAATTCCACGGATATTCCAACAGAGAATTTTCCACAATCGATTCAAATTACTCATTGATAACAATAAGATAGGTATCAGTGTTAACAAGTTCACCACTGACACAAGCAAGCCAAATCACACGACCATACTGAAAGTTTAACACAAAAGCCCTAGGACCAAAACACCAACTGACAACGACTAGCCACGCAGGGCACACAAACTGACTGACACGTTCAAAACTAGAACGAAATAACTGAGAATATCCTTGCACCATGATACTCAATTGGGACGTGCTTGACGGAGGCGATCTTCAGTGAGTTCCTCCGGATCAATGCCACATTCCTCCACACCGATCCTCTGCATCTCTGCCATCTGTGTCACTTCTGAGGTGGAGGCTTTTGGCACCGATGAACTGCGGCGTCGGGTCTGGCGATCCGGCAAAGCTGAGTGGATGAAACCATTGTTATTAAAACGTGGGCTGCGTCTAACTTGAGAGGTATCAGAGGGTGTGTCAGGCTTTCGTGCACGCAATTGCCTCTCGGGCGCAACTGTTGCAGTGCTATTTTCAGTCGTTGCTTCCAAAGCTGTGGCCTCCAAAAGATGCATATGATCATCAGGGTTAACAGTGTGAATTTGCTCAGGAACAAAACCCAGATCAAAACTCACCATAGCCGCTGTATCTGGGAGGTTTGCAAAAGGGGAAGACTTATCAGTCTCTACTGCCGTGATCTCTTCAAGGGCCATAATCTGACGCTGCTTTGGAGTTAGTTCATACTGGCCAGTAGACAGAACAAGCAGTGGAGACAGCTGAAAGATAGTAGCAGAAGGGGTTCTGCTATGGAACATACTCGCCACAAACCATGAGTACAGCTTCTCAACAAATTGTGTTACAAACAGGGCAAAATTGTTTACATTGGGTTGAGCATCAGCAGGTAAGATAGCACGAGTGTGAACCTGCTTCATCATCCATCCGAGGAAGGAGAAAAAGTTATTGAAAATAGGGAGCCATAAGCTCTGAGCTGCACCTCCAGCCCTGAGGAAAACAAAGTGCGAGCTAGTATCTCCAGTAGGCAAGCTCTCTGCGGCTTGCTCCACCTCAGCAATGTGTTCATTCCATGCATCAAGCGCATCATCAGAAGTGTTATCAGAGTCTGCGACACCATCCATCATAGATGGGCCTTCGTATTCATAGATTTGACGCATGTTTATATCTTGGTGCTCTTGGGGGACTTCAGGCCAGGCGCCCCCTCCTTCAGCTTGTGCTTGTGGTGGCACAGCTCCCCCTGTCCAACGCAGATCAGCATGCTGCAGATTGAACCTCTCCACTTCCATTGTGGAGATGGAATTGCCTTTCTTAACCCAAACCTGCTTCTTAAAGCATTTTCTTGCCAAGTGACCTAAATCCTTGCAGTTATTACAGCGAATCTTCGGGCAAAGCTCGATCTCATGGCCCAAATGATGGCAGAAGGAGCATTCTCGCTTGAATGGGCATTTGCGGGCCAGGTGACCCCATCCAAAACAATGGAGACATCGTATATCATTTGTACAGTCCTTTTTAAAGTGGCCAAGCTCCATACACCTGAAGCGGCAGCTTAAAGGACCCGAGAGCGATCTGTCTAGCAGAGGGTCCAGAGGGTTTTGGACCTGTGAAGCAGGGGAGGAGTCCCTTTGAACTTGGTCAGGAACTAGTGGAGCAGCAGAACAGCTCGAGCACATGGTGCCAAGAAGCAGACAATCGTCACAAATGCCTGGGCACGCGTCTTGAAGGTGTCCCTTAGTCCAGCATTTCGTGCACCGGCCCAAGAATTCATAGACTAGGACTTTAGGCGGTATAAAAGGAATGTTCAGTGCTGCCATAATATCCTCGTCCGAGTATCGAGAAAACCGCAGATCCTCCAGATGTTCCAAGGTCGCAATAGGAAGGGAAGCGCACCAATTGCGGGCAAAATCAGAATTAAAGAACCTTCCTTTGCTAGCAGACAAACTAGCCGGAATAACTGGAACCGAAAAAGATCCGAAAATTAAATTCTCCGGCTGACCGGCGGTGGCCGTCGGTGCCTCTTCCGGTGAGAAAACCACTGGACCAAAGGATCCAAATTGAATACCAGTCACTGAGTGAGCAGACAAAGAACGTTGTTGAACCATGGGAGAAATCGAAGGATTAACAAACCCGAATTTGGCCAACTCATTGGAGACAAGATTATCTTTTGCTGCGCTGTGATGGAGAAAATCCAAATTGGGCTTGAGAGCCGTTCGAGATCTTTGTGAGACCTCTAAGACTTCCGTCTCTGAATTCCAAGCAGTATCCGCAAGATAGAAACCAGAAGAGCCAGGGTGAACACCACGGAACAAACTGAAATGACAGATAAAATCCGGCCAGACCCTATCTTTCAGCCCATAGATGAAATGCCCCACCCGATTGGAAGCCACAGAAAACCTAAAACGGCGATCAGAGAGTTGGAACACCTTGAATCCCAGCCGATCCCCACCGATGCAAGATTGCAACGCAAGGCCCGCCGATTCCTCATTCAGAGCAAAGGAAGCCGAGGAAAAAGACACCACCAGAAAGAATTCTTTGGAGCCAGAAGAGGGAGAGAAGTGGACTGAAGAGCCAAAACGCCGACGAACCTGTGCCTCGACCGCAAGGCCGGGGGAGAAGTCCCAGTGAAGGAGGGCCTCCATGAGGGATCAGATCTTGACGCCATGGGGGGAGAACGCCGGTGGGGTAGGGAGGATCGCTGGTGAGGTGGAGAGGGTGGGGTGGGAGGTGGGAGAAGCCATGTAGCCTTTTTCTTGTTTTAGCATGTCTTTGCTCTGCTTTGTAAGAGGTTCTCCTCAACACCTTTGTATCGTGTGGCCGACTGGCTTTATTACTTTAAAACTGGGGTGTATAGCATTTGTTCTAAAAAAAACAAGCCTAGGTAGTACTAGACGTATTCAAAATTTGAATACATAGCAGGATAAACTTAGATCAAAGTTTATGTTTGTATACCTAGAAGCACTACTCGTCCCTTACATAGACCAGTTGAAACAGCCCCTTAGCTGCAGTTTAGGGAGGCATGAGAATGATAGGATTAGCGAAGCATGTGTAACTCATCTTTTGATGCTATGAAATGGTGACAATTGTTATATAAGTTATGAACGGTTTTGCTAGCAATTTTGTGCTTCTGCTGTGATATTTTGAATGTCAATTGGCAACTGTATTGCTGCTGTAGGCTTATGAAAAAACCTCAATGCAAACGAGCAAAACAGAATCTCCGTTTCTGATGTCCAGATACATCGGCAACGGAGACTGGATGGCAACCATAGCCAAAATCAAGCCTCATCGATGACGGTTTTTCGTGTCCGTTGCCGATGAGAGCCTTCACATCAGTGACAGGGTCGTGGACACGGACCCTTTCTCCGTTGCCGAAGGGGATTTTGGCCCGTTTCCGATGTGTCGTTCTGTACTAGTGTAGATAGGTGAACGGTAAGCTCCCTACTTGACAACCGAAATCAGCAGCCACTTGGGATATGGCATCTTGTTCAACATTTATGGGGATCATGGATGATTTATTATAGTTGATTCTCAGACCAGTGGATACAGAAAACTTCTCCAAGGTACTTTTTAGCTGGCCCAGTTGATTTCTATCCGCAGGCATAATAAGTAGCGTATCATCAGCATATTGCAGTATGGGGAAGTCAGTATCATGTGTGACAATGGGCAAGCTTATAAGTCCTTGGTTTAACAAATCATTCACCACCAACTGAAGCAACTCAGAACCAAGAACATATAACAGAGGACACAACGGATTCCCCTGCCTGACTCCTCTCCTACACTAGAACTGCTTACCAGGCACACCAGTAAGAAGTATAGCCGAGGAACCAGAAGATAGAAGACTCCTGACCCAGCCTAACCATTTGGAATTAAATCCCATATGTTGAAGCACTTGGATGATCGCATCATGTTCTATTGTATCAAATGCTTTAGCAAAGTCCAACTTTATTATGATGATCGGTTTTTTAGAAGCATGATATTCGTAGAGATACTCAAAAAACCAAGCCACACAGTCTTGTATAGACCTTCCTCTAATAAACCCATACTGGTTTTTGTGCACACACTTCAAGATAACATCTTGCAATCTATTCGCTGCCAACTTTGTCAAGAACTTTAAGCAAACATTTGTGAGGGAGATTGGACGGAAGTCATTGACCTCAACTAGCACAGGAACTTTAGGCACCAAAGTGATAGAAGATCCATTGATATTTTCCAATTTAAGTGTTCCAGACTTGAAATTCCTCAGCCAGCCGATAGAATTCACCTTGAATAGTAGACTAGCAGCGCTTCACAAACATCCCATTAAACCCATCCGGACCAGGAGCCCTATCCGATGGCATAGCTGCAACAACATCATTCATTTCCTTCCTAGTAAAAGGAACAGTCAATTCATCAAAGCCCACAACTCTTGGAATCAGATGTGCGAGGTCAAACTGCATTTGTATCCCCTGGGACTGCCCCATTCTGTCCTTATAACACAACCAAAGCATAGCTGCCATCTCATGATGATCATTAACTTCCACCCCATCAGAGTTTTTAAGCATTGAGATAGTATTTCTTCTAGATCTTTGAGTTGCCATAGCTTGGAAGAATTTAGTGTTTTCTTCTCCCTGCTTTATCCAACCAATGGTACACCGCTTCTTCCCGTAGGCACACTCATCCGCTAACAACTCATCAAGTTGCAACTTTACAATTTTCTAAAAGTTGAATTCAGGCCTGAACAGAACAGAGGACGATGCTCCTCCATGGTGTCAAAACAAAGGATGACACTATTGCATTGCTTTATGAGTATCTTCAGTTTAGACAGACTCTTTTTCCACTTCTTAAGGCAGAACCTCAAACTTTTCAGTTTGTCAACCACCACAGCAGAGATGTGGCTTTTAGATGAACCTTTCGCCCAAGATCGATCAACACACTCCTTAAACCGTACCCTGGCATTTCCACCCAATAGTTCTCAAAACGGAATATTTTTGCCTTAGGATATTAGTGTCAATATTCACCACACAAGGGACATAGTCTGGGCCTATTTTAGCAAGAGTGAACACCATAGAATTTGGGTAATCTGTGATCCAATTAGCACTGGTAAAAAACCAGTCTAGCTGTTCGAGAAGTGGCGTTTCTTGCATGTTCGACCATGTATAAGCACGATCCTTTAAAGGTAATTCTAGCAGGCCCAAGTGACCAATGATTTCATTAAAAATAAACATATCATTCTGGTTCCCTCTCGGTCTACTTCTGTTAGCCTGAGAGCGAATGAAGTTGAAATCCCCCAATAGTATCCAGTTCGCCATCGTTGGGATGTTAAGGTTATATAGCCATGATACAAAAAGATCTCTATCCTCACCATGACACAGCCCATAAACTGACACCATAGTTCACGATTCATTGTTATGCACTGACGTAAAGTTAACTGACACTGAAAAACGATTAATTTCAATCAGTTGCCCATAGAACACAGAGGAATTCCAGAGTACCACACTAGTACAGAACGACACATCGGAAACGGGCCAAAAACCCCTTCGGCAACGGAGAAAGGGTCCGTGTCCCCGCCTCTGTCACTGATGTGAAGGCCTTCATCGGTAACGGAGGCCAAAAACCGTTTCCGATGAGGTCTCCATTTGGCAACGGTTGTGCGCAGACCTCCGTTTTCTTAGTTTTCCTTCATCAGATACGGAGTTTGCCATCCACCCGTTTGCATTGAGCATTTCTCATATTTCGGTTACAGGATGCCACGTTTACAAATGCCACTAGATACTTAAAATCTCACAGCACAAGCTCAAATACTAAAACGGTAACAGATTTCATTCATATCACAATGTAACTTTACATTTCCATCACAATTTCACCTTTACAATTGCATCACAAGATGTGACAAACATAAGAGGTAAAAC
The DNA here is from genome assembly GCA_947311845.1 of Poa pratensis. Lineage (NCBI taxonomy): Eukaryota > Viridiplantae > Streptophyta > Magnoliopsida > Poales > Poaceae > Poa > Poa pratensis. The sequence continues at coordinate 83,358,294 of CAMZMU010000063.1, read as the reverse complement.
GATAACAGATTTCATCTATACTAAGCCTATCATGTCAAAGGACGGAAAGAATATATGATTTCTTCCCTACATCCTTTTCCACAATGCTCGCAGGTGTCACTCTAGCTATCTCTTCTTATCTCAGCTTCTTGAGAGAAGGATGTTGAAGCTTTGGACCCTATACATTAGTAAATAGAGTTACAATTGTTAAATACATATGCTAAAACAAATACACTATGAATTTAAGCAAACTGAAACGATATCTTACCTATGTCTTGAGGTGGCTCTTATTGATGAACCGGAGCAGCCAACACACGGCTTGTCAACAAGATATTGCGATGTCAGCAGCTTCATAGGATGCCTGACAACGATCATCCTTTCCATGGAGGCCACCACCGGCTCTAGATTTTTTATGCAGTGTCACCGAAATCTAATCTAATACGTCACCGATGTGACATTTCGGCGACACTGTATAGAACACTCTTACTTAAAAAAGTATTTTATGCAGTGTACCAAAACGTCACAATAGCGACGGTGGATATGTATGGTGGAGTTTGAAAGGGAACAACTTGATATCACTAAATGTAAATAAGGATTTATGTTAGTTCTGACACTACTAGATAGAAGAAACAATTTAACACAATAATATGAAATATACAGTAGTATATAGTGTGTACTGACCTGTGTATATAATTGGAGGCCATTATGGGAAAGTCAACAAACACTACTCTCTTGAGTAATGTTCGTTGTTTGTTCTGTGTCTCCGACTTTTTTATGCAGTGTCACCGAAATAGACTCCTGTTTTCACATGGACTAGTTAGCTAAACTACAACCGTTGCAAGTGCACAATAGGCAAGTTAACTACATCAAGAAATGATCTAGATAGAACTACCGGATGTGAACTGAACTACTTTCAACAAGTTAGGTAAACTACAACTAGTTGCAAGTGCACAATAGGCAAGTTAACTACATCAAGAAATGATCTAGATAGAACTACCGGATGTGAACTGAACTACTTTCAACAAGTTAGCTAAACTACAACTAGTTGCAAGTGCACAATAGGCAAGTTAACTACATCAAGAAATGATCTAGATAGAACTACCGGATGTGAACTGAACTACTATCAACAAGTAAGCTAAACTACAACTAGTTGCAAGTGCACAATAGGCAAGTTAACTACATCAATAAATGATCTAGATAGAACTACCGGATGTGGATCTGATACCTTCTTCACGTCGCCGTTGGATCGATCTAGCAGATCCGGAAGTGGTGGAGGCAGAGGAAGCGGACAGAGCGATGACCTCGCCGTGTCGGGCGAGATGGCGAAGACCTCGCCATATAGGGGGACATGGCGAACACCTCGCCGTGTCGGGGGAGATGGCGAAGACCTCGCCGTGTCAGGGAGATGGCGATGACCTCGCCGTGATAGCCGTCGTCTGGGCGGAGATGGCGTCGGCGATGGCCGCAACGCCAGGAGGCGCCGCCACGAACAGATCTAGCATACTGGGACAGAGTGAGGAAACGAGTGTTATGTTTTGCTCTGTACGCCCATATATATAGGTAAAACATAGGAAACGGTTCTTTAGAAGGACCGTTTCCTTTGTGTTTCTTCCACTGAGGTGTGGGACCTACGCGCCCACTCTGTGGAATTTCTTCTACTCTCTGGAATAATATTTTCCTAATCTCTACTATATGGAGAAAACCACTTATAGGATACTTATATTAATATTAGTGATTACTACATTACATACGCAGTACATATTAATAATAATAAAGTAAATTACAGTTGGAGAACTTATAGAACTACTACTAGCTACTTCTTGTTTTTCTTGCGCCCTGCTTCCGCGCAATCCTCGTCCTTCTCACGGCCTCGCTTATTGGGGGCCATTGGAGGTGGTGGCGGCGGCGGCGGCAGCATATCGGAGGCGGTGGCGGTGGCTTTCTTCTCCATCGCCGGGCTCCCTTCTTCGGGACTGGCGCCTCCGCCTCATCCTCCTCGTCGTCCTCCTCCTCCTCCTTCTCCTCTTCGGTTGACTCATCATCAGAATCAACCTTCGGCGGGCCCAGCATCAAGGTGGGATCATGGAAGTTGGCGTATTCGTCGTCGCTCGTCTCCGGCGTCGGTCCTTCAACGGACTCGCCGCTGACGGGGGGACTGTCCCGCGGCGACTCAGTGTGCTCCTGTGTGTCGTTGCTGCGAGGCATCTTCGCTAATCAGTAGGAGGGAGCGAGCGAGCGAGAGAGAGAGAGCAGATTCGGTGGCGTCTTGAGCTAGCAAGGATTGGGGTTTTCAAGGAGTAGTGGGCGGTGCCACTACGCCATGGCATTTACTCGCCTCGCTTCGAATTCCAAGATGGAACGTGTCCACATTGGAAACGGACACCCAAAAGTCTCCGTTGCTATAGAGGCACATATCGGAAACGGAGCCAGAATTAAGATCGTTGCCAATACTATGGGTAACGGAGTTAATACTTTCTCCGTTACCTATGTTGACGGGCCAGCCGCAGCCCAGGTCAGTTTTGTACGCACTGGCCGTGCGGAAAGCGCGATTCTCCGTCGCCTAATGCCTGCCGTTTCCATAGAGGGTATCCGATGTGTCGTTCTGTACTAGTGCCAGCAAGCACCCGAAGCTCCCAACGAAGGAGAGAAAGCAAAGCAATCATATCGTTTAGTACAGAATTTATGAATGAATCTCCAATCAAACGTATCACATTTAGTCTCTTGCAAGCAGATCACAGCGCATTCGCTTTCATCAATTTTAGCACATACTTCATTCTGTCGATTTTCAGAGTTTAGGCCACGAACATTCCAGCACAGAACCCTCCACTTTCTTAAACTAGATAGACTAATTATAAAACTCTTCAAGCGTTTTCTGGATCAATAGAAGAACCAACTTCAAGCTATTCCTTAGTCAACAAGCTGGCATCTATGTCAAGCTCCAGTCCCACACTCTGCATCACATGTATTGGAGTAGCTGGCTATTGTCGTTTTCTCTAGTCACCTCCTTAATCAGCAATTTTGCTCTTGGACATTTCTTTGGCCTGCTAACTGTAGTGTATGTAGGCTTAAAACCATCATTCTTCAAAGAGCTCCTTGTGAATCTCCGTTCACCTGGCTAAACCACTATCTTCTGTTTACCACGGGTGCGTTTCACTTTAGGCGTAGCTGGTGAGGCAGCAAAAACAGGGGGAGCAGACTCTGAACTTTCTCCATCGTTGAGGCTATCAAAACATGGAGATCTTGCCACCTGCCTCCCATGTATCGGCGACACAGACCTTCTAGAAATCTCCTCTTCCTCTTGAATGAAAGTAATTTGGAAACATGTGTGTTCATCAAATGCCACAGCCCAAGACCTCTTGGATAGGGTCACTGACTCGAGTGGCTGTATTTTCATCGAGAGAGGGACATCTTTGGACAGAATCTGTGGCATCAGCTCATCAAAAAACTTTTTCCATTGCATCTCAGGGGCAGCTCAGGACCAAAAACAGGTTTAACATTAGCACCATTGGCTGCACATAAGGAACAATTGAAGGAGATATGCCCTAGATGCAATTAATAAAGATATTTTATTTGTCATATTTCGATTTGTTCATAATATGTGTCGGAGACTAGTCCCAGGAACTAGGGTGTCTCTCAGATGCCAGGAATCGAGTAAGGGGCTGAACACAACGTCAAACAAATCCTCAACAACCTCGGCGACGGTGCTCGTCGAGCTCGGTGAGGAACATCACGACAGAGAATGAACACGAGCGGCTACCCAGGTTCAGGCCCACCGCGAGGTGTAAAGACCCTACGTCCTGCTAAGTTGTATTGCACTGCTTGGAGAGGTTCACAGTACAATGTGCTTGCCGAGAGCACAGTTATGGCTATGGTGGACTATGGTGGAAGGAGCTCCGTCTTCTTCCTTGCGACGTAGCTGGTGAAGTGTCGAATGAATTGATCCCCCTCCTTGGTCGTACGCTCCCCCTTTTATACTGTCTTGGTCCTCTTCCCCCAAAACTACAGGCGGGAAGGGAATCCACATGGTGGCAAAGGTGGAGCACAGCGCACGGCGTCGAGGTTGTCCATGGACGCGGTCCATGGCAGAAAGCAACGTCGTCTTGGCAGAAAAAGCCACCGTCCATCCAGGACGGTGGGCTGGCGCTGCAGAGTCCAGTGGCGTGCCCCACGGTGACGTCGCGCTTGGAGCGTAGCGGCGGCCGGTCCCTTTATCACCAAAATGGCAATCCTTGGGGTCCGCTTTGCTTGCCCCAGCTTTGTTGACTGCTTTATACACGAGAATGGCAACTGCGGCGTCGTCGTCATCGCGCGCAGGCGCGCGCGTCACTCTGCGGCGGGCGCAGAGGCCATGTGCGCTCTGCAGCGGGTGCAGAGCTTGCTTCCACTTGAAGGAACCCCGCGAGGGCCTGGAGTCTCGCCGAGGTTCTGTAGTACTTGATGCCTCGCGAGGGAGGCCTCGCGAGGGTGGCGCGGAGGTGCGCCAGGACTTGGTGATTTCCTGGGCAGGAGAGGCCCTCCCGAGGGAAAAGTCCCTCTCAAGGCCCATCAGGCTGAGCGTCTGGTCCTTAGCAGAAATGCTCAGCAGGGTGAAGAAACCCTCGTGAGGGAAAAGTCCCTCGCGAGGCTCGCCAGGCTGAGCGCCTGGTCCTTAGCAGAATTCTTCGCAGAACGTCGAGGGCTGTGGCAAGCCGGCCCATGGTACCCTGGTTTCCACTGGGCCGACAGTAGCCCCTGGGCCCGCGATGGGCACGCTGGAGTTTCACAGACGCAGGCGAATCGTCGTGGGCCCAAAGAAGCCTGCCTGGCCCGAGACACGTGGAGAGCCGCCGCTGCCTACGATGCCACGATCTCTGTAGTAACGGGCGTAGTGGTGGGATCCGCCACGTCCTGGCAACGGCTCGATGAGCTGATAAAAGGCGGAGAGCTCGGCGCAGACGGCCGTTGCTTCGTTCGCTCCCCTTTCGCCTCCTTCTTCCCAGCGCAAAATCTCCAAGTTTTCCTTCGCAATCTCGCTGCAATGGCGCCCAAGAAGGCCACCGTCTCCAAGAAGGGCAAGGCGGTGGTGCAGGAGAGTGAGCCTGCCGCGATGCGGCAAGATGGCGACCTCAAGCCGGCTCTGGCCGGCTTCCGCATCGGCAAGGAGGCACAGCTGGACAAGGTGTGTCACATGGCGGCCTCCGAGACCAACGAGAACGGCGCCACGGTGCTCAAGCCGGCGAACAACTCCTCTGGCAGCCTCTACCCCATCTTCATGCACACCCTCTACGCCGGGCTCGTGCCTCCCTTCTCCGACTTCTTCCTGGCGGTTCTGGAGCGCTACCAGATCCAGATTCTTCACCTCCACCCCAACTCCATCCTCATCCTCGCCATCTTCGCCTATCTCTGCGAGGCGTACATCGGCATTCTGCCCTCGGTGGACCTCTTCCGCTGCTTCTACGTGCTCCGGTTCACGGCGAACAATGAGCGGTCGGGGTGCGTGTCCTTTCGCATCACCGATGGCATGGGCGGCGTCTACATCCATATCGCGTGGGCTGGCGAGAATGTCGTGACCAGCGAGACGAAGAAGGTGGAGGACTTCCGCAGGCGCTGGTTCCTTGTGGACGTCGGGAGCCAGAGTCCTTTCTTCGAGCTGCCTGAGGCGCCCCCGACGAAGAGGGCAAGCTGGTCTTCCAAGACACTCACGGGCGCAGCGCTTGGCCCCGTGGTGAGGCGCCTGAAGGACCTTCGTGAGGCAGGCCTCACGGGGCAGATGGTGGCCAAGGACTTCGTGAGGCATCGCATCGCTCTGCTCCAGAGGCATGCGGACTCGATGTGGCTGTACTCCAACCAGAGGGACAAGATGCGCCTGAGCGCTACCCTCTTCACGCAGGAGGAAGTGGACATCATCATTGAGGTCCTCTTCACGTCTCCGTCCATCCCCAAGCCTACCGACAAGACCATTCCGCTCCACAGGCTTGATCTTGGGCGTCGCGTCTCGCTCGTGCAGACAATGCCGAAGTTTGACCAGTGGGGCCTGGTGCCTGAGGGGCAAGTTGGGCCCCGCGAGGACCCGGAGTCAGCGGCGCAGGCGACGCCAGCTGATGGCGAGGAGGAGACGACGGAGACGCCTGCGGAGTCTGACGCGGGTGCCGCCGGCGCCTCGGGAGGCCCCAATTCTTCGGCAGAGAACTCGAGCACCTCGAAGGGCGTGCCGCCTGACGCTGAGATCCACGAGATCTCCTTGGGCAGCGGCGACCGGTTCTTGGTCGTCCCCTCGCAGCGCGTCGAGGGAAAGGAGGAGAGTGACGACGATGATGCCTCGTCTAGCCGCTGCGAGCCCCGCTCCAAGGCGATCCACGACAGGAACGCCGGAGCTCGGGAGGAGGCGGAGGCAAGTGCCAAGGTGGGCCAAGACAGGCCTGTCGAGGCTCAGAAGAGCGCGGAGCCCAGTGCTCCGCCTGTGCAGCGGGCGACGAAGAGGAAGTGGGTCGACACCGCCGCGTAAGTCCTGTACTTCCCTTCTTTTTCGATGTTGTCCTTATGCGACCCTCTCGAGGGATTCCTGAACATTTTCCTCTCCAGGCGCCCCGAGGAGCCGAGGCGGCGGAGGCTCCGGAAGGTTGGAGAGATCTCCAGCGCCGCAACAGCATCTGCAGCGCCTTCAACTGAAGCGGTGCCCCACGAGGCCGCTGCTCCTTCTCCTGAGACAGCGGCACCGCCTCCCGAGGAGGAGGAGCACCACGAGGAGGAGAAAACTGAGGCGACGGCGCCGCCGACCGCGCGGCCTGGCGTTTCTCCTGTGCAGCAGGAGAAGGTAACGGAGGAAGATGCGGCGAAGACCGCGACGCCGGCGGAGGAATGCGCGGTGAAGACCGCGACGTCGGCGGAGGCGCGCGCTGATGTTGAGATGGAGGAGGCCACCACGCCGCCACCTCCACCAAACACGAGCCCTGAAGCATCGGTGGTGGATACTGAGCCTGCGGCGGGAGCAGCCTCAGCGGAGAAGGCCGATCTTGCTCCTGGAGGGGAGAAAGATGCGCCCCAGGGGCAGAAGGACAGCGGGGCTGATGGCGGGAGCGCTTCGAGCCCCCAGAAAGCCCCCAGCGTGGATGAAGAGGCAGGCTCTCACCGGAGCCCCCAGGCGCGCCTCGAGCCCACTCCGAGCTCAAGGCACGACGCCCCGGAGGCCTCAGCAGGTGCCTCTGGGCTCCCTAGCGACGCGTGGGCCTTGGTCCTGCTGGGTCGGCGCCCGGTTGCGGTTCGCCGAGACGCTTTCTTTCGCTCGGCGAGGGAGATGCTCGACGGGCTCGAGGCCCAGCTTGCCGAGGAAGACCGTGCCAAGGCGGAGGAAGACGCCGAGCTCGCGCGGGGTTGGACCTGCCTCCAGGAGACTGTGGAGCGCTGCCGCCGGAGGGAGGGACGAGGCGGCCCAGGCGCGGCGCGAGGAGGCGCAGCGCTTTGCTGAGGAGACCCATGCCAGCGTGATCCGCGAGGCTAAAGAGACTCTTGCGGACTTGAGCGCCAAGCGCGAGGCTCTCGAGGCGGAGACTGAGGCCAAGCACCAGGAGCTGGCGGCGCGCGAGGCGGTAGTCTCCACCAAGCATCAAGAGCTCACGGACCGCGAGGCAAAGATCATCGCGGAGGCAGAGACTGTGCGGCAGAGCTTGGAGATGTTTCGCGAGGACCTGCGCACTCGCGAGGAGCTGATTGTGAAGCGCGGGGAAGACCTCGACTCCCGCGAGTCTGAGTTGCGCAAGCGCGAGGAGCAGGTCGAGCAGATCGAGAGAGATCAAGCCGTGCAGCGGGAAAACCTGGAATCTCGCGAGGGCAAGGTGGCCCAGGACGAGGAATTCTACAAGAAACGCCTTGCGCAGACCAACGAGAACCTCCGCAAGAAGGAGGAGAAGATGAAGGAGGAGTCCGCGACCAAAGAGAAGCTCTTCCGCGACAACTGCTCCAAGGAGTTCGCGAGGAAGGTCAAGCTGCAGGAGGAGCGCTTCACGAAGAAGCGCGATGAGCTCAACGCTCGCATCAGGGAGCTCGAGCTGCAGAAGAAGCGATCTGACTCCCGTCTCCAGGCTACCAAAGCCGCCCAGGCCCGCGCGGAGCAGGACCTTTCTTCCTTGACGCAGGACATGAGTGAAATGCAGCAGCAGGTGGCGCCTGTGGTGGAGCTTGTCGAGGAGGCCCGGCAGAGTGCTCAGGCTGCGCGGGTCTTGTCGCGCCAGCGGGAACGCATGTTCCGCTCTCTGGTGTCCCGCGCGCGGGCTGTCGCGGACCGCCTAGGAGCCAAGGCCCCCTCGCTCTCTGTCGAGGGGAACGCTGACGTCGCCACCTATCTTGGCTTCTTCGAGCAGCTCCTCACTAGCCTTGAGGAGGTTGTGACAAGCCTCGACGACCTGGTCGATACTGAGAGCCGTGAGCTCCTTGGCGTCGCGGTCGGCCAAGATCTTCGACTTCGCGACCGTGACGGAGCCCCTGGATCGGAAGCTCGCCTCGAAGCTGGACGCCTCGGTGTGGGAGGACGTGGAGAAGTATATCCAGCGCTTCAAGAGGGTCGAGGAGGACTCGGCCCAGGAGGGCGACGGCGAGGCAGGCGCTGAGGAGGAGGGCGACAAAGCTGTCGACAGCGAAGATGGCGGCAGCCCTGCTGCTTAAGCTGCTCCCGCGGAGAAATGTGCCTGGAGCACCAGTATCTTAGGACTTGCTATTTTTACTTTGTAATGGTTTGTAAAGACACCTTTATTATGCAAGTGTGAGCGCCCCTCGGGAGGCCTTTTATCTGTTTCCTCATGTCTTTTTCGCTCTACGTCGTTAGGACCCTGCTTTCAGCGCAAATAGCACCGCCGCTTCGGTATGCCGGAGTCAGGGCTCGACAAGGCCGGGGGTGCGTAAGGCTTAGAGAGGTAAGAGCTCTCGAGGCACGATGCTCGGGAGCTCCCCTTTGACGTGCAAGCAGCCCATGAGGCGTAAGAGAGAAAAGAGAGGCTCGAGGGGCGACAAAACCAGCGAGAGGGAAAAACTCGTGAGGCGTAAGTTCTGGACTTAGCTTTTGCGAGACGTTTGTCTCGTAGAGGGTGTTGTGTTCCCTGGTGAGGCGTTTCCCTCTCGAGGTTGCCTGAGGCTGGTTTGGAGCTCCGCAGCCTTGTAGGGCGTCTTGTTCCCTGCGTTGGAGAGAGAGGCATACCCACAAGCAATGCACGGTTGTACAACTCATGCGCGCTCATAGGTTTCCTCATGTGTATCTCACGAGGAGAGTAAGCACCAAGGTCCTTGGTGAGGTGACGTGCATGGGAGCTGGCCCATGAGTCAGAGCTCTTTGGTGAGATAACGGTCGTGGGCGGAGAACCACGAGTTAGAGCTCGGATCCTTTGGGTTTTGCGATGCTGCTGGGATGCTCCCGAGGCACAGACACCGTGCTCAGCCCCCGCTCGCGAGGTGCGCATGGGGAAAAATGTGAGCGCGAATGAACGTAAGAAAAACAACTCACCAAGCAATATTACATAACGGCGCTGAGGCGCAAAGGTTCATGGTGAACCGAAATTGTTCATTACACTTGGCGTGGCCAAGACAAAGTCCGCCATGTCTGGGCATGGGGTTCCACATGGAGTGGCTGAGGCTTCTCGCGGCCCGTGGCGACGCGTTGTAGAGAGCTCTCAGTGGAGATGGCCCTCGTGAAGGGAAAAGCTTTTGTGAAGCTGGGAGGTGAAGATGCATGCTTCCCTCTTGAGACAAAAAATGCCTGCCGCGACGTGATCACGGGTAGAACTTGCGTAGATGCTCGATGTTCCACGGGTTTTTGACCGGGGTGCCGTCTTCCGTCTCGAGCGTACCGCGCCGGGCCTGGCGATGTGCGCGACCCTGTAGGGGCCTTCCCACATGGGCGAGAGCTTGTGGAGGCCTCTCTGGAGAGTATCCTCCTCAGGACGAGATCGCCTGTCTCGAGGGTGCGCGGGCGTATGTGGCGGCTGTGGTAGCGGCGCAGATCTTGTTGGTACTTTGCCGCCCGGAGGGCAGCACGGCGACGTAGTCCATCGAGCAGCAGCAGGTCGTCGTTGTGGAGCTCCTCTTGATTGTCCTCGTTGAAAGCAAGGATCCGTGGGGACCCATGCTTGATCTCGGTGGGGAGGACTGCTTCAGCGCCATAGACGAGGGCGAACGGCGTTTCTCCAGTGGGCTTCGTGGCAGTGGTGCGGATGGACCAGAGCACAGAGGGAGTTCTTCAATCCAGTTCTTGCCGTGGGCCTTGAGGCGGTTGAAGCTTCTTGTCTTGAGGCCCTTGAGCACTTCAGCGTTTGCTCGCTCAGCCTGCCCATTGCTTCGTGGGTGAGCCACCGAGGCGAAGCAGAGCCGGGTGCCGAGGCTTTCGCAGTAGGCCCTGAAGATGCCACTGGTGAACTGTGAGCCGTTGTCGGTGATGATGCGATTTGGCACGCCGAAGCGACAGGCCAGGCCTCTGATGAATTTCACCGCTGATCTCGCCGGTATGCTGCGCACCGCTTCGACCTCCGCCCATTTGGTGAACTTGTCAATGGCGACGTAGAGGTAGCGGTAGCCCCCGCTGGAGCGTGGGAACGGTCCCAGGATGTCCAGCCCCCAGACCGCGAAGGGCCAGGAGAGCGGGATGGTCTGGAGCCCCAGTGCAGGCTGATGGACCTGCTTGGCGTGGAATTGGCATGCCTCGCAAGCTTGGACAACGGTGGTTGCGTCTTGAAGCACTGAGGGCCAGTAGAATCCACTCCTGAAGACCTTCCCCGCGAGGGTGCGCGATGATGAATGGTGGCCACATTCTCCACTGTGTATGTCCTTGATCAGCTGGCGGCCTTCTTCAGGGGGACGCATTTCAATGCAACTCCATTTGGACGCTTGCGGTACAGGTCTCCCTCGTGAAGGCAGTATGACTTGGCCTGTCGAGCAATTCTCTCTGCTTCTGCATCCTCTTCAGGGAGGACTCCGTCCCTGAGGTACTCCTTGAGCTCGTCGATCCAGCCCGTCTCTTGATGTGTCATGGCCAACAACAGGCGTTCTCCTGAGGGTGGACCGCAGCTCGGTGCTCCAGATGTTGGTGCTGGGGAGCTCTTCGTCGATGTCCACGCTGACTGCTTCTTTTGGCTGTTTCACCGACGCCCTGGTGAGCCTTTCGAACACGCCTGCCTGCTGGGCCTCTCTCGCGACGCTCGCCTGGCGATGTCATCAGCCTCCTGGTTCTCCCTTCGCGGGATGTGCCTGAGCTCCATCCCCTTGAAGTGCTTCTCGAGCTTGCGAACCTCCTCGAGGTAAGCGGTCATGTGACCGTCCTTAGGCGTGTAGCTCTTGTTGGAGAAGTTGACGAGGAGCTGGGAATCACCCTTGATGAGTAAGTGCTTGATGCCGAGGGCGATTGCGGCTCTGAGCCCGGCGAGGAGGCCTTCGTACTCGGCGATGTTGTTGGAGACCTTGTCAGTCGTGAAGCACAGCTGGACGGCGTAGTAGAGCTTGTCGCCTTTTGGTGAGGTCAGGACGACGCCAGCCCCTGCGTTCTGGCATGCGAATGCCCCGTCGAAGTGCATGGTCCAGTGGTTTGGCACTGTGTCTCCAGCTGGCGTGGTTTCTGCCTCTTGAGGCTCTTCTTGCTGCGTGTCCGTCCATTCGGCGACGAAGTCCGCCAATGCCCTTCCCTTGATGACCCTGGTGGTGTCGAAGCGCAGGCCAAAAGGTTGTAGCTCGATGTTCCACCCTGCGACGCGATCAGTGGCGTTTGGGTTGCGCAGGATTTGCTCCAGGGGAATGAGTGACCACCGTGATGGGGTGGCCCTGGAAGTAGTGGCGCAGCTTCCTGGAAGCGATGAGGAGCGCGAGGAGGAGCTTCTGCTGCATGGTGTACGCTCGCGAGCGTCTCGCAGCACCGTGCTGACGAAGTAGACGGGATGCTCGACGAGCGTTGTCGATGGTGGTGCAGCGCTGGGCTCCTCGGGAGCCTTGTCGAGGTCTCTTGAGGCGAACCCTCGGCGAGGGTGCCTGCTGGTTGTGCGGGCTCGACATGAGGCTCGGGGCCTGAGAGGGTGCTTCCTTATCGGGAGGCTCTGGGCTTGGCGTGGCTGTGTCCTTCTTGGCGAGGACTGGCTCTTCCCTTTCTGCCACCAAGACCCGCTTGCTGTTTGTGGAGTGGCTGATAGGTACAGCTTCAGATGCTCGCCGGGCCTTGGGGCAACCATGACAGGTGGGCTAGCCAAGTACTTCTTCAGGTCTTCAAATGCCTTGTCCGCCTCCGGTGTCCACTTGAACGTGCCAGACCGCTTCATGATCTTGAAAAATGGCAGGCCCTCTCGCCGAACTTGGAGATGAACGGCCTAGGCTGGCCATGCATCCCGCCAAGCGTTGCATGTCCTTGAGGCGACGAGGTGGCTGCATTTCTTCTATGGCCTTGATCTTGTCAGGATTTGCTTCTATGCCGCGGTGGACACTAGGAACCCGAGGAGTTTGCCTGATGGTACCCCGAAGACGCACTTGGCGGGGTTCAGCTTGATGTTCACCTTGCGCAGGTTGGCAAAGGTCTCCTCGAGGTCCTCCATGAGGGTGTGCTCTTCGCGAGTCTTGACCACGATGTCGTCGACGTAGGCTTCTGCGTTTCTCCCCATCTGAGCCCCCAAGGCCTTCCTCATGAGCCTCTGGAAGGTGGCACCGGCGTTCTTCAGGCCAAAGGCATGCAGACGTAGCAATACACACCACAAGGGGTGAGAAATGCTGTCTTCTCCTCATCCTCCTTCGCCATCTTGATCTGGTGGTAGCCTGAGAAGGCATCCAGAAAACAGAGGAGGTCGCAGCCGGCGGTGGAGTCCACAATTTGGTCTATTCGAGGCATGGGGTACGGGTCCTTGGGGCAGGCCTTGTTGAGTCGGTGTAGTCGATGCAGAGCCTGCCGCCCCGGTGTGCTTGGGACGACCACCGTGTTGGAGAGCCATGTGGGGTGTGCAACTTCTCGATTATGTGTGCTTCTTTCAACTTCTCTACTTCCTTGATGATGAACTCTTGCTTCTCTGGCGCCTGGCGCCGTGCTTTCTGCTTCACGGGGCGTGCGTTTGGACACACGGCTAAGTGGTGCTCGATCACCTCCCTCGGTACTCCGGACATCTCTGACGGTGTCCATGCGAACATGTCAGAGTTTGCCCTGAGGAAGGCGACGAGCGCGCTTTCCTATTTGGGAGGCAAGCCAATGCCTATGGTGACGCTAGCCCCCGAGCCGCTGGCGTCCAGCGACACCTTCTTCGTGGCCTTGACCGTGGATGGAAATGGTGCCGCCGCTGCCTGGAAGCTTGACGATGTTGTACGCGTGGTGAGTGACGGCCATGAACTTCGCGAGGGCGGGGTAGCCGAGGATGGCGTTGTAGGGCAAGCCAATGTGCGCGACGTCGAAGTCGATCTGCTCGATGCGGTAGTTCTGCGGCGTGCCGAAGGTGACCACGAACCTCACTTGCCCCAGCGGTGTGGTGGAGCCACTCGTCACCCCCGTGAAGGGCCTGGAGGGCATCAGCTACTCGTATGGCACTTGAAGCTGCTCAAAGGTCTCGACAGAGATGACGTTCAAGCCTGCACCCCCATCTATGAGCGTCTTGGCGACGGCGATGTTGTGATGATGGGAGTGCACACCAGTGGGATGGTACCGACAGCCTTGGTCGACTTTGGGTGGTCCTTGGAGTCAAAGGCAATGGTGTATTGCGACCACTTGAGGGGTTGGGATGCCTCAATCCCTGGAAGCGCGGCGTTGACCTCACGAGAGAACTGCTTGAAGTGGTTGTTGGATTTGGGCGCTTGGGACCCGCCGAGGATGCATGCTATTGCCCCCTGAGGGGCCTGGTAGCCCCCAGGGTTCTCGTCCGGGAGGTTGCCGTTTTGCCCGGCGTTGTTCCCCCGAGCCCTCTGCTGGAAGTTGTGGCGCCCGCCCCCGCGGCAGCCACGGCCTCCGCCGCGGCCGCCACAGCCTTGGTTCTTCTCGCGTTCCTTGCTGAGCTGCTTAGCTCCCAGCAGTCTTCAGTCGCGTGGTTGTGCCTGTTGTGGTAGATGCAGAACGGCGATTGTCCACTTTCTTCTCATCAGCCGCCGGAGAGGCCTCGCGAGGCTGCTTAGCGTCAGGCTCTGCCGCGAGGATGGCGGTGGTCTTGCGCTTCTCGACAGGCTTCTTCTTGCTCCTGGACCCCTCAGGAGGGTCTTCCTCATTTCTTTCTTGACGAAGAGGAGGCCCTCTTCAGCCTTGGCGCACTTGTCAGCCAGGTCGAAGAGCTTCACCACTGGGGTGAGGGTATCGTGGATGCCGAGCTTCTCGAGCATCCGGCGGTTTGTGACTCCCTCCCTGAAGGCAGAGATGACGTGCGAGTCCGGGATGTTCGGAATCTTGTTGCGGACCTGGCTGAAGCGCTGGATGTATCTGCGGAGGGTCTCGTCAGGCTTCTGGCGCACCGCGCGAAGGTCGTTGTAGGTGAGCGCGCGCTCGTAGGTGCCCTTGAAGTTGGCGACGAAGACCTTGCAGAGGTCCTCCCACATGTCGATGGTGTTCTCGGGGAGGTTCATGAGTCACGAGAGCGCGGAGTCCTTGAGCGCCATGGAGAGCCAGTTGGCCATCACCTTGTCGTCGCCTCCCGCGGCCTGGATGGAGACGGTGTAGAACTGCAGGAACTCCAGAGGGTTGATCCTACCGTCGTAGCGCGGGGGAGGTCTGGCTTGAACTTCACCGTCCAGACGACACGGCGCAAGTTGCGGGTGAAGGCGGTGCAGCCTGTGGCGTATGTCACAGCGCCGCCAGCGAGCGCGCCGCGGTTCTGGCGGCCTGTAGCTGCAATCTCCTGGACGACGCGGTTGTGGCGGTCCCGCTGGCGCTCGATCTCCACGCGCGCATCCGCTGGAGTTCGCTGCACAATCTGGCAGTCGTGCGGCGAGGATGCGTGCGACGCGGCGCGGTGGTTCCCCGCCGGAGCTCCAGCTGGAGGAGGTGGTGGCGGAGGCAGAGGGGAAGGAGGAGCGCCATGCGCTATGTTCCCTTCGCGTCCGGAGTGGCGCACCAGCGAGTGAGAAGGCGCTGGTGCTGCAGTAGGAGCGGCACGAACGGCGGCGGCGTTGATGAGCTCCTCGAGGCGCCCGAGCCAGTTGTCGTGACCCGCCTGCGTGGGGCGGTAGCGCAGCAGCTCCTGCGCCATCAGTAGCGCAGTGGCTGGACTGGGCGCCACCCGGCTCTGCGTGGAGGCGCTCTCGCGCCTGGATGGGTGCAGGGAGGAAGCTCCCTCGCCGTCGTCGTTGCCGCCGTCGTCTTCAGGGTGCTCGACGCGCGGCTCGGCGTTGCGCTCTGAAGCGCGGTCGGCGCGTGGGCGTCCACGCGCGTTGTTGTTGGCGGCGGGCTCGGTCGTGGCTCTGCCAGACGTCCGTCGCGCGAGACGCGCAGCTCGCGTGTCAGTCATGGCGCGGAGAGGTTGAATAAGTTGAAGACGTGCCTCAGCCCCCTACCTGGCGCGCCAAATGTCGGAGACTAGTCCCAGGAACTAGGGTGTCTCTCAGATGCCAGGAATCGAGTAAGGGGCTGAACACAACGTCAAACAAATCCTCAACAACCTCGGCGACGGTGCTCGTCGAGCTCGGTGAGGAACATCACGACAGAGAATGAACACGAGCCGCTACCCAGGTTCAGGCCCACCACGAGGTGTAAAGACCCTACGTCCTGCTCAGTTGTATTGCACTGCTTTGAGAGGTTCACAGTACAATGTGCTTGCCGAGAGCACAGTTATGGCTATGGTGGACTATGGTGGAAGGAGCTCCGTCTTCTTCCTTGCGACGTAGCTGGTGAAGTGTCGAATGAATCGATCCCCCTCCTTGGTCGTACGCTCCCCCTTTTATATTGCCTTGGTCCTCTTCCCCCAAAACTACAGGCGGGAAGGGAATCCACATGGTGGCAAAGGTGGAGCACAGCGCACGGCGTCGGGGTTGTCCATGGACGCGGTCCATGGCAGAAAGCAACGTCGTCTTGGCAGAAAAGGCCACCGTCCATCCAGGACGGTGGGCTGGCGCTGCAGAGACCCGTGGCGTGCCCCACGGTGACGTCTGATGTCTACGCACGCTTCTATTCTTGTAGACAGTGTTGGGCCTCCAAGTGCAGAGGTTTGTAGAACAGCAGCAAGTTTCCCTTAAGTGGATCACCCAAGGTTTATCGAACTCAGGGAGGTAGAGGTCAAAGATATCCCTCTCAAGCAACTCAGCAATTAAGATTCAAGAAGTCTCTTGTGTCCCCAACACACCTAATACACTTGTCAGATGTATAGGTGCACTAGTTCGGCGAAGAGATAGTGAAATGCAAGTAATATGGATGATTATAAGTGATAATTGCGATCTGAAATAAAAATGGCAGCAAGCAAACATGAGACAAAATGAGAGCAAACGGTGTTTCAATGCTTGGAAATAAGGCCTAGGGATCATACTTTCACTAGTGGACACTCCCAACAATAATAATATAATTGAATACATAAATATTTCCTCTTCACTATGCTACTCTGAACTATTCTCCCGTTGGAAAGAAATACCAATCTACTGCGTAGGGCTACAAGAGCACACCTTAAAATCTGAGTGAACAAACACCACAATATCATAGAACAACAAGACCATCGTGTAGGGCTGCAAAAGCACACCTTAAAGTCTGTTTTCCACATCTAGGGAACCCCAATGTCACTATGAGCGGCCCAAAATAGTACTAAACAAACACCACAATTTTATAGTGACAACCAACAAAAGAACAACTCATGATAAGTATTCATGTAATCTTTAGCCTAAGAGTCACACACGGTGCGCACACTGTCAACTTCGCACCATGGGACAAAGGTGACTCCGGAGATTACATTAATAAAACCACTTGAGTAGCATAATTCATAAGATAATGAAGAGTAACATCTATGGATTCAACTAGATTACAAAGCTCATGATCACATAAAGATCACACCATGGGAGAGAGAGAGATGAACCACATAACTACCGGTACGAGCCCTCAGCCCGAGGGAAACTACTCACACATGGTCATGGTGATGAGGAGCTTGATGGAGAGGTTGATGAAGAGGTGC
This sequence comes from Poa pratensis, assembly GCA_947311845.1. Taxonomy (NCBI): domain Eukaryota; kingdom Viridiplantae; phylum Streptophyta; class Magnoliopsida; order Poales; family Poaceae; genus Poa; species Poa pratensis. The sequence continues at coordinate 83,341,267 of CAMZMU010000063.1, read as the reverse complement.
AGCCCAGAGTGGAGACGGGGCCCCGCAGCAGCCACGGCGAGGCGGCGGCAGTGGCAGCCCGCGGCGGCGAGGAGCGGCGGCGGCCCTTGGGGGCAGCGGCCCTTGGCCCCTCTTCTTCCTTGGAGATGGTGGTGGTATGGAGGAGGTTCTCCACCCCAAACGGCTGCCTGGTAGGAGGAAAATTCGTGGTATGGGGCTCCTCCCACGACCTAGGGTTTCCTCCCTTATATAGACTCTCGGATTTCCGTCATCCCCTTTTAGGGTTCCACCAAAACGGGCCTACAGGCCGCGTCCGAACTCCGATTGGGCTGATCTCGGGCTTAAAATCTTCGTATGGAAAATTGTGACAACTTTCTCTTTAATTTGATTTCCATTGGACGCCATCTTCGAGGGTCAAACTGACAATCTCCGTAAAAAGTTCTCAGACAGATTTCAGGAAAGTCCCAATTTTACTCCAACAAGGTTTCCTTTGCCCAATTTTGATAATTCCTACACATTAAAGTGTAAAATAAGAACATTGTGCACTTTGCCAACTATTAGTAGGTTAGTCCAATAAATATCATAATATGATATAAAGTGCATATAAAACATGTGGCAATTGATATAAAACAAGCATGGAACATCAGAAATTATAGATACGTTTGAGACGTATCAACGTCGCGCTTGGAGCGTAGCGGCGGCCGGTCCCTTTATCACCGAAATGGCAATCCTTGGGGTCCGCTTTGCTTGCCCCAGCTTTGTTGACTGCTTTATACACGAGAATGGCAACTGCGGCGTCGTCGTCATCGCGCGCAGGCGCGCGCGTCACTCTGCGGCGGGCGCAGAGGCCATGTGCGCTCTGCAGCGGGCGCAGAGCTTGCTTCCACTTGAAGGAACCCGCGAGGGCCTGGAGTCTCGCCGAGGTTCTGTAGTACTTGATGCCTCGCGAGGGAGGCCTCGCGAGGGTGGCGCGGAGGGGTGCCAGGACTTGGTGATTTCCTGGGCAGGAGAGGCCCTCCCGAGGGAAAAGTCCCTCTCGAGGCCCATCAGGCTGAGCGTCTGGTCCTTAGCAGAAATGCTCAGCAGGGTGAAGAAACCCTCGCGATCCCTCGCGAGGCTCGCCAGGCTGAGCGCCTGGTCCTTAGCAGAATTCTTCGCAGAACGTCGAGGGCTGTGGCAGGCCGGCCCATGGTACCCTGGTTTCCACTGGCCGACAATATGTTTTATACCATGCTATAACTGTATTAAGCGGAAACATTGATACACGTGTGGTACGTAAACAACCAGGTTCCTAGTAGCCTTTTACTAGTCCATTGTGATCAACAGATGATCAAGGTTTCCTGATCATGGACGTTTGTGTCAATTGATAATGGAGTCATATTGTTAGATGAACGATGTGATGGACTCACCCAATATATAGAAAGACGTAGTATGTAGAACCTTTGACCATGAGATGATACATAATCACTATCTCTGGAAGTTACCTTGACTACATCAAATGTCTCACGTAAATGTGTGATCATAAAGGTGTCCCTATCAGGTTTCCAAGGAATAGGTTGAGGCGTATGCATAAGAGCGGGATTTGCCAGTTCACGCAACGGATAGATACTCTAGGGCCCACTCGGTGAGATTGCATCAAATAAGCTTGCAAGCATGTGACTAGGTCACGGAGATGTAATATCACGGGAACGAGTAGATGAGTTTGTCGGTAACGAGAACGGGCTAGGTATGGAGATACCGGAGTTCGATTCTCGGACAAACTAAGTATCGCATGGCAAAGGGTGTGGGACTTGACGTTAAGGTTCAAGTGACAAAGATAATCGTGGAACACACAAGGGCCATCATGGGTTTCTAGATCCCGTTGTTGGCCATTGATCGGAGAAGCGTCTCGATCATGTCTGGAGTGATCCCGAACCGTAGGGTGACACACTTAAGGGTAGACGATGCTTAGGAATGACTTTGCACCAAAAAGAGAAAAGAGAAGAGAACCGGAAATGTTCCGGGACATATCTGATGGAGTTCGGAGGGCAACGAAAGGTGTTTCGGAGTTCAAATAAATTAAATAATGTGTATTTAATATTAATTAAAGTAATTAATGATTAAATATATATTTTCATTTTTATTGGGTGAGCCAAGGGGTTTGTCAGCCCTCCTCTTCCTTTATATAGGGGTGCCCCATGGCCTTTGAGGTACACCAATTTCTCTCTCTTATCTCTCCTCAACCGCGGTTCACTTTTGGAGCTGTGCACGAGTAGAGAATCTTCTCCACCATACGCACGCCGCCGTGTCGTCTTGAGCTTCCGTCCAAGTCTTCATCTTCCGCTGCTTCGCTGGACCGGAGATCGGGAGTCGTCGTCTACACCGTACATGTGTGGAGCTACGAGGTGCTGCTCTTGCGGCACTAGTCGCCGGTACGACTACACGACCTTGAGGTCAGCGCCGCCCTTCTTCATCGTTAACGTTCTCACGAACATGACGCTTTTGGTCTACAAGGGTATGTATATCGATTCCCTCCGTTACTTTATGTCTGCATAGTATTAGATCTTGGTTCTATCGGTTATCGTGTTAGGATTTTTTTTGTTTTCTGCACCGTAGCCCAACAACAATTGCCCACATATTTGCCTCATCATTGTTCAAATTTCCTTCTGGGACCTTGACATTGTTCAAATTGCATTCGGGTGTTGGTTCCTCTTCTATGACATCAACTTGTTGCACTGAAGAATCAGAGTTGACAGGAGGATGCGGATTACCATCCAGAGGCATTGGGTCCTCGTCTGCTGGCAGTTTCAGAGAGTGCACTTAATTTGCACTAGCAGTTTCCGTCAGCAAAGGTTCTCCCGTATTAAATAGGGTTACTTTTTAGGAACCCATCGGAGCACTGTTTTCTTTGTTCGGTTAAAACAGTTTTTCGCAATATGACCAGAGATGAAACAGTCCCTACATCTGATTTTCCTGGTGCAAGCACCGACCACATGACCCATGCTAAGACATCGACTGCAATCCCAGAAACATTGGACCATTTTATCAATCATCTTATTGAAGGCCCTCATTCCATCAGGGTCCTCTTCTGACGGCCCATCTTGCGGCCCATATTGCTTAGAACCACTAGAACCTGATTTTGGCGCCGAGAAAGAAGGGGACACGTGATCACCGCAAACCTCCGGCGGACTTGACTGAACCGAGGAACTCTGAACCTGCTGGGTGTTAAAGGAACCAAACTAAATTTGTACTTTCCCAGGCAAAGAAGAAGGACCTTTATCAGAAGCTGGATCATTCTCTTGAAAACCATAGCCAACACAAGCATCGTACGCCAGCACTAAACCAAAAGAGATACTCCTTTTAACTCTAGGGGCGTAGGACCTTTTCAATAGACTTGACCTTGTAGGGTTTTTATTCAGTGCACGCAGCCCTGCAGTGATCTTGTTCTTGGTAGGACTAACCAGAATCCATTCATCATTACTTTCTTTCTGCCAAGTTCTAAATTCCCTCTGCCAATTAGGGCCTCCATAACCCCATGTATGAAAATAACATTTGAAAGCATGACAAGAGAACGAGCGCAGGGCTAGAACAAGAAAGCCGACATGCCTAGACGAGACTGAGAATCTGAAAACTCTATCAGAAAGAAATTGCACATGCAGTTCATCACAAATGTCGTCAATGCATGATTCTAAGGCCATACTAACTGTGTCTTCAGACAATATAAACGTGGATCTGCCAAAAGAGATTGCCAACAAAAAATGATTTGCCTTTCCCAATGGATGAACTGTTGATCCAAATTTGCGTTTCACATCAGAGTTGAACTTTTGGCCGTGCGAGAAATCCAGCCCGATCTTGATCCAATCGTACATCGACATCGACGAATTCTCAACCATACCCGCATCATTGGCCATAGGATATTTACCAAATCCTTCTGAAGCCGATGGGAAAACCAGACAAGAAGTAACCATGGCAAAATATTCGGAAAATCTCACCTCAGATCTAGGATAAACCTCATCTCCCTTGTCAAGATATTTTCCCATGATCGGCTTGCCCCTAGCATCCTTGAGCACGATCCAGTCCTTCAGTGCATTGTTCGGCCTCCAAACTCCAAAGATGCAACTCGCCATCATAGGACTTGATCCGGCCCCGAGCACGATCCTTGGCCGTGGAGTACGTGGCCTTCCATCGCCAAATGGGAGCCACCGTCATCACGTTGAAGAGGATGGGGCAGTCGGCACCAGAGCAGTCGGCGCCGGCGGTGGAGTTGGACCGAAGCCCTAGATCGCTATCACAATCGCCAGAGGAGGTGGAAGGTCACCAATCAATCCTGGAGATAGCTGAATAATTTTAATTCAATGAGGTGGTTGACTCGGTTGATATGTCTGAGAGAAGGCGGTTTGGCTGTATGTTTTTGGTGACCGCCATATATGTTAGTGTTGTGGTTGTGGTAGGCCAATGGTCGTCTATGCAACTTGGGTTGTGAGATCCAGGTCGTGCAGCGTTGTAGATCCAAAGTAGACAGTGGTATGTTGGACAACAATCAAGAAGGGGTGTCACCGGTCTGCATAGGGTGTGTTGGAGTGGTGGGATATTGGGCGGCGGCCCCCAAGAGTTTCTTAGCTTTGAGGATGGTCTCTTGTCATGTTGCCGGCAGGATTGCCATCGATGTTGCCCATCGACGTGTCGAGCAAAATAATTAGCGAAACGTCGTGTGTAGTGCTTGCTTCACCTCTGTAGGAGAGTCCTGAGTCTATTCCTCCCATTGTAATCGGGACTTCTTTTGTCCTACAATAGATGGTGGTCGCATAGTTTGGTGGAGCGGGTCTCTTGCTGATTTTGTAGTGCATATTGGCATGTTGTGTTTGCCACGCCATCGCTGATAGTGTGCTTGCCAATAGATATATTGATTTTCGTCCGGTTTTCCGTGATTAGCCAGGCAACAGTCTTTCTGTTAATTAATGAAACATGTAAAATATTTGCATTGGCTATGGAAACAAGTGTATGTGATCGCAGTACGATAAATTTGACAAAATGCACAGCTTTGGTTGGATGCTGGCGGAAATGTAACGCCCTGACTGTGTTTACAGCTACAGCCTACAGGTGCCACATGCAGTGATACAGGGACGTGGCATTTGTGTCAGTATTTCATTATTGTCATTTTGAAAGACCAGAATGCCGAGTAGTCGCGGAATGCATTTTTACCGGAGCCGGTACCTACCGGAGTCCCGGCAGCCAGTTAGGAGCCGCCAGCTGCTCCAGTTCACGCGTACAGGTTTCGGAGATGGGCCCACCATCAAATATTAGCCAACCACACCTACTCGGCACGCATCTCAAAGCAGAGATCAACGGCAGCAACCGTGCCGGTAGGTACCGGCTCCGGTAAAATTTCCGGGCGAGTAGTCGACTAGTCCTCCGTGGCGCGGCGGCCGATGGAGCATCTCCCTCCCTCCGCTCCCGACCGGCGAGCCGACGACGTCAGCGCGTAGCGTGCGTGTCCGCTTCATGTCGTCTTCACAATCTCCTTCAGTCCTTCTCGAGGGTCCGTGTCCGCGTCCTGTCGTCTTCACAATCACTCCCCTGCTTTTTCTGGCTTCGTCCTCCTAGCCTTTCCGTTCCCACTCCCACGATTCATCCATCCATTGGTCGCGTCACTTTCCTCCCTCCATCCCAAAGTTTCTTCCTTTTTTTTTTCATCTGCCCCGGCAGGGCAGGTAACAGGCAGGTGCGCGCGTCTGCAATTCTTTCTCCGTTCCTCTCGCTGTAAAGGTGCGGTGGCGGCCTGCGAGAAGGTTGTTGGATCTGAGTGACAGAGTGAGTGAGTGAGTGAGTGACCGGCCGGGGCAGCTGCTTTGCATTCCTGCTTCGCTAGCTGCATGCCTGCTCTGCTCTGCTCTCGCCCTCCAACTCCAAGCTAGGGAGGCCTCTCTCCTCCGAGACCGCTTTCCTGACTGATTTCCAGCTGGGAATTCGAGCTTTTCTTGGATTTGGTCGGCCGACGAGACTCGCCACCAGCCACGGATGCTGCCGACCGGCAGGAGCAGGCCTCAGACGAGGGCTGCGTCTAGATCTTGGTCCTTCTCAGGTTTGCCTAATTTCATCTCAAACTTTTACTCACAGGCTTCCAGTTAATGTCCATGCTTTTTTAGACTTGGTTAAATTGGGTAGAAATTTACCAGGAATGGATTATTAGCTTGGGCAACTGAGAAATGAATTTCGACTTGGCGGCCATGATAGTCTGTGTTGTTTGTACGCGTTGCTGAACTGAACTCATACTCCTCGCAGAGATGGACTTCTCCGATCCCAAGCGCAAGTCCAGATACCTCAGCAAGATAATCATGGCCGCGCTCCTCACGGCCATGTGCGTCGTCATGCTCACCCAGCCACCCTGTCATAGGAGGATGCCCAGCGTGGTATACCTCTTCCTCTGTCTCCTCCACCATGCTTACTTAAAGATGTCCATTCTCATGTCACTGGATTGATGCTGCATTGCATACTTATGTATCGCCGTTGCGACTTGACAAATATCCGTCAACTCTGGCTCATGTCTAAAGCTTCACTTTGTGTGATGTGCTCAGTTCTCCGTCCACGAACCTGGAGTAACACATGTGCTGGTGACGGGTGGTGCTGGCTACATAGGATCTCATGCCGCTCTTCGGCTGTTGAAAGACTCCTTTAGAGTCACCATTGTGGTTGGTACTTCACTCCAAAAAAAAACCTCTGTATTGATGTTTCTTGCTCAAATTCAGCATCACTGAAATGCAGATTAAACAAATTTCTCTGTCTCTAGGATAATCTTTCAAGAGGAAATATCGGGGCGGTAAAGGTGCTTCAGAACTTGTTTCCGGAGCCAGGGCAATTGCAATTCATATATGCTGATTTAGGCGATCCAAAAGCCGTATCCTGATCTCTTATCTTCTATACTAATACTAGGTTATTTCTGAAGATATATCTGTCAGTCAAAGAAAAATATGTTGATCTGGCGAGGAAACTGTTCTTAAGATTTTGGTTCCTTAACATGTCCCTAGGTTAATAAAATATTCGCAGAAAACGCCTTTGATGCCGTCATGCACTTTGCTGCTGTCGCGTATGTCGGCGAGAGCACACTTGAGCCTCTGAGGTACTAGACTTTTGCTTGTCAGCCAGCATTATTCGTCAACATACCTACCATTACCTTAAGTGCACAAGCTACTGAAACACTTTGAACAGGTACTACCATAACATCACTGCAAATACTCTAGTTGTGCTGGAAGCCATGGCCACACACAGTGTTAGAACTCTGATCTACTCTAGCACATGTGCCACCTATGGGGAACCTGAGAAGATGCCTATCACTGAAGAAACACCCCAGGTCAGTCGTCGCCCTGCCGTGTAAACTTCGAGCATATTTCTTTCCATCAAGTTGTTCACTCAATTTTGTTGTTCAGTTTCCTATCAACCCATACGGTAAGGCCAAGAAAATGGCAGAAGATATCATTCTGGACTTCGCCAAATCCAAAAAATCAGACATGTCAGTGATGATTTTGAGGTCGGTGTCACTTAGTAGAAACATCGATGTGTCTTTTCTACAACCATAACACCATTTGATTACTAAGTGAGTATCGTAACACTTTTAGATACTTCAATGTCATCGGTTCTGACCCAGAAGGAAGGCTGGGCGAGGCTCCACCACCTGAACTGCGTGAGCACGGCCGTATATCTGGTGCATGCTTTGACGCAGCACTGGGAATAATCCCAGGTTTGAAGGTACATCTTTCAACAACTAATTAATTGTCACTGTTTTAGCTATAGTCCCTGCTATCGTTAAAAAATATTCACGTTTACAGGACCACTCGTGTTCTGAGTAGTATTTCTTCTCTTTTGGGAACTGCTTATTTGCTTGTAGAACACTGATTACAGATCTTTGTTTTTTCTTTACAGGTCAAAGGTACCGACTACGAAACTCCTGATGGGACTTGTGTAAGAGATTACATTGATGTCACTGACCTGGTTAACGCCCATGTGAAAGCGCTCAACAAGGTGGAAAGAGGCAAAGTTGGCATATACAACGTTGGCACTGGAAGAGGTCAACCATTAGATCACCACATATTGTGTTACGATGATCTTAACAGAGGAAAAAACATAAAATTGTGTCTGTCCACCATTTACCTGAGCTAAGTTCATGTTTGATCCTTTTTGCTCCCCAGGTAGGTCAGTAAAGGAGTTTGTGGAAGCTTGCAAGAAGGCAACAGGAGTGGACATCAAGGTCGACTACTTCCCTCGACGCCCTGGTGACTATGCGGAAGTGTACAGCGACCCCGCAAGGATCAACCGTGAGCTCAACTGGACAGCCCAGCACACCAAACTCCAGGAGAGCCTCAGGGTCGCGTGGACATGGCAGATGAGGCACCGGAGTGGCTATGGGCCAACTAAGGCTATGATTTTGTGAAGAAGTTTACCCTGCAGTATCATCTGGTTGTTGAAGACTTAGGTCGATATATTCTTTGGCTCACTCACACATGGCAGTTACACATAATTTATATAGCATGTATGGTCATTCATTGGATTCTTGATATTTTCTTTTTATGGGAGGTTTAGCAGTTCTTTGTAATATCGATGTATTAAGTATATAATAAAAATGATATTTTCTTACTATACTGCAATGGTCTGTCACAGATCACCTTCCTGAATTCTACAGCGATGCAAATGAGGTCCATCAGCATCAATCCTAGACAAAACTCCAGTGAAAATGCAGCATATGACCTATAGCCATATTGCCTAACAAAAACCGGAGCATGCAAATTGAGTATTAATTTTTTGCAGCATCCAGGAACTAGTGGATTGGCCAAATTGGAATGTTCAAGCAACAGAATAACAAATGTCCAGTGACAGGATGCCAAACCATCCAGTTATGGAATTAGGCGCATCATAGGCTTGTACACGACACAGATGTTAATGTAGGAGTAAGCCGTAAACATTACTAACAAGCTGGAGTATATGGAACATAATTTGATGCAAATTAAAGTAATTGACAACAATCAACAAACATTCCTCATAAAAGGAGGTGTATCTTTATTGCAATGAAATGACATTTATTTATGGATCAGATCAGTACAGAGTAGTCGGGTTCTCCAAACAACCAGATGAAGTTCACTCTACTATTTTCACACGAAAACTTTGTCATTAAGCCATGCACTCATCTTGTTTTTCTTTTCATGCTGCACTGTTTACGGAAACAAAATAAAAATGGAAAAAACAAGATGCATACAAGGCTTACGGAAAGGAAAAAAGGACAGAGAAAAGCTTCAGTAAGCTAGCTAGCATAGGCTACCTTGAAGGATCTGCCTATATCAATCATATGGACGCCTAACTAAAGCTAAGTCCAATATGTTTCGGGCACCAACTACTCCCTGTTCGGCATCAACAGATCACAGCCAGAAGAGGCACTGACTTTGTTTGGGCACAATTCCTGCACAGAAAGTGAGGCGCACAGTAATGCATCCGACATAGCTCATAAAGATCTGAATAGTTTTGTATAAATTAATTGCCTTTGTTGAAATTAAACCAACAAGATGCTCGCAGCTTAATAGCAAATAATGATTAACTCCACAGTTGAATTAGTAAACTGAGATCTTCTACAAGGAACCCACCATCGAGCTATTCAGATCCTCTGCTCAATGCAATCAGAAAGTTAATACAAACCACTGTATCAGAGCCTTGGGCAAGCCAATTGATGTGCCTTTGGCTTATTGGGCGCCACACCGTCCTTGACACAAACAAAATGACTAGATGAGAACGATTATCCTCCTTAAGCCTGTAAATCATACTTGATATGTTACTACCTTTTGGCCATGTGTCTCGTTCCTCTTTATGAGCTTTAGAAGGTTGGATCGGCCAGCCAGTAATATTGATAGGAACAGCACCACTCCCCTCAACACCGGTGTCTTGTCAGAGCAGCCACCAATCTCAGTAAAAAAAATCCCATTCATAGAAGAAACTGAACTCTTCAAATATTATCTGCAGTCACAAAAGCAATGGCCATAAACAAATGATGCCAGTACTATACAACCAACAGCATTAAGATAAATATTTTATAGAGTTCATACCTAATCGCCAGATGAACCATTTGCTGTGCTGCCATTGTCAACAGGATGTAGTCCAGCAGAAATGGCTGAAGTTGAGATGTGTAGATTTTCATTTGATGGCCTGTTTGATTGAATAGCATTATTTAAGAGTCTCCGTTAATTAGTTGCCTAACACTGGAACTGAAATTTGGAAACTAAATTTACAGATTCAAGCTTGGCAGGTTGGGCTGACCGAAGTACCAATTTAGTTATTTTGCCTCATCACCATAAGGAGCGCTTTTTGCATGAAGTGAATTCCAATTAAGTAGAAGTGAACTATTATTGTTAGTACCTGGTGTTCCTGCTGGTTCCATTTCCACAGGTAAAGGATATGCAATCAGCAAGGCGTGAATATTCATCGGCAGTCCTTTCTGTCAAGTTTATCTGCTTGGGTCTGTAAGCCAAAGATCAAGAAATTTAGACACACATCACCTCATTGACATTTGGCAGAAATACGCCCATGTAAAAAACAAATGTGAATAGGAGAATGAACTACCTTGCTGTACACTTCCGCTTCACCTTGTTCAAATTTTCAGTATCAGTGTCTCTTTCTGCAGAAGCTTCCGAAGGCCCACTTGGAAGGTCCAACTCACAAGCATTCACCACACCATCTGTCGTTGAATTATCCTTGGCTGCTTTCCTATGCAAAAGAAGTAAAGGATACTGTTGATATCAATGAAAACCTACGAGGAAAACAGATACAGATGGTGTAATGCACTATTGAGATATTGTTTTGGCCACGGCATTTTACCTTGTTATTCTCTTCCTTTTCACGGTGCTGCCTTGATTGTCGATAGAGATTGAACCACTCATCTGTTTTTGACTGCTCTGTTATCACCAACGGAGATAGAGCCCCTCATTTTCTTTTTGACAACTCCCTTGTTGCCAACAGACACAGAGGCCCTGTTTTATTTTTAGCTGTGACTTCTTTACCAACAGAACTAGTGCCCCTTGTTTGTTTCGTTGGTGCCTCATTATTAACACCAATAGGGCTCTCAAGTATACCTAGGGTGGCCTCATTATCAACAGAGATTGATCCCCTCATTCTCATTTTAGCTGTGACTTCTTTACCAACAGAACTAGTGCCCCTTGTTTGTTTCATTGGTGCCTCATTATTAACACCAATAGGGCTCTCAAGTATACCTAGGGCGGCCTCATTATCAACAGCGATTGATCCCCTCATTCTCTTTTGCGCCACCATATTGTTATCAGCGGTACCTTTCCTCCTCCTAGCTTTGCTGTAGCCAATAGAAGAATTGTTGGCACCATCAGATACTGTTATATCCTCTCCAGTTTGGTTTTTAGGTTCACTTCTATAAAAGCAAGGACGAAACAAATTAGTGACCACTGAGAAGGCAAAAGGGAATGAAATTCAATAATTTACCATATGCAATGTTATAAGCTATACCCAGATGATTTTTTCCTTGATTTCCTCATGTTAGTTTTTACAGCAGCGACATCAGCACATTTCGAGGGGTCATTATCTGACAGGTCATCCTCGCATGATCTTCTAGACCGTTTTTGAGACTTCTTGACTTGATCACTGAAACATTGTGACTTATGAGGAAGAGAACATAGCAAAAACTAAAATATTTTTATTATTCGAAAAGTGTTGCAATACATTAACTGTACCTTGCAGTGTTCTCATCACTTCTGTCAACTTTGGAGTACACAAGTGATGGGAAATCACTTGGACCAATTGAAGGTCGCTCGGTTTCTCTATCAACAAAGTTGGCTTGAAAAATAGATTTCTTTACTTGATTGGACGCTATAACCAAAGGTAATTCATCTTGACACAGTCTTTTCCATCGCCTGCAGTTAAAAACGGCATAACTATCAGCAATGAAGTATGTCCACGTCATGAAGCGATTATCGATTTGATGTTTTGAGCAACACATCAGAATAAAATCATTGTACAATCTAAAAAATAGCTTTACCGCATGCACATATTATCAGTACGGTGAGGAATCATAGCCCCGGCAATTTTTGACCAGCAGGCACCAATCTCGTGGACGGAAGCCAATAACTTGGAATCCTCTTCAGGCCGCCATTCCCCATGATCTATATCTGGATCAAGAACATTACGCCACCTATTTAATGAGAAAAAAATTAGAGTCACCATCAAACCATAAAGATTGAACTGACATGGTAAAACTACTATGTTACCTTTCGCTGCATTGACTTTGTGTGCGGCCAGGAACAAATTGAGCAATCTTATTCCAGCTGCCAGACCTAAAAAGCTTGACAGATACAATGAGGCGCTTGTCCTCATCCTCAGACCATCTCCCCACCCTTGTCCTTTCAGGGAGTAATGTTTTCCTCCACCTAGGAAAGTTCAATATAAGGGTATTTCAAATATATCCCAACCAACGAAAGTAACATATTATCCACGTGAGATTACTATGGGAGAAGATTAAATACCATTAGAAAAGGTAACCATAATAAATAGAGTGATACAAATGTGACATACCAGAAAGCGCAATCACATAGGTTTGACAATACGCATTCTGAAAGACAAATCCAAGAATATTACCTGTTTGAGCATTGATTGCCAATGCGACCATCCAGACTGGCTGATACAAGTTGCCAGTTACAACCAAAAGTTTGGACAGCAGCTAGAAGTTGAAGATCTTCCTCTTTTGTCCAGACCCTCTTCAATATGTGGGGATTAAGACTTCGTTGATAACGAGCAAGGCATTGGAAAGGTGTTCTCTGCGTACCCAACGCAACCGCAATGTTAATCCAGTTATGCATTCCTTTTTCTTGGACAGTTAGTAAAAGTCTTTTCTCCTCACATGCAGTCCAGCCAGTGTGATTAATCAGTGGATCGTCAAGGTTTAGCCACCTAGATGAATAAAATTACAGTTTTCTGTATTAGGAATGACCAAGAAACGTAGATACAACACATGTTACAGAAACATAAATATCAGGAAATGGTAAATAATAGTACTAGTACTTAATGGCACGGGCTAAAAGATAATTATATATTTGAAAGTACCTTGATTCACATTCAGCTCCGGATCGACCAGGCAGATACATAGCAGCAATGTGGTCCCAATTTACTAATGGCAAGATTGACCGGAGAATTTCAGGAGTAACCTCAAAATTATCCGCAGTGCTGGTCAGTGCATACGCCATATCTACAGCACTAAAGTCACCGGTGGAACTGCAGAACAAGAAAAAAGCAGAACAATGATTTCATGATCGAATCGTCTAGCAGAAGGCCAGTAAAATTACAATAAAACTCATAATTTAGCATCTGACCTACATTCTTTTGTGGAAAATAAATACCCCAGTGGCACAAAAAGATAGATGCCAAAAATTGCCAATTTGTAATTTATAGATAGTTCAGTCAGAAGCCTATCCAATTCATAACTGATAGAAGCCCATAAAAGAAAAATGAAAAATACTACTCCGTGACAAACAACGAGCTAACAGACTGCATCATGGAGAAACAGGATGACTACAAAAGCATGACAATGTATTGTTTCAGTTTTGATGAGGTTAAGCTTAAAAGGGGGTCCTCTTCAAGTACACGAATAGTTGAGAAACTATGATAATAGGTTGTTCAATGCGGTATTAAGTCGTGATTTAAATCGATGCTCGAAATTCGACAAACCTTGCATTCTTCATTGAGTCCTTAATCAATGTTTCCTGATATTGCTGCTTTATCCCCTTAGCAAGTTTGTCTTTCTCCATATCTGACCATGATTGCTTCTGTAGCGACATCGGGAATTGCTTCAGTACCATTTTATACTTTGAAACATGAAGGTTCTCAGCAGGGCCAAGAAGTAATGCAGACATCCTGTGTCTACTCTGCATGAACGGAATACTCCTTTGTAAGTACTATGTTATATGTTCCTAAAAAGTTTAGAATGCTAAACATTTGACAATCATGCCCGCCCAATGACAAAGCAAAATGTGACTAAAGACACTCCGATGGTCTGCAAGCTAATGGGTTTTGTGTACGTGTACAGTAGGGGCAATACATCCATATTTGGATTGACTTAAGTGCGATAAAAGAGAAATTCGGTAAAATTCGACAAAATATATACATCTTCACATGAAAGGGATTGAAGTAATTTAATGAGCATAAATAAAATATCACAACATAATTGCAAATCAACAGCTAATCATATACTAGATACATACACTGCTAACTGAGTCTGATTCATACATAATCTGTGTTGAGGATGACCACCAGAAACCTAAATGTGTGCTATTTCATATTGTTTTTTCTATTAATCAAGCAATCATATAATCTTGGGGAACATGACCTCAAGAGAGCAGCGAAAAATACAAGTATGCCATACATGAACCACCAACATAAGAGTGATTAACATATGCCGTGTCGACTTACACTAGAATACCAAACCCATTCATCTTTTTCTGTTCATATTTATAACAATCTTATGCAAAAAAAAAAAACAGAAGTGGATGTACACAAATCTTAAACATATGTCATCTAACATAAAAACACATTTGTAAATGCCGATGTTTATTATTACCGTTGGAGATTGTGTTCTTAGTTTTTGGGAGGAAATCAACCGAACACGAGGATCCACCTTCTGGCACAAAATTTTGCCAAATGATCTTTTGCAGCTTAACTGATAATCCATAAGACATTTGACACGATCCCTAAGATCCTTATTCACTTCAATCTTTGCTTCAATGTTAATCATTTTCCTTCTAATAAACTTTTGGCATGCTCTGTTCTTCTTGAGAGCATCCACTAACAACAGTGCAGCTTTTGGGAACCCAGCTTGAGTGGGAGCCTTTGAATTTTGCTTCATTAAATCCTCTTCGCTAGGTTGATGTGCAATAAATTCATCTTCCCCTCCCTTTTCTGTCTCGTTTTTCATGCTCTCCAGTCGCCGAGAGGAGGTGCCTGCAGTAGGTAAATAAAGACTAAGGACCTCTTTATCTATCGACATATCTACTTTTGACCTAGTTTAAGAATTATGCTAACATCACATATGCTAAGATCCCAATTATACTACTGGTATATGTGCCTTCAATATAAGAGACGGAGAACTGGGCTCTACTTACATGTAGTAAGTTGTGAATCAGAAGATCACTTAAATATTGCATCGTATTGTCGAGCATAATGGTTTTATTCTCGTGCATTGCACATCTGGAATCAGGATAACACCAAAT
The DNA here is from genome assembly GCA_947311845.1 of Poa pratensis. Lineage (NCBI taxonomy): Eukaryota > Viridiplantae > Streptophyta > Magnoliopsida > Poales > Poaceae > Poa > Poa pratensis. Next base: position 83,326,052 of record CAMZMU010000063.1, on the reverse strand, counting down.
AATGTGTAGCACAGCCCATAGTTTGGCATTCCAACTTAAGGTTGATAAAAGTTACTCCCTCCGTTCCAAATTAGATGACTTTCATTTGTCCACATGCAGATGTATCTAGACATGTTACAAGTATAGATACATCCGTATGTGCACAAATTAAAGTCATCTAATTTGGAACGGAGGGAGTACTAGAACTGCAGCACGCTTTAGTTACTGGCCTTTATAAAAGTCAATGCTGATAAATTTCAGAAAGTGCAAATACCAGAAATACTGAAATTAATTAATGTCAATCCAACCATTTTTTTTTGTACCAAAACAAAATGCACTGAATAATTTGATCACAATTCAGTTGCAGTCTCTCAATGGTCATATTCTCAGATGTTTGTCTAAAATTAAATTCGGATTACCAGGCACTATCATGCATCCTAGATCAGGTCCATACAACGAATCGCAAAGACAAGCCGAAAACACTCACCTGGTGCTTCCAAATTGGAATCGGACGGGACCGGATCGCTAGTGGACTCACCGGAGTGGTAGTGCGAGAAGCGGCGCTGTATCGCTCGGAGCGTCTCGAGGTCGGCCTGGTCGTCCTCGTCCGTGTCGGACGGCGGCCAGACGCAGATCGGGCGCGGGGAGGAGGGCGAGGACTTGTTCAGGTGGAGGTTCTCTCGGATGCTGCGGACGAGGGCCAGGTCCTCGTCCTCCTCCTCCTCCTCGTCCGACAAGCCATCAGCCGGCGCCGCCCCCGTTGTGCCCGTGGGGGCGGCGAGGTATGAGGAGGCCTGGGCGACGGCAGCGTCGGGGTCTGCGCCGGTGATGCTGCAGGAGCGGCGGACCAGGTCGAGGTCCTCCTTGAGGCCCGCGTCGAACTCGAGGTCCGAGTCGTCGTCGTCAGAGTAGAAGGCCATCGAGGCGGCGGCTGTGGCGATGGGGCGCTAGGGTTTAGTAAGGGTTCTGCGGCGCGGGGACGGCCGAGAATTGCGGGGCGGCGCCGCGGCGGCTAGGGCTGCGCGCGGTTGGCGGTGATGGCGTGGCGGGGATTTGAATCCTGGACTAGACAGGGGAGGGGAGCAGACTGCAGAGGAAGGGAGGGGAGGAAAGTTTCGAAACGGCACAATAGTTTGGTTTTCCTTTTGCCGAGATCCGTCTCCAGGATTTCTGCGTTTTGCCAGTTTGCTGTTTGCCTGACACTGTTGTTGTTCTACTGGTTTCACACAAAATTGAAGAAACTGTTTCCATAGCTCTTTTTTATAGAAACTGTTGAATTCATAGAATAAGAACCATAGACAAGGTGAGAGGCTTGCTGCTTTCCCTTTCCCCTCCCCCGTATACAGTACGAGAGAGGCGAAAAAGGGCGAACCCGTGTTTCCCTCGCTCGGCCGACGGCGGGATCGCCGGTCCCCTTCCTCTCCGGCCGTCGGTACGGCGGTGGGAGAGGGGTGGGACCTCCGATCTATGCCTTAGGCTTGTAGATAGTAGGGTAGTTGTTCCTACCGGCGCTGGCGATGTGGGGGTCGTGGCGGCGATGGGGAATAAAGGTACCGGCGGTTCTCCCTCATTCCGACGAAGCCTCTGGCGGAGTCGGCGAGCTGCTGGTGGTAGTTGCTCTCGGATCTGTCGATCCGGTGAGTTTTGGTGCTCTCTGTTGGCTCGGTGCTGCGAAGACGGCGGCCGATGGGTGGAGCTTCTGTTCCCTGTTCCTCTCTTCGCCATGGTAGGTGCGGCTCTGAGCCTGCTATGGAGGATCTGGGGATGGGGTGCCCGGGCTTTGGTGCTTTGCGCCGGCTGCCTGGTCGCCTGGTTCGGAGCAACAGTGGTGGCTTTGCTGTTGGCGCGTTGCAGAGCAGAGGAGGAAGAAGGGTGGTCGATCTGGCACGGCCGGGCTGCTCGGCGTGGTTGCTGCTGGGTCTGGAGGAGAGGGCAGCTTGGCCGTGCTCGTTCATCGTCGACGATTCTGCTGCTTGCGGCAGATGGTTCTTGCGGCTGTCAAATTTGTTTGGTGTTGCTCTTTTCTCTGGGTGTGGTTGTGTGGGTTCTCTGTTGTTTCTGCGACGTTCTCGGCGTGCTGCTGCTGTTTCTGAACTTTGTAGCGTGCGTGTGTTCCTGCTTGTATATTGATCTTTGATGAATACATGCACCTTTCTATAAATAAAAAAACCATAGACAAATTTGTGTATATATTACTTTCCATGGTGTTTCAAATAAGTTATCCATTAAGTCTAGCATCATGACTTAGTTTTTGTGACAGCTACGACAAAGAACCGAATCATCCGGGAACAAATTGAATTGCATATTTCTATTCTCAGCTCATGTAGGATTAGACATGTCATGAGTCATGACATTCAGTATTAAGTAAGATGTGTGTTTCCGGTTATGTTGTGGTGAGTGATTGCTTAGTGCTAGCTATGTTTTACGGCTTGTTCTCAAGGCTCCGTTTGTCACTAAGATGGATTGTGATAATCATGTTTTTCTACTTAGCTTCTTACATGTATTTACAGTTTTATAAAGTACTTATGTGTATTTCGGCATAATACAACTCCACATAAACTTTATCTTTTGTGCCTAAACGAGAGGAGCTCTCCTTTTCGTTGATAAGAATGTGTGGCTAGGAGAAAACAAAACCAGAACTGCCCCAAGGAAACTATTAGAAAAAACCAAAAACTAACAGGTCATCCACGATATGCAGCACCCAAAATAAAAAGTCGTCACAAAAAAAGAGGCAAGGTAAGAAGCACCAATACCTTGCCCTGGAAGGCGTTTTGGCTCCCAAGCTACATCTAACTTGTTTTTTTGAAAAATCAAAGTTTGCATTTTAAAGTTTCAAAAAATGGAAAAACCTCAGATATAAATAGTGATATGATCTAAAGTGTGCAAAATTTCAACTCAAAATTCGTTGTATTGTGGGCTCGACAAAAATATCTACATATGGGATTTTTTTGCTCTTTTTTGTGTAGCCCGAGTTGTAGATCTCGACACTATCTACACATGGGATTTTTTTTCATAATTTTATGAAACTAAAAAGTGCAGATTTCGACTTTTTTAAAAAAGAGCTACAAGTAGCTCGAGCTCAATTTGAACTTTCCGGTCCTACTACCCTCTCTAGACGTACCAAACATCATAGCAGGCGACAACCACATTCGTCTTGCTAGCAGACTTGGTGACACATCTGGAAGTTTGATTCCACCAGGCACAGATGGAGATCACACGAAGGTCAGCGGACGCCAGCTTAGGGTTCGAGATGTTAAAGAACGCCCACACCTATTTCGTATAGGCACAAAATAGATAAGTAAACAATATTTTATCTCATTGGGGACCATATTAGGCCATAACCCAGTCTTCCAAAACTAAAAACAAGATTAGTGGGATATTTTTGGCTCATTAGATATATTAAGGCCTTAAATTCTTTGCAATAGTTGGCACACTGGCTCAATTTGGCCCAGTTTAGTCTAGTCGGCCCATCCTTTCATGGCGGTCACGCTCCGCCACAGTCAACTCCATAGATTGATCACATTAAATGCACATAGAATTCATATTCTACAACAAAATTCCAACTTAGAACTTGACCTTGCCCTTAGACCAACTGCTACATGATAAACTAGTGTAAGCACTGGCGCTTGACCAGAAACCGGTTATTTCTTCTAATCATCTCCCTAAGTACCTTGCATTGGTGATGGCCTTATGTCTAGGTATTTTTTCCTTTTTGCGTCTCCAGGTGCACATAAAAGCTTTTGGGACCCCGAGTTTTCGTTTTAGCAAACTTATGTTCTGGGTGATTTTCCAAACCACTACACCCGTGTGATAAACAAATTTCGTCGATTCTCGAATGATGTCTAAGAAACCACTCGCATAATATCGTAATAACGGAAAACTAAACTAGTTGCTTTCAGCCTGCTTTTGCTTGGTAAGGTTAATTGTGCAGTTTATCTCTGTTTTGCAAATCAACTACAACATTTTTATTCAAAATAGATATTGCAACAATAGAAGGCAAAGAATCATGGTTTGTTAGTTGTGTCATGTAAAAGTAATGCACCATGCACTTGCAAAAATTTGTAGACACCATGTGATCAAACAACTTACAAAATATGACAATTCATTGGTTGTAATTCGTTTATATATTTGGTTTAAACATCAAAATGATTAGCGAAACCAAATTAATGGTTAGGAATTCTTGTACTGCTGTTGTGATGTGCTTTAATATAATTTTTTCTACATATATCTAGACATGTTTTAACATGTTCACTCATTTAGGTCCGTAGCAAACATGTGAGAGACCTAAAAGATCTTATCCACTTAAATCACCGTTGTTACATGAACATCGTGTGTGAATTGATCTCTAGCTCTTGGCACGATGGTGCACAGAAGAACTACATTGCGAACTTTTCCCATCAATCCACACACATGAAGATTACAAGAACTACGTTCACGACACCGCCCAGTTTCCACTCAGGCAAAAGCTGAGAAAGGCCAAGCGCAAAGAGGTCAAAGCAGCGCACAGATAACAAAACAAATGCAACTGAACCACACATTCAGGTTCAGACTTCTCAGTATGCGAGGTTCAGAATTACTGCACGTAGCAGATCAAAAAACAATTTGCCCTTACCACCCGCAATCTAAAATGAATTCCGGCTAACACAAGCCAATCAAATGATTCACAGAAGTAGAGTTTCACATGCAAATAACGAAGAACGACAGTCTTCATTAACACATCGCAAACAGGATGCCAGAACGGAGGTTTTAAAATAAAGATACAGTCCACTATGATGAGTTTTCCTGCTGGCAAAACTAAATTGAGTACTGAACTAAATTCGATTAGAACACTGGCATCCGACAGCGGCCAAGAAACAGATGCAGGCGGGGCTCCTCCATCTACTTGGATCGCTGCCTCATCTTTCGGCGCTTCCTCTTGAGCCTCCTCATCCTCTTCTTCTTCCACTGGGTCCCAGAAAGCATAATATACGTTAGCCAATCAATTGACCAGTAATTCAAGCACGGAATCAAATATTTATAAGTGAAGCAGCGGAAATATCTATAGGTAAAGCACCTGACAAGTAATGCAAATCTAACAAAATCTCTTTCTTAATCGGGATCAGAATTGAGTGCAATTTGTTTCTTCATCACGAGATGATCAGAAACACGGACCAAATGTTCTTCCTCATCTCCCACACACAGTCATGACACAACTACTAAACTTGCATTTACATGTAAGAAAACCCTGCTAATTTTGCATCTACATGTAGAATACATAACGTTACATCTATCATCCGAACGAATCACCCAAATAGCCACAAAGCTAACAATATAAAGCAGCTTAAAACTGGCATTCAGAATGAGTAGGAGGATTTTCTCAACAAGTAGATCTGATCTATATCTCTTTCCTCACCATGCCAACACGACCAGAAGATGAAAAAAGTAAGACTAGAAATCATTGAAATAAACTAGAGTGTTAAGTTCTCTTCGACGCATGCCTCAATTGGTTTGCAAAGAGAAGATTAGATCGAACTCATGCTCGTAACTTCGTAAGGACAGCTACCGTCTACCGCCACGCAACGATAAGAAGTATACGTGATCGAGGAAGATGGCTAACCTTGGCCCTCATCGCGGCGGCGGCGACGGCGCTCGCTCCTCGACCCGGCTACCTTGTACGGCGGCGGCGGCGGCTGTTGGAAGAGTGAGACGCGTATGTGCGGCGGCGGGTGTTCTCGTCCTGGTTTTATATAGGGCGACGATGGACAAACCCTAACTGCGATTACTGGTGGGCCATTATTGGGCTAATATGGGAGCAGGATAGGCCTCTGCGAAGAATGAGATGGGTTTTCCGCGGTTGTACCAGAGTTGCCTTAAGGGCATCGCCGCTCAAAATAAAAAGTTGCCTAAAGGGCGTCGTTGCATAGGGATAAAAACCCTAAAAACATTTATTTTCATGTTTTTTTAAAAAAAAATATGAAAGCGGAAACGAATACAAAAACCATAAAAATAAATACAGAAACTAATATTGTCGGAAACGAATATGAACCAAGCACGGATCAGAAAGCGGATGTTTGCCGAAATCAAGAGACCCCTTAACTAATGCAGGAAAATTTAATCAAACCAACAAACTTGTCAAGTTTCTAAAGTGAAATAAAATATAACGAGATATCATGATTATATAATATAGTGTGTATAAGTTATCAACTTTGCAACATTTATAAACACCTATTATCGTCCCCAACGCTAGGGCAACACTGAAATGTCCAACTAGGAACGATTATGACCTAAACATGCATGGTTGCTTCAAATCTTTTACTAGGCTCGTTGGATTTGGAAAGCACCACATAGTAAAAATGGATCGTTTCACGAGAATATGCTATTCTATTTCCATTTCTGTTACCGCATAAAGATTCGTTTTCGTTCCGCAAAATTTCATTTCCGTTTTCTGCGAAAAAGTCGTTTTCTGCGAAAAAGTCGTTTTCCTCCCTATCGTTGGGTACATCCCAGTTTCTTTGAGCCTTCACTGCTCGGCCTTTCCGGATTTGGGGATTAATCAATCGTTTAGCTTTCGCCATTTTACACCCCCCGTGACCTATACCTTCACATGAATGTCGGCATAGTCTTTGGATCCCGCCGTGACCTATACCTCATATAATAGTCGTGCATGATTGTATTTTTTATAGTGTACTCTTCTTACTATGGATCGTATCGTCGTATCGTCGTCTTGGATAGGAGACGGGGTCCTGCTAGCCGAGGGTGAACGAGGGGCAAGAAGGTGGACGTCGTCGAGGTTGGGATTGTGCACGGCAGTTTACCCAGCTTCAGATCTCGCAGCGGTGGCGAGATCCTACGTGCCGCTATAACTCACTATAAGGCAATAGCCGTGAACAGGTTACAATGAGTCTGGGATCGTATCGAATCGTCCCCTAAAGGCATCCCGAGATCCAGCTTATATAGGCAGCCGTACCTAGGGTTACACGGGACAAACGTGTCCGGCAAGACTACAGAGTCCTAAACCTATCCGGCAAGTCACCGCCTTCCACCTTGACCTTGGCGGCATCATGGGCTTAAGTCTTGGGCCTCCGTCTTGCCATCCTCCGTCCGCCTTGTACGCCGGCTATCTGGGCCGCCTGGCAGGCCAAAGCCTTCGCCACCATTACAGGCCACCCTGGACTAGCCGGATTTGTCCATGTCAGTGATACCCCCAGTGGGTATATCCCCAACATTAGCCCCCGAAAAGGTTGAAGTTCTCCAGACGCCGTCTTCTTTTGTCTGCGATATCCTCCTTGTTCTTGACATAGTAGGCAGCTGAAGAGCTTAAACCATTCCGAAGTTGAGTCAGGCGGCAATCCGACTAAAGTAGTCGGACGAGTTGCCGCCAACATGGGAAATACGGCCTGACGGTTGTCAGGAATCTTCCAGGCAAATGTCTTGTCATTTTGACCAGTCCCGTCAAATGTTGACTGACGACGTCACGGAGTCCACGACAGTTTGAACCGGACGTGCGTCATGATTACTTCTCCATTACGCACGAGAACCGAAGCGGCGGCCTCGCGCGCCGTTACCGCGGCATGCCAATCATGGGCACGTGGTGGAGATCGTGCCTCCACCCATTTCGCGCACGAATCACGGCGCAGTGGGTGCTAGCGCTAAGTTGACGAGGGAATATCTCCCCGGCAACGGCACCAGAAACTATGCTTGTACGTCACACGTCAGTTGGGAACCCCAAGAGGAAGGTATGATGAGTGCAGCGGCAAGTTTTCACTCAGTATGAAATCAAGGTTTAATCGAACCAGTAGGAAAACGAGGTTGCTTCGAAGGTGTTGGTGAAGGAGTGTAGTGCGGCGCAACACCAGGGATTCCGGTGCCAACGTGGAACCTGCACAACACAATCAAATTACTTTGCCCCAACTTAACAGTGAGGTTGTCAATCTCACCGGCTTGCTGAAAACAAAGGGTTAAACGTATCGAATGGAAAATGATGTTTGTTTGCATAAAACAGTAGAGAACAATGATTGCAGTAGATTGTATTTCAGATGTAAAAGAATTGACCGGGGTCCACAGTTCACTAGTGGTGTCTCTCCAATAAGATAACTAACATGCTGGGTAAACAAATTACAGCTAGGCAATTGACAATTGATAAGTGCATATAACATGCATTTGCGAGTTGTGGTGTCTACTATGAGATTCATTTGGGCATTACGACAAAGTACATAGACCGCTATCCAGCATGCATCTATGCCTAAATAGTCCACTTTCCGGTTAACATCCGTACCCCTTCCAGTATTAAGTTGCAAGCAACAGACAATTGCATTAAGTAATGTGCGTAATGTAAACAATACATTCATCCTTGAATAAAGCATTGCTGTTTTACCCCTAGTGGCAACAACACATCTACAACCTTAGAACTTGCTGTCACTATCCCAGGTTAAATAGAGGTTGAACCCAACTATCATGCATAAATACCCCCTCTTGGAGTCACAAGTATTCACGTGACCAAGGCTTCAACAAGTAACGGAGAGCATGCAAGATCACAAATGACATAGACATGATAATATAATATTCAGCTCCACATAGGTATCAATATAAGTCAGATCCCAGCAAACACAACATGTAGCATTACAATAAGATGATCTTGATCATGATAGGCAGCTCACAAGATCTAAACATGATGGCACAAGTGGAGAAGACAACCATCTAGCTACTGCTATGGACCCATAGTCCAAGGATGAACTACTCACGCATCACTCCGGAGGCGGGCATGGCGATGTAGAGCCCTCCGGTGATGATTCCCCTCTCCAGAAGCGTGACGGGAAGAGCTTCTGAAACCCCCCGAGTTAGGGTTGACGACGGCGGCGGCAGCGAATATGTTCTGGATGAAAGGCTCGGTGTTTTAGGGTTTTCGCGTCTCGGGGAATAAATAGGCGAAGGGGCGATGTCGGCGGACCCCCGAGGGGCCCAAACCACCTGGCGGCGTGGCTGGGCCCACTGCCGCGCCTGCCTATGGTTTGGCTGCCTCCTGGCTCCTCTTCGTCTCTCCTTCGGACTCCGTGTACGTGCTGGAAAAATAGGGACCTGGCCTTTTGTTTCGTGCAATTCCGAGAATATTTCCAGAAGTAACTTTCTGAAACCAAAAACAGCAGAAAACAGGGAACTGGCACTGTGGCATCTTGTTAATAGGTTAGTCCCAGAAAATGCATAAAAGTGATACGAAGTGTATATAAAACATGTAGCAAATGGTATAATATAAGCATGGAACAGCAGAAATTATGGATACGTTGGAGACGTATCAACCCGCACTGGCGCCGGCGGCGGCGACACCACCTAACACCGTGTCAGTCGCTTCTTCTTCTCCAGCACCGGCGGCGCCCACAACTGACGCGCCCGCCTCCTTCCCCCTTCCATCCATGGAAGCGACGGACGCTGCATTATGTATACGAAAAAACATCGTGTCGAGCCTTTTATACTCTATCAACATGATGTGAATTTTTCAATTTAGTAAAATCATCTTTTGTCAGAAAAAGTGGGGTGTGTACATCCCTCACTTTGACTATTCATTGTACAATGCTCAAAAAATAACTATTCATTGTCCATGTATAATCTACACAGTGTTCAAAAAATCGGCCGCTATGCCGATTAATCGGGCGATTTATCGTGAATCGTGGGGTGACCGATAAGATTATAGCATATCGGCCGAGTTTATCGCTGGGGCCGATTTTTCGGTTTGACAGCCGATTTTCAGCCGATTTTTGCCACTTATCGGCGATTTATCGGCCTGACAGCCGATTTATCGGACGATAGTTTTGTAAAACTTTACAATTGCTCAAATTTTGCCCATTTTGTTGATTCAAAAGAAAGAAATCAATGTAGCACTTATATGCAATACTCAAATGTGATTTTTGCAAAGCATATTTTAGAATTTTTAGTGCTGGAAGTTGACATATACAAAAAAACTAGCCGATAAATAGGCGACCGATAAAATCGATTAATCGGCCGATAAGCGATTAATCTCTAATCTAAGGTCAACCGAGCAGTAAACGATAAGCGATATCTTGAACACTGAATCTACACCATTTAAGATCTACGAGATAACAATTTTTGTTTTATATAACTACAATCTTTCACATTATGTGAACTGACACTACTTAGCTCTTTTTAAGAGAAACCCATGCATGTTCCTTTTTAGATCAAGAAAATGTATTCCTGCAAGGCTGCAAATAGTCTTACTAGTTGAATGCCCGTGCGTTGCAACGGGTTATTTGTTTTGCACAATTTAACATTGCATACATGTAAATATTAATGTACTTAGATAAGATATCACATCGTAATCCAACAAAATAAAATCCAGACTTATAATTTAAACGTCATGTGTACAAAAGAAGCAACTATTTGAATCATCTCCTATGCTACCAAATCTGATATCTCTTGACACGCTTAAGATATTCTCATACAACATTTGGAATGTTGTCTTCAACGTCATTTGCTTGATACTTGAGCAGATATAACCAAAACTTTTTCCTCATCTCATAACCATCATGTGCGACGAATATAAATATATATGTTCTTTACCTAAAATAATCACGTTTAAGTTGTAAGAATGCGCAATAGAAATACTCACGGTACAAACTGGATGGACCAACTTCTCACCATCCCATGAGAGCATAAAACTAAAAACTAAGTAAACCGACAAGTTCCTGCAGATCAATGTACTTTCATTATCCTAAACACCAGGGTAAAACAAATAAATTATTATAATGATTTTTAAACAAATCACCTGTCATGGCTTCTTGAAATACCATCTGGATAACTACGTGGTCAAAAAAAGATATCTGAATTCCAGCCAGGTTGTGCTATTGCGAGTGCTTCGTTTAGGTAGATTCCATACGTCTGAAGTTTCAATTGACACCTCTCTTTTGATAGCAGTTCAATAATAGGGTCCGAAATGGATACACGGCATTTATGTTTGTCGATGAAGAACAACATGAAGTAGCCTAGGAATGCATATGGCAACAAAATCTACAAGTGGAAAGCATTAGAAAAACATATATCATCACGATGATTGACAAGAGCAAAAGCAACTTACCGTATGACACGACGAGATATTATTGTCAATCTCGGGCCAGCCGTGAAAAAATGTTGCCAACTTCTTAATGTCTGGCTTTACACGCCACTTGGGATGTTTTGTGCCATCGAATAGCGCCAACTGCGTCACTACACAAGGTTTAGAAACATGACGATGATAATTACATGTGAATATAACAACTTAATTACACAAAATATTAAGTCCATGTTGTGCACGGGAGGCTCCATCAACAATTGTATATCGTTGCAAGCCAATATACGCACGGCCATGTTAAAGCAGTCCTTGTCCATAGGCTGGTCCGATGTGTGAATTTTCTGAATTGGTTTCAAACTCAATCCCAATGGATATGGTTTCGAGCTCCGCACCCATTCTTCCCTGCAAAACAGTCGGTAAGAATAATGATATCATTATAATATACGTACACTTAATTATTCTCATAATATATGGTACTTACTCCAAACACTTTGCATCGTCAATGGACATGACGTATCTGAGGAGCTCGTCTAAATCATGTGGGTCGGCAGGCACCATGGAGGCGGGAAGGGTACATATTTCTTTGACAACAACCTCTGAGTCTTGCTGCTTTGGATTTGGCAGCTCTTCAATATCAGAATGAGATGCCTTCTCTTTATCGCCTGGTTTCATATACCTCTTAACTTATTTAGTTCCGAGTCACAAAATATGGCGGCTAACTTTTTTCGAAATTCTTTCATGTCCTTCCGCAAAAAGGAATGTGTACACCCCGGAGCTCATGTTCGTGCAGCTAGTGTCGAGGTTGACGCCAAGGGTTGTGAAAGAGAAGTGTCCGCTGAAGTATAGAATACTCTCACAAAAATGTCTCGATTCTGCATCTGTGCTAGACCATAACTTCATCAGCTCCGGGATAGAATCTGGTTCATGTAGCTTGACCTGGCCATTTAGGCAGCAGAAATCTGGGCTCTCATACTCAAACCTCTTGGCCTTACAGTGTTTGCAATTCGGGACTTTCTCTAAGATATGCGTGCTCTTTGGGAGGTTCAAGTACACAAAATCAAAAGGATCAATAGAGCCCATGCCGGACAAGTCTGTCGGTTCATCAAGATGTTTGACTTCATCGTCCGAACCTACATGTGTACGGTGTTAGAGCAGGATGTTCATATTAATGCGTAATAGAGCGACAGGTGGAAAGGCGAGCAGCCGTACCTTCTCCGGCAAAACTGTAGCACTCCTCGTCTGTGAGGGCGGCGGAGACAGTAGTTTCGTCCATGATGCCGCTAAGGAAGACATCCATGTCTCCTGAAACATGGTAGAGCTAGTAATTATTACATGATAATGGGTTAATGAGTCAGAACATATAGGGAGTAAAGATGGATGAGTTACCGTCGGTCCCGATGGTATATGTCGGTGTGCTAGTTGAAGGGGAGTTGTGAGGTGAAGTAGCTTCGATGGCAGTTGCATCTGGGAGCGACACAGCGATGGATTCAGCGCATGGGGTGTTCCGCCTAGCCGCGTCATTTGCATTGCGTTGAGCCCACACTCTTCTTGAGGCATTCTCTGCCTACGTGCTCTTTGATTCATATTAAGGGCTTGTGATTGCTTTGTTGTTAAATTTCGACTAATATCTCGTCGACGTGCATTTTCCTGTTCTCGCTCTGTAGTTGATAGCACTCGTCTATTTGAGCGTCTGCGTGCATTAAGCTCCTGCCTCTCCTCAACAGTTAAACTTTGTCGGCGTGCTCTTTGACGCTCACGTGATGCCTGTCGCCTTTGAGCTAGTATATCTGCAATGATGTCATATAGTTAGCAAATACATGGCTCATGCATATCTACATCTGCTCAAAGAACAATGAAATCCATACCTTTTGAGCTTTCTCCAGGCTCTCGAGTAACCTCTATTGTGAGTGTCTTTGAGTTGGAATTGACGGTCTCGTTTGAGCCCGTATGTCTGCATTGTCGACATGCTGTTAGCAATCACATGGGAAAAAAATAGTGTCGAGATACCTTGATATTTAAATCGTCCAACTAATGTTGGAAACAAATGAATGCAGGCCATACCGTGTGAGCTTTCCCCGACCATTGGAGTTCCTCATATTGTGAGGGTACTTCGAGTTAGAAAGGTCAGTGCCCATGGTGTTAGATCGTGATCATCCGACGAGACAAGTGTTTGATCTGCTGGTTCACGTATGAACAAATCTGTTTGTGGACAGGACAAACCAATGGCTCGTATTCGCTTAGAATTTTCAGCGCTTGCAATCACGGTTGACGTGTGCACACCAACTTATCAATGTGTTCAGAACCATTTAACATGTGCCGAAATATGAAAAATCTGTACATACCATTTTTTCCTTTGTCCAGAAAGTTTGACATATGTAAAACTGTAAATAAGAAGTCACTGGAGGCAGTGTTCCTGTTAGGCACCCTTCGCTGCAATGATAAAGTAAGCAATAGTTGAAGATAGAACACACGCGTTTTGTTTTGATGAGCATGCACACACCCGGATCTAAAACCGATTCAAGACGGGCACACTTCTGAACATTTTCTACCTCAGGACAGTTGTGTGCCCCGAAGGTTCAGAAGCAAGCAGAGTGAATAAGAGTAGAACAACTTTTTTGTGCCAGCGCCTGTCGACAGAGAAACGATGTTCTTGTTGATGAAGATGGCGACCCAGGCTCCACTCGTCTCCTGCCAGAGCAGATCGACGGCAGTGGCTGAGTTTCCGGAAGTCTCCTGTCAGCTAGATGAAGACGATGACCAGAGCAGAACGATGGCGGCGACCGAGGCTCCGGAAATCCCCTGTTAGGTAGATGAAGACAATGACCAGATCAGAGGGAGGGCAGCAACCCTGGCGGTCGAACAGAACGACGACAGCTTCTCAGAGCATTGTATTTTTTTTTAAAGGTAGGTTGAGCGGGATGCAGTTTTTTTTGTTACTTGTTGAGATAAACATGGTCAGTACGTACGTGTATTTTTTGAAAAGGTAGGCTCAGCGGATGTAGTTTTTTGTTAGTTAGTTAGTTGTTGAGATAAACATGATCAGTGCGTGTAAAAAGGTAGGCCAAGCGGGATGGTGTTGTTTTGTTTAGATAGTTGTTGAGATAAACATGAGTACGTGCGTGTACCATTTTACCTGTGTGAAGGGTAGTTGAGAAAAATATTGGAGTTTTTTTTTTTTTTGCGGGAAACCGCTGACATTACAACAAGGTTTTTATAGAAAGGACCTCCACAAAGATCAAAATTACGTGTAATTGGTTTGTTGCGTGTGATGGCATTTGCTTGGTAAATACCGCGAAGTGTGACACCAGGCACCATGCTCCCTCCTTTAACAGTAAAGATATATGACCATTTCCAAATGTAAAAGTACTAAAGTTGGCTGTAAGACAACTTGTGCCTTATATATGACCATTTCCAAATGTAAAATTAAAGTACTAAAGTTGGCTGTAAGACAACTTGTGCCTGAAGTCCCCTTATCGTGTAGCAGGGCTAGCTGCCATTGTAGACGCTCTGCCAAAATCATGTCCCATTTCAAGAGTTTCAAGTGCTGTGCTGCTCTCGGCCACATCAGTGGACTGGTCATCAGTGGCGCACATACTACTATCACCGGTGTAGAAGCTGTCACCACCCGTGCGGCTCTCCTCGAGCTCCAGGCATTCTTGCAGCTCCGCCACCACGGCGGTCATCGTCGGCCGCTCCGCTGGGTCTTGGGCGGCGCACCTGAGCGCGAGGTCCGCGGATTTCCAAATGCCGTTGACGTCGTACCCTTCTCGCATGTGCGCGTCCACCACACCGTCTATGTCTCCCTGCGCAAGGCGATGCCTCACCCACTGGACGATGCTGGTGGGCTCTGGGCATCGGAGGCTGCCCGGAGATCACCTCCAGCAGTACGACGCCGAAGCTGTATACGTCGCTCTTCTCTGTCAGATGCAGCGCTGCCGCATACCTATGCACATGTACGACATGCCATGTAGTAACAATGATGAGTTCCATTAGCAAGATTCCATAATTGAAAAAACCGGTAAGCAAGAATCATTTACTCAGGGTCAAGGTAGCCGTGTGTGCCAACCACCCTGTCCGTGGATACATGTGTAGCATTGTCGTGACTGAAAGCCTTCAGCAACCCAAAATCAGCAACCTTGGCCTTGAGATTTGCATCCAGTAGGATGTTCGACGTCTTCACGTCCCGGTGCACGAAGGGAGGGCTACACGACTTGTGCAGATACTCCAGCCCTGCACAAACACCATGTTACCAAGATGTAACTTTCCAACAACAAAAATATAAATGAGAAAGGTTTTAAATCATAGGAATACCCTGAGCAGATTCCAATGCAATACGGAGCCTCTGTCTCCATGTTAAAAATGCATGGTTGCTATCTATCCCTGCAGAAGATCATCAGGTGTCCGTGTTGTGGCACTAGAGTATAGAGATTCAAATCCTACAGAGGCACTAGCACACGGTACCTCTGAGTTTATCTTCGAGGTTCCCTCCTGACATATGCTCATAGACAAGGGCCAAGTACTCTCTATCCATGCAATAGCCAATTAATGAAACCAGATTCTTGTGATGAATCCTTGCTAAGATCCGAGCCTGAGCCAGAAGAAAACGAATTATGTACACTCTCCAAATTCTAGGTGTCTTACTTGATCAGACCTTACCTCTGTCAAGAACTCTCTGACCCCTTGATTACACTACAGGAATGGCCACCTGTGCCGACGGCCGCAGCCCGTCGGCATAGGTCCCAATGCCGTCGGCACACACCTATGCCGACGGCCACCGTCGGCACAGGGTGGTCGGCATAGGACCCTGTAGGCACAGGCCACCTGGCCGTCGGCACAGGTATAAACCGTCGGCACAGCTTTTCCCGACGGCCAGAAACGCACCGTCGGCACCTAGGTTGTCGGCACAGCGGCGTGTGGGGCCCACACTGACCGGTCGATGTTGATGTGCCTGTGTCGACGGCATTGCCGTCGGCACCGTGTTGCCACGTGGAGGTTGCTGGGCGCTCCTGGGATGGGCCTGTGCCGACGGCATTGCCGTCGGCACCGTGTTGCCACGTGGAGGTTGCTGGGCGCTCCTGGGATGGGCCTGTGCCGACGGCATTGCCGTCGGCACAGGTATGACCATTTGTCACATTAAGGGGTCTATGCCGACGGCAATGCCGTCGGCACAGGTGTGCCCAGATTTTTTTTATCCAGCAGCTCGTTTTTTGCAGCAAAAATAGCAGAAAAAATAATCAAAAATCACGACAAATTCACACAAACAAGATCACACAATGGCTCCATATATCATCAAGCAAAATGCTATATCATCAGTAGATACACACATAGGACCATCATCAAATAGATACATACATATATAGCTAGATGTCTAGACGCCCAAGACCCTACATCTATTGCGGAGACGGCGACAGGGTGAACCCCATATCTCCCCGGCTGATATAGGTGAGCGTCGGATCGGCGTAGCACCGGGAGAAGGACCACCAGAAGCGCTTTCCTTGCCCTGGCTCATATTGTTCAATCAACTGCATTGAGAAAGAGAAAACAAGTAAGCATCGAGACATAATAAAATGTAGACACTAAGCATAAAGACATAATGCAATGAAGAAGCATGTCAAAAAATAAATACTAAAGAATAAAAGACATAATAACATGTAGATACCAAAAATAAATACCTATCGTCATCACTCTCCTCATCAGGGTGTTGGTTCTCATTCTCACTATCACTATCACTATCACGTGAGTAGTAGGGCGGAAGCTCATCGCCAGGCTCGTCATCGTCGTCATTTTCCGCATGAAACTTCGAGAGCACATCTATGTCCTTCAGATCGACCACTGACTCACCACGAGTGTGTGCATTGTTCTCGAGTTCCTCGAGACCACCTATTTGTAAGTCAAAGTGCCCGAAGTCCTCTTGCTCTTGATAGAAAATTCCCTCGTATGTTTTAGGGTCAATGTTGTTGTAATCGTCGTCGGAGGGCCTGGGTAGCTTACCATGTGGGGATACCCGGAACACGACTTCCCAGCCCTTGAGGTTCTCTTTCTGGCATGGGTAGGGCAAATAATAAACTTGCTTGGCTTGGTGAGCCACAATATAGACATCGGCTCCGGTATAGGTGGTTGAAGGCTTAACTTCAACTAACCCAATGGAAGGCTCACTTCTCTGTCCACCATGTGGTCCAGTGCATGGGTCGAACCAGTGGCACTTGAACACAACGAGCTTGAGTTCTATGTTCGTACGATTGAACGTCAGCTCGTATACGTTTGTAACCTTCCGTAGTAATCTACGTAATTGGCTCCATCGGCTCCTCTGGATCCTTTGGTGAAGACCCCAGTATTTACAGTTTTTGCTCCAGGACGATTATTCTGGTGATACTCTGTATGGAAGCGGAACCCATTCACATCATACTTCTCATACTTCATGACGGTACGGTTAAATCCTTGGGAAACACATCTCAGCTCATCTGTCATCTCAACGTTGGGATCAGCTCCCTACAAGTACGGTTCAAATTGTTTTGTGCATTAGTTACGTGTAATAAGAGGGACAAGTCACATATTGCAAGGTAAGAGGGACACGTTAGAAATTACTTTTCCCATGAACCAAGACACAAATTTTTTTCCTCCGTGAGCACCCTCTTTCAGAAGAGTGTCCAGCTCCGCGGGATCGGGATCCACCGTTCCCAACCAGTATTCATCTTGGAATTGTCTAAAAGGAGAAAATACGTATTAGACCGAAACTGAGTTACTAGTTGCAAAGTAATTTGTTCACCATTTACCTCATGAAATCGAGTACTTCCGTCATGTTTATAAGCACATAGAGCATTATGCAATCCTTCTCTTCCTTGGTCAATTTACAATTTTCACCGGCACCGGCCTTGCCACCGGGACATTGGAAGAGGAGGAGCTTGGGGTCATTCTTGGGCTCGTCGACATTGTACCGAGTGACCGGGTTATGCATAGTGGCAACTTCATCGGGAAAGTACGTTGTCACGGCGTCTGCCATCTCCTGTCGTATTGTTGCCTCAGCTATGCATGCTTCAATCCTAGCTTTGTTTCCAGTTATGTTTCGAATGTACTTAAACTCTCTCTCAATACAAAACTGCCAACGAAACTGCACCGGTCCACCCAAGAGTGCCTCGTTCGCGAGATGCACAACGAGATGTGCCATCGGAACAAAGAAGCCTGGCGGAAAGATCATCTCTAACTTGCATAGCAACTCCGGCACAAGATCACGCAGCTTCGCAATAATCAGGGGACATATCTGTTTCGCACAGAGCGTGCGGAAGAAATGGCTCAACTCCGCAAGCACTCGCCAGATACTATCGGGGAGATACCCTCGAAGCATCACCGGCATCAACCGCTCAATCCATATGTGATAGTCGTGACTCTTCAGCCCAGTGACTTTTGATGTAAGAAGATTGACTCCATTACTTATATTGGAACAGTAACCATCAGGGAACATCACGGCGATGTTTTTGAGCCACTTCAATGCCTCCTTCTTTTGGATATTATCAAGGCAGTAGTCGGCATTTGGCTTAAACCAATTTTTTTGACGAGGGTTAGGAGGCTTCATGTGTAATCTCTCCCTATCACAGAGCTTCTGAACATCAACTCTAGCCTTCACATTGTCCTTTGTCTTCTTAGAATGTTCAGGACTGTGTGAAAGATCATCTCTCCAACATTCTTTTCGGTGTGCATCACATCGATGTTATGGGGAAGTTCGAGGTCCTTGTAATACTCTAGCTGCGTTAAGCCTGCCACATGAGTCCAGTTGTGCGTTACACCATACCCCTCAAATTTTCGGATAGATCCCTCAGCAGGCACGAGAGCACGTAGCTCGGCATCAACTTTTGCACCATCGAACTTCGGTATCGCTTTTTCTTCACGCACAACTATGCCCTTCGTGAAGTTTTTTTTGTCTTCTCGATAAGGATGCTTCCTTCGAGGAACTGTCGATGCTTGTCAAACGCGACATACTTGCGACCTGACTTTAGCCAAAGGAACTCAAGTTGGTTCCTGCACACTGGGCATGGCCATTTACCAGCTGTACACCATCCGCAGAATAGGGCATACCCGGGTAGGTCGTGCATGGAATAGTGGAACCAAATTTTCATCAAGAAGTTTTTCTTTGATGCTCGGTCGTATGTCCACGTCCCATTGTGCCATGAGTGGTGCAAATCATCCACAAGCGGTTGCATGTAGACACTCAAATTCTTCCCCGGGTATTCGGGCCCTGGAATGATCAGCGACAGAAACATGTGCTTCCTTTGCATTAGTACCCCAGGAGGGAGATTGAGCGGAATAACAAACACGGGCCAGCAGCTGTACGACGCAGTCGACATCCCAAATGGATTGAACCCATCTGTTGCTATTGCAATTCTGACATTCCGAGCATCTGCTGAATTAAGGGGGTGTTTCAAGTCGAAGTTCTTCCATGCCTCACCATCAGATGGATGTCCCATCCTTTCCCGTCCTAACTCGTCGACGTATCTCTTCCCTTTCCTGTGCCAAGTCATTTGTTTGGCAGACTCCTCGGACATGAAAAGCCGCTGCATTCTTTTTATGAATGAGAGGTACCGAAGAACCTTCACAGGGATTTTTCCCTGCGTCTTCCGACCATCAGGCAGCGTTTTCTCCTCATACCTAGAGGCCCCACAAAGGCTACAGTACTTGTCATTCGCATATTGTTTCCGGAACAACAGGCATCCTTTTGGACAACAATGAATCTTTTCATAATCCATGCTGAGCGATCCCAATAGTTTCTTCACCTCGTGCATGGATTTTGGCAGACAATGCCCTTTGGGCAACATGTTACCAGATGTTGTCAGATTAGCTTCAAAGCCTGCACGGGTGGTGGAGAACTGACACTTGTCACTTAGTAGTTGAGCTACGGCATCGAGCTGAGAAACGTTTGCACCCTCGTA
The DNA here is from genome assembly GCA_947311845.1 of Poa pratensis. Classification (NCBI taxonomy): domain Eukaryota; kingdom Viridiplantae; phylum Streptophyta; class Magnoliopsida; order Poales; family Poaceae; genus Poa; species Poa pratensis. The sequence continues at coordinate 83,306,117 of CAMZMU010000063.1, read as the reverse complement.
TAGAGGCTTCGTAGCCGAGGCCATCGTCTCATAGAAAGCCTTCGCGGTTGGCTCTGGTTCCTCCGGTTCATCCGGTGCCTCCGGTTCACCCGGTTCCTCCTGTTCCTCCTGTGGAGGTGGCGAATCCGGCATGTAAGCAGCATGGTGATCATCTAGCATGTTTCTCAACCCATCGTACTCATTGCCATCGATCCGCTGCCGCATCACCCCAACTCTGAGACGTTCGTACTGATCAAATTTGACATGCGTGACGTAGTTAGGCGTATACCCATACAACCAAAGATGTTTAGTCATATCTTCCTTTCCTTGACGGTCACGATTCTTGCAATGAGTGCAAGGGCACCTTCCACGAACTCCTTTTGCCTTTGAACCACGCCCTAACTCCTTCACTAATATATTGGTCTTCATCTCCCACTCCTCTGTTCTTTTAATCTTATCGACACGGCCACTGTACATCCACCCATTATCAGCCATCCTCTGCTTTATTGGGAGCGAAAAAACCACGCAGTCTTTTAATATGCACCAAGTAATAATAAAATGATTTAGTGTCACCAGATTAATTACGGTCAAATTTTAATCTTTACATCATGCAAGGGTTCACCTACACTTCTAATAGGAGGGCCTATCCCGCCCGAGTACGTGTAGATCGAGCCGTGTTCCATGTTCTACCCCGACCCGAGACGGAATTTCGGCAGCACCTCCCCGCTGTTCTTCAGAATACACGTCTCGAGCTTGTCAAGCCGAGAGGGTGTGCATCCGAAGAACAACAGGGAGGTGCTGCCGAAATTACGTCTCAGGAAGGGGTAGAACATGGAACACGACCCGATCTACACGTACTCGGACTGTCCAACAGGACAACCCGGAAGTGTTACGGTTATAAATATGCAAAGATGGACAATCCTGCATATTTATAAATTTGTAACCCTTCCGGATGGGATCTGACTCGGGTTACGCGACTGACTTGGTGATCTAGACCAAAATAAACCTATGCAGCAAGAGAGGCGAAAGATTTATACCCTCGAAGCGTGATCGGTGGCCGGAGAAGGTCGAGGACGTGCTCCGGAAGCGGGGCGATGAAACAGGGCACCGAGGAGGCCCCTCCTCAGCACGGGCTTCGAATAACACGGGCTTCGGGACGGCAGAGTGGTCGAGGTGTCTCCTACATGACCTCCTGCAACAAAAATGATGGACCGTCACCGACACGATCAACATATATTTATGAGTTCATGCTAATTAAACAACCTAAAATAGCTAAATAGCAACCTAAAATAGCAACCTAAAATGGTTCATGCTAATTAAACAACCTAAAACGAATCAGCCCGTTGGAGAGGTATAACACCCCTAGCTAATTAAACAACCTAAAACAAACATAGCATGTTTATACACATCAAGTAGACTCTAGCTACCAAGAATCATGAACTCATGAACTGAAGTGTGAACCTCCTTAGGAGATGCCGCGGTGGAGGGGCTGGGAAGGGTGTGGGGGGGGTGTGGAGGGGCTGGGAAGGGGTGGGGTGCGGTAGGGAGGGGTGGGGAGGGCTGGGGCGCGGGTGGGGAGGGGTGGGGTGGGGTGCGGGTGGGGGTGGGGAGGGGTGGGGTGGGGTGCGGGTGGGGGTGGGGAGGTGTGCGGGTGGGGGTGGGGGTGCGGCGGCGGCGGGGGTGGGGTGCGGGTGGGGGTGGGGGTGCGGCGGCGGCGGGGGTGGGGTGCGGGTGGGGTGGGGAGGGGTGCGGGTGGGGTGGGGAGGGGTGCGGGTGGGGATGGGGCGAGGCTGGCGGCGGCGGCGGGGGTGGGGTGCGGGTGGGGTGGGGGATTTTGGGGAAGATGAGGCCCCCGCGCGCTGCCCTAACATTTAACTAGTTAGAACCCTATGCCGACGGCATTGCCGTCGGCATAGGTATTTTTTTTTCATATTAACCATTTTATTAATATATTAAATTTTATAAATTTACTTCATTACAAATTTATAGAGTTTTATTATAATTTATTTTATTACATGGTAGGGCCACCGCAACTGCGCTCCGGCTATCCGACGCTCCGATGTCCCGCTTCGGCGAAACCCTAGACCCGCTGGAAAAACCCTAACGTTTTCGTCTACCCCATAGACGTGCGTCGAAAGGGGGTAGCCCAGTGGAATTTTTTGCTTGGTTGTGTTAGGTTGGGACATAGGCACATGGGAAACCAACTTTTATCACAAGTTTCTACAAGATTGCCCCCGTTTCGTCCGAAGTGGGAGTTTTCACCTCTAAGTCCAGGAACTCACTAGAGAGTCGGTGTAGCCGGTCACACCCCGGAGTAGGATATTGCACATTTACAACACACAACACACTTGTATACATATGGTATGGCACAACCTAGGTTTGGGTGGGGTTCCGACGCTCCGGGGCCCCGCTTCGGCGAAACCCTGAATCCGCTGGAAAAACCCTAACGTTTCCGTCTACCCCATAGACGTGCGTCGAAAGGGGGTAGCCCAGTGGACTTTTTTGCTTGGTTGTGTTAGGTCAGGCCATTGGAAGGTGAGAAACCAAAGTCTACCCCAAATCGACACAAGATTCCATCCGGTTCGCCCGAAAGGGGAGTTTTCACCTCTAAGTGTAGAAACTCACTAGAGAGAAAGTGAAGCCGGTGATGTCGGTCACACCTAGGAGTAGATTCTTGGACATTTGAAACACACAACACACTTGTACACATATGGTATGGCACAACCTAGGTTTGGGTGGGGTTTCGATGCTCCGGGGCCCCGCTTCGGCGAAACCCTGAATCCGCTGGAAAAACCCTAACGTTTCCGTCTACCCCATAGACGTGCGTCGAAAGGGGGTAGCCCAGTGGACTTTTTTGCTTGGTTGTGTTAGGTCAGGCCATAGGAACATGAGAAACCAAAGTCTACCCCAAATCGACACAAGATTCCATCCGGTTCGCCCGAAAGGGGAGTTTTCACCTCTAAGTGCAGAAACTCACTAGAGAGAAAGTGAAGCCGGTGATGTCGGTCACACCTAGGAGTAGATTCTTGGACATTTGAAACACACAACACACTTGTACACATATGGTATGGCACAACCTAGGTTTGGGTGGGGTTCCGACGCTCCGGGGCCCCGCTTCGGCGAAACCCTGAATCCGCTGGAAAAACCCTAACGTTTCCGTCTACCCCATAGACGTGCGTCGAAAGGGGGTAGCCCAGTGGACTTTTTTGCTTGGTTGTGTTAGGTCAGGCCATTGGAAGGTGAGAAACCAAAGTCTACCCCAAATCGACACAAGATTCCATCTGGTTCGCCCGAAAGGGGAGTTTTCACCTCTAAGTGTAGAAACTCACTAGAGAGAAAGTGAAGCCGGTGATGTCGGTCACACCTAGGAGTAGATTCTTGGACATTTGAAACACACAACACACTTGTACACATATGGTATGGCACAACCTAGGTTTGGGTGGGGTTTCGACGCTCCGGGGCCCCGCTTCGGCGAAACCCTAGACCCGCTGGAAAAACCCTAACGTTTACGTCTACCCCATAGACGTGCGTCGAAAGGGGGTAGCCCAGTGGACTTTTTTGCTTGGTTGTGTTAGGTTGGGACATAGGCACATGGGAAACCAACTTTTATCACAAGTTTCTACAAGATTGCCCCCGTTTCGTCCGAAGTGGGAGTTTTCACCTCTAAGTCCAGGAACTCACTAGAGAGTCGGTGTAGCCGGTCACACCCCGGAGTAGGATATTGCACATTTACAACACACAACACACTTGTATACATATGGTATGGCACAACCTAGGTTTGGGTGGGGTTCCGACGCTCTGGGGCCCCGCTTCGGCGAAACCCTGAATCCGCTGGAAAAACCCTAACGTTTCCGTCTACCCCATAGACGTGCGTCGAAAGGGGGTAGCCCAGTGGACTTTTTTGCTTGGTTGTGTTAGGTCAGGCCATTGGAAGGTGAGAAACCAAAGTCTACCCCAAATCGACACAAGATTCCATCCGGTTCGCCCGAAAGGGGAGTTTTCACCTCTAAGTGTAGAAACTCACTAGAGAGAAAGTGAAGCCGGTGATGTCGGTCACACCTAGGAGTAGATTCTTGGACATTTGAAACACACAACACACTTGTACACATATGGTATGGCACAACCTAGGTTTGGGTGGGGTTTCGACGCTCCGGGGCCCCGCTTCGGCGAAACCCTGAATCCGCTGGAAAAACCCTAACGTTTCCGTCTACCCCATAGACGTGCGTCGAAAGGGGGTAGCCCAGTGGACTTTTTTGCTTGGTTGTGTTAGGTCAGGCCATTGGAAGCGCATGAAGGAAACACACGATCCGTGTGCTTCTCCCGGATCCAACGGCTCACCAGCGCTCGAAAGAAACACACCGCTGATCCAACGGCTCAGAAGCGCACGAAGGAAACACACGATCCGTGTGCTTCGTCCAGATCCAACGGCTCACCAGCGCTCGAAAGAAACACACCGCTGATCCAACGGCTCACAAGCGCACGAAGGAAACACACGATCCGTGTGCTTCTTCCGGATCCAACGGCTCACCAGCGCTCGAAAGAAACACACCGCTGATCCAACGGCTCCCAAGCTCTCGAAGAAAACACACGATCCGCGTACTTGTTCCTGATTGGCTAGCTGGAGGGAGTCACTCGGAGAGGCGGGTCTATAAGAGAGGCAGGAGTACACTTCACATCCATCATTGCCAGTACACGGGTAGCAGAGAGCAACATTTCTGAGAGGCAGGAGTTCCTAGAGCGTCGGCTGAAGGTGAACCCTCCCCTCGGTCGGATCCAAGCAGCGGCAAGGATCTCTGATGATTAGCAACATTCCCAACACTTGTTTCGACGGTTGCAGATCATCAGAGATGTCTTGCCGCTGTTTGGATCGAAGGCCGATTTGCCGAGTGAAGAGAGCAACAAAATCCTTCAGTTCGTCGACCGAATACAAAGCATTCGGATTCCCGTCATACAGCCCAACGGTGCATTTGATATGCAGGCACTCACGAGCCACCGTTGGGCTGTATGACGGGCTAACCGTGTGTTTTGTTCTATCTACAAATTCTTCAGTTCATCCCGACGGTCCTGTCTTCTCGGCCTATAAGAACCCCTTCTCACTAAGGTTGGTAAGCATTCAAGTCCACTCACTCGAACATGTCGAGCTTTCCTTCCGATCGTAGTTTCCAGCTAGGAATGTCGGCACTCCTTTTGAAGTTTACGGCCGAGTTCAAGGTAGACAATAAGGAAGTGTCATTCGAGGATATTGTTACTTATCCACCTCATCTTCGTGAGCTATCAGCGAACCTATGTAGGCATGGGTGGCCATCGAGGACTTGGAGGGAAATACGGGAAGAACTTCTCAGGATGCATCTAGGTGGCAGAAGAAGAAGGCAACAAACATGTGATATCTTATGCTCGGTGGCAGACAGATTTGGCCAGCGCTATAAGATTTTCTATTTTATGCTCGGTGGAGCCATTCAGTGATATCTTCGGGACATATTCGTATTTAGGATGTATGAGACATATCCGTATTTCTATTTGTATGTGAGACATATTCATATTTATGTTTGTATGACACATATTATCTACGTACGAGACATATTATTATCTACGTACGGGAAAACCAATATCCACCCCAACACTTGCAATAATATCTACACACATGCGATAACACAAACCAAGATTCGCATATAATACTTCCGAGAGACAAGATTCGCGACGTTATTTTATGTGGGTGGAGACCGCTATTCGGCGTAGCTATATACATATAGAAATGAATAAAAACATATTAAATTTAATTGAGAGTAATAAATAGATACATAAAAATGAAGATTAGGGTAAAAAAACATGATGACTTTTTTTAGCGAAACTATATACATATATCTATTCGGTGTATCTATATACATAAAAATGGTAGAGGCCTGTGCCGACGGCTTTGCCGTCGGCACAGAGTGCCGTCGACGTCACCTCATATTCTGTGCTGACGGCTTCCTGTGTCCCGACGGTGGCCGTCGGGATAGAATGTCTGTGCCGACGGCCGTTTCTGTGCCGACGGACTTGCCGACGGCTGGTCCTGGTACGCCCCTGTGCCGACGGCCCCGATAAATAGCCGTCGGCACAGATCATGGCCGTCGGCACAGTTCGCCATTCCTGTAGTGTTAGAAGAATGCGACCGCAGCTTGACAGCCACCTTAGTACCATCCTCCAGGACGCCATCATATACAGAGCCAAACCCTCCCCTGCCAAGCACTCGCTGGAAGTTGTCAGTTATCACCTCCAATTCTCTGTACGTGAACCGACGGTTGTCTAGTTGCAGCACACTGTGCCTATTGCTGTTCTGCGAGTGCGATACCACATCGCTCACTGTCGAACCTTCATAAGGAAAGAACAACCCTAGTGTTACCCACCATTTCGAAGAAAAAAATCAACTATTGCTTGTAGTTACAGGTATATATAGGTACAACAATCATGCCAAGTTTCACCTTGCTTTTTGCTCATTATGAAAAATATCAGCCCTATCACAACTGCAGCTACTGGAACAACAATATAGACGGCAGTTAAAGAGCTTAGCTTCCTTTTCGTAGGCGTAGGCTGGCAAGAACTGCTAAAACTGCAAAGGTTTGGATTGTCACCATACCTACGAGGAGACATAAATAAGCAAATTTGACCTTATATGTTTAAATCAATAATGGAAAACTAAGTGGGTAGTGGGGATATCCATATGATGCACTAACTTTACAGTTAGGGAGCCATCTTGAATTCGTTTCAGAAGGCCAGAGGGAAATGGTCCATTAATATTGTTGCCTGTCAAATCTCTGAAGAGTGATGTTGAAAGATGTTGTCAGAAGTATAGTCTATATCATATACTCATGAGAAATTTTCCTTTATTAAAGTAGTAAGTTAATTTCATTTGGTAAGTCCAAATTGTAGGAATGACATAGTAATCTTAGATATACTATAACTAAGGCATTACAAAATATCAAGGGAAGGATGATCCAGAATTACTTACATCACCACAAGAGAGGAAACTTCTGAAAGCACATCTGGAACTAATCCTGTCAAATTATTATGTGACAAGTCCCTAAAAAAAGATAAAGAATAATTAAAATGTATGACCTTTACTCACAAAGTTCATTATGAAAATGTATAAAAAAACGTCAAACTCACAAATACTTGATAGACTTGAGACTGGCGAAGTATGGTGATATATCGCCACTCAAACCGCTCACTGACATATTTCTGTAAAAACAGAGAGTTGTTCAGGTATCACGTTTAATGACTGGCAAATTTCTTATATGTGTAACATAAGTATTACATTCAAACTTACATGTTTATGATTGCCGGAGGTTTAGAATCGGGGTAGATGCATTTTAACCCATCCCATGCAAATTTTGTTGGAGCGCATGGGTCGCCTTCCCAGTTCTTCTTCAACTGATACTTAGCCTTGATTGCAATGATGGCAGAAACTGTTTTTTCAGTAGCATAAATTAAAAAGAAGGGTTACAAATAGCAATCGCATGCATCCATCTTTGTGTAAAACATTCTATGTTGTCCCTAGTTGTGGTGCCAAGCAGAAAAAGATTTTGGAAATTAGGGGCTTTGTCTGGAATTTACTCCAACTAATTACTAAATCTGAATCTACAGTTTGGCCTCCTAAGTATCCATTCAAAATATGATCATGATTCCGTATTTACCATCTTGAGCGTCAGTGCCGACGTTGACCGGGTAGATGATGGAGAAAAATTCGCCGGCGTTGATGATCGGTGGCAGCGTGGAGTCCGGTTTCAGTGCAGCTATGGTGAAATTGTACCTGGTGAACGAGCCGAGAGGTTGACCGCTGTAAAAGCTTGCGGCGCTAAGGTACATTAGTTTGTAGGAGGGAATCCAAATCTCATTATTCAAGAGGACGATAACGGCCCGCGAAGCATTGATGTCCAGCGACCTGTTGATCTCCGCGAAGTACAAGACGGCCGTGAAGCTGCCAAAGGGCCGTGCAAGAGATTAATTTGACAAGTATTATAAAACCCATTAAATGCTTTAGAATTAGAAACCAGTACTCCATCTCATGCAAAATAAGTTTCACGATTTTGAACAGAGATTAGTAACCGTGACACTTATTATAAGTACTACCTCCGATCCATATTAGTGGACATAGCTTTGTCTAAATTCATATGTATCTAGTTAAGTATTTAGACTAAATACATGTGTATCTGGACAAAGTTGTGCCCACTAATATGGATCGGAGAGAGTAATTAAGTTTGGACAAGGGTGCGTTAATGTGTACTCGGGTTCGGGATAGACGTCGTTTGGCTCGGCGTTGAAGGCGAAGTGGATGTTCTGGGAGGCGATGAGTGGCGCGATGGCACTATGGCAGTCTGCATCACAACGGACGGAGGTTTGAAGAGATCGGGGCCGTTCAAGCCAAGCAGGTCTGGGACCATCTTGTCCGTCGTTGAGATGTCTTGCCACAACTCCGGGGCGCTCCACGTCATCCACACACGGTCGTATGGATCGTCAGGGTACCTGAAAATTCTATGTCAAAGGCACCAAAGCAATCGATAGAATATATGAGCGCTAATTTGCTCTCACTCACCTAATCGTCTCCGTCGCGCCGAAGTTTACCCTGGCGAGCAGGACCAGCGCCTGCGTCGCGTTCACCTGCGGATAGAGGTTCTCCTTGAGAGGCCTCAGGTCGAGCCCGGAGATGAACGGCGTCCCGAGGCCGGTGTTCACCAGGCAAACCTGCACCGACTCGTCCGGGATGAAGGCGATGACCTCCTCGGCGTGCACCTTGCCGGCATCCGAGATGTTCACCGTCTGCCAGAAGTTGACGCCGAGGTGGAGGTCGAAGACAGGGGTCTTGTTCAGCCCGTCGTAGTCGCCGTACAAGAACGAGGCCCGGACCAGATACTTGGTCGTCCGGGCGGACGGGAGGGTGTAGCAGCTTCGGCTGTGCGCACCGCCGGGGAAGCTGCACACGTTGAGGATCTGAGGATGACTCCAACGGGGCGACCCATCGAGTCCGCGCGCATCCGTTCGTGTCCGCGAGGGCCAAAAACACGGCCCAACGGGCGACGCAAACGGACCGCGGTCCGTTTTTTGGTCCGCCGCGACGCATCCCTTGCCCAAATTTGGGCCACCGATGCGTCGGCCCCGGACGCGAGCGGAGCGCTTTTGTGTCCTGCCCTAGTCCGCCCCTGGCCCGCGCTTGGCCCCCGTGTCAGTGTGATACAACGGTCACCTACCCCACATTAACTGTGGGCGGTGGAGCAGTGGAGCGGTGGAGCTCTTTAAATGTGCTCTCCTCCCCCAACCCTAGCTCTCCTCCCCCAACCACGGCGGCCACCACCTCCACTCTCCGGCATGGATCCGCCGCCGCAACATCTAGTCGACCAGGTCGAGCGCGCGCGTCAGAGCGCGCGAGGGCGCCACCGCGGCAGTTTCTCCCGCCGCATGGTGACGAGCCCGGCGTGGGCCGGAATGATTCCGCAGCCGCCGCGGCCGCAGCTGCCGGATCAGGCGAGGAGGGCTCTGCAGGATGCCTACGGGGACGTCTACGACCCCGAGGAGGAAGCCTACGCCGGCGGTGCTACGTGTTTCGTAGCGACTAAAGAAGAGAGGAGGAGGAGCCAGCTAGTCCGTCGCTGGCCCCGGTCGTGGCGAAGGAAGAGCCAGCAAGTCCATGGCCAAACGGGCGGCTGGCTGGACGTTCCTCAAGGTCGGAGCCCTTGATCTCCCACCTTATTAATTAGATAGTGTAGATTAATGTAGGGAGATGGATCGCCGGCCGGCGTTCACATTAGGCCGATGGCCCGGCTACTCCAAAACCGCGTACGGCCGGCTATATAGTTGCCTCGCCGCAGTCCGCTGCTTATCATCGCACCGATGGCAAACCGGGAAGACGAAGCAGTGGCCGTGCAGGCGGCGCTTGCCGTGCCGAAGGAGGAGGAAGTCGTGCCCGAGGAGGACGCCGCCCCGAAGGAGGAGGACGCCGTGCCGAAGGAGGACGCCGTGCCGAAGGAGGAGGACGCCGTGCCGGAGGAGGAGGAAGTCATGCGGCTACTCCACCGCGCCCACCTGCTCCGGCGTACAATCCCTGGGAGCCCTGGTCTCCCTGGGAATCTCGGCTCGCCTTGGCAGACCCAAGGTGGGCTCCGGCCGCCGCGGAACCAGAAGCGGCAGTGGCGCCGGAGTACGTGCCGGGATCTCCACCGCCACCCCCGGCCATCGATGCGCCGGCTACTCCACCACCACCACCGGAGGAGGACGACGACGAGGAGAAGGCCTAGATTATAGGTCGTATTTTATTATAAATTCCCAATGTAAATCTCCAAAATTCTATGTTTTTATGAATATTGGGAGAACAAAAAAGTTGTCCGGACTGGATGCGTCGGGCCGTTGGGGCCAGTGGCCGGAAAGGGGCGGACCTGGGCCGGACGCGCGTCCTGTAGCCGACGCAAACGGACCAAACGCGCGTCCGTTTGCGTCGCCCCGTTGGAGTCATCCTGAGGGTCGTACTTCGCCGAGATGTTGTAGTCGGTGAAGCCGGCGTCCGAGGTGTACAGCAGCTTGGTGCTCTGACAGGCCGCAGTCTATGCTAATAAAACCTGCAAAACGCAACACATGTATATGGATTTCAGGATTTGATCCAAGAAACAAATCAATACGCACATATAGTACATGCAACAGCGTGTAAGTTAAGAAGCTCACCCGTGGTGTCAGGCCCACGCTGGCTCCGAACTTGAAGTACGCCGGCGGCGGCGACGACGAGCAGGAGCAGCAACGACCGGTGTGTCATCGCTCCAAGCCGCGCTGATCGCTCCGCTGCGGACATGCCCCCACATTCTTAGGAGAAAATGCAAGTTACACGACCCTTAAAAGTCGCACTACTCAGTCTGATAACCTTATCCTAGGATTCATGTACTGATGACGAACAAAAACAACTCCTGATGATTTGACTCCTAAATTAAACTAATCATCTCCTCGGCAACAAACGATTTCTGTGTGTCATCTTCACATGATCACATCCAGCAGCCAGCTTTGCATTGCTCAGAACTGCGCCGCGGTCAACGTTGCGAGATAACACCTAAGCAGATGGAACCCTGATTGACGGGCCCTTTGTGTATGTAATAACACGGTATAAAATAGACCGAAAACTTAAACAACGCCATCCGGCTCTAAAACAAACTAACGGACACACAAACCAGCACCTTTTAGGTTATTGACTTGGTGCTACCCGACTAGCTGTCTATCTCGCCAGGTATACGTCGACGTTGCGAAACGCCATCTAAGCAAATGGGGGCATTGATACAATACTATAACCACACGCTCTCGACTTTTACAAGAAAAACCCCAAAAACAAAATTCAGAAAAACAATCCGGTCCTTCTTCTCCATCGATGCAGCTTCGAGCAGACCTCAAAAGCTCGAGCACCAACAACGATACCGAGGACTACTCCACTTGAGTCACCGTCAACATGGGGTGTCGAGCTGAAAACAAAGATCCTTCCAAACAACACAACGACTAGGAGGAGAAGAAGCTAAAGTGCCCTCCACACACCGCAAAGCGGAGTGGCCTCCATGAATATCCTCCACAAGGGAGCTTCACGATGTCCTCCCTGAGCTCTAGCATCCAACACCGCCGCCCAGCTTCCATCTCCATGGTTGCCAGATGCAACGAACAACAAAGGAGGGAGAGCAATAATGAGACCTTGAATGAAACATAGATTAACGAGCCTTTGTGTATGTCACTACGGGAAACCCACAAAACGCCGACGGCCAAGTTATACGCCGACGGCCAAATGTCGGGGCCGTCGGCGTATAATGCGAGCGAGAAAAGCGGCGGACGCGGCCGTCGGCGTAACAAAACCGTCGGCGTATCCCTTTTCAATTTTTTTACATTTGATACGCCGATGGCGGCCGTCGGCGTAGACTTTTTTCTATTTTCCATTTAATATGAAATAATTCATATATTTAAATCCGTAAATCGGAATTTAACAAATTAAATGTCTAAATCGATTAGAAAAATGAGAGGAATCCAAATATGACATCCATAAAATCTTTTTCACCGTGCACATGACATTTTGTAACATATGTTTGTTACTTGCTTAATTAAAAAGTCATTTTTTACACTTAAAAAATGGAAAATGATATTTACTAAAATATTTTGAAAATTGTTTTTGGCAACAATGTTTGCCATACCAAGACACCCCTATGTTTCAAATATGGACACATTATCACAAACTATGGCATGGGGATGGCCATAACTTGGTCATTTGACACGAAAATTATACATGTCTATAGATGATAGACTTTTTTGTGAAGCATTTTTTTGAAATATTTGTCAAAACTCAAGTTTATCATTTTTCCTAGCAACTAGTAAACATAAGAGGACTCCATGTCAAAGGAATTCATCTTTTGAGTATTTTCTCAATTTCTTTTATTTTTGTGAAAAAACGATCAAAATGACCGTCGTGTCTATTCATTGAAAGGGGTCACATTTTTCAAAACTATCGATATTTCTGTGATAAAGTCACTACTTTTGTACCTAGAAAGTATTTTTGCAAAAAATTAGACCAAACTATCACACACTTGTAGTTCAATTTCAATTACTTTTGGAAAATCGGCATAAAGTCATTTAAATAGGAATAATTAGGTAAAAATCGATGATAGACCAAGTTATACATGTCATTTAACTTGGTCATTTGACACGAAAATTATACATGTCTATAGATGATAGACCTTTTTGTGAAACATTTTTTTGAAATATTTGTCAAAACTCAAGTTTATAATTTTTTCTAGCAACTAGTACACATAAAAGGACTCCATGTCAAAGGATACCTTTTTTGTGGGTTTTTCACTTTATTTGATTTTTGTGAAAAAAGAATCAATTTTCTAAAACCATCGGTGTTTATACAATGCAAAGGATAATATGGATGTCATATTTGAATTCCTCTCATTTTTCTAATTGACATAGACATTTTATTTTTCAAATTTCGATTAACGGAATTAAAGATATGAATTATTCCATATTAAATGTAAAAAGGAAATAAAAGTAAAAATAATTTTATTTTTTCATTTATTAAAAATATACTATTTTACAATCATTGTTACATTCAAATGAATTTTCTAAATTTAAACAATGAAAAAGTGTAACGTCCTAAATCAGGGGTTAATATGATTGATATGATATAAGTATCAGTAAGTTCTCATTTCTCATTCGGAAGCTAACAATGAAGGAACTCAAATGTTAAGCGTGCTTGGGCTGGTGCAATTTGAGGATGGGTGACCGAACGGGAACTTTGACCAGCGTAAGTACTTTGACCTATGATTAAATGTGTAATTAGAGATTTAGTATGTAGCTGAGTTAGAAATTTCGAAATAGAAAAAAAAGTTAAAAAAAGTTCAAAAAAAAGTTCAAAAAATTCAAAAAAATTCAAAAAAAATAAAAATTTGCATTCATAGGCCGACGGCATTGCCGTCGGCGTATGAGGGCGTACGCCGACGGCCTTGCATACGCCGACGGCAGAGGGGCTACGCCGACGGCATTCGAGCGTACGTCGATGGCTTCCGGCGTCGGCGTACGTGTACGCCGACGGCTTTCCAGCCGTCGGCGTTTCGAGCCAGTCCCGTAGTGTGTAACATTATAAAAATAGGCAACAAAAACTAAACAACGCTATGTGGCTCGAAAAGAAACCAAGGGAAACACAAGTCAACACCTATAGAGCATCTCCATAGTCACCCTCCAAATCACTACCAAAAGCCCAATAGAGGTCAGTAGAACAAACTGTCATTATTTTATTTTTTTTGCAAAATGTACCACACAATTTTTCAAAAATATTAGACCATATTTTAGGCAGTAAACCAAATGGTTGCGTCTGAAAAGCTTTTCATCCACCTCTTATTAAATAAACAAATTTGTGACGATTCACTAAGAAGTGTGTCAAATATGAACTACAACTGCTTTTTAGTGATTTGCTCGCTTATTTTTTTAATAAAAAATCATATTTACCTACAAAAGTTGTTATTTCATCAGATATCTACCAAGAGCTCTACAAGATTCAAGCTCGCCGCTACTAATGGGGTCTCGGTTGGGGCGGCGGGTGAGCTCAACCTCGAACCAAACAAGCAACGGATTGAGAAATTAGCGCAAAAGCCGTCACGCTCACGCACAGGAACCGTACATGCACCTTTGTTTGGATGCCTATCGAATATTGTTACAATTCGAAATACTTGAAGGCTTGGTTAAAACATGTGGTTCCACTAGGGAAAAGATGGATTAAAAAGCCCTAGATGAGAATCATCATGCCGGCAACTTGACCGCATTTTTTAAACACCATACAAAATTCAATAAAAACAAAAAATGTAAAAAATATATGTTTTGAGGTACCAGAAATTAAGGCAAGCGAGACATCACTTACTATTCTATGTCGTGTTCTATAATATAGTTTTAGATATCATATTATTAACTCCTAGCTCGTTATGATCTTTGCATATGTTAACATGGTTGCTAAGTTCTATTACTCTAGTGATAGTTGTCATGAACTTGATAGTAACTTGAACTTTTATAGATCAATGAAACAAATGTTGTCATTAAAGCTTTTTTTGTCGCGTTCAGTTTCTCAACTGAATTGCTTGAGTACAACAATAGACTAATCTTGGGGGAATTGCTTGATTCAAACATAGCTACGAACGGTCATGGCGATAATTTTGACCATATTTCGGAAACATCATACAAAAATTAAAATATCCAAATTGTGCCCTGCCAACTGTCTGGGACGTTCCAAAATATGTCTGGCACTGCCAAGGGCAACTCCAAACTTGGAGACCTGCTGGAAGCGCCGGAACAACGCCTAGACATGGCCTTCGACAACCGGGCTCTACATTTCATAGACACACGGGTAGGCAGATGGTCGACCAACGTAGATTAGTAGCCTCCTCTTCGGTCCCCCAGGCGGCTCCGCCTGTTCCCACGCACCATCGTGCAACTCGTCCATGCGTACATCGTCATTGATGTTGGGGCCTCACCCGCTTTGTATGCCTCTCCTTTATAGTGCAAGTAGTGTGTTCCTCCGACGGCCATTGCTTGCACACCTCCTGGTTTCAACCCCATACTCCAACCTCTCGGGGCTACTTCCTCCTCCTCGACTACCAACTTCCGAATGGGAGGTGGCTGAGCTCCTAGGGTCGCCACTCGACCACTGTCCAGCGCCAGGGAGCTCACAATGTGCATCCTTAACCGAAGGGACGTCGGGCACAGTGTAACGACGCCAACACGAAGAAGCCAAGAAGAACTAGAAGGCGTGGGTTGACTGTTACCGGGGGAGAGTGATGATGCCCGGAAGACATGGAGAAGTGGGGGGCGTAAACTTGAGAGGAGAGGGTGGCGCAAGCGCACACTGGATACGTTGTCGCTTGAGCGTGGAGGCAGGCCAACAGAGCGACTGTCCTGCCCAAGTGGTTGCGTGAACCACCGTGCTCACCGGCCAGCGCGATGTGCTTCCTACACCAAAGAAGCCAAAGAAAGAGGTTGTCAAGCTTGCAACGTCAATGAAGAACCCATGAAATGGTGGGGAGGTATCATCATAATCGGCACGCTGCCGCAACATCAACCCCACCATGAGGACCTTCGTCCGGATTGGCAAATTCCTTCACCTCTCCTGGGCCTGTCGGTGACCTAGGCATGCCAGGTTTCACCATCGCGCTCATTCTCTTCGTGAACGTGATGTGGCCGTCGTCGCGCCACCCCCTCGTCTCAAAGGACTATGCGCGTGTTGCTAGAGCCACAACATCCTACCATGGTGAAGTCGGAGCCCAGGGACGGCGTTTTGGAGGAGTGGCCGGCTTGGGACTCGGCGTCGTCACTGCGTCAGGCATGGTCATCGTGTGTGGGGGGGGGGGGGGGGGGACCCTAGCTGAAGCCCAACGACGGCGGCATTATCTACATCTTCGACAATGACGAGTAGATGCCTCCTATTTTAGTTTTTTTTAGTTATTTTTCTTACAAATTCATGTAAAATACCGTCAAATTTGAATGATATTTTCCCAATTTGCTATTGTCCCTTTTGCCTCCTAGTAGTTCGTAAAGACGTGCCCCATTTCATTATAATGGAGTGCGCCTTTGATGATAACAAATATTTCCTGGACAAACTAAACAAAAGCCCCGGCAGCATAGATAGGGAGATACAAAATGAAACATTATTACTAAGATTTCGCAATCATAGTCCAGAGACATGAATCCTTGAGGGAAATCGACCTCTTATCTCTTTAGTTCATCAATCCTCATGTACAATCAAAGAAACACACATGCACATGCCCTCTTTCTACACGTACGGTGCATCCTTGAGCGAATTTTCATGAAATTAACCGATGGATCGGTCGGTCATATTTATGCGACGCTGAAGGATCCTGCGGCATTCTCGACGAACTTCTTTGCGCCCTTGAACCACCTCTTGTCTCCGGCCTGCGCCTTGCAGACGTAGAGCTTGCCGTCGGCGACGGTGGCGGTGATGAGCTGGTGCTTGCCTCCCTCGTCCCCGTCGGCCGTCCTCGTGAGCACCGTTATGCTGTAGTACTGCTTCCCGTCCACCACGGGCGCGGAGCTCTCCAGCACGTTGGCGGTCGCCACGGCGTCTGACTCGAACCCACCCTGCAAGCATCGATCCTGACAACATGAGCATACATGTACACTCGTACGTGCATGGTGGAGGTGCCAGCAAGAAGAAGGAGAAAGGAGTTAGACTTAGACCTCGGAGTCGGTCTTGCCGCCGTAGGACTGCTGGCCGAGGAGGAAGCCGACCTCGGAGAGGAACTGCTCAGGGGATCCGTAGTCGGTGATGGACTTCTTGGTGGTGGGGTTGATCACGACGGAGAGGTTGCTGGTGGCGTCGAAGTTGTCCTCGTAGCGGAGCACCTGGCCGGGGAACTCACGCTCCTTGCTCGGGTTCCACTTGGCCGGGACCAGCAGCTTGAACCCCTCCCCGGTGTACGTCTTGAAGTCGGTGTTCTTCTTGGCCTTCCCGAACACGTTCGCTGCGCAGATCAAACTCAACGAGATTCATGCATATTCCTTCACCGGACAAGCTATAGACCGTCTCGACCGACGCTCTCGTGTGACTAAGCGTTCGTCCTTACCTGCTTCTCCATAGGCAGCGGCGGCCGGGGAGACCTTGACGGCGACGGCTGCAGCGCCGGCGAGGAGGGACAGCGCGGCACGCCGGCTGGTGACGACCGCGGTGGCGTCGGATGCAGCCTCGTCGTTCTTCTGCGCCTTGCAGACGAGGAGCTGTGTGCGCCCGACAACGAGCGTGGGGCGGGCCGAGGCGGCCAACCGCGCGGTGGACTGGTGGAGGAAGCAGGAGGTGGACGCCATTGCTGCCTGCTCACTCGCTGGTGGTGGTGTTCAGCTTAGCTTAGGAGAGTGTGGGTGCGCGTGGGTAGGGTGTGTCGCGTTAACTAAGGAGATCGGTGGGGTCGGGAAGGCGGGAGAGTACTTGTGGTGTGTGTGTGGATGGAGTTGGGATGAGGCGCGATGCCATAGGATAAGGCGCCACGCCGCACCATTGGGCCACGTCGGATCGCGATGCAGCCCCGTCATTCGTCGCCGGCCCTCGCGCCTTCTGGCGACCGCGACGCAATTGCTGGATCCGAATCGAGCTATCCGGGCTGTGCCTGTCGCACCAAGATGATGCCGTGGTTACATCAAGATCAAAATTCAAATGTGTAGCACATGAATTTGGTAGACAAGAAAATCAACGAATCAATGAAGTAGCACAACTAAATGTTTATTACTTAGATAAAGAGGAGATTAAGAAAAGTAGGGGTATCACAATGTGGTGCTCGGGGAATCAAGTGTTAGTGGAGGGCTGCTATATTATTTTTTTGCAAGAAGGAATTCTGATCAAATATAAAAGTTACAAAAAGTATAAAACACCTTAAACATGATAAAATTATAAATCCTTCAACCACCTACGACCACTTCCATACCTAGAGCGAGCCGCCAACACGCCGTTGTCGTTGTTCTCCAACCGGAGGGGACTCGTCGATTGCGTTGGCTAGGGTGTAACCTTAGATCAACGCCTTATTATCGTTCTAACCAGAGGTATACTTGTTTGGTTTACCTAGTTATTTCGGTTCGATAAATACGACTTTAATATTATAATAAATACTATTTTTGTGTATAATTACGGTTTGGTGGTGGTGAAACCCAATCAATTTTTGTGTAACGCTATGACTTCGGTAATAACCAAACTAAGTAAAGTTGACACAAATGAAAAAATAGGGATTTCCTAATACAGAAATTTCCAAAATATATTATAGAATAACCAAAATACATTAATATATTTCACAATAGTTGGTAAACAAAATAAACTCAACATAATTAGCATACCGAGTGTTAGAAACTGGGTGTAGTCGGGAGTCACGACTTAGTAGATGCGATTGTGTGAATGTGTAGGGACGACTAAGACGGAAGCAATATGGGTTGGGTAGGCCACATCTATCTTTACGAAGGTATGACGAGGAACTAGCGTAGTGAATAGTTTATCTGGTTTCTTTATTAACCAGATAATTTTGGTTATTAATTTGGTTAGCAAAATTCACATTGCTAGTGAACTCCACATCTTGGTTTAGTACTAATTTTTTCATTTCATATTTTTGGTTCGGTTATACACAACCATAAAATGGAGTGTTTGAACCTCTCATAAACTTGTTTTCACTGAGCCAAAATTTTAATTCAATGGCGTGTCTCACTAATACGGATTTCACATATTTGTTGAGTACAACCCTTCGTGCTTCAAGCTCTGCGATTAACAACCGTTCTAATGACTATGCCCCATAAATCCATAATTAGAGGGCATTGCTTGTCCATATTATTTAGCGTACACTTTAATGTATTTTTAAAATGTTATTATTTTTTGACCAAAACTCACCGAAAGTGAATTAATTTTATATAGTTAGATAAAACATATACTCCCTCGTTCCTTGGTATAAGGCGTGTAAAGGTTTTGGCATGGATATCCGATGGACTATTAAAATACCAATACCACATAGTATATAATGTTAAATTTCCAGTTACAGGCATATTTTAGTTTTTCCACTCATGTATCTTGTTGATGAGATTGCTTAGTAAGATTAATTTATTTTCATATGCAACGTATTACACGATTAGTTGGTGGCTTTTTTTACGAATCATGAAGGTTAAAAAAACATGCTTCCCCGAAAAGTGAAATCAAGAGTTGGGTGTTTCTACGATTTCCTAGCTTCTACTTCGCTGGAGGGGCCGTGGATGTATTTTCCTCTCTTATTTTTTTCTCTCTCCCCATTATGTCCTCTCTCTCTCGTTGAGAGTCCCTAGTGTCATACCGACTCCTCTCCCTCTCGTCCCCGGCGGCCTCACTGACCAGTGGGGGTGGGGGAAGGTAGGCTGGACCCGTCTTACCAATAGTAGCTATAGGTTGTTTTCTTCCTGCGTGGAGTTTGACGTTATGCCAGGATGATCTGGTGGCCAACACATTTGAGTTGCATTTTCCTGCTACCGGTAGTTGTTCTCCTCTTGGTGGTGCTCTAGTGGTCAGAGCCGTTCGCGGAGACGGAGGGTGCTATAGTCTCTCCCTTAAATAATCTCGAATGTGGGCTTCTAGATCTAGAGGTCTTCGCCGGTAGACTCGAGGTTGGCATTGTTGCTCTCTTATTCTTTTTCAAGCCTCAAGAAGGGGAAGAGGGGGAGTTGGAGGGGAGGGAGTTGCTTCGATTTCGCTGGTTTTGAAAGGACAATGATGTCGCCTAGAGGGGGGTGAATAGGCGATTAAAACTTTTCTGATTGAGGCTTGCTAATTGCGGAATAAAACTAGGTGTTTAAATTAACAAGCCGACAACTTAAATAAACTAGGCTCACCTATGTGCACCAACAACTTATACTAAGCAAGACAAGCAACAAGGTGATAGCAATATATAATACTTCAAGCACGAAGGCTATCACAATGTAAATTGCATAAGTAAATAGCTCGGGTATAGAAATAACTGAGGCACGCGGAGACGAGGATGTATTTCCGAGTTCCTCCTTGTTAAGGGAGTATGTCTCGTTGGAGAGGTGTGAGGCACCACAAAGGTCGATCTCAACGCCACAAAGGCTCACCCTATTCTCCGATGAACCGCACCACATAGGTTTGGTTCACCTTCCACTATCGGAATCCTTCGAGGCGGAATTCGGAGCCTTTCAACGACAATCCGGGGCACAACCCACAACGGGATTGGGGGCTCTTAAACGGCTTTACAAGTGACCACAAATGTCTCAACCACCACACGGGCATCTAGGGTCCAAAGACCCAAGAGTAACAAGTTCACAAGCTTTCAACTTCCACCAATCCTCGTGGAGAGCACACCGATGCACCAAATGCAAAAGGCAAGAGCACAAGTGCTCAAATCCTTCACTCTCAAATTCCAACAAAGCAACAAATGCTTATGGGGGAATAAGAGAGGAAGAACAAATAGGAGATACACCAAGAACTCCAAGATCAAGATCTACTTGGTTCCCCTCACTTAGAGGAGAGATTGATTGGTGAAAATGTAGATCTAGATCTCCTCTCACTTTTCCCTCAAAGATATGCAACAATCATGGGAGGGATTGAGAGGGGGCAAGCTTTTCCAAGGTCAACAATGAAGGAGAGAGAAGGGAAAAAACGAGCTTAACCCATTGGGGAAGAAGGGGGCCTTATATAGGTCCCCAAGACAAAGAGCCGTTGCAGAAAAACTCGAACCGGATATTCCAGTCAAGTTTGGACCGGAATTTCCGGTCTGGTTCCGACCGGATATTTCCAAAAAGGACCGTAATATCCGGTTTTCTGAAAACTGACAGAAACAGCAAAACGGAAACTGCAATATCTTTTTCATCCGAACTCCGATTTCGATGTTCTTGGGCTCGTTGGAATCACCACAACGAGCACGACAAGATTATGCAGAGAAAAATCATACTCCATCATGTGAGGAGGAATCCACAAGGAGAGAGTTTGACCTCTCTATAAAAGACAAACCGGTAAAACCTCCAACAACAAAAACGCAACAAGATATTCGAATGAAATCCGTTTTTGATGAACTAGAGCTTGGTATGGCGATGAACACAAACTCTAAATTATCACATGGATAAAAGCCAAATAAGAACCAAGAAAGATGATATGCAAGAATGCAAAGGTTTGAGCTCTCCACAAAGATTCGATCAAGTTACTCACTTGAGAGCCCCTATTGATAGTACACCGTTTATCCTATAACCCGGTCTCCCACTAACACCATGAGACCGATAATATAGAAAACCTATCAAGATCATACCTTTGCCTTGCGCATTCCACTTGAGCTCGATGATGATGATCTTGAGTCTCTCAAGTTGGAACACCTTTCTTGATTGTGCTTGCTAGCACATGCTTGATGAAGACTTCTCCAAATGCTCCCCTATACTTCATTATGGGAGGGCCTCACTAAGCTTCGTCTTCATGTCTCCTTTGCAAGCTTCAATCAAATGATATCTTCCGAGATGCATCATATTGAACTTGCACTTCATCTTCTCTTGATATGTATGATGACTTGGAGGTAACTCAATCTTCTTTTCCAAGCCATACTTGCAATAAGCTCAACTCTACACATGAACATTCTTCATATAAACTCTTGAATAGAGCATGTCGTGTCTCGAAGGACGGACACCAGGAGTGAAGGACACCCCCTTTGTAGATTCGGTAGGGGCGCGAAGGAGGCTGGGAACGTCTCTCACGGAGGGGTCTCCGACGAGCTCTCACTCTCTCTCTCGATCTCGACGTGTATGGTAAGAAAGCAAAGGACACAGCGATCTACCCAGGTTCAGGCCGCCCGAAGGCTAACAGCCCTACTCCTGCATGTCTGGATAGATGGCAGCAACATGGTGTGGCTACAGGGATGTCTCCGGCGAGGTACCAGCAAGGATTTTGGCTAGAGGAAGAAGAAGGACGGATCCTAGCCCGGAGGAGATCACCTTCCCTTTCTTCCCTGCCCTAGCCTATCTCTTAGATTTGTCTGCTATGCTTGCATCCGTGTGTGTCTTCTGCCTTGGATTCGTCCTCCTCCTCGCCATGCCTTGGTCCTCCTTTTATAGATAAAGGGGATGCCACAGAGGTCATGCGAGGAGCGTGAGGGGGTCTTGGCGGGAAGAAACCCCTCTTTGTGGTGGAGGAGGAGATGTGGCCTCTCCTCCTCCAAGCATCCTCCTTCGGTTTGGTGAGATCCCCGCCCTTTGGGGGAAAGCGACGTGGGTAAAGGCTGGCACACCGCAGGTGGTGTCTCCTGCCCGCGCCTTGCTTCCCAAGTTTTCTGGGTTCTTCTACCATCTTCTGGAGGGTGGTGGAAACCCTATCTTCAGCTTGTACGACCGGGTACCCGAGAGAGAGTCCGGCGCTGCCGGGACCTCAGGCTTTCGGGGTCTTCGTCTGCTTCCGGGGTGCGGGGGACCCGGGGGTCCTTCGCACCCGATGGCCTTGGCTAGCGGGATGGGTACCCGCCAGGTCTTGCGTCGTCTCTTGGCCTTGTCCATCTTCGTGCTGGGCCCACAGATGGTGGACCCACTTTGGCAGCACTAGGGGAACCCCGTGTTCCACTGCTGCGACAGTAGCCCCGGGCATGGTACCGACGGCTTGGCTTCAGCGGCTGCCGGGGCTATGACCAAAAAGATGGTCAAAGTGGGTCCCCGACGCCTGGTCTTCTTGGAATTATTCCGCTCGGGGGAATAACTGAGCTGGCCTCCTCGATTCCTGGTAACGGAAGAAACAAGGAGGCCACCACTGGGGCAGCAGCTCGCGCTATAAAAACAGGGCGAGCTCCTTAGTTCTTCATTAATCTTTCCTTGCCTTCTGCTTCCCAATCCCACCAAAGGCCACTGCTGCAATGGCTCCGGCGAGGAGAGGAAGAGGACGTCCGCGCGCTTCTCCAGTTGCGGTGGAGGATGGACCGCCTGTCCGGGGCCGCGGGGCGTCCCGGAGTCGAGGAAGAAGAGGCCGCGGCGGCCGTGGTCGAGCTACTCCTCCTCTAAGGAGCTCTGTTCACACGGGCTTTGCTCCCTTCGAGTTCATGGTGGATCTGGACCGCCGGCTTCGCAGTCGCCTGCATCTTCCGGATTCCTTTGCGACGGCGCTGGTGGAGGATAAGCCCTCCGGCTGCAGGTTGAGGGATGCCCCCAATGGCCCCTCCTGGGTCTGGGCGGAGTACGCCGTCGACAACTCCATGCTCCTGGGCCATGGATGGAGGTCATTCTCTCGCTCCCGGAGGTTAATCCGGGGGCAGAGTGTGACGCTCCGGTTCGCGCTCCGGTTCGATGGAGACGCGACGCTCTTCGTGAAGATCTTCAACGTCTCCGGAGGGCGTGCAGAGTGCTGCATGGAGAGCAGCAGCAGCGGCGGCAGCTCCAGCTCCTTCGACGAGGATGAAGATGAGGAAAACTCATCTAGCATCAAGGCGGAGGAGAGCTCTTCGGCCTGAAGGTGCGGGAAGCCCGGAAGGAGACGCTGAAGATCTCCTTCACCTTCTTCTTCGCGGCCTCGTCTACGTACTTCTGGAAGTAGCGCCTTTCATTGTACGGTAGTGCTCCCGGGTCCCCGGGAACGGGAACTTTTGTTGTAAAAAAGTAGGATCTCATTGTAGTTCTTGTACTTGTCGAAGAAGAGCTTGTCTTTGTTCAGTGCCCTTCGCCTTGTGCTCCGTGTGAATGAAAACGGGTTTTTTGCAAAACGCATCCCCATTACTGCGGTACTCAGAACGCCAAGCGGTAGGTGGGGAGTGGAGAGCCTATAAAAGCTCCTCAGCCCCCAGCCTCTCTGCGCACTTCTTCCTTCATTCGCCTCCCCTTCTTCTTCCAACGAAGCTTGAGCTCGTTGACGATGTCCGGCGGTGCGGAGTCGATGTCCGAAGATGCAGGGGTGGCTTCTGACGTGTCCACGGCGGAGTCTGCCTTCCGAGGCAGAGTAGATCTTGCCCTCCGCCCTAGACAATCATTTGTATTCCCCGCGGTGGGGGACATAGCAGGACTTGCGGCCATGGATGCGTCGGTAGCTGTGGCGAACCGGAAGGACGCCATCGTTACGAAGCTGTGGAGAGAGGCTGCACACAACCCGAGGCTGCTCGAGCTTCTTCGAGATCTTGATGACGTTTTTGAGGTGAGGCCTCTCTCAGTTCTGTCTAGCTCCGCTAACAAGGACTAGCTTCTCGCCTCTGATGCTTTCCCTTTTGTCCCAGGAGGAGGAGAACATCATGGACAAGTTCCTGGACTGCGTCCATGCCCTCTGCAGACGGCATATTCCAAGGTTCGCCCGGGGACCTCCAGATCCTCGAAACCCTGGAGACTTTGCACGAGCGTACCCCTTCTCCTCTAAGCGTCCCCGGAAGAGAAAAGTTTACCCGGCAAACAAGAAGAGACGAACAGATCTGCGCAGCCAGCGGGCCTGGACTGGCCTTAGTTGCATAGGCTAGACTTGCTCATAGGCTGCTTGTTTAATGTAATGCGAGAATGTAACTTCGGAAGTTAAATATGAATGCAATCCTATGCTCAACTCCCGGGGTCATTTCCCAATCTTCCTTTGCACTAACGCGTCATCTAGTTTATGAGGAGATCTCCTCAGGTGACAAGTATTCTAACTGTCTGCTGCAGTAGTAATACCCCTGGGAGCACCATACCTTCCGGGGACTCACTCCACTGCCTCAGTTACTAGGCCAGAGGGTAACGGACCGTTCACAGGGGAGGACGCATTGCCCCTGCAAAGGCTCTCATAAACCGTCAAGCATGCTCAGGTGCAGTATATTGACTCCAAGCGAGATATTATGCCTAAAATGCAAGATGCAAATGCAAAGACTTAGCTGTTTTTTGCTGCTTTCTTGATCTACTAGGCCTCTCTCGGGTATCCAGCTCCTTATCCACCTTTCCTTCGCAGGTTTTCTGTCCCGGGGAGGCGCTACACACAACAAACTTTTAGTAGGAAAAGAAAGGACCCTCTCTTCATGTCGTGAAAAAGTTTACCCGGAGCAAACCGCAAGGAAAGTTGACTGTGCATTTCTGTGCTTATGTGCTTTAAAGCACAGCACTACCCAATTTCTCCTTTCTGCGGCAGTACAACATGACTGGGAGGCAGCTCCTACTGATAGGCGTGCTCGCGATCACCCTATCAGCCACCGGCACATATCAGCCCCCTGCTTGTGGGTTGTTCCGGCTAACCAATTTTACGACAAAAATTGAGGCTCACGGAATTGAAAACTTATCTTTTATTCCTTGGCGACGATTCTTACACCCTATTACAGAACACTAGCCCCTCGGGCATGCTTAGTCGATACAACTATCTGTGATTCGTGCTTGTAATCAGGGGTAGAATTTGCGGAGGTTTTCGATGTTCCAGCCGTTGCCTTCCGGCCTGCCCTTCTCATCCTCCAGGTAAACTGCTCCAGGCCTCAAGGTATGGGTCACCCGATACGGACCTTCCCACTTGGATGACATCTTGTTCATGCCATCAAGCTTCTGCTTTTTTCGGAGGACCAGGTCTCCTGGCTCCAGTGCCCTTGCTCGCACATGGCAGTCATGATAGCGTCTGAGCGCTTGTTGGTAACGAGCGGATCGCAGGGATGCTCGACACCGCACTTCTTCCAGGAAATTGATATCATCAATCCTTCTCTCCACTTGGGCCTCTTCGTCATAAGCAAGTACCCGGGGGGATCCATGCTTGAGTTCTGTCGGTAGAACTGCCTCCGCTCCATAGACGAGGAAGAAAGGTGTTTCTCCCGTGGCTCTGCTGGGTGTGGTTCTGAGTGACCAGAGGACGCTTGGCAAATGCTCGATCCAATTCTTGCCCCTGTCTTCTAGCTTGTTGAAAGCCTTGGTTTTCAGACCCTTGAGGACTTCTGCGTTGGCTCGTTCAACTTGCCCATTGCATCTTGGATAAGCCACTGAAGCAAAACACACCTTGATGCCCATGTCTTCGCAGAAGTTGAGGAAAAGCCCGGCTGGTGAACTGGGAGCCATTGTCTGTGATAATCCTGTTGGGCACTCCGAACCGAAACACGATCCCCTCGATGAACTTGATGGCGGCTTGGGCCGTCTGTCTTGGTACAGGCATCACCTCCACCCACTTGGTGAACTTGTCAATTACCACGAAAAGATACTCATGTCCTCCGACAGACTTCGGGATCTTGCCCACTATATCCAATCCCCACACCGCGAACGGCCAGGAAATCGGAATTGGCTGCAGAGCTTGGGTTGGCTGATGAATATCCTTTGCATAGTGCTGGCAAGCTTCACAAGTCCTGACGATCTGCTCGGCGTCGTGGAGGACTGTTGGCCAGTAGAAACCGTGACGAAAAACCTTCCCCGCCGGAGACCTTGACGCAACATGACTGGAGCATGTGCCGTCGTGGATGTCCTTCAGCAACGCCTGGCCTTGCTCCTGCGGAATGCAGCGGAGTTTGACTCCGTTGTCACGCCGCCTGTAAAGCTCGCTGTCGATCAGAACGTAGAGCTTGGCTTGGCGGGACACCCGCTCGGCTTCATGGTCGTCACCCGGGAGGGTGTGCTCGGTCATGTACTTGACGATGTCCATGGCCCATGGCAGGTAGCTTCTCTCCACCGGGAGCACCATCTGACAAGAGGGAAGCACAGCTTCCTCCATCGCAGGTACCCCCAGGTCTTGAACTTCTGGGCTGGCTTCCTGAGTTGCCGGGGTAGACAGGTCACCAGCCCCCGGCTCCGTGGCCGGCTTTGCCTTGATTTTGTCGGAGGGTACCGACGGCTGCTTGAGCACCTCAATGTAGATCCCGGGGGAATAGGCTCTCGCTGCGAAGCCATCCACGAGAGCTCATCCGCGACAGTGTTGTCCACCGCGAGATGTACATGGCCCTGAAGTTGTTGAAGCGCCGTTGCAGCTTCCAGACTTCCTCAACATACGGGGCCATTTGAGGACACGCGTACTCCTTGTTGACTTGTTTGATGACCAGTTGTGAGTCACCCTTGACGACAATTTTCTTGATGCCGAGACTGATGGCCACTCGAAGTCCAGCAAGCAAGCCCTCGTATTCCATCGTGTTGTTGGAAATGCCTTCGAGGAAATGCATTTGGACGACGTACTTCAGGCGATCTCCAGTTGGCGAGGTCAGGACAACCCCGGCTCCTCCTTGATGACCCACAAGTATAGGGGATCGCAACAGTCTTCGAGGGAAGTAAAACCCAATTTATTGATTCGACACAAGGGGAACCAAAGAATACTTGAGAGCCTTAACAGCGGAGTTGTCAATTCAGCTGCACCTGTGAATAGTCTTGCTCGACACAGATTATCAGTAGCAACAGTTTTATAGCAGTAGTAGCGGTGAAATAATAGCAGCAGTGAAGTAATGACAGCAGTAGTGATTGCAGTAAACAGTAGGATTAAAACACTGTAGGCATAGGGATGGATGAACGGGCGCTGCATGGATAAGATAGCTCATATAATAATCAAGACATAGGCATTGCAGATAATAATGATAAAGCATCCAAGTACTAAGTAAACATAGGCATGTGTTCCGTATATAGTCGTACGTGCTCGCAATGAGAAACTTGTACAACATCTTCTGTCCTACCAGCCGGTGGCAGCCGGGCCTCAAGGGAATCTACTGGTAATTAAGGTACTCCTTTTAATAAAGTACCGGAGCAAAGCATTAACACGCCGTGAACACATGTGATCCTCACATCGCAGCCATTCCCCTCGGCTGTCCCAATTATTGTCACTTTGGGACCTCGGGTTCCGGACAACAATATGTGTATACAACTTGCAGGTATGATCAATAAACAGTGCATATCATTATGAAACAATAACATGTTCAGATCTGAAATCATGGCACTCGGGCCCTAGTGACAAGCATTAAGCTCAACAAGTTGCAACAACATCAATAAGTACTAACAACGGATACTAGGCACCATGCCCTAATGATCTTATAACTTATTACATGAACAATCTCATCCAATCCCTACCATCCCCCTCAGCCTACAGCAGGGAATTACTCACACATGGATGGGGGAAACATGGATGGTCGATGGAGAAGCGTCGGTGATGATGATGGCGATGATCTCCTCCAATTCCCCGTCCCGGCGGAGTGCCAGAACGGAGTTTCTGGTCCCCGAAATAGGTTTCGCGATGGCGGCGGCGTACGGTGATGTTTCTGGATGAAGTGGACGACCCCCTCGCGTTTGTAGGTCAAAAGGGTTAAGTAGTCGAGAGAGGGGCTCGGGGGCGTGACCGAGGTGGCCACACCACCTGGCGGCGCGGTGGGCCCCTGGCCGCGCCGCCTTGTGGTTTGGGCCACTCGTGGCCCATCTCCAACTCCCCTTCTGGCTCCGTGAGTCTTCTGGTAAAATAGGAGGTTTGCGATCTTTTCTGGTGTTTTTCCCGAAAGTTGACTTTCTGCACAAAAACAAGACACCAGGGCAATTCTGCTGAAAACAGCGTTAGTCCGCATTAGTTGTATTCAAAACACACAAGTTAGAGGTAAAACAATAGCAAAAGTGTTCGGGAAAGTAGATACGTTTTGGACGTATCAACTCCCCCCAAGCTTAGCTTATTGCTTGTCCTCAAGCAATTCAGTTAACAACTGAGTGCGATAAAAGACTTTCACGAACACATTTGCTTCATATGATGCATATATTCTCACTATATGAACAAATGCTTAGGCAATTCAAGATGAGGCAAATGCAAATAATGTCACTCAATAGGCATGTAAACTATGAAAAGATACCAACATACTAATAGCGACAAACATGAAACATATTAATTCACAAGATTGTAATGCTCATAATAGGATATGATAAGATGGTATCTCGCTTGCCCGATTTTGTACAGCAAAACATAAATGCCCAGGCACCTCTGAAGTTCATGGGAAGACTAGAATCAAAGATATCAAAGATAAAAGCATCAAAGTTATATCACAGTTAACCACATTCTGGGACAAGCACATTACACTAAGAACGACAACTATGCTCTCGAGAAAATGCTCAAAGAAAGGATGGTGACTCAACATGAAAGTATAAGATTGACCCTTCGCAGAGGGAAGCAGGGATTATCATGTGCTAGAGCTTTTTATTTTTAAAACAGAAGCAAAATTGTTTTGGGAAGTGTTTGTTGTTGTCAACGAATGGTAGTGGGTACTCTAACCCCCTTGTCAACCAGACTTTCAAGAGCGGCTCCCATGAAGGATGTTATTTCTACCAGCAAGGTAGATCATCCCTCTTCTCTTTTGTTTACACATGTATTTTAGTTTCATTATGGGTGACACTCCCCCCAACCTTTGCTTGCACAAGCCATGGCTAACCGAATCCTCGGGTGCCTTCCAACATTCACATACCATGGAGGAGTGTCTATTTGCAAATTAAGTTGCTTACTGATAAATCAGGGCAAAACATGTGAAGAGAATTATTGATGAAAGTTATAATTAATTGGGACTGGGCACCCCGTTGCCAGCTCTTTTTGCAAAATTATTGGATAAGCGGATGTATATGCCACTAGTCCATTGGTGAAAGTCTGAATGACAAGATTGAAAGATAAAACACCACATACTTCCTCATGAGCTATAAAACATTGACACAAATTGAGAAGTACTTTGAAGATTTTAAAGGTAGCACATGAAAATTTACTTGAATGGTTCGAAATGCCATGCATAGGTATTTATGGTGGACACTTTGGAATAACTTGGTTTTCATGGTTTTGGAAGCACGAGCAGCATTCCCGCTCAGTACAAGTGAAGGCTAGCAATAGACTGGGAAGCGACAATCAAGAGAGCAATAACCGTCATAATCATGCTTGCGACAAAATGAAATTAATTGAGGCATAAAAGTGATACAAGAACTCTGAGTCAAAATAAATCATCAAGGCTTAATTGACTTTTGTTTTTCAGTCATATGCATGCATGAGCATGTGCCAAGTCAATTCGAATGAATTATTCAGAGGAGGATACCACAATGTCATACCCTCTATGAATAGAACAATGCAAGCAAACATCAACATAACATGCTACCACTATTAATAAATTGGGACCGATCATGAGAGAACAAGAACTACTAGGCATCCACTAAATGACATATACCTCACATGAACCAACTAAGCATGCTCACATAGATGAGTATATGTACAAAAATGAAAACAAATAGAGTTCGTACCAGCCTCTCACCCCAACTCGAGTTGTTGTAGATCATCCTTATTGCTTTTTCACTTGTGTTGCTTCGAATGATAAGAATGAAAACCAAGCTCCATCGGAGTCACGGATGGCTGTCCAACTCTGAAAACACTATACAAAACCAAAAAGAAACAACAAATATTTTTGGGTTTTCGAGTTTTTGAAACAAGAGCAAAAAGAAACAAACAATAAAGCAAAATATTTTTGGATTTTTGAATAACAAACCGAATTTTAAAACTAAGCAAACTAATACTGAAACTTAAAGAAACAATTGAAGAGAAACAACAGAAATATTTTTGGTCTTTTTGTGTTTTGGAATGCAGCAATAAAAGGTAAACAATTAAAAAGAAAGAAAGGAAGAAAACTGCAACATGGATATACAAAGTATCGACAAGATATGATATGTAAATGAGTGAGATGTCGATATACCTCCCCCCAAGCTTAGGCTTTTGGCCTAAGTGGAGGCTAACAATCCCATGGCGCCTCTTCCTCCTCCTGATGCTGCTGGTGAAAACCACGCAGTCGTAGCTGCTCCTCCAATGCCTCCCTGGAGTATGACCACGGTCTCCTGTGAATAGGGAACAAATCGGCCTGGGGCAAAGGGACCTCGGTTGGCTCCCCGTTAGTATAAAACACTTTATAAACAATGTTCCCCATGCGAGAGCCAGGTGTAGCAAACTGATGCCCTATCATAGTAGCAAGATCAAGTTTAACAGGGGCTAGCACATTATCAGTAGGTGTTGCAGAAAGACCAAAACTAGCAGCAACACGCTTTGCAACAATCCCACCATAGATGGGTCCTGTAGCGGATAAGCGGCGAGCAATAAGAGCACCAAGGTGATATGTAGTGCTACCATTAAGTGCAGCAGCAAGAAAAGCAAGATGATAGTTAGAAATGTTGCTGGTGTTCTCCCTACCAAGAATGCTAGTAGCAAGGTAGAAAACAAAATACTTGATGGCAGGGTATTGGATATTCCTTATCTTGCCGCGATGAGCGTCGCGGCTATCGTCATTGGTCACTGCTCGATAAAGTTCCACCAAGTCGCGGGTGTTTCCTTCAATCTTCTTCGCTGTACCTATAGGAGCAATATCTATGGCAGCACAAAAGTCATTCAAACTCATGGTAACAGGCATATCATAGATCTTAAATTTAACAACAGGTCCATAAGATGAGTTTGTGAATTTAAAACTCTCAACAAAAGTTTTGGTGAGCCAATAATGTTGGACACCCTCATCCTGCATATAAGTAGTTAAACCAACCCTCTGGATGAGAAACATGAAGTCATCAAGCAAACCTGCATTAGTTAGAAACTCAATGCATGGAAAGGATGAAGCATTTGGGATTTGATCATCCCCTCCATCTCCAATGTTTGGTGCAATGACATCTTCATCATAGGAGCGCCTAACTCGAGTGGATGCCCTCAAGGGTCTTCTTACCCTCTGAGAGTCACTCTCAAACACCTCTCCAAAGTTGTGGTTATGCATTTTCCTTTTCTGAAATTTTCAACACATATCATAAAAATTGATTTTGAAGCATACAAATGAGGGGAACTACTATATGGACTTGCTAGAGGACTAAACATGCATCAAAACTGATTATATCAACATAGAACAAGCATGCATACTCACTTAACAAGTCACCTACAGCAGCAAAATACTCAAGGTATACTTTACTAAACAAAATTCTACTTGGATACATGGAGGAGTCACATACCGGAGAGCAATTGCCCCAAATCTCAGCAGCTGAGATGGGCTGAACAAAGAGATCGAAATCGCGAGGAAGAACAGCAAAAACTCGGGTGTGAGAGAGAAAAACGAGCTGAGTGATGCAAGAGGAAGAAGTGGTAGGTGGGGGAACTGTTGGAGGGCCAAGGGGCCCCACCTCAGTGGCTGGCGCGGCCAAGGAGGCAGCCGCGCCACCATGTGGTTTGACCCCATGGTGGGTCCCCTTGGTCAGCACCAGGCACTCCCACGATGCTCTTTGAAAAATAGGACCAATGGTATAATTTTTACAGATTTTGAAAACTTTCAATTTGCACGAAATCTGGATATTTAAATTAATAAAACTTGGGCAGAAAAATTATTTTTAAAATTCAAAACAACTAAACTTTTGCAACCTAATTATCACTACAGGAGGTAAAACAAAGTTGAAGAAAGAAATGCTGTTTAGCTCTTTCATGTATGCAAATACATTTGATAACAAGGTTGATCAAGTCTTGGCACCAAATAAATTTACATGACACAAATGATTTAAACATCATGAAACACTCATGTTACCTTGTATTGTATTGATATGGATCCAATCATAATGTTTTGATATCCTTCTTGATGATCATATATAGGGCAATCAATACTTCCCACTTTGATAGTTTTAAAATTGGAGATGGTATTGACTCCATAAATCTTGTCAACTTTCTTGGGGAAATAAACAGTATGTTCTTTATCATTAACATTGAAAGTTACTTTTCCTTTATTGCAATCAATAACAGCACCTGCAGTATTTAGAAAAGGTCTTCCAAGAATAATAGACATATTATCATCTTCAGGCATTTCAAGAACAACAAAATCAGTCAAAATTAAACAATTGTTAGCCACTTGAACAGGGACATCCTCACAAATGCCAACAGGAACAGCAGTAGATTTATCAGCCATTTGCAAAGATATATCAGTAGGTATCAATTTATCAAGATAGAGTCTCTTATAAGAGAAAAAGGCATAACACTAACTCCTGCTCCCAAATCACATAAAGCAGTTCTAACATAATTATTCTTGATGGAGCAAGGGATGGTTGGTATACCTGGATCTCCAAGCTTCTTAGGAACCTTGCCATTGAAAGAATAATTAGCAAGCATAGTAGAAATTTCCTCATTAGGAATTTTCCTCTTGTTAGAAACAATATCTTTCATATACTTTGAGTAAGGAGGCAATTTAATAGCATCAGTCAAAGGAATTTGCAAGAACAAGGGTTTCATCCATTCACAAAATTTATTATAATGTTCTTCTTCCTTTGATTTTAGTTTCTTAGTTGGAAAAGGCATTTGCTTTTGAACCCAAGGTTCCCTTTCATTACCATGTTTCTTAGCAATGAAGTCTTCCTTAGTGTACTTTGTGTTTTTAGTATGCTTTTCAGGTTCCTTTTCACTAACTTCTTTATCAAGAGCATCATTTTTATCCTTATCACTATCAAGTTCATTACCACTTTCAGTTTCAGCATCAGAGATAGATATACTATTAGGATCATTAACAGTTTCAGAGGATTCTACAACATTTTTATGTTTCTTCTTCTTCTTTTTCTTAGAAGGAGAAACTGGATTTTCAGCTAGTTGAGAATCTTGTTCAATTCTTTTAGGATGTCCCTCAGGATATAAAGGATCCTGAGTATGAGCTCCACTTCTAGTGCTAACATAGACAGGTTTTAATTTTTCTTTAGAAGCATTGGCTAACATGTCTTGTTGCACTTTAGTGAGTTGATCAATTTGAGTTTGAACCATATGGAAATGTTTAATAAGCATCTTAACATCATTGGAGGTTCTCTCCACAATATCATGCAACTTACTAATAGCTTGAGAGTTTTCATGCAAATGATTCTCTACTCTCATATTAAAATTATCTTGCTTAATAACATAATTATCAAATTCATCTAAGCATTGATCAGGTGGTTTAGAGTAGGGAATATCTCCTTCATCGAACCTGTGGAGAGAGTGAACCTCAATTATGGATGGATGAGGAATTGGCTTACACAAATCTTCAATAGGTGGAAGGTTCTTCACATCTTCAGATTTAATACCCTTCTCAATGAGAGTCTTCTTGGCCTCCCTCATTGTTTCATCATTCAATTCAATCATACCTCCCCTCTTCTTTGATATTGGTGTCGGTGTAGGTGTGGGGGTCGGCGCAGGTAGAGTCCAATCATCATAATTCTGGCTGATTTTAGCCAATAATTCTTCAGCTTCTTCAGGGTTCTTTTCCTGAAAACACAACTAGCACAACTATCCAGATATGCTCTAGATTCAATAGTTAGTCCACTGTAAAATATATCAAGTAGATCATGCTTTTCCAAATCATGTCCAGGCCGAGCTCTGATAAGAGAGCAAAACCTTGTCCATGCCTCTGGAAGTTTCTCTTCATCTTCCTGGTCAAAGTTATAAATTCTCTGCAAAGCATCATGTTGAGCACTAGCAGGGAAATATTTCTGAAAGAAAACATTAAGCAAACCAGTAGGACTAGTAATAGAACCAGGAGACAAGTTGTTATACCAAGCTTTAGCATCATCTTTTAATGAGAAAGGAAAAATCTTAGCAACAAAATAGCTACGCTTCTTGATATCATCAGAAAATAAGCCACTCAAAGTAGAGAGCTCATTCATGTGCTCTACAGCACTTTCACTCTTAGTGCCACAAAAAGGAGTTTTCTCAACAATAGATATATGAGATAAATCAAGAGAAAAATCATAATCCTTATCTTTAATGTTTATAGGAGAAGTGGCAAACTTAGGATCAGGTGACAACTTGTATTTAACAGCATGTTGTGCAAGAAAATTTCTAATATTACTTGCACCAGTAGTAGCATTACATTTATCAATAAAATCATCATCAAGTTCCACATAAGTTTCATCAGGATCATCATCACAAGTATAATCCCTTAACTCAGGTGAATAAACAGGAGTAGTAGGACTTCCATTAGGTGTTCTAGTATTTTCAAGTTGTTTAGACCTAGCAATAGCAGCATCTAAAAGTGGACCTAATGAAATACTCTCATCAATCACAGTAGAAGCATCATCAATATTATCAGAGGCAATTTCAGATTCAGCAGTAGTACCAACACGTGAAGATTGTGGTGGTGTAACAAGTTGACTCAATACAGATGGTGAGTCAAGAGCAGCAGAGGTACTAAGTGTCGTACCTTTTCTTGTAGTGGATGGCAATACACGGACCCTCTCATCACGAGCTTTACCCATGATGAATAAATTTCAGCGAGCAATATAGATCACAAGTGAACTCACAAATAAAGCTATGCTCCCCGGCAACGGCGCCAGAAAATAGTCTTGATGACCCACAAGTATAGGGGATCGCAACAGTCTTCGAGGGAAGTAAAACCCAATTTATTGATTCGACACAAGGGGAGCCAAAGAATACTTGAGAGCCTTAACAGCGGAGTTGTCAATTCAGCTGCACCTGTGAATAGTCTTGCTCGACACAGATTATCAGTAGCAACAGTTTTATAGCAGTAGTAGCGGTGAAATAATAGCAGCAGTAAATAATGACAGCAGTAGTGATTGCAGTAAACAGTAGGATTAAAACACTGTAGGCATAGGGATGGATGAACGGGCGCTGCATGGATAAGATAGCTCATATAATAATCAAGACATAGGCATTGCAGATAATAATGATAAAGCATCCAAGTACTAAGTAAACATAGGCATGTGTTCCGTATATAGTCGTACGTGCTCGCAATGAGAAACTTGTACAACATCTTCTGTCCTACCAGCCGGTGGCAGCCGGGCCTCAAGGGAATCTACTGGTAATTAAGGTACTCCTTTTAATAAAGTACCGGAGCAAAGCATTAACACGCCGTGAACACATGTGATCCTCACATCGCAGCCATTCCCCTCGGCTGTCCCAATTATTGTCACTTTGGGACCTCGGGTTCCGGACAACAATATGTGTATACAACTTGCAGGTATGATCAATAAACAGTGCATATCATTATGAAACAATAACATGTTCAGATCTGAAATCATGGCACTCGGGCCCTAGTGACAAGCATTAAGCTCAACAAGTTGCAACAACATCAATAAGTACTAACAACGGATACTAGGCACCATGCCCTAATGATCTTATAACTTATTACATGAACAATCTCATCCAATCCCTACCATCCCCCTCAGCCTACAGCAGGGAATTACTCACACATGGATGGGGGAAACATGGATGGTCGATGGAGAAGCGTCGGTGATGATGATGGCGATGATCTCCTCCAATTCCCCGTCCCGGCGGAGTGCCAGAACGGAGTTTCTGGTCCCCGAAATAGGTTTCGCGATGGCGGCGGCGTACGGTGATGTTTCTGGATGAAGTGGACGACCCCCTCGCGTTTTAGGTCAAAGGGTTAAGTAGTCGAGAGAGGGGCTCGGGGGTGACCGAGGTGGCCCACCACCTGGCGGCGCGGTGGGCCCCTGGCCGCGCCGCCTGTGGTTTGGGCCACTCGTGGCCCATCTCCAACTCCCCTTCTGGCTCCGTGAGTCTTCTGGTAAAATAGGAGGTTTGCGATCTTTTCTGGTGTTTTTCCCGAAAGTTGACTTTCTGCACAAAAACAAGACACCAGGGCAATTCTGCTGAAAACAGCGTTAGTCCGCATTAGTTGTATTCAAAACACACAAGTTAGAGGTAAAACAATAGCAAAAGTGTTCGGGAAAGTAGATACGTTTTGGACGTATCACTCCTCGATTCTTAGAGAAAGAACCGTCAAAGTGCATGGCCTAGGCGCTGGGATCTTCTTTCCCGGGGAGGCAGGTCTCCTCTTTCGGGTCTTCGAATGCCGTCTCGGTCCATTCCGCTGTGAAGTCCGCCAGTGCCTGGCTCTTGATGTTGTCCGTGTGCTCAAATTTGAGACCAAAACCTTGAAGCTCCATGGCCCACCATGATATGCGTCCTGTGGCCAGTGGGTTCTCCAGGGGGCTCCTCAGATTGTACTTCGATACCACAGTGATCGGGTGGCTTTCAAAGTAGGGTCTCAGATTGCGAGACGCGATAAGGATCGCCAGGCGAAGCTTCTGCATCATGGGGTAGCGCTCCCGTGCATCGCGCAGAACCGAGCTGACGAAGTAGATCGGATGCTGCACTTTGCGGGGGGTCGCTTCTTGGACAGGCTCCTCTTCTTCTTCCACGGCGCCGTCATCCTGAGCTAGTGGCAGCTCAGCCCCCAGCGCTTCAGGGTTGTCGACGTCCGTGGAGACCGTTGAGGTGCCGGGGTCCTTGGACCCTGATGACCCCGACACCTTTTTCTTGCTGGGCTGACCCGGGAGCGTTTCCCCAAGTCGCTTGCCCTTGATCTTGCTTGGCCTTCGTGGAGGAGCATAGCGTTCAGCCACCAACACCGCGCTTACCACTTGGTTAGTGGCAGCGATATACATCAATAGAGGCTCATTCTCTGTTGGGGCCACCAAGATTGGTGGCTTGGAGAGGTAGCTCTTGAGAGATTGAAGTGCTTCTTCGGCTTCAGGGGTCCAGTCGACGCGACCTTCTTTCTTGAGCAACTTAAAGAACGGAAGAGCCCGTTCTCCAAGCTTTGAGATGAAACGCCCGAGTGCGGTGATGCACCCGTTTAGGCGTTGCACGTCCTTGATCCACCGGGGCGCCTCCATGCAATCGATCGCCTTGATCTTGTCTGGATTGGCCTCGATTCCCCGATGGGAAACCAAGAAACCCAGCAGCTTGCCCGATGGTACCCCGAAAACACACTTCTCAGGGTTGAGCTTGAGGCTGACCCGGCGAAGGTTCTCGAACGTCTCGTGCAGGTCTTGAATGAGTGAGTCTTGGTACCGCGTCTTGACCATGATGTCATCGATGTACGCCTCAGCATTGCGACCCAATTGTGGCCCAAGGCATGCCTGCATTGCGCGCTGGAAGGTAGCGCCGTCGTTCCGAAGGCCAAAAGGCATTCGAGTGTAGCAGTAGCAGCCCTTGGGAGTGATGAAGGCCGTCTTTTCTTGGTCTTCGACAGACATCAGGATCTGATGGTACCCAGAGAAGGCATCCAAGAAGTATAACAGCTCGCACCCCGCTATGGAATCCACGATTTGGTCAATACTTGGCAGGGGGAATGGATCCTTCGGACAGGCTTTGTTTAAGTCGGTGAAGTCGATGCAGAGGCGCCACTTGAGTGTCAAGGGTTTTGGAACCACCACCGGGTTCGCCACCCAGAGAGGGTGAGGAGACAAGCGGATGCCGCCAGCTTCTAGTAACTTGTCGACTTCAGCAACGATGAACTCCAGCTTCTCCTTGCTCTGGTTCCGGAGGACTTGCTTCACAGGTCGCGCGTCCGTGCTGACCGCCAATTTGTGCTCTATCACCTCCCTTGGTACGCCGGGTAACTCCGATGCATTCCATGCAAAGACATCAGAGTTTTCCCTAAGGAAGGCGACGAGCGCGCTTTCCTATTTGTCTGTAAGGCGGGCACCGATGGTAATGGAGCGAACTCCATCACCGGTCAGTACCACCTTCTTGGTCAGCAGCGGGTCGCCATGGAACGGTGCCTTCTTGCTGGAGGTTGGCGTCGAGCCCCCGGGGTCAGCTCCTTACCCGGAGTGCGCTTCGAGGTCTTCCTCCATCTCATCTTGGGTGACATCCGCCGTCGCCGCCACCGTCTGGTTCAGCTTCCGAACGCAGAAGATGGCGTCGTTAGTGTCGGCCTTGATCTTGATCACCCCTAGTAGAGCTGGGATCTTCAGCATGTTGTAGGCGAAGTGGGAAACAGCCATGAACTTGGCCAGAGCAGGCCGGCCGAGTATGCCGTTGTACGGGAGTGGAGTATCGGCAATGTCGAAGACGACGTCCTCCGTGCGGAAGTTCTTGTGGTCGTCGAAAGTGACCGGAAGAGTGATCTTCCCAAGGGGCCGCGTGATGCCCCCGTTCACGCCTTGGAAGACGCCAGTGTCTGTGAGGCGAGAGAACGGAATTTGCAGGACGGCCAACACCTTGGCCGTTAGCAGGTTGAGACTAGAGCCTCCGTCGATCTGCATCTTGGTGACCTTGTAGTTGTGGATGACGGGGGACACGATCAGAGGCAGGGTTCCAACCCCAGAAGTGTTGGAAGGATGGTCCTCTGGGTCGAAGGTGATGACCTGGCTGGACCAATCCAGAGGCTTCGAAGGAGTTGAAGCCACAGCGTTGAGCTCTCGCACCAGCTTCTTGCCAGCGCCATTCGATGAGGGCAGAGAAGACCCTCCATGAATGCAGCCGATGACCCCGGCAACCTCCTGGAATTTTCCACCGTTGCCCCGGGAGCAGCGGGAGCTTCCCCGTTGTTGCCTTGGGCTGCTGCCTGATTGTTTTGCTCGCGTCCGCCTTGTCCGACGTGCCCTCCTCCTCGGCCTCCACGACCGCCGCCACGATACCAGCCACGGCCGCCTCCGCCTTGGCGACTCGTGGGGCAATCTCGAGAGATGTGCCCGGCGACTTCGCAGTTGTAGCAGCCGTCTTGGCCGACCCCGTCAGCCCGACGCTGCTCTCGCAGGGCGAGGTTTCTGAGCGTGCGACAGTCCTTGAGCAGGTGGTTGCCTTCAGGATGAATGTGACACCAGGGGTCACCTTCTTCTTCTCCAGCATCGGCGGGCTTGACCTTCTTCGCAAGCGGCTCGGCGACGAAGACGCGCTTGTCGGTTCCAGCATCCCGCCTCTTATTCTTGGCGACGGTGGCCTTGTCTTCAGGTTCATCTTCTCTCACGCCTTCCTCCGCCCGTGCGCAGCGGTCCGCGAGCTCCCATAGCTTGCGGGCGGTTTCCATGCAGTGGATGCTCAGCTTCTCCTGCATCTTGGGGTTGCGGACGTTGGCGCTGAAGCTCTGAACCACCACTTTGTCCTTGAGGCATGGGATGGTGTTCATCTTGTGAGTGAAGCGCTGGATGTACTTGCGAAGAGTTTCACCCGGGAGCTGCTTGAAGTCGTACAAGTCTCTTGGGGTACCCGGAGGCTCGTACCCTCCCTGGAAAGCCCCCAGGAACTGCTCCTTCAGTGCCCGCCAGGAGTGGATGGAGCTCTTTGGAAAGTTGAGGAGCCAGGTCTGGGCATCTCCCTTCAGGGCCAGCGGAAACCAGTTGGCCATCATGATCTCATCAGCCTCGGCGATCATCGCTGCGAGAGAGTAGATCTGCAGGAAGTCCCGGGGGTTGGTGGTGCCGTCGAAGCGCATGACGTCGATCTTGAACTTCTTGGGCCAGTCGAAGCGACGAATCTCGGGCGCAAGAGCATTGCAGCCCTCGGCGACGTCGTCGTCGCGATCCTCCCGGCGATGGTGTTCCCGATGGCGCTCGATGCGGGTGCGCATGTCTTCGTGCAGACGGTTGTTGAGGTCATCGCGAAGATCATGTTCTTCCGAGGTCAAAGATCCCACAGAGATGCCTTTGCCTCGGTCCTGGGGTGGACGGTTGGCCATTGGCGGAGCAGCTCGAAGTGGCTCTGTCTCCGCGTGGCGTTCCCCTCGGGGTTGAGCCCGTGGTTCACGTGTCTTGGCGGTCGTAGCTCCTGGGTTGTTGACGGTGGTAGCCTGGGTGACTGCCGGAGCTGGTCCGCCGTCTACGTAGTCGAGGAGCTTCTCCACGCGAGCCCTCCACGCCTGATACGCCTTGAGGTCGGTGGTGCTTGGGGGAAACTACATTAGAGCCTTGGCAGTCACCAGAGCGCCGTGGCGAGCTTGAGCGTCTGTGGGCGTATGGGCGGAGGACTTGCTCTTGGACGGCTGAGGACACCTAGCCGACTGATCCTTGGCAGCTCCGTTGCCGACGCTCTTCTCTCCAGAAGGAGGAGGAGGCCGGGCAGAAGCGTGAGGAAGGGAAACCTCCTTGGATCCGCCGCCGGGGTTGCGGTCGAGTCCATCCGCACCATCCGGCACCGTCTTCTCCGCAGGCTGCAGATGAGGCGCCTCTTCTCGCCGTGCGCCTGCGGCACGACGCTCAGCAGAAACCTGAGTGCGCGAGGGAGAGGCGGCCTTGGAGGCCGCAGCCTCGGGCTTCTTCTTGGGTGGCATGCTTGACGAAGAACTTGACGAAGAACTTGACGAAGATCTCCGAGCTGGTGAAGACGAAATCAGCGCTTGCGCCCCCTACCTGGCACGCCAGATGTCGTGTCTCGAAGGACGGACACCAGGAGTGAAGGACACCCCCTCTGTAGATTCGGTAGGGGCGCGAAGGAGGCTGGGAACGTCTCTCACGGAGGGGTCTCTGACGAGCTCTCACTCTCTCTCTCTATCTCGACGTGTATGGAAAGCAAGCAAAGGAAACAGCGATCTACCCAGGTTCAGGCCGCCCGAAGGCTAACAGCCCTACTCCTGCATGTCTGGATAGATGGCAGCAACATGGTGTGGCTACAGGGATGTCTCCGGCGAGGTACTCGGCAAGGATTTTGGCTAGAGGAAGAAGAAGGACAGATCCTAGCCCGGAGGAGATCACCTTCCCTTTCTTCCCTGCCCTACCCTATCTCTCAGATCTGTCTGCCATGCTTGCAGCCGTGTGTGTCTTCTGCCTTGGATTCGTCCTCCTCCTCGCCATGCCTTGGTCCTCCTTTTATAGATAAAGGGGATGCCACAGAGGTCATGCGAGGAGCGTGAGGGGGTCTTGGCGGGAAGAAACCCCTCTTTGTGGTGGAGGAGGAGACGTGGCCTCTCCTCCTCCAAGCATCCTCCTTCGGTTTGGTGAGATCCCCGCCCTTTGGGGGAAAGCGACGTGGGTAAAGGCTGGCACACCGCAGGTGGTGTCTCCTGCCCGCGCCTTGCTTCCCAAGTCTTCTGGGTTCTTCTACCATCTTCTGGAGGGTGGTGGAAACCTATCTTCAGCTTGTACGGCCGGGTACCCGAGAGAGAGAGTCTGGCGCTGCCGGGGCCTCAGGCTCTCGGGTCTTCGTCTGCTTCCGGGGTGCGGGGGACCCGGGGGTCCTTCGCACCCGGTGGCCTTGGCTAGCGGGATGGGTACCCGCCAGGTCTTGCGTCGTCTCTTGGCCTTGTCCATCTTCGTGTTGGGCCCACAGATGGTGGACCCACTTTGGCTGCACTAGGGGAACCCCGTGTTCCACTGCTACGACAGAGCATTGGTCATCATGTCATCTTCAAGAGTCCAACACATGAACTCCTATCTTTTCCTATGGACAAGATCTATAAGAATATCTCAATGTAAACATTAGTCCATAGGGATTGTCATTAATTACCAAAACCACGCATGGGGGCAACATGCACTTTCAGGTTTGCTGCTCGCTTCTGCAGGAGTTCAATAGCCGCGGAACTCGTGATGGCCACGACCATCTTGCCGCTGCTTTCTATGGTCGTTGGGTGACCCTCCTCAGCCACATGTTGTAGGCCATTATTCGTCGAGGTGAGAGATCTTTAGCTCCGACAAGGGGGATCACATTGGGGCTTTGCCCAAGTGGTTTGTCTCCGGTGCTTGCGTCACTGCCTTGGCTATCGAGTTAATCAGAGTCACAGTGGAGGGACATGAAGGATCTGATTGCTTTTCCTAATTCTTTCCAGAGTCCATTCTGTAAACTGAAGGAGTGGGCTATAATATTCTTTTCCTTGTGTACCTGGTTGTACTAATATGTAATCTGAATGAGTTTCCTTGACTGAATTGACCCTTCCCTTGTTAAAAATAAATAAATAAATTCGCAGTCGCCATGCCTGTCTCCTCCGCGGCTCCGCCCACCGGCGCGGCGCCCGCCGCTTCTTCCATCAGCGACCCCCATGGCCCCATCCCCTCTTCGCCTCCTACGTCTTCACCGATTACCCCGTTTGCCAGATCGGCTGCTCGCCTGGACTGTCCGCCGTCGTCTCTGCGGTAGGGCATGCGACACACACATTATAGACGGGACACGGGGGCGCCTCAGGTGGAGGCGGTGATGTCGATCTCAGCGAACCGCGTGTAGTCGGCCTGGTGGAGACGGATTCTGGCACGCAGAGCGCCGCGGCGTCGATTTGAGCCCACGAACGACGGTGCG
Organism: Poa pratensis; assembly: GCA_947311845.1. Classification (NCBI taxonomy): domain Eukaryota; kingdom Viridiplantae; phylum Streptophyta; class Magnoliopsida; order Poales; family Poaceae; genus Poa; species Poa pratensis. Next base: position 83,263,279 of record CAMZMU010000063.1, on the reverse strand, counting down.
GGAGCCGGGAGCGGAGGGGCTCAGCTCTGCCTCCAGCTCCTCTGATTCTCCACCAGCCGCAGCGGGGAGCACGACCCAGCAGCCACGGCCACCGAGTCCGCGAGCACAATTATCTACAGTACATGTGCTCATGTCAATCATGTGTGTAGCTCTTTCCTCATCTGCTAATTTATACCATCGCTGTAATATTCAACCGTCCATATTTTCTGTTCAGGTGTCATCATCTAATTCTTCTCACTTTCTATCATGAAATTCTTTGTATCAAGGACCAGGGTGATGTTGGCTTTATTACCTCAAAGATTGATGATGATAGTAGAACTTGATATCAGTGAAGTTTTTTAAATTGGTGCCAACTTATGATTTTTGCAGAAGGACTTGGCTTGGTAAGCAGCAATTCTTCAGCAACATTGCTTGCAAAAAGTAAACGGAAAGGAAATGCGCTTCTATTCTGCACCGTTATATCCATTGATTTTTATTTTTGTTCTGCATCATGGAAAAAAAATCGGGAAGTACTCATTTTCTACCAAACATTTCATGTTTCACCCGGTATCTGGTGTTTTTGTACACTCAGTAAGTGTGTTTATATAAAATCTTCATATTTATTAATGGCTGGGTTCATACATGATTCAACCAAACGTTATGCTTTTTTGCTATCTTTTAGTTTTAATTTACTTTTTTTGCCATATCTTGTTGGTTTGTTTCAAGATCCATGTCAGCGCTCTTGTGTGTACTTCTGACTTCGTCTATGTAACTAATTTATACTACTTTTCGTCTCCAAATGTTCATATTTTTGTCTATATGATCAGTCAAACTTTCTATACATTGACTTTTGACTAAATTTATATGCTTTCATTTGAGAAATGGAGGTAGTAGTTTGCACCATTATTATACTTGCCTAATCTCTGCAGGCCTGGTTGAAGCTCATAGTCTCAGTTATATTTCTTATTACCATTATACTTGCCCACCGCATTGATTCGTTTGCACATGCTCTGTTACTAAGCCTAGATTATGCCAGACACACTGAGAGTACATCTTTTGCAGTTTTCATATTGGCCTATTTGTTTCTCATAAACCCTGCCGCTAACAAGGAGCAAATCTTTGAGTTTGTGATTTTATCTTACAGAATCAATGCTATTTTTTCATCTCACTATCATAAACATATGTATGTTTTGCATGTAAATTGCTGGTATAAAAAGTTGAATATCATGGAAGTTATCCATGAATCCCTATTCCTTGCCGTTTTGCATTGTTTGGCAATTGCTTTGGTTGTTCATATTTCATCGTAAGTTTTGTGATTTGTTGGTTAACTCACGGTTGTTGTTTCCTTTTTTCTAGGCCAACTTCATGCTCTCCTCGATTTATGTCCACTCCCTTGGATTAGAGTACAGGGCGTGGCAGCAAGTCTGCAAAATCAGAGACTCACGAGACTGTCATCTACTGAAGTCCTACACCATATGTCTTCCGGTATATTGACCATACATGGGTTGCAGATTCACGCTGAAGCAAACATAATTTCTGTTTCACTTCTTGCTTTCCATATTTTGCTTGACAAAGTATTTAGATATTTTTTATGAGTTAACTTAGTAATATATTAGCATTCTGTTTTAATATCCACAATTATCATTTGAGTTAACTTAATTTGAATTCTTTCGCACATACTGGTTATACTATTATCTCGATGGCCTATCTGTTACCGTTGTTATGGAGAGTCCAATTAGCTTCCTGTTGCCCACTGTTGGCTAAATCTGCTGCTGAACGAAGTCAAGTCATCACTTGCTGATCTTTACTTTTGCACTTTGTTGAAATGGGTTTACACGCTTGAAGATTATAAAAGTTAGCTCCGTGATACTGAATGTTATATATTTTTGTCCTGTGGAACGATATATTGCTTTGTGTGTTGCCACCAAATACTAACAGAATGAATGTGAAGCCATGTAGTTTTCCATTCTCAAATGGCATGGATAATCTTTTTGGACATTCAGTGTATAAAAGTACTGTCGTTCATGGATGTTGAATATTTTCAACGTCCTTTTTACCACCGCAGCTTTGAGGTTGCCAATGATATAATAATATCATTTCAAGGTTTTACAGTTGTGAATTGAATCTCCGGCCTTTGGTTTTATGGCACATTTTTCAGGCAAATGTCTTGCTAGATGAAGATTCTACAACACCGGAAGCAAGGATGACCATAAATTGTAACCAGTAGTTTCCTTGTACTCACCATGTACAGCAGTTTTTTGTATAGATAAAATCTGAGCTCATGTTGAGATTTATACGGACTAGATGACATAGGAATGGATTCAATATGAATTTGGTGACCCAAATCTATGATCCAAACTGTTTTGATAGAAAATTCCTTAGGAATCAAATTCTCCAGATCTATGGAGCTCGTAAAATACAAAGGAGCTGTAAGCCTTGTATAAGTATCTTTCCCAACTAGTGAGACTTACAAAATGGCTAGGACACGATCATGCTTGCAGCCTCAGATGAATGATTCAGTGAAACTTTACATGGATCTGCACCTGATCACAGTCCCTTGGCTTTGCAGGTATGCTTCACAACAAATGAGCAAGGGGTATCTATACTTCGCGCAGGCGCAGCGCAGCCCATCCAGTCTCATTTTCTCATCATCTTGCTCCCAGCGTAACAATATTGGTAAACTCGCAAGCAACTTTTGGATGGATATACAAGCATAGTACATCAATAATCCAACATAGAGAAACCTCAGGAAACCTTGGGATCAACGATGTCTTGCTCGTTCATGCGCCATCAGAAAAAGAAGCTTTGTAAGTTCCTTCAGGCTTCGGTCCCGTTGACCATCTTGTTGATGAACTTGGGGATCTCCACGTCGAACCCGAAAAGCGTGATGTTTTCCGGCATCTTCGGCAGAGACGCCGAAGGCATCGGCGGGAATGAGATGTTTGCCAGCCCTGAGAAGTCTGGCATCTTGGGGATCGGCAAGCCCGCTGCGCCTGCTGCGGCCACGTTGTCCTGGGCGGTCCCGGCAGCAGGCTGCCCTGGCTGCTGCTGCTTCATCGAGGCGAGGGTGGCCAGCATCTCTGGCGTCACGTCCGGTGGCAACTGGCCCGGCGGGATGTTGGCCAGGGCCCCAGGGGGGATTTTGGACAACATCTCCGGCGTCACATTGGCGGGGAGGTTGGCCAGCATCTCTGGTGGCACATTGGCTAGCATCCCAGGTGGAACATTTGCAAGCATCCCCGGTGGGACATTGGCAGGGAGGTTCGCCGGCAGGTTTCCTGGTAAGTTAGCAGGGAGGTTCCCGGGAAGGTTGTCCGGGATGCCCATAGGGATGTTGACCTGAGTGTTTGCCGGCAGTCCAGGGGGAGGGAGTGGCGCCGGTGCATCCGACTGGCCATTAGGAATGTTAACAGGCAGGTTGGCCGGGATGCCAGCGGGAATGTTGTCCGTCATGTTTCCTGGCAGTCCGGCGAGAAGGTTGGCCGGGACGTTGCCCGGCAAGCTGGCGGAAGGAAGCAGCGCAGCTGCACCTGGCTGGACACTCGGGATGTTCACGGGAAGGTTGGCCGGGATGTTTGTCGGGAGTCCGGCAGGAAGGTTGGCCGGGATGTTTGTCTGGAGTCCGGCGGGAAGGTTGGCTGGGATGTTTCCCGGCAGGCTAGCGGGAGGAAGGGGCGCCGGTGCAGCTTGCTGGTCATTCGGGATGTTCACGGGAAGGTTGGCCGGGATGCCGGTGGGAAGGTTGACCGGGATGTTTTCCGGCAGTCCGGCGAGAATGTTGGCCGGGACGTTTCCCGGTAAGCCGGCTAGAAGAAGTGGCGCCCCTGCACCTAGCTGGGCATTCGGGATGTTCACGGGAAGGTTGGCCGGGATGTTTCCCGGAATGCCGGCCGGAAGGTTGACCGGGATGTTTCCTGGAAGGCCAGCAGGAAGAAGGGGCGCCGGCACACCTGGCTGTCCATTCTGGATGCTCACGGGAAGGTTGGCTGAGATGCTTCCCGGCAGGCTGGCGGGAGGAAGCGGCGCCGGCGCACCAAGGTGACCATTCGAACTTCCAGCTTGCACCGGCTGAACACCATTCGGAATTTCAGCCAGGAGGCGCGCAGACACACCGAGTTGCACGTTGGTGATGAACAAGGTTGCCAGGAAAGTAACATAGGAGAGAGATCTCATTGTGGCTCTCCCCGTTGGAATTGAGGATCCCAGACCTGGCAAAATTTAGACAGAAATTTGCAAGAACAAGCTGATGAACTGTTGGAGATATATATGACGACGATCAGACTAAACAAGCGGCCAATTTTGGTGAGATGGAGAGCCTAAATGTAGCAAAAAAACATGTGCTTAATTAGCACTAAAGCTAAACATAGGTGTCCCAGTTTGCCATGAACACCAGTGTACCTACCAGCCAGCTGATTCCTGCCAAATATAGACGTAGCAATGCTTGAAAACGTAGGCCACGGTTGAAAGAAAGGATTCATGCTATTTGCGTGCTCTAGTATATTTCACATGTGTAATTCATGAGGGCTAAAACTAAACCAACAATGGAGATGGTATTGTTCTCATTTTGTGACAGGGCTATAATATTGCACACCCGACTCTAATTGTTTTTTGAAGGGGGACTCTAAAATAATTGACTGCTCGAGGTAACACATCCCACATTTCCTTTCTTTTACAAAGCTAATGTCCACGGTGGCCCATGGGCTGGTTTGACAAGGGCGAGAGTGATACCCGGCTTTTTTAGAGCGAGTTAGAGAGGTATTATAGAAAGGATATCCAAAGACAACACGGATAAGGGTGTATTTGTTCATGCCAAAGAAATTAGAGAAAAACACATCGAAACAGGCTTATTGTCCTACCTTATAAATAAATCTAAACTGGCCAAACCAATACAGAGTGGTGGGAAAATACACATACAATGATACAAACAGATCAACCAAAAAAACCAACAGGTGGGAAAATGCCCATACAACCAACTCAACCAAAAAACCAATAAACATGAAGAGAATTTACCTCACACTGCATAGGCACGAACAAAACATGAGAAGGCGGTGCCCGCGGTCATGGACTTTTGGCTCGGCACAGGTACGACATGACACATAATTAAGGATTAGGCCTTCGGCCTGCCATGGGCTAAGGCCGATCGCCAAAGCGAAGCCTCAAGGCTGATTCGACATGGTCATTTTGTATTTGTTCCTATAATATAGATTTTATGTATTTCCTTCTTATTATTTTTCAAAGATTTCTCTATATTTCAAAAACATGCCCCGGAAGGTTAAAAATGGCTAAGAAGACGAAAAAAAACACGTTTCGTGTGCCGGTCTTTTCAACTCGCGAGACGGGCTTATCGCCGAGTGCTGTGATGGGCCGGCCCGATGGCCAGCTACTCACCGATCTTACCCCTCCACAAAAACTATTTTCATATCTAAGAGCATCTCCAAGAGCTTATCTATAATTTGGGTAGGAAAAGTGGTTTTAGCTAGAGGAGAGAGAAGGTTTGGGTATCCACAATTTTTTCTGCTTTTCTAGCTTACCTAAAACTGGATACCCATATCAGCATCTTCACGTGGGACCCACATGTCAATGGGATAGACTTTTCTTTTTTCCCTCCTCTTCCTTCTTCTTCCTCCCGTCCAACCCGACACCTCCATCCCCATCACCCAGCCTCCCTCCATCCCCGCCGCCTCGACCTCGCCCCTCCCTGGCCAGCCCCGACTCCGCCATGAACACCGCCGTCCCGAGGGAGGTCCTCCTCGCCGGCAAGCCGTGGCAAGGCGGGCGTGGACGAGCTCCTCGCGCCGACGGGCGCGGACGAGGCTGGTCGCGGACGCGGCGGCCGTCCCGAGCCAAGGCAAGAGGTCGAGAGCTCGATGAGGAGGTCGGGAGGTGGGTTGCGGTCGCCAGCGGCTCAATTCGACGACGGCGCGACAGAAGGTCGGGGTGGTGCGAAGGTTGCCGGCGAGCTCGATTCAGGGGCTATTTGGTGGGGAGAAGGTTGGCGAGGGTCGAGGAGGGGTGCGGGCGAGTGGCCGGCGGCGCGCCGGTGACCAGAGATGGCGGGGACGACAGCGGCGCGACAGGAGGTCTGGCCAGAAATTTCAGGAGGAGCGGCTTCCTCTTCTCGCCGCGTTTTTTGCTGGCGTGGCGCAAATAGCAATCCATATAGGTATTTGGCTTTGGATTGACAAATTTACCAATTCTGAGCTAGATTTTAGGTAGTGACCTAAGTTTTTTGGGTAGGGGACCACTTTTAGGTAAGCTCTTGGAGCTGTGCTTTTGCACCCAATAGCTGAAAATGCGATGCTCTAAGGGCGCGTTTGGTAGGCTGCAGCTGTTTCTCGTGTCCTTGGGGGCAGGCTCCAGGGGGCAGTGCTGAGTGTAGCCACCCCTAAATACGTGTTGTCCATCTTGTTTGGTAGCCCGCATCGCAATAGTGAGCAAGTTTGGCGCTCCTCGTTTGGTAGCCTGCAGCTACGGCCAAACGGCTTGCTCGCTCCAGCGCGGTTTGTTTGGTTGCAAGCAAAACAACGGTAGACGACATAGGCAAATGCAGTTCATCCATAATTCAGCCCTAGCTAGCTCGAATGACAGTTTCAGTTCATCCATAATTCAGCCCTGACTACTACGAATGGCAGTTCCAGTTCATCCATACCACAGACCTAACTAGTACAAATCAATTAGCAGTACTGATATTACTGACCGGTAGATAGTTTGGGGGGGAGGGGGTGCGATAGTTCACAGTTCATCATCTTCTTCTTCATGGTCCTCTTCTTCTTGACGGTGACGCTTCATCTTCAGAACCTGTTGTTGTCTCTGTCTGCCCACATTGCTTCAGCCCACTCCATCTGCTTGCTCTTCCAAGCTTCATTGTCATCAGCGGCAACGCCATGGCCTTGATCAATGTCATCAGGTGTCACATCCTCCTCATCTAGGACATGCTCATCAAAACCCCACCCCAGGATCCAGTTGTGTAGGATGCAGCATGCAAGGACAAGCTTCACCTGGGTCTCGAAGGTGTGAAATGGCTTCTGGTCCAGAATCTTGAATCGATTCTTTAGTGCAGCAAAAGCTCTCTCGACTGTCACTCTAAGACTCGAGTGTCTCAGGTTGAACAATTCCTTGGCTGTTGCAGGAGCGAATCTTGAACTGAACTCGTTCAGATGGTACCTGGTGCTTCGAAAGGGGGGGAGAACTCCAGGGCGACAAGCATAACCAGCATCACCAAGGTAAAACTTACCATCAGGTATACTGATCCCGTCAGGTCTAGACATGCTGTCAGCAAGAATGGTTGCATCATGTGCAGATCCTTCCCAGCCTGCCAGCACATAGGTGAACTTCAGATCAAAATCCACAGCTGCAAGCACATTCTGGCTGGTGTGGTGCTTCCTTCCTCTGAAAGCTTTGGATTGTTCTTTCGACACTCTTGCTGTGATGTGAGTACCATCGATGGCGCCAATACAGTCCTGCGAATGAGAAGAACTGTGAGTGAATACTCTGTTGTAACATTTCGCAACCCTGATTACACAAACAGAGAAATGCTTACCTTGAAGTACGGGTACCATCTGAAGCTATCTCTAATCTTCGTCGGCGTTTGGCCTGTGGGTGGCTTGATCATCTCATGCCTTAACTCACCGATAGCATACAGTACTTGTTTGAAGTACCGGGAGATTGTCTCAATTGATCTTCTGAAGGTGCTATGGATGACTCTGAACCTCTGATTATGGTCTACGACATGAAAGAAGATGCAAACTTGCTCTTCCACAGGCGTGTGGATGCTATCCTTGAGCAGACCCCCTCCCTAAACCTCTTGACAAGTTCATAGAAGGGTCCTCTACCCATCCTAAGCATTTGAATAGACTCTATCTCACAAGTGTTGTAGATGAAGTTCAGATTTGCCAACCTCTCCCGATCTCGAGCTAACATAGGACCATATGGGAGTCTAGCAAAAGCATACCGCTTAACTAAGATCTTGTGAATCATCATCAACCAGGCTTGAATGACGGCAACCAGTGATGCCGTCTGCTTGGTCAACGCCATTGCGTCGTCCTAATAGAATGGATCTGACATGAGTATGTTCTAGATCTACTGTACCGTTCTGTTCTAACACTAGTAGGGAAGAGTTTTACCTTCGCTCCCGCCATTGGAGATGATGGAGAGGTCGGCGCTGTCGGCGATGAAGAAGTGCAGGTCTTGCCGCCCGTGGAGACGACGACGCAGATCCTTGGCTGCAGCCGCTCCAGTGCCACAACCGCGGGCCAACCGCCGTGAGTGCGGGTGAAGGAGCCGCCGGTGTGGTCGCCGGTCCGGTCGCCGATCTGGTCGCAAAGGAGTCGCCGGTGTGGTTTCAATAGAATCATGACATTCAACAATATAGCACTCTTCCTCCTTAGGCAGGCATGGAGGGCAATCAAATAATGTAAGAGTTAAAGAGTTACTATCATTAGAAGGTAGATCCTCCTTTTGTTCTTCACTCTCCTCCTCTTTTTCATCAAATGAGATCACAGTTTCAGCAATTTCTTCTTCCATAGGTTCCTGAAAGGAAGCAAGTTGTCTTTGAGAATAAGGTTTTCTCTAGATATTCAATAATATAAGGATTATCATTGTAATATTCAAGGCAATAACCAAGTATAGCATAATTCTCAGTTCTACAAGGAGCATCATCATTTTGAATATAACCAGCAATTTCATAGGCACCCTTAAAAACAACAAATTCTTCAATTTGTTCAAGATTACCAAAGTCATAGTTTCCTTTAGCATAAGAAGCCAAGGTTTCATTATCATTATAATCACATTGGAAAGGGAGGTGTTTATGCCTTCTACAACAAAAAGATTCATTAAATCAGTAGGATTCATCATATGTAGAACACAAATTCTTAGCAAAATAATTTAATCTACTTATTTGTTCCCATAGATGTTTCCCTTTTTGAGACAAGCGGTATTCCTCATAATAATTTTGTTGCTCCTTCGTGAACCCACCGTGCCAATAAAATTTTGTATCAAAAAGAGAAGCCATTAATAGCAAGTAAACAACTAGACATAATAACAAACCGAAATAAAACTAGATGCAAGTAACTAATTTTTTTGTGTTTTTGATAAAGAGAGCAAACAAGACAAAAATATAAATAAACTAAGCAAGACAATAACAAAGTAAAGAGATTGGAAGTGAGAGAATCCCCTAACAGAAGGCTTGATCTCCCCGGCAACGGCGCCAGAAAACTTGCTTGATGCGTGTAAACCACACGTTCGTTGGGAGACCCCAAGAGTAAGGTTTGATAAGTGCAGCGGCAAGTCTTCCCTCAGTAAGAAACCAAGGTTATCAATCCAGTAGGAGATGAAGACACCTTTGAAGGTTGTTGGTGCAGGAGTGTAGTGCGGCGCAACACCAGGGATTCCGGTGCCAACGTGGAACCTGCACACAAGAAAATCAAACTACTTCGCCCCAACGAATCAGTGAGAGTGTCAATCTCACCGGCTTGCTGAAAACAAAGGATTAGACGTACAGTGTGGAAAATGATGTTTGTTTGCAGAGAATGAAAAAGAACAATGATTGCAGTAGGTTGTATTTCAGATGTAAAAGAATGGACCGGGGTCCACAGTTCACTAGTGGTGTCTCTCCATAAAGATAACTAACATGATGGGTAAACAAATTACAGCTGGGCAATTGACAATATTGATAAGTGCATAATATGCATGTGCAAGTTGTAGTGTCTACTATGAGATTCATTTGGGCATTACGACAAAGTACACAGACCGCTATCCAGCATGCATCTGTGCCTAAATAGTCCACCTTCAGGTTAGCGTCCGCACCCCTTCCAGTATTAAGTTGCAAGCAATAGACAATTGCATTAAGTAAAGCTCATAATGTAAACAACACATTCATCCTTAGACAAATCATCATTAGGTTACCCCTAGTGGCAACAACACATCTACAACCATAGGGGTTGCTGTCACTCCCCCAGATTAAATAGAGGCCGAACCCACTATCTAGCATAAATACTCCCTCTTGGAGTCACAAGCATCCACTTGGCCAAAGTATCAATAAGTAACAGAGAGCATGCAAGATCATAAAAGACATAGACGTAATATTTCAGTATTCAACTTGACATAGTATCAATATTCATCGGATTCCAGCAAACACAACATGTAGCATTACAATAAGATGATCTTGATCATGATAGGCAGCTCACAAGATCTAAACATGATGGCACAAGAGGAGAAGACAACCATCTAGCTATTGCTATGGACCCATAGTCCAAGGATGAAATACTCACACATCACTCCGGAGGCAGGCATGGCGATGTAGAGCCCTCCGGTGATGATTCCCCTCTCCGGCAGGGTGCCGGAAAGAGCTTCAGAACCCTCCCGAGTTAGGGTTGGCGGCGGCGGCGGCTCTGGATCTTTTCGTGGAATATGACTCGGGTATTTAGGGTTTTCCCGAATAGATGAATATATAGGCGAAGGGGCGGCGTCGGTGGAGGTCCGTGGCCCTCTCACCACGTGGCGGCGTGGCAGTGGGCCCAACCGCGCCACGACATGGTGAGGACGGCCCATGGCCCCCCTTCGTCTCTCCTTCGGACTCTGTGTACGTGTCAGAAAAATAGGGACTTTGGCTTTTGTTTCGTCCAATTCTGAGAATATTTCTAGAACAACTTTTCTGAAACCAAAAACAGCAGAAAACATGAACTGGCACTGTGGCATCTTGTTAATAGGTTAGTCCCAGAAAATGCATAAAAATGATATAAAGTGTATATAAAACATGTAGTAATTGATACTCCCTCTATTCCTTAATGTAAGGCGCCTAAGGTTTTGGCACGGATATTAAGACGCCAGTATTTTACATGCGGTGGACAATTTTCTCTTCATTGAAAATCAAGAGAAAGTAGTTCTTATTAGCCACAACTTGAAAACAATTCGTCAAATTGCTCCGTTCTAGATTATGACCCCTTTTTTGATGCCTTTAATTGTCCATAAATCATAATACACCTTATATTTTGGAATTTTTCTGAAAAGCTTAGGCGCCTTATATTAAGGAACGGAGGGAGTATAATATAAGCATGGAACATCAGAAATTATAGATACGTTGGAGACATATCAAGCATCCCCAAGCTTAGTTCTACTCGTCCTCGAGTAGGTAAAACGATAACATCAAAATAATTTCTGAGAAGACATGCTCTCACACAATCTTGATCAAATAATATTGCAAGGCTCATGTCATGAATGAAGTGACTCAAGGCAATGGTCTATAGTTTGCTAACAAATAGATAAGGAGTAAACAACTGAATCATATAAGCAAAAACTTTTCATGAATAGTACTTTCAAGACAAGCATCAAAAAGCTTTGCATAAGAGTTAACTCATAAAGCAATAGATTCTGTAAAAGGCACTGAAGCAACACAAAGGGAGATTTAAGTTCCAGCAATTGCTTTCAACTTTCAACATATATATCTTATGGATATTGTCAACACAAAGTAATATAATAAGTGCAATAAGTAAGCATATAAGTAATGATGCACACAAAGTTGACACAAGTTTTTGTTTCTGAGATAGAAAGAAGTAGGTAAATTGACTCAACATAAAGTAAAAGAAAGGCCCTTCACAGAGGGAAGCAGGGATTAAATCATGTGCTAGAGCTTTTTAAGTTTTTGAAATCATATAGAGAGCATAAAGTAGGTGTTTGAGAGGTGTTTGTTGTTGTCAACGAATGGCAGTGGGCACTCTATCCCCCTTGTCACCCAAACTTTCAAGACCGGCTCCCATGAAGGACGTTATTTCTACCCAAGGGTAGATCATCCCTCTTCCCTTTTGTTTACACATGCATATTTATAAATTGGTATGACACTCCTCCCAACCTTTGCTTACACAAGCCATGGCTAACCGAATCCTCGGGTGCCTTCCAACAATCACATACCATGGAGGAGTGCCTATTTGATATTGCTTAACATTTTGAAAATTGCTTCTGATAAATCGTTGGCAAACATGTGAAGAGAATCAAATGGTTAAAGTTATAATTAATTGGGACTGGGCACCCCATTTGCTAGCTCTTTTTGCAAGTTATTGGATAAGCGGATGTATATGCCACTAGTCCATTGGTGAAAGTTTGTCATGAGTAAATGACAAGGTGATAGAGAAAACGCCACATAACTTCCTCATGAGATATAAAACATTGACACAAATAAGGAGTAATAAAGTTTTGAATAGTTTAAAGGTAGCACATGAAGTATTTACTTGGAATGGCAGGAAATACCACATAATAGGTAGTTATGGTGGACATAAATGGCATAGGTTTTGGCTCAAGGTTTGGATGCACGAGAAGCATTCCCTCTCAGTACAGGGTTTAGGCTAGCAAGGTTGTTTGAAGCAAACACAGGATATCAACTGGTACAGCAAGACTTACATAAAAACATATTGCAAGCATCATAAGACTCTAGACTGTCTTCCTTGTTGCTCAAACATTTTACCAGAAAATATCAAGACCTTAGAGATACCAAACATGCAAACCAAATTTCAACAAGCTCTACGGTAGTTCTCCACTAATAGGCTTTAACTACATGATGCAAGAACTTAAACATGGTCTACTTGAGAGCTCAAAACAATTGCAAAGCATCAAATTATCCAAGACAATGATCTACAAGAATGAGTATGTCTTTTCAATACCATCTACCTCATGTAGCATTTTCTGTTTCCAACCAAACACCAATCAACTTATTTCAACATAAAACTCTCCAAATAATACAACAATGAAACAAGAGAGTACTTATCTACAAGAACTAACAGCTCTGAACAAGAGATGCATGAAAAACAGGAGCTAAAAGCATTGCAGTAGCTAGTTAAGAATACTCAACAAATATATGTGAAGAATACGAGTATTCACATGAAAAAGAGGAGCGTGTCTCTCTCCCACACAAGAATGTTATGATCCAACTTATTCAGAAAATAAAAATAACAAAGCAAAAAATAAAAGCACACAAACGCTCCAAGTAAAGCACATAAGATGTGAAAGAATTAAAATATAGTTTCACTAGAGATGACTTGATAAGTTGTCGATGAAGAAGGGGATGCCGGGATGCCTTGGGCATCCCCAAGCTTAGACGCTTGAGTCTTCTTGAAATATGCTTGGATGCACCACGGGGGCATCCCCAAGCTTAGGCTTTTCACTCTTCTTGATCATATCATATCATCCTCCTCTCTTGATGCTTGAAAACTTCCTTCACACCAAACTCGAAGTAATTCTCATTAGAGGGTTTGTGCATAATAAAAAATTCACATATTCTGTAATGACACAATCATCACCAAAGCTTCTGGACATTAGCTACAACCACTGATATTTTGTGGAGCAAAGAAATCCACTCAAACACAGTAAAAGAGAGAATGCGAAATAAAAGGCAGAATCTGTAAAAAACAGAACAGTCTGGAAAGACGAATTTGTTCAAGGCACTTAAGTTGCTCAGATTCGAAAACTCAAAACTAATGAAAGTTGCGTACATATATAAGGATCATGCGTGACTTTTTTCAGAATTGGTCAATTTTTCTGGAGTGAATACAGCTCAAAACCGTGGACAGCAAAAATCTGTCACTGCGCAGAAATCCAAATCTAGCATCAACTTTCTACTAGAGACTTTACTTGGCACAACAATGCAATAAAATAAAGATACAAAGGAGTTGTTATAAAAGTAAGCAAGCTCCTTGACTGAGAACCGAAAACAAAAGATAATGGGTTGCCTCCCAAAAGCGCTTTCTTTAATGCCTTTTAGCTGGGCTAGAAGATTTTAATGATGCTCTCCTAAAAATAAGAGTTGAAAACTAAAGAGAGCATCAAGAGGCAAATATCAAACACATTTAAGTCTAATCCACTTCCTATGAATAGGAATCTTGTAAGAAAACAAATTATTGAAGCATGAAGCTACTAGTATATAAAGACAGAACAAGTGCAACTTCAAAACTTTCAACATAAAGAGAGGAGACTTAATATTATTATGACATATGAAGCCATGTCTCTCTCTCTCAAAATAATTTTCAGTAGCATCATGAACAAACTCAACAATATAACTATCACATAAAGCATGCTTTTCATGATCTACAAACACATAATTTTTGTTAAGCTAAAAAATAGTGGGGTTATTAAACCCACTTTTGACAATAGTAGTAAAATTAATATCATCATGCAAAATTGGACCATCATCAAGAGAATTATCATATATAACATTAGGGAGCCATTGTTTTATTTCTGTAATTTCCTCTTCTATTTGAGTCAAGGAGCTTGTTATTTCAAATTTATCAAAATTAGATATTTCAATAGAATCATGACATTCAACAATATATCACTCTTCCTCCTTAGGCAGGCATGGAGGGCAATCAAATAATGTAAGAGTTAAAGAGTTACTATCATTAGAAGGTAGATCCTCCTTTTGTTCTTCACTCTCCTCCTCTTTTTCATCAAATAAGATCACAGTTTCAGCAATTTCTTCTTCCATAGGTTCCTGAAAGGAAGCAAGTTGTCTTTGAGAATAAATTTTCTCTAGATATTCAGTAATATAAGGATTATCATTGTAATATTCAAGGCAATAACCAAGTATAGCATAATTCTCAGTTCTACAAGGAGCATCATCATTTTGAATATAACCAGCAATTTCATAGGCACCCTTAAAAACAACAAAATTTTCAATTTGTTAAAGATTACCAAAGTCATAGTTTCCTTTAGCATAAGAAGCCTAGGTTTTATTATCATTATAATCACATTGGAAAGGGAGGTGTTTATGCCTTCTAAAACAAAAAGATTCATTAAAGCAGTAGGATTCATCATATGTAGAACACAAATTCTTAGCAAAATAATTTAATCTACTTATTTGTTCCCATAGATGTTTCCCTTTTTGAGACAAGCGGTATTCCTCATAATAATTTTGTTGCTCCTTCGTGAACCCACCGTGCCAATAAAATTTTGTATCAAAAAGAGAATCCATTAATAACAAGTAAACAACTAGACATAATAACAAACCGAAATAAAACTAGATGCAAGTAACTATTTTTTTGTGTGTTTTTGATAAAGAGAGCAAACAAGACAAAAATAAAAATAAACTAAGCAAGACAATAACAAAGTAAAGAGATTGGAAGTGAGAGACTCCCCTAACAGAAGGCTTGATCTCCCCGGCAACGGCGCCAGAAAACTTGCTTGATGCGTGTAAACCACACGTTCGTTGGGAGACCCCAAGAGTAAGGTTTGATGAGTGCAGCGGCAAGTCTTCCCTCTGTAAGAAACCAAGGTTATCAATCCAGTAGGAGATGAAGACACTTCTGAAGGTTGTTGGTGCAGGAGTGTAGTGCGGCGCAACACCAGGGATTCCGGTGCCAACGTGGAACCTACACACAAGACAATCAAACTACTTTGCCCCAACGAATCAGTGAGAGTGTCAATCTCACCGGCTTGCTGAAAACAAAGGATTAGACGTACAGTGTGGAAAATGATGTTTGTTTGCAGAGAATGAAAAAGAACAATGATTACAGTAGGTTGTATTTCAGATGTAAAAGAATGGACCGGGGTCCACAGTTCACTAGTGGTGTCTCTCCATAAAGATAACTAACATGATGGGTAAACAAATTACAGCTGGGCAATTGACAATATTGATAAGTACATAATATGCATGTGCAAGTTGTAGTGTCTACTATGAGATTCATTTGGGCATTACGACAAAGTACACAGACCGCTATCCAACATGCATCTGTGCCTAAATAGTCCACCTTCAGGTTAGCGTCCGCACCCCTTCCAGTATTAAGTTGCAAGCGAGGACTGGGCGATAGCCCAGTGGTAGGAGCCAGCGGTGGCTGCTCCTCCCGCCCGGGTTCGATCTCTTGTGTGGACGAATTTCGGGTTGTCTCACCAGGTGCACTGTTCACGTGAACAGTGCCCGCGGTACTGTTCACGTGAACAGTGTTCCTGCTTCTGGGCCAATTCCACCGTGGTTCTGTCAGAGGTATTGTGGTGTGCCCACCACCGCAGGGGTTTCCCAGTAGGTCTAGGCTCACGGGG
Source organism: Poa pratensis (assembly GCA_947311845.1). Classification (NCBI taxonomy): domain Eukaryota; kingdom Viridiplantae; phylum Streptophyta; class Magnoliopsida; order Poales; family Poaceae; genus Poa; species Poa pratensis. Next base: position 83,247,283 of record CAMZMU010000063.1, on the reverse strand, counting down.
CTCAGAAGCTTAGTATAGTCTGGTTAGATCTAGCTTACGCACAGGTGGCGTGCGTGTGGTGTTGAGTGTGTGTGGTGTGAGTTGTGCGTGAGTTCAGATACTACAGCTGCACTGTAAAAAGACCAGGAATTCTCAAAAAAAAAAGTATTAAGTTGCAAGCAATAGTCAATTGCATTAAGTAAAGTGCATAATGTAAACAACACATTCATCCTTAGACAAAGCATCATTAGGTTACCCCTAGTGGCAACAACACATCTACAACCTTAGGGGTTGCTGTCACTCCCCCAGATTAAATAGAGGCCGAACCCACTATCTAGCATAAATACTCCCTCTTGGAGTCACAAGCATCCACTTGGCCAGAGTATCAACAAGTAACAGAGAGCATGCAAGATCATAAAAGACATAGACATAATATTTCAGTATTCAACTTGACATAGTATCAATATTCATCGGATCCCAGCAAACACAACATGTAGCATTACAATAAGATGATCTTGATCATGATAGGCAGCTCACAAGATCTAAACATGATGGCACAAGAGGAGAAGACAACCATCTAGCTACTGCTATGGACCCATAGTCCAAGGATGAACTACTCACACATCACTCCGGAGGCAGGCATGGCGATGTAGAGCCCTCCGGTGATGATTCCCCTCTCCGGCAGGGTGCCGGGAAGAGCTTCAGAACCCTCCCGAGCTAGGGTTGGCGGCGGCGGCTCTGGAACTTTTCGTGGAATATGACTCAGGTATTTAGGGTTTTCCCGAATAGATGAATATATAGGCGAAGGGGCGGCGTCGGTGGAGGTCCGTGGCCCCCTCACCACGTGGCGGCGCGGCAGTGGGCCCAACCGCGCCACGGCATGGTGAGGACGGCCCACGGCCCCCTTTCGTCTCTCCTTCGGACTCCGTGTACGTGTCAGAAAAATAGGGACTTTGGCTTTTGTTTCGTCCAATTCCGAGAATATTCCCAGAACAACTTTTCTGAAACCAAAAACAGCAGAAAACAGGAACTGGCACTGTGGCATCTTGTTAATAGGTTAGTCCCAGAAAATGCATAAAAATGATATAAAGTGTATATAAAACATGTAGTAATTGATATAATATAAGCATGGAACATCAAAAATTATAGATACGTTGGAGATGTATCATTCTTCCAGAGAACGTCGGGGGGCTATTTTTATAGGCGGTTTTAGGTAAAAACCTAGTCGGTGGAGAAAAGATCGACGACAACGGAGCGTCGAGGCCCAAGATGAGGGGTCCCACGCGGCCAGGTACGGGGGCCGTGTGGGCCCACCTCTTTTGGCCCTCGGGGCTCCGCTTGTTCGCTTCCTTCGCCCCCAAATCTTCTTCCTTCCAAATATTGACGCTCGTAAATTTGCAGGTGATTTGGATGTCGTTTGGGTCCCTGAAACATTAAAGAAAAGAAATAGGGTTTTCTGCCTGCGCTGGGTTAATTCCATAAAAATAGGAAATAAATATAATATTCCCAAAAATCATTATAAAACATTATTATAACCTTTATATGATGCAAGTATGATTGGAATACAAGTAATATAGTGCAAAGTTCATGTATGCATTTTACATGCATCAACAACCCCAAGCTTAACCAATACTCGTCCTCGAGTATGAAGGTGATAAAACTAACATGGACTTTGCAATTTAATACTAACAATGGATATCAAAGATGATTACTATTGCTACATAGAGTCAAATGATTCATTCTTCAAAGGAGTAGCAATATGCAAGATAGTTTATGAAGTGATATCAATTATTCAAAGCAAAGATGTTCAATGATAGTTCACAAAGTGTAACATGAAAGAGAGTAATATGGACCACATGTATGCATAATGATAAGTAAGAACATCCTACAATGGTCATAGAGTGTAGATGAAAATCTGAATATAAAAGGGTGGACACTTTGGAAAAGATATATATGTGAGTAGAGGTAAAGCATGCATAAGTTTCATCCAACTTCCAAACTCTTCTACTTAAGTTAATGATTGCAATGTGGTAATCCTTGGCATCAAGCTCTCATTACCCCTATCATAGCATCTTGAATGATTAAAGTTTAAAGTGAAAGCAAATATGAGTAGTGTGCTTGACAAAGTAAAGGTTGGATGTCTCATGCCACTTGAATACAAGTACCTACACCATGAGTTACTCAACTAGGGAAACAAAGCAAGTTCAAGTTATATATCATTGTAAGTAATAATAGTATCATCAAGAGTGTCAACTGGGGTACGTCTTGTCCCAGGATATGGATCAAGCCCATATCAAAATGACAAGACAAACAAACAAAATGAACAACCTCAACACCTTTTTTATTTACCATTGGAATAGCTTTTTATTGTAAGGTGTATCACAGACGGTTCACCATAGTATGTAAGTAAATTTCCACCATGAATGATGCATGACTTAGATTAGCGGCCCAGGCGTCTCTCTAACCATTTATACAAACTCATTTAAACTACTTCATTTCCACGTTCATTTCACCATGATAGGCATCCATAGACAAAAATACATGATATCAACTAAATGAAATGAAGGAGCATGTTGAAAGCTTGCTATGTGACAGCACATATGAGCTAACTCCCAACCTCGGACATTTATCAAGCCACTAACATCATAATCTTAATCACAATGGGTCATGTTTTATTTATGCAACAAAAGTAAAGTGTGCATCAAGTTCGTGAGAGCTATATAACCAACTTTTCCCATAACAATCAATAACATAAACATTTTCATTCAGAGGTATAGATAACACAAATAACATGATAAACATACTCGGAATAGCATAAAGCTAATAGGTAGATATGGTGGACTCACTGGAATAACTTTGGTTGAAGGTGTTGGAAACAAGTTTTTACTTGTTGGAATTTTTGGGCTAGCAAGAGGGAGAAAGTGAAAGAACATTTTGTGTGTTAGTTAACAACACTTTGGATGTTTTAATCTGGTGTTAAGTGATGCAGGTTTAATTGTGTACAACATGTGCATCAACACCAAAAAGATAAGAAGCTCTGAAGTGGATCAGCCCCTGGTGGGGGCCGGAGTTTCCGGCCCCAAGGGCCGGAGTTTCCGCCCCTGGCCAAAGTTTCCGGCCCCAAGGCACCGGAGTGTTTGCCCAGGCATCCACTGGCTCGAAATGGATCAGCCCCTGGTGGGGGCCGGAGTTTCCGGCCCCAAGGGCCGGAGTTTCCGCCCCTGGCCAAAGTTTCCGGCCCCAGGGCACCGGAGTGTTTGCCCAAGCCTCCACTGGCTCGAAGTGGTTCAGCCCCTGGTGGGGGCCGGAGTTTCCGGCCCCAGAAGGCTGGAGTTTCCGGTCACTAGGGCCGGAGACTCCGGTGTGAAGCTTGACTGCAACGGCTACATTTCTAGGAGGGGTATAAATACCCCTCCACCTACCTCCAGCCAGTAGCTCGCCCAGAATTGAAGACACCATTGTTGCAAGCTCAAGAATCACTAGATCTCCCAATCCCTCCACCCAAACTCGTTGATCTTTGGAGGATTGAAGGAGAAGGCCCCGATCTACATCTTCACCAAGCCGTTTTCATTTCCCCCTCATTCACTTGAGGGACCATTGCTAGGGTTTCCACTAGGAAAACCTAGCCCATTGTACTTACTTGATTGTCTTTGTGACAGATTGTAGCTGTTTGGGAGCCCCCAATCCTTTGTGGGTTGTGCCCCAAATCGTTGTTGTAAAGGCTCCGGACTCCGCCTTGAAGGTTTCCGATAGTTGAAGTGAACCAAACCTTTGTGGTGCGGTTCACCGGAGAAGAGGGTGAGGCCTTTGTGGCCGTTGAACCATTGTGTTGGTTCACACCTCTCCAACGAGACGTACTCCCCTAAAAAGGAGGAACTCGGGATTACATCCGTGTCTCCGCGTGCTTTGACTTCGGTTACCTCTATCCTTGTTTACCGCCTTACTTATATATCGTGCTTAGTTGCTAGCTTGTCATATAGGTAAATTCACCGTAGTTGCATATCTAGAGAATTTACCTTTTGTGTCAAGCCTAATTGAAAAAGACTAAAATTGGAGTAGCACCTATTCACCCCCCCTCTAGGTGTCATACCGATCCTTTCAATTGGTATCAGAGCCTAGGCTCTCTTGTTTTGGGTTAACCGCCTAAGAGAAGTATGACACAAAGTGAGGATGAGGCCGATCTTGCCAAGGCCAAAGAGACCATGGCATCCATGGCCGATATCAAATCGTTGGAAACAACATTGACATCGTCCATGAATGTCAAATTTGATGAGTTGCGTGACATGCTCATGAAACTCACAAATGCCAAGGTTTCGGAAACCATCCCACTAGAGGGTGTCTCTAACTCCGATGAAGGTGATTCCGAGGAGGGTAAAAGAAAAAAAAAGGGGGTGGAAACCACCTCCGGATCTAAACCACCTCCTCCACCTCCTACCAAGCATGAAGATGGGAAGGAAGAGTACCATGCCGTTCCGGGATGGTACCCTATCGACCCACCTATCACCACCCGCATAAACCCCATTGGTCCTCCACCTAAGCTTAATGCATTAGCTTTTGCTAGTTGGCAACGCTCAATGAAATCTCATATTAACAGTGCCTCTATCGAGCTTTGGAGGATCATTGAAGATGGATACAAGGTTGCGGATCCAAGCAATGTGACAAGAAGAGAGTTTGCCGAAAAGCAACTCAATGCCTCCGCACTCCACATGATTGAACTTTCATTGAGTGAAAGTGACAAGCATTATGTTCTCAATGCCACCACCGCCAAAGAAGCTTGGAATTGTCTTGAGGTTGCATTTCTTGGGAATGAAAGCATGAAGAGAAATATATATGATTCTTTGAGCAATGATGCCGAAGGCTTCTACATGTTTGACAATGAGAATCATGAAGACATGTATGGAAGACTCAAGACTCTTGCAAAGGCCTTCTTGATGTGGGGGCAACCTATGTGGATGATGCTTGGTCAAGAGGAAGTATGTGAATGCTCTCTTGCCTTCGAGCCCATCGAGTTGAAGTCCATTCAAGGAAGACACAACTACAACGAAATGACATCCAATGAAGTTATGCAAGAAGTGCAAGCCTCCAAGGTTGCCACCAAGAATGCCGAAGATAACCGTGCTAGGGCCATGGGGATGAAACAAGGCCCCTCACTTGCTTTGAAGGCCAAGGTGGTATGTCTTGATGATGATGAGGTTGAAGCGTGCCCAAGCAACATTGCTCCAATGATCTTGAACCGCTCTAAATGGTCATATAGCTCTTGCCACAAGAGAGTTTTGGCAAGACCCGGCGCAAAAGCTCGAGTTGATAAAGAGAACAACTCAAGTGGGAAGAAAGAGCTAGCCTCAAAGTGAAGACGTGCTACAATTGTCATGACAAGAACCACTACATAAGAGAGTGTCCTTATGAGAACCGAGAGCAAAATGGTGGGAAGCTCATCCCCAAGGACCACTCAAGGTTGATCCAAAAGAAGCCCGCAAGACCAAGGAAGCCTTTCTTCAAGAAGGCACCAAGAATTGTGTTGGTGGCACAAGAAGAATATGCCACAAGTGATTCCGAAGATGAAGATGCACCTACTAAAGAGGTAGCCGCATTGGCTATTGTATCAACTTCATCATCTTCTCTCTTTGAATCCCCCAATGAGAACTTCTCCACCAACAACGCTCGTTGCCTCATGGCTAATGTCACCGAGGTATCATCTCCTTCTCCCAAGACTATGCATGAAATGAGTGATCAATCTAGTCTTGTGATTAAGAAGGAACTTGTTGCTTTCGATACTTTCATGACTAACTTGCAAGGTGAAGCTAAGGAACATGTTGAGTCTCTCATGAGACAACTATGTGCGGCCGAAGAACTTCTTCAAGAAAAGAGTAAGATTGAGAGAGAGGATTCTCTCACCATTGCCTCTTTGAATGCTTCCATAGCATCCTTGAATGCCTCTCTTGATGAAGAGAGTGAAGAAAGATGTTCTCTTGAGGAAAGACTTGATTCTCTTGATGCTAAAAATGATGATATCATTAATAAAATCATTAAGGATAGAGATCATGTCTTTGCTAAATATAAAGTGCTTAAAAAGGAGAAAGTTGAACTTGGGGTTGCTAATGCTAGACTTCTTGAGGATATGGAGAAGCTTGACAAGGCTCACAAGGCCTTGGAAACGACTCACTCCTTTTAGTCAAGTCTCATGAGCAACTTCAAACTCAACTTTCTAAATCTAGCTCAACTAGCATATCTATTCTTCCTCGTGTTCATGAAAATGTTATTGAAGAAAATGTTAGTGCCAAGGCCACAAGACCTCTATTCCCAAAGGTAAAGATAAGGGTATTGCTTACTTATTTGAGCAAAAACCACACAAAGGGAAGGAGGGTCTTGGTTATGTAGCCGAGCCCAAGAAGAAAGTGGCAACAACAAGAAGATCAAGACCAAGCCCGCACAAGCCAAGACTTCCATTGCGGGTGGTAGTGCCACAAGGGGCAAGACCACTCGTAGTGACTTTGCGGGGCATAACAACCCCAACTATATTCTTTATGTTGATTATTATGGGGATGTTTATGCTCAATATGTTGGTCCTATGATGGTTACATTGATTACTCTATTTGGGTTCCTAAGACCCTTGTTGCTAACCAAAGAGGACCCATTGAGAAATGGGTACCTAAATCCAAGCAATGATTTCTTGTAGGACTATGCTTCCGGTGGATCGAAATGGGTGGTTGATAGTGGATGCACTAGTCATATGACCGGAAGCAAGGAGATTATGACGGAGTTGAGACCAAATCTAAATCACTCAACCGTCTCTTATGGTGACAAGTCAAAAGCCGAGGTAAAGAGTCTCGGCAAGGTGGTAGTTGCAAGGGATATCACCCTTGTAAATGTCATGCTTGTTGAGTCTCTAGGTTACAATCTTATGTCCGTTCGTGCTCTTAATAAGATGAACTTTGATGTCCATTTTACTATTGATATGGTGGTACTCTTGAGGAGCAAGACTCTAAAGGTCATGTTCGTTGGGTATGTTGAAAATGAGTTGTTTGTGGTAGACTTTTCGGGGTCTACCAACACTCAAGCAATATGCCTATTCGGAAAGGCCGACGTGGGGTGGTTGTGGCATCGCCGCTTGTCCCATGTCAACATGAGAACTTTGCAAAGTCTTCACAAGGGTGGCCACATTCTTGGACTAAAAGAATGTTTCTTTTTCTAGAGATCGTCTTTGTAGGGCTTGTGTTGAAGGAAAGATGCATGATTCTCCCCACCCAAGCAACACCATCATTCATCAAAGAGGATATTGGAACTTCTTCATGTTGATCTCTTTGGTGCCGTGCCTCAACCGAGTCTTGGTGGGAAGAAGTATTGTTTGGTGATTGTTGATGACTATTCAAGATTTACTTGGGTTTTTTCTTCAAGACGAAGGATGAAACTCAACAAACCGTCATCGACTTCTCCAATGAAGTTCAACGTCAACACAATGTCCCATATTGGCCATTAGAAGTGACAATGGCTCCGAGTTCAAGAACTACACCTTGAATGAGTTTCTTAGTGAAGAGGGAATTCGTCATCAATATTCCGCTGCGTATACCCCTCAACAAAATGGTGTAGCCGAGAGGAAGAACCGGACTCTTATGGATATGGCTAGGTCCATGTTGGCGGAGTTTAAGTCTCCACTCTTCTTGTGGGCCGAGCTATCTCCACGGCGTGTCACTCCTCCAACCGGTTATTCTTTCGCAAGAAGGAAACTCATATGAAATGCTTACCGGCAACAAGCCCAATGTCTCCTACTACCGTGTGTTTGGTTGTAAGTGTTTCTACAAAATCAAAGGTGTTCATTTATCTAAATTTGAATCTAAAGCTTTAGAGGGTGTTTTTGTTGGGTACGGTGCGAACTCTCACACTTATAGAGTCTACGACAAATCCTTAGGGAGAGTTGTGGAATCTTGTAGTGTGAGGTTCGATGAGAATGACGGCTCCCAAGTGGCGCAATTTCATGTTTGTGATGTAGATAATGAGGAACCTCAAGATGCAATAAGAAGAATGGGGGTTGGTTTCTATCGCCCCATTGAAATCCATCATGAGCCTCCTCAAGCAAGTCCTAGCTCCACTCAAGTGGAGACTCCATCATCACAAGTTGAAGTTGCACCTTCTATGGAAGCAAATGATGCACCTACCCAAGAACAAGTTCAAGACCCTCCTCAAGTTGACCAAGAGGCTATGCAAGAACCAAGTTCTCCTATTGTCAACTAGCCAAGGTCAAGACCAAGATCAACCATCTCCTTCTATTTTGAAGATGTGCATCAAGATGATCAAGGTCACCATCCGGTCAAGACGGGGACTCAAATGATCAAGATGATCAAGCGATAATTCCTCGCATCAATGAGGATATCGAAACCCGTCGTATAGCAAGAGTCAAGGATTGGAAAGAAAGAGTCTTTCTAGAAATATCATTGTGATGCAAGAACAAGGTCACCACAAGAAAACAATTGGCAAGCTTTAGTGAACATCAAGCCCACATCTCTATGGTGGAACCAAAGAAAGTCTTTGAAGCTCTTGAAGATCCGGATTGGTTGGAAGCCATGCATGAAGAGCTCAACAACTTCAAGCGCAACAAAGTGTGGAATCTAGTGGAGAAGCCAAAAGATTGCCTCAATGTTATAGGCACCAAGTGGATATTCAAGAACAAGCAAGATGAGCATGGAATGGTTGTGAGGAACAAGGCAAGATTGGTAGCTCAAGGGTACTCTCAAGTTGAAGGCATTGATTTTGGAGAGACCTATGCTCCCGTGGCTCGCCTTGAGTCCATCCGTATCCTTCTTGCATATGCATCACATCATAATTTCAAATTGCAACAAATGGATGTGAAAAGTGCCTTTCTTAATGGTCCTTTAAAGGAGTTGGTATATGTTAAGCAACCTCCGGGATTTGAGGATCCACACTTCCCTAACCATGTCTACAAACTTGATAAGGCGCTCTATGGTCTCAAACAAGCACCTCGTGCTTGGTATGAGCACCTAAGAGAGCTATTGTAGACCGTGGCTTTGAAGTGGGGCAAATCGATCCCACTCTTTTTACCAAGAGGGTTAAAGGGGAGCTTTTCATATGCCAACTTTATGTTGATGATATCATATTTGGCTCATCTAACAAAGCTTTTAATGATGAATTTTCAAAGCTTATGACCGATAGGTTCGAGATGTCCATGATGGGAGAGTTGAAGTACTTCCTTGGTTTTGAGATCAAGCAATTGAGTGGAGGGACCTTCATCTCTCAAGCCAAATATATCCAAGACATGCTCAAGAGGTTCAAGATGCAAAATGCTAAAGAGAAGAAGTTTCCTATGGACACCAAGTGTCATCTTGAACTTAATCCAAAGGGTAAAGATAAGATGTTGATCAAAAACTCTATCGCTCTATGATTGGTTCTTTGCTTTATCTTTGTGCATCTAGACCCGATATTGTGTTGAGTGTAGGAGTGTGTGCAAGGTACCAAGCGGCTCCCAAAGAAAGCCACCAAACGGCGGTTCTTCGAATCTTTCGATATTTGGTTCATACCCCAAGGTTTGGTTTGTGGTATCCTAAAGGCTCAACATTCTCTCTTGCCGGTTACACGGATTCGGATTGGGCCGGTTGCAAGGATGATAGGAAATCAACTTCCGGGGCTTGCCAATTCCTTGGTAGGTCCTTGGTGAGTTGGTCTTCTAAGAAGCAAAATTGCATATCTCTCTCCACCACCGAAGCCGAGTATGTGGCGGCCGCTAGTTGTTGCACTCAATTGTTATGGATGAGGCAAACTTTAAAGGAATACGGTGTCCATTGTGACAAAGTGCCTCTTTTATGTGACAATGAAAGTGCTATCAAGATTGGCCACAACCCGGTGGAGCACTCAAGAACGAAGCATATTGAGATTCGCTATCACTTCATCCGTGATCACATCAACCGGGGTGACATTGAGCTTGGCTATATTCCCACGAAGATCCAACTTGCCGATATGTTCACGAAGCCACTTGATGAAGCAAGGTTCACTTATTTGAGGCATGAGCTAAATATCATAGATTCGGGGAGCGTCGCTTGATATCTTGCATACACACCTATATCTTAGCTATATGTTTGGTTTAGGTGTAGGCATGGACATAGGGGGAGTGCGGTCCTAATCCATTGGACTATCCCTCCCCCCATTATGCCGATAGTAAGAACTCATTTTGTCTCTATATTGTTCATTTTATGAATTGTGAGCTTAAATGACGAGTAGTGGCGGTGAACCCAAGATATATCTTCGCGGTGTCACACCACATACACTCATACATGGTGGCTTAGGCCACCGCCATCTTCTTTGTGAAGATTTGATCTTTTGGAGCTTTATGGCCTTTTTGCCTATCCGTTGGTCTTTATGGAAAACACACTCAAATGATGCTTCTTATTTGATTTTTGTGCCTCTTACCAAGTTTGAGTGTGAAGTACCATTCCAGTGACTTTGTGTCTTATCCCAGGCCTATCTTCTAAAAACTTGCTCCTCTTGCATCTTGCATGTCCAACAACAAAATCTGGCATTTTTGAGTTGGTGGGGCCGGAAACTCCGGTCCTTTGGGCCGGAATATCCGGTCTGACTGAAGTTTCCGCCCTAAACCCGGAATCTCTGGCTTAGGCCGGAGACTCCGGTGTGTTTAGGCCGGAAACTCCGGTCTGGGCAGTTTCGCAGGGATCCAAAAGGGGATCGGGGTGGGAGTTGACTTCACAACTCCCACACCCCGACCCCCAACCTCTCCCCTGCCGCCGCCTCGAAGTGCTGCTCCGGCTGCTCCCCGCCGCCGGAATCCGCCGTGCCTCCGGCCTCCTCCTCCTCACCAACGCAGGGGACCTTCCTCTCCTTCGTTTGGGCTGCACCATGGACAAAAAGGGTACCTCCTCTCTCTCCTTAGGTTTTCACCTAGATCTAAGTTTGGAGAGTAGTTCCCCTAGTTTTTCTTGGTGTAGAACCTTTTAGATGGCAAGGTGTATCCTAGAAGTAACCCTAGAATTCTCAGCACAAAGTTCTTGAACTAAATCGAGGTTTCCCCTCTCAGGGCCGGAGACTCCGGTCTTCCAGGCCGGAAACTCCGGTGTAGATCAAGTTTTTTGTGCCCAGAATTTTTTGGTTACTTCTCCTTTTGTTCCTGGACATGCAAAAGCTTATCCCCATGCTTTTCTCCTACTCTGTTTCTCACAGGTGTGCAGAGGACAAAGTCTTCCGTCAGACATCCCCACAAGGTTTCAAGGAAAGATCGCATTCAATCTCGGGACAAGCTCTTGTTTGACAGCAACACTGACCGCCTGCGACAGCAGAGTACCATGGATGAAGAAGCCACAAGACGTGCTGCCCTAGCAGTTTTGATGATGAAGAAGAGGCCGAGAGAGCTCATTTTGACTCCTTGACCACTGTTTTGGGTATGGGGAAGCTTGAATCCCGTCGGATGAGATCACATCCATTCTTTGACCTTCCAGCCAACACCAATGACCCCAACTTTCCAAGGAGAGAGCAACAGCTAATTATGCATGAGATCTATGCCCGCATTGAGAAGCATATGGTTTGTGAGCAAAAGGTGTTGAACCTTGAGAACTTGAACAAGAAGCCTTACTTTCAACAGGCCGTGTGGATTGCTCGGAAGCTTGGACTTGAGAGGCTCATCTCTCACACTCATGAAGACTATGATATTCAGCTCATTCATCAGTTCTTTGCCACCGTGGTTTTTGATAATGATGAAGAGGTCACCATGACTTGGATGACAGGTTCTCTCAAGTGCACCTCCAACTTTGTGGAGTTTGGAACATGTTTGGGCTATGAGTTCAAGGGGGTTAATACTCCTATTGGGTAGAGGATGCACGTGGAAGGGGTCGCCTACAACAAGCGTCGCTTGCGCCCTTTATATTCCGTTGCATCATCCGTTGGCACTAATCAAGACCTCCTCCCCACCTTCAACATTTTCCTTCGCATGGTTCGGTTTAGTCTTGCTCCTCAAGCCGGAAATGTGGATGCCATTCGAGGAGGGCTTGTCAATCTCCTATACCATGCTTACAAGGTTCTCCAAGCCGGTCCGAATTGCCAAGGCCAAGAAGTTGATGTCATGGATTTCATCAAGTGTGAGATGCTTTGGGCCATTTTTTAGCACAAGAACCCTCTTTATGCCCATATGTGATGAAGCTCATCCTCCTCAAGGTGCCCAACGTCGATCTCTCTCGCCTCACCAAGCATGTCAAGGGCACTCTCCAGCAACTTAGCAAGCACACAAAGCAACCGTCTTCCTCTCGTGCACCACCTCCACAATCTAGTGATGAGGAAGCGGCGACCGAGGCCCCAATGCCTAGAAGGAGAAGCAAGAATGCCGACCCTCCCTCATATCTTCAAGGAAGGCCCGAAGTGAACACGGAAGTGAGTAAGCTTTCTTGGTGGAAGAGAAAGTTGCTTTGCATGGATGTCGCCCTTCACAAGGAGAACCACGGGTCATATGTGAGAGAGAAGCACATCATTAGCAACCAAAACATCATGATCAAGGAGTTGCGCAAGCTTAACAATGGTAGCATCACTCCTCCTCTGGAAGAAGATGAAGATGTCAATCCTATTATCTCCTCCTCGTCCGCCGAGACTATCCCATATGACAAATGGAACAAAGATGTCTTTCCTTGGGCTGATTATGACGATGTGACATCCTTGCCCACGTCTTCTCGCAACACCGGCAAGGCTCCCATGAATCTTTCCGATGAAGACTACAATCAAGAAGGGGATGATGATATGGAAGAAGACTCCGAGTGATCTCCATGGGTTTCGTTAGTTATGCTCTTTTCCCTTTTTGGCGTCTCGATGCCAAAGGGGGAGAAGTAGTTCTATTAGGTTCTCTCCGTGGGATTTGCATGGGTTGGACACAAGCATGTGCTTTTATCATTTTTATTGCGCTTGTGTCTCTTTATGTTATTTAGAACTTATTTGCTTCTTATGTATTGTGAACTATGGATGTTTATCTATGTGAGTGTAAAACATATGGATTTCTTATTATGTATGGTTGAGCCTACATTATTGTGCTATGGTTTATATGGATGTTTATCTACATTTATATGCACAAGGTATGGTTTTTATCTCTAGACTCAACCTATTTTGTGATATGTCTTGTTTGTGAAATGTGTTGTTTACATATCATGTTGCTATACTTTGTTGGAACTTGTCTCTCTATATGTGTGAATTTGCATTCCAAAGCAAATGAGTTATATGCACACATCTAGGGGGATCTTTTCCATTTGTTAAACACGATAGTGTAGTGAACTTTATTGCAAATCCGTGTGTTGTCATCTAACACCAAAAAGGGAGAGATTGAAAGAGCATTTTGTGTGTTAGTTAACAACACTTTGGATGTTTTAATCTGGTGTTAAGTGATGCAGGTTTAATTGTGTACAACATGTGCATCAACACCAAAAAGAGAAGAAGCTCTGAAGTGGATCAGCCCCTGGTGGGGGCCTGTAACATCCCAAAAATATTATCAGTATTATTATTCCAAAAATGAGAGCCAACAAAAACTTTTGTTGATTATTATTGTGTTGTTTGCAAATTGTTGCTTGTGGTAATTATTTCTTGTTGCTTGTGTTGCTTGTTTGCTTGAATTAATAAAATGAAATACAAAAGCAAAAGTGAAACAAGAAAAATAAAAGTGACAAATAAGAAACTCAAAATTGTTCCAAACAAAATTCAGAGAAATGGTATATGAAACCTCTCATTTACATTCTTATCACTTATCTCTTCCAAATAATATTTTACACCTATTTTAAAATTCAAAAGTAAAAACAATTGAAATAAAATAAAATGCCATAATTAAAACCCTATGAAAGAAAATGATTCAAAACATTTTATTTTGCAAAGCCAATTTTTGTGGAGCTTCTACATATTATGGGAAAGCCCCACAAATATTTGCAAATTTTTCTAAATTGTTTAAGTACCTCAAATAAATTCTAGAAGTTGCTGCTGGACTGAAACAGAAATAAACAGAAATAGAAGGAAATTTAGAAGCAGAGAGGAGGCAGGGGGCTTTCTGCAAAAGCGTCATCCCCTACCTCTCTCCCTCGCCCCGACGCGTCGCCGTGTCACCATGCCGTTTCCCCGCCGTTCCCGTGCTCCCCAGCCCCCCCCCCCCCTGCACGCGCCTGCACTCGCCCCCGAGCCTCTGCACCCTCTGCCTCACAGAGGAGAGCACTTGAGTGCCTCTCCCATCACCATTACGCCGCTGTTCCCCGACGCCCGCCGCGGAGGAGTTCGACGGCGCCGGCCAAATTGGCCCCCTCTCGCAGCTCCTCGACACGCAAGGCTACACCCCGCGCATCCTAGCTCCAGCCCGGACCCCCCAGACAACACGCGCCGGCCTCTCCCGCCCCCTGGACGCCGCTGGACAGCGACCACCGTACGCCGGCGTTGCGCCTATTTAACTCGACCCCGCACCTCACAATTTCTCCACACCCTTCACCCCTGCTTCCCTCCCTTGCTTCACCACCTCACATACACCGCCAGGAGAGCAGAGCCGCGGCTGCTGAGCCGCCGCTGCTCTGGATTTTTCCCGAAAGGTTCCGCCGGAGCCGTAGGTGAGCATGACCACGGCCGTGCCGTCCTGCTGCTCCATTCTCCCCTCTGACCCCTCTACGCTGTTGCGTGAACTCACCGCACTCACCGCCCCTTAGCTTCCCTCTGGATCGTGCACAGGAGCGACCCAGGGAGCTCGCCGGAACTCGTACACGGCCGCGGAGGAGGAATCGCTCGCCGACGACGCCAGGAACCTCCCCAGCAAGCGAGACTCCACCCAGACGCTTCCCCACGCCGCCGCCGTCGATTCGCATCATCGCCAGCCTCTGCCGTGCCCCCTAGGTGAGGAATCCATCCGCCACATCGTCGCCGGCGCGGCAGCGCCGCCGAAATTAGGTCGCCGCCGTTGCCTTGATCGTGGGCCGTTGGATCTTGATCCAACGGTGCCATACCGTTTCGTTTAGTAGAGAGAGGCTGACGTGTGGACCCCACACGTCAGGGTTTTATTCTTTTCACCGCGCGCACTGTGCCGCTGGCAGTAGGCCCCACATGTCATGCTTTTGAACATTATCCAGAATAGTAAACTTTTCGAATTTAAATCTCTCTGTGAAATCAGTACTGGACCTAACTTCAAAATTCAATATTTCGAGATTTAGGAATCCAAATAAATCAAACTCAATTGTTCTGGAAAGCTTATGAAATTGTTTAACCAACCCAAGTGGTCTCATGTCATTTAATTCAATAGATAAAAATTATTATTAAAAATACTACAGAAGGTTTAAATTCTAAACTTGTTTGTTTCTGATACTCTGTTAGTCCAAATAATTCCAAACCAATTTTTCTAGCTTAGTACTGCCATGTATTAGCTTCCCTAATTTTGGTAGAATTATTTGTGCAGTAGTATTTGTTTAGTATTAAGTTGAAATTTAAACACCCTTCTGCACTCAAACATTTAAATATGTTTAATGGTTAACCCAAATGAATTAGGACCAATTTTTTAGATCACATTTAGTCATGTTTAGTTACCCCTAAAAGGATTAATTTTAGGATCAACAGAACTTAATTGGTAGCTAAAACTTGATTATTAAGTTACTGGATTCAAACAATTGTGTAGGGAGTTTGGTAACTCCAAATGATCCAAATCAAATTGGGTTGTCTTCTACACATCAGTAGCTTTCTGTAGAAATTTAGTTTGTATTTTTTGACCAACAGAACTCAAGTTGTGCAATTAAACATGTTCCACAAGTTTCTGCCATAATTTTGACATAAATAAATATTGTTTAATTCAATTAATTTGAAACCAAATTGTATTGTTTGATGTGTGCAGTAGCTATTTGTGATGTTTATGGTTGTTATGTTGAGATGATTGCTTGAGTAGTTTAGTGATTGGTTGTATTTGTTTGTTTATTAATTAGACGAGAACGCTGTCGGATTTATCGAGGAAGGAGAGTTTGTTGAATCTGAAGATCAAGACCAAGTTCACTTTGCCGAGCAAGGCAAGCTACTCTCTGAGCTTGCACCTAAATACATATGCATCTACTTTGATCAAATGATTTACTCTTAAGGCAATGGTTTACAAAACCTTTTCAAAAGTATATGGATATTATTTTGCCACCCTATGTAGAAATATAAGGTAGTTTATATAAAACTGTAGGATGGGAAACAATGTTGTTTATTCAAAACTCCTTTGAAAATACTTGAGTGATTATGGAATACCGAGATGTCGGTGTTGAATGGAGAAATGGAGAATGGTATGTTTATGAAAAATGCACAGTGTCCTAGTACTATGACTACCAATCTTACCCTGTGCGACCACATTTACCCCCATATGGGAACAGGGCTTAGTCATGTAGTTTGCTCTTATTAGTATGGGATACCTCATCGACGGAGATCACTCCGTTATGCATGAGGGGATGGTCCGAGGACCTACCCCCTGACCCGGGTCCTCACACAAGTTGGTGGGGAGGATAGAAGGTTCCACCATAAACCGCCGGACA
Organism: Poa pratensis; assembly: GCA_947311845.1. Lineage (NCBI taxonomy): Eukaryota > Viridiplantae > Streptophyta > Magnoliopsida > Poales > Poaceae > Poa > Poa pratensis. The sequence goes on along the minus strand of CAMZMU010000063.1, from coordinate 83,230,799 downwards.
AAACTATGAGTCCTCACACTTAGGGTTTCTGACGGGAAACTGGACTGAGTGTCGATGGAAAGTGTCATATGGGAAGGATCCTATACTAGCATGAGCAAATAAGAGGCTATGGTCGGTGGCTCAACTTCGCATACACCTGGTATGGCGGGACGTGGCTGACACGATGAGTTACCGGATGGTGTGGGCTAAAAGCGTGCTACCTCTGCAGAGGGTTAAAACTATTCGAATAGCCGAGTCCTCGGATATGGACAGTTGGGAGGCTGTCCTAAGACCATGTGCAAGTTTTTGAAAGACTTTGAGTTTTAAAAAGAAAATGAAGTGGAGAATGTTCCTTACACCTATACCAACGGATCGGTATGAGGTTGTTGGAGGAAGTGGACCATGACGGGCTATGGTCGGAAAAAGGAGGAGTTTTGGAGAAACAGATAAAATGGTGGTTTCTTTAAAGATAGTTATAAAACTCTTCTTACCTTTTTCAATAAAGATATAGAGATGTTTTAAATAATAAAAGTTGTAAATTAAAATAAAACTAGTGCATACTCATGTTGGGGTAGTTTGCGAGTACATTCAAATGTACTCATATTGGTTTCGTCCCTGGCTATTGACCTAGCCAGACTACGAGGAGGAGCACTACGCCGAGCAGGAGTATGGCGACTTCTACGCCAACTAAGGATCTCCACAAGTCAGCTGCCTGTCGGGTTGTCATCGTTAGAATATGATGTCTACTACGTAGCTTCCGCTGATATTTTGGTTTGGCCCATGAAGGCACCTATGTAAGACTTGGTCTAAATGACCATTTATGTAAGACTTTTAATTCGGTATTGTAATGGATGTAAACTTTGGTATCCAATTCGGATTATGTGCAACGACAGACTGATCACGGGATCGTTGTGTTAAGCATAATCGGGTATTTCGGACAGCTAGTCCGGGGTCCCCACAGACTTGGTATCAGAGCCATCCTGACTTTAGGAAACCTTAGTTAGCATGGTCGTTAGACAAATGTTACAAAAGATTAATTTCTAAAAAAAAGGAGTGAAGTATTTTCGAAAACTGCTTATCTCCAATCCTCTTACTTATGCAAAATTTTACTCTCATTAAATATTACATTTTCCCTTGTATCCTTAAAATTTTGCACACTTCTCATTAAGCTTAAAATTCGACTCACTTGTTGCCCTCTACATTTAAAATTTTGATACACTTGTCACCTCACTAACTTAAAATTTTGTTAAAAATTGTAGATGGCACTCCATTGGACCGAGTTCGTTCAGCTTGAGAAGGACAGCAAGCTGACGTTCGAGAGGGACTTGTTCGAGTTGAGCAAGCTGTTAGGTCGCCCCGCTCCAGAGTTCAAAGGAGCTCAGGTTGACGTTCACGGAGTCGGGAGACTGAGTTGGCTCATCGAGTCATCAGTTCGCAGGAACATCAAGTCCCCCAGTTCCAGGACGATCATCTTCACCACCAAGGCCTCTATCTGGGTTGACGGTCTCTGTACTGCCGCACAGAGGTTGCTAGCCCGACTTTGTGAGGAGCACAAGACGGAGTTGGCAAACTCCCGTTTCCGGTTCTACGGGAGGCGCAACAGCGACGGACACCCTACTCCTACCCTTTACCACCCGATGTTTGGGAGCTACATCCTGGACATGGAGCTCTTACTTCACTACACCCAGGATGATCTGATGCGCACTAAGGTTCAGCTTCACTTTGATCGCATCTCGCTTGTTGAGATTCGCGAGAATGAGGAGAAGCTGCTGGAGGAGAAGGTCGCTCTTCTCACGAAGAGGGCCCAGCTGAGGAGGACCATCGTGAAGCTCCGCAAGAAGGTGGCAGAGCAGGACCAGCTGATCGAGGAGCTAGAGCACCATACTGACGAGATGGAGGAGGAGGGCGAGGATCTCCGCAAGGAGAACAACGCTTTCCTCAGTGACGATGATGACTTCGTGGAGGAGATGGATTGTGAGGAGGAGATGATGAGGAGGAGTTAGTTGACGAGGAGGAGGAGCCACTCGAGGCAGTACTCGAGGACGAGGAGGAGGAGCCACTCGAGGCAGTTCTCGAGGACGAGGAGGAGGATCCCGAGGAGCCACCCTACCAGTCAGATGCTGACGTGTTAGAGCTGGAGGTTCCACCTCAGTAGGCGAGTGACTTGATCACTACCGCAGGATTAGGTTGACCCCTATCGCTAGTCGAGTCGAAGTAGTGGTTCTTTTGGAAACCAGATGTTATGTATCTTAGATGTAGGTGATGTTGTAAGCTTGATGTTGTAAGCTTGATGTTGATGTGAACTCCTTGATGTGATGTTGGTAATATATAAGTATGTTTGTCTTGTTTGATCTGTGTGAAATATTTTCATATAATCCTTAAATTAATCAACCACTTGCGAAATCGTCTTTTCCCTTAGTCGAACTTTTCTTTGCCTTGCCTCTTATACCCGGTGTGCTTCAGGATGCCGCCCCGTCGTGCGGAAGGAGGAGCACCACCACCACCGGACCCAACCCCCGCCCAACTTCTCGCGCTTATCATGGAGGAACGTGAAAATGCCCGGCAAGAGCGCCAAGCTCATCTCGCTGCCCTACAGCAACTCGCAGCCGCTTATAACAACAACAACAATAACAACAACAACAATGGTGGTAATGGCAATGGCGATGGAAACCAGCGATCCACCTTAGGCGATTTCCAGAAGACCAACCCACCCACCTACTCCAAGGGACTTCACCCACTAGAAGCCGATGATTGGCTTCGCACCATCGACAACAATCTGGAAGTTGCTGCTGTGGGAGAAAATGAGAAAGTGTTGTATGCAACCCACTATCTCGCTGGACCTGCAAGAGCTTGGTGGGAAACTACCAAGGCTCTCCAGCAAGCTGGTCATGTTATCAACTGGGCTGAGTTCCAGGAGAAGTTCCGCAAGAAGCATATTCCCAGCGGACTTATTGAGAGGAAGAAGGATGAGTTCCGCAAGCTGAGGCAGGGAAGTAGAGATGTGGTCGGTTATCTGGATGAGTTTACCGACTTATCTCGGTATGCTCCTGATGACACCGACAAAGAAGAGAAGAAGATGGAGCGTTTCATGAGTGGACTTCATGATGAACTGCAGTGTGCTCTGGTTATCCATGACTTCCGTGATCTGGAGTCACTTGTGGACAAAGCCATCCAGCTGGAGACCAAGCGCAAGTCTATGTATGAAGGTCGCAAGAGGAGGATGAATGCTCAGGAAGGTTCGAGCAGCCAGAAGCCTCGTATCTTTCAGCAAAACCCAGGCCTGCTTATCGTCCACCCCAAGCTCCACGCCCCAATTTCCCTAACCGCCCAAACAACTTCAACCGCCCCAATGACAATAACCGTCCCGGAGGAAACTTCAACAACTTCACCCGCAATCCAATGTTGTCTGCTTTGAATGCGGCAACAAGGGTCACTACTCCAGAGAATGTCCCAATCCCAAGAGGAATGTTCAGCGCCCCAATGCGCCGGCACCGAACAATGGTCAAGGCCGCAATGGAAATGGAAATGGCAAGAATGCCGCACCCCGCGGAAATGCTGCTGTTGCCAAGGGTCGTCTGCACCACATCAATGCTGAAGAAGCTCAGGATGCGCCGGATGTTGTGCTGGGTACGTTCCTTGTCAACTCAGTACCTGCAACTGTTCTGTTTGATTCTGGTGCTACCCATTCATTTGTTACCCAAGAATTTGTTGCTAAGGGAGGTTTAGTCGAGAGCCTCTTACCCAAACCCATGGTCATCCAAATCCCAGAATCCACCGTAGAGACCAAGATGTTTTGCTCCGATGTACCCCTTGAGATCAAAGGAGAAAAGTTTCCAGTTAACTTAATTGTTCTGGGAACCCAAGGCATCGATGTTATACTCGGTATGAATTGGTTAGCCAAGTACCATGGTCGAATTGACTGTGCCAGAAGAGCTGTATCCATCACCACCGACAAAGAAGTAGAAGTGGAGTATGTGTCTGAAACCAACAATCTCACCCAGGCTGCCATGAGAGCATAGCTCGACCCGCCCTAGATGAGATCCGTGTTGTTCACCTATTCAAGATGTTTTCCCTGAAGAATTGCCTGGTATGCCGCCAGACCGGGAAATTGAGTTCATAATTGAGCTTATCCCAGGAACAGCCCCTATATCCCAAAGCCTTATCGGATGAATCCGGAAGAACTGGTTGAGTTGAAGAAGCAGTTGGCAGATATGCTCAGCAAAGGACTTGTTCGCCCAAGCGCTTCACCTTGGGGATCACCCATTATTTTTGTGGACAAGAGAGACGGTACCACACGCCTGTGTGTGGATTATCGCAAGCTGAATGACGTGACCATTAAAAACAAGTACCCTCTTCCCAAGATCGAGGATCTGTTCGATCAAATGAACGGAGCCCGAGTCTTTTCCAAGATCGATCTTCGGACAGGTTACCATCAGTTGAAGATCGAGAGACAGACATTCCCAAGACCGCCTTCACCACTCGTTACGGTTTGTTTGAATACACCGTGATGTCTTTTGGTCTGACCAATGCCCCAGCCTATTTCATGAATCTCATGAACAAGATTTTCATGGAGTACCTCGACAAGTTCGTGGTAGTTTTCCTTGATGACATCCTTATTTATTCCAAGACCGAAGAAGAGCATGCTGAACACCTGCGTCTAGTTTTGGAGACCTCCGAGAGCACCAGCTGTATGCCAAGCTTAGCAAGTGTGAGTTTTGGCTCAGTGAAGTGGCATTTCTCGGACATGTTGTATCTGCCGGAGGAATTTCTGTGACCCGAGAAGATCCAAGCCATTGTTGACTGGTTATCCCCAACCAGTGTGACTGAAATCCGAAGCTTTCTCGGACTCGCCGGTTATTACCGCAAGTTCGTTGAAGGATTTTCCAGTATAGCCAAACCCATGACCCAACTGTTGAAGAAGGACAAGAAATTTGAATGGACTCAGAAGTGTGAGGATAGTTTCCAAGAACTGAAGAAGAGACTAACCTCAGCCCCAATCCTGATTATGCCAGACGTCACCAAGAGTTTCGACGTGTATTGCGATGCATCACGCCTCGGACTTGGTTGCGTTCTGATGCAAGAAGGCAAAGTTGTGTCGTACCTGTCCCGGCAGTTGCGACCGCATGAAGAGAATTACCCAACCCATGACCTGGAGTTAGCTGCTGTTGTTCTTGCTCTTAAAACGTGGCGTCCCTATCTTGCGGGACATCGCTGCGAGGTCTATACAGATCACAAAAGCTTGAAGTATATTTTCACCCAGAAGATTGAACCTGCGACAGAGGAGATGGATGGAATTAATCAAGGATTATGATATTGGAATCCATTATCACCCGGAAAGGCTAATGTAGTTGCCGATGCCCTTAGTCGCAAACCTTGCACCCTGAATGCCTGATCCAAGCCGAACAGCCAGCCTTGTTCAAAGAGTTCAAGATTTTGGACTAGAACTTGTTAGCCATGGTTATCTCGCCAATTTAGAGTTAACCCCAACCCTGATGGATCAAATCAAAGAAGCCCAAAAAGGTCATGAAAGCATTGAAGGAATTAGGAAGAAGATTTCCCTCGGCAAAGCACCCGGTTTTACCGAAGATGCTGAAGGAGTGCTGAAATTCAATGACCGTATCTGTGTGCCCAATGTCACGGAACTTAAGGAGTTAATCCTGAAGGAGGCCCATGAGACCCCTTATTCAATCCACCCCGGCGGAACCAAAATGTACCAAGACCTTCGAGAAAGATTTTGGTGGCATGGAATGAAGCGAGAGATTGGTTCATTCGTAGCCAAGTGTGATATCTGTCAGCGAGTCAAGGCTGAACATCAGCGACCCGCTGGATTGCTTCAACCTTTGAAAATTCCCGAGTGGAAGTGGGATGAGATTGGAATGGATTTTATTACCGGACTTCCAAGATCCAACCGAGGCCATGATTCAATCTGGGTCATCGTTGATCGACTGACCAAGGTTGCCCATTTTTCCTGTCAAGACCACCATACCGGAGCTCAGTTAGCAGACCTGTATATTTCCAGAATAGTGAGCCTGCATGGTGTGCCTAAGAAGATTGTATCTGATAGAGGCACGCAATTCACCTCAAGATTCTGGAAATCCCTTCATGAAGCCCTCGGAACCAAGTTAGCATTTAGCACAGCTTATCATCCCCAGACCGATGGCCAAACTGAGCGAGTGAACCAGATATTGGAGGACATGCTTCGCGCATGTGTTCTATCCTATGGTTCCAAGTGGGAAGATTGTCTTCCGTTTGCAGAGTTCTCGTACAACAACAGTTATCAGTCAGTCTGCAAATGGCCCCTTTTGAAGCCCTTTACGGCAAGAAGTGTCGTACACCCCTGAATTGGTCCGATACCGGAGAAAGCAAATTGTTCGGACCAGATACCCTCCGTGAAGCTGAAGAGCAAGTTCAGCTTATTCGTGAACGCCTCAAAACTGCCCAATCCCGTCAGAAGAGTTACGCTGACACCAAGCGCCGTGACCTCACCTTCAACGTCGGAGATTATGTTTATCTCCGAGTGACACCCCTTAAAGGAATGCAGCGTTTCCATGTCAAAGGAAAATTAGCGCCAAGGTATATTGGACCCTTCAAGATCATTGCTCGTCGAGGAGAAGTATCCTATCAGCTGGAATTGCCCCGGAGTTAGGAGATTATCATGATGTCTTCCACATTTCCTTGCTCCGGAAGTGTCTTGAAGTTCCTGACCAGCCTGATGTTTTCAAAAACATCGACCACCTCTCCATCGACCTGAACCAAGACCTGACTTATCGTGAGAGACCCCTCAAGATTCTCGAAGAAGATGTTCGTGTTACCCGAAGAGCGTGCGATCAAGTTTACAAAGTCCAGTGGACTAACCACTCTGAAGAAGAAGCAACTTGGGAACGCGAAGATTATCTTCGGAGCGAATTCCCAGACCTCTTTAGTACCTAAGCCTAGCAAATCTCGGGACGAGATTTATTTTAAGGGGGGAAGGATTGTAACATCCCAAAAATATTATCAGTATTATTATTCCAAAAATGAGAGCCAACAAAAACTTTTGTTGATTATTATGTGTTGTTTGCAAATTGTTGCTTGTGGTAATTATTCTTGTTGCTTGTGTTGCTTGTTTGCTTGAATTAATAAAAGAAATACAAAAGCAAAAGTGAAACAAGAAAAATAAAAGTGACAAATAAGAAACTCAAAATTGTTCCAAACAAAATTCAGAGGAATGGTATATGAAACCTCTCATTTACATTCTTATCACTTATCTCTTCCAAATAATATTTTACACCTATTTTAAAATTCAAAAGTAAAAACAATTGAAATAAAACAAAATGCCATAATTAAAACCCTATGAAAGAAAATGATTCAAAACATTTTATTTTGCAAAGCCAATTTTGTGGAGCTTCTACATATTATGGGAAAGCCCCACAAATATTTGCAAATTTTTCTAAATTGTTTAAGTGCCTCAAATAAATTCTAGAAGTTGCTGCTGGACTGAAACAGAAATAAACAGAAACAGAAGGAAATTTAGAAGCAGAGAGGAGGCAGGGGGCTTTCTGCAAAAGCGTCATCCCCTACCTCTCTCCCTCGCCCCGACGCGTCGCCGTGTCGCCATGCCGTTTCCCCGCCGTTTCCGCGCTCCCCAGGCCCCCCCTGCACGCGCCTGCACTCGCCCCCGAGCCTCTGCACCCTCTGCCTCACAGAGGAGAGCACTTGAGTGCCTCTCCCATCACCATTACGCCGCTGTTCCCCGACGCCCGCCGCGGAGGAGTTCGACGGCGCCGGCCAAATTGGCCCCCTCTCGCAGCTCCTCGACACGCAAGGCTACACCCCGCGCATCCTAGCTCCAGCCCGGACCCCCCAGACAACACGCGCCGGCAACTCCCGCCCCCTGGACGCCGCTGGACTGCGACCACCGTACGCCGGCGTTGCGCCTATTTAACTCGACCCTGCACCTCGCAATTTCTCCACACCCTTCACCCCTGCTTCCCTCCCTTGCTTCACCACCTCACATACACCGCCAGGAGAGCAGAGCCGCGGCTGCTGAGCCGCCGCTGCTCTGGATTTTTCCCGAAAGGTTCCGCCGGAGCCGTAGGTGAGCATGACCACGGCCGTGCCGTCCTGTTGCTCCATTCTCCCCTCTGACCCCTCTACGCTGTTGCGTGAACTCACCGCAGTCACCGCCCCTTTGCTTCCCTCTGGATCGTGCACAGGAGCGACCCAGGGAGCTCGCCGGAACTCGTACACGGCCGCGGAGGAGGAATCGCTCGCCGACGACGCCAGGAACCTCCCCAGCAAGCGAGACTCCACCTAGACGCTTCCCACGCCACCGCCGTCGATTCGCGTCATCGCCAGCCTCTGCCGTGCCCCCTAGGTGAGGAATCCATCCGCCACATCGTCGCCGGCGCGGCAGCGCCGCCGAAATTAGGTCGCCGCCGTTGCCTTGATCGTGGGCCGTTGGATCTTGATCCAACGGTGCCATACCGTTTCATTTAGTAGAGAGAGGCTGACGTGTGGACCCCACACGTCAGGGTTTTATTCTTTTCACCGCGCGCACTGTGCCGCTGGCAGTAGGCCCCACATGTCATGCTTTTGAACATTATCCAGAATAGTAAACTTTTCGAATTTAAATCTCTCTGTGAAATCTGTACTGGACCTAACTTCAAAATTCAATATCTCGAGATTTAGGAATCCACATAAATCAAACTCAATTGTTCTGGAAAGCTTATGAAATTGTTTAACCAACCCAAGTGGTCTCATGTCATTTAATTAAATAGATAAAAAGTATTATTAAAAATACTACAGAAGGTTTAAATTCTAAACTTGTTTGTTTCTGATACTCTGTTAGTCCAAATAATTCCAAACCAATTTTGCTAGCTTAGTACTGCCATGTATTAGCTTCCCTAATTTTGGTAGAATTATTTGTGTAGTAGTATTTGTTTAGTATTAAGTTGAAGTTTAAACACCGTTCTGCACTCAAACATTTAAATATGTTTAATGGTTAACCCAAATTAATTAGGACCAATTTTTTTAGATCACATTTAGTCATGTTTAGTTACCCTAAAAGGATATAATTTTAGGATCAACAGAACTTAATTGATTGCTAAAACTTGATTATTAAGTTACTGGATTCAAACAATTCTGTATGGAGTTTGGTAACTCCAAATGATCCAAATCAAATTGGGTTGTCTTCTACACATCAGTAGCTTTCTGCAGAAATTTAGTTTGTATTTTTTAGACCAACAGAACTCAAGTTGTGCAATTAAACATGTTCCACAAGTTTCTGCCATAATTTTTGGACATAAATAAATATTGTTTAATTCAATTAATTTGAAACCAAATTGTATTGTTTGATGTGTGCAGTAGCTATTTGTGATGTTTATGGTTGTTATGTTGAGATGATTGCTTGAGTAGTTTAGTGATTGGTTGTATTTGTTTGTTTATTAATTAGACGAGAACGCTGTCGGATTTATCGAGGAAGGAGAGTTTGTTGAATCTGAAGATCAAGACCAAGTTCACTTTGCCGAGCAAGGCAAGCTACTCTCTGAGCTTGCACCTAAATACATATGCATCTACTTTGATCAAATGATTTACTCTTAAGGCAATGGTTTACAAAACCTTTTCAAAAGTATATGGATATTATTTTGCCACCCTATGTAGAAATATAAGGTAGCTTATATAAAACTGTAGGATGGGAAACAATGTTGTTTATTCAAAACTCCTTTGAAAATACTTGAGTGATTATGGAATACCGAGATGTCGGTGTTGAAATGGAGAAATGGAGAATGGTTATGTTTATGAAAAATGCACAGTGTCCTAGTACTATGACTACCAATCTTACCCTGTGCGACCACATTTACCTCATATGGGAACAGGGCTTAGTCATGTAGTTTGCTCTTATTAGTATGGGATACCTCATCGACGTTGATCACTCCGTTATGCATGAGGGGATGGTCCGAGGACCTACCCCTGACCCGGGTCCTCACACAAGTTGGTGGGGAGGATAGAAGGTTCCACCATAAACCGCCGGACAAAACTATGAGTCCTCACACTTAGGGTTTCTGACGGGAAACTGGACTGAGTGTCGATGGAAAGTGTCATATGGGAAGGATCCTATACTAGCATGAGCAAATAAGAGGCTATGGTCGGTGGCTCAACTTCGAATACACCTGGTATGGCGGGACGTGGCTGACACGATAAGTTACCGGATGGGTGTGGGCTAAAAGCGTGCTACCTCTGCAGAGGGTTAAAACTATTCGAATAGCCGAGTCCTCGGATATGGACAGTTGGGAGGCTGTCCTAAGGCCATGTGCAAGTTTTTGAAAGACTTAGTTTTAAAAAGAAAATGAAGTGGAGAGTATTCCTTACACCTATACCAACGGATCGGTATGAGGTTGTGGGAGGAAGTGGACCATGACGGGCTATGGTCGGAACAAGGAGGAGTTTTGGAGAAACAGATAAAATGGTGGTTTCTTTAAAAGATGGTTATAAAACTCTTCTTACTTTTTCAATAAAGATATAGAGATGTTTTAAAATAATAAAAGTTGTAAATTAAAATAAAACTAGTGCATACTCATGTTGGGGTAGTTTGCGAGTACATTCAAATGTACTCATATTGGTTTCGTCCCTGGCTATTGACCTAGCCAGACTACGAGGAGGAGCACTACGCGAGCAGGAGTATGGTGACTTCTACGCCAACTAAGGATCTCCACAAGTCAGCTGCCTGTCGGGTTGTCATCGTTAGAATATGATGTATTCTACGCAGTAGCTTCCGCTGATATATTTGGTTTGGCCCATGAAGGCACCTATGTAAGACTTGGTCTAAATGACCATTTATGTAAGACTTTTAATTCGGTATTGTAATGGATGTAAACTTTGGTATCCAATTCGGATTATGTGCAACGACAGACTGATCAGGGATCGTTGTGTTAAGCATAATCGGGTATTTCGGACAGCTAGTCCGGGGTCCCCACAGGGCCGGAGTTTTCGCCCTGGCCAACGTTTCCGGCCCCAGGGCACCGGAGTGTTTGCCCAGGCATCCACTGGCTCGAAGTGGATCAGCCCCTGGTGGGGGCCGGAGTTTCCGCCCCTGGCCAAAGTTTTCGGCCCCAGGGCACCGGAGTGTTTGCCCAAGCCTCCACTGGCTCGAAGTGGTTCAGCCCTGGTGGGGGCCGAAGTTTCCGGCCCCAGAAGGCCGGAGTTTCCGCCGTAGGCCGGAGTTTCCGGTCACTAGGGCCGGAGACTCCGGTGTGAAGCTTGACTGCAACGGCTACATTTCTGGGAGGGGTATAAATACCCCTCCACCTACCTCCAGCCAGTCAACTCGCCCAGAATTGAAGACACCATTGTTGCAAGCTCAAGAATCACTAGATCTCCCAATCCCTCCACCCAAACTCGTTGATCTTTGGAGGATTGAAGGAGAAGGCCCCGATCTACATCTTCACCAAGCCGTTTTTCATTTCCCCCTCATTCACTTGAGGGAACACTTGCTAGGGTTTCCACTAGGAAAACTTAGCCCATTGTTGTACTTACTTGCTTGTCTTTGTGACAGATTGTAGCTGTTTGGGAGCCCCCAATCCTTTGTGGGTTGTGCCCCAAATCGTTGTTGTAAAGGCTCCGGACTCCGCCTTGAAGGTTTCTGATAGTTGAAGTGAACCAAACCTTTGTGGTGTGGTTCACCGGAGAAGAGGGTGAAGCCTTTGTGGCTGTTGAACCATTATGTTGGTTCACACCTCTCCAACGAGACGTACTCCCCTAAAAAGGAGGAACTCGGGAATACATCCGTGTCTCCGCGTGCTTTGACTTCGGTTACCTCTATCCTTGTTTACCGCCTTACTTATATTTATCGTGCTTAGTTGTTAGCTTGTCATATAGGTAAATTCGCCATAGTTGCATATCTAGAGAATTTACCTTTTTGTGTCAAGCCTAATTTGAAAAAGACTAAAATTTGGAGTAGCACCTATTCACCCCCCTCTAGGTGTCATACCGATCCTTTCGGAAAGTTGACCATCTAAATGCATGCATGAGTGTCCATAGAACTAACTAATTCATGTTAAAAAAAGTAAAATGACATTCAGCATCAAAACATGAATAAGTGATAGCTCTTGATAAAGCATTTGCAAATTATTACTCATTAACAAGCTCATGAATCATGCAATTATATGTAACTTTAAAAATCAACTCAAACATCCCTTTTCCCAATCTTATAATAGCATCCAAAATATTCCAACCCATATTTCCAGAAACTCTTTCATATATAAATGATAATGTGGTGGTCTCACAAAAATAAAAATCAAACCAAAACAAACAAAAAGACGCTCCAAGTTTATGCGATAAAGTGTTTCGATCGAAAAACAGAAGTTAGACGTGTGCAAACTGAGAGTGTGTAGGTCCAGTGGGGTTGTCTTCACATCCCCAAGCTTATGGTCTTCACCATCCTTGGATAGCTCTTGGTGCATTTCCTCCAATCCCTGTGAAAAAACTTCAAAACACTGTTTCTCTCATTTCTTTTCTGTGGGGTGCATTAGTAGTGATAAACAAATAGATTTCTTGCTGCATATAACCCTTAAACAAAACATCATATGAATGTCCAGAAAGTATATAACGTTGTATGCCTCCTCATAAACTCAATTGGATAAAAAAGATTCAAGTTAAAAGCTCAAAGCATGCATCAAACAAAATGGGACAGAATTTGTCCAGAAAAACAGCAGCAGCAAAACGTATTTTTCTACCCTAACAAACTTTGTCGAAAAATTCGGAAAAATTCATGCATACATAGGATTAAAAGTTGCAACTAAAGTTCTAGTATGAGCTCATTCGGAGTTACATAATAAGAATTAAAAATCATACCGTGCACAGATTCGTGCAGGAATAAAATCTCCGAACGCTATAAGCAACTTTCTCAAACCAAAATGAGTAAAACTTGGCATTTTATTGAAAATTCCAGAAACCAAACTAAAAACAAACTTTCTTGCTACAGCAAGAGGACACAAATAAAATCACACATAAAAATAACCGGGTTGCCTCCCGCAAAGCGCTTTCTTTATAGCCATATAGCTAGGCTTCTTACTTGTTGTTTATTGAAGATGAAGCTCATGAGGGAGCTTGAACTTTGATGTGTCCCTCTTTCTTGGGAAGTGTTCCATGCACTTCTTGTGTGGAAACTGAAACTTCACGTTCCCTCTTTTCAATCAATGATAGCACCTGTAGTACGAAGAAAAGGTCTTCCAAGAATAATAGGACTAGAGGTTTTATTCCCCATGTCCATGATTAGAAAATCAACAGGCACAAAAGTCACTTTTCCTAAAGCATGTTTAATGGAATCATCAGCAAGTGCAAGTTCAATAGAGCATTTTTCAAGATTTTTCAATTCAAGTACTTCATATAGTTCTTTAGATAAAACAGAGACACTAGATCCTACATCAAGTATAGCATGGTGTGTCTCTTTTCTAATAGTTACTAGTACCTTGGGAATCCATATATCCCAAGCTTAGGTGGTATCATAGCCTCTTGGTTGTATCTAGCAATCTTTTCTGTCAAGACATGATTATCAATATAAGAACCAAAACCAGCTTGGTTGATGTTGATGGAAGGATCACTTGCAAACTTTTGTAAGATAGATATTAATTCATGCAAGCTACAATTTTCTAAGTCAAGCAATGGATCCTTGACTTCACTAAGCATTTTAACTTCCTCAACTTATTTCTCTTTCATTACCCCAATAGATTATTTAGCAACTCTCTCTTGCTCATGAATGTGTTCCCAAGATTTGTTGATAACCTCTTGGCAATATTTAATTGTTTTCTCATGTTTTTGGGTTGTAATGATGCTCTTTAATGATGAGACTTCCTTAGCAAGCTGATCTACCTTTTCAAACAAAGAGTCTTGTTTTTCAAACTTAGAGATAAATTCCTTATTAAGCTCCTTTTGAGTAGATATAAAAGATTTAATGGTGTTTTCCAAATCACTAGAAACATTACCACTAGTAGCATATTTATTTGGCACATATGGGGGTTTATTATAGGAGTTATAACTGTTGTTACCAAACCCATTACTACCATAGTTCCTAATGAAGTTGACATCAATATTTTCAGAATTATTACCAACTAGTTCTTGCAAAGGAACATTTTCAACATTAGGTTTATTAAGCAAAGCAAGAATAGTATCCATTTTAGATGACAAATTATTTGTTTCTTCAATAGTGTTTACTTTCTTAGAAGGATTAGGTGCTCTATCAGTATGCCATTGACTATAGTTTTGCAAAATGCTTTCTAATATTCTTAGCTTCTACTATAGTTTTTCCCATAAAAGCACCTCCAGCAACAGAATCAAGTATATTTCTAGACATGTAGTTCAAACCATTGTAGAAAGAGTGTAATATGGTCCATTCATTTACCCCATGTGATGGACAAGTTCTAAGCATAAGTTTTATCCTATCCCAAGCCACAACAACATGTTCATTTTCATTTTGCCTAAAAGAAAGAATGTTGTTTCTATTTTGCAAAATTTTAACAGGAGGATAATATTTCTTAATGAAAGCTTCTTTTAGATCATCCCAAGAATTAATACTACCAGATGGCAATGAATGCAACCACTCTTTAGCTTTTCCTCTAAGTGAGAAAGGAAATAATTTCAGTTTTAGGATATCACTTTCCACATTTTTAAACTTTTGCATGTCACATATTTCAACAAAATCATGAAGATGCATAGAAGCATCCTCCATAGCACTACCACCAAATTGTTCCCTAGTTATCAAGTTCAACAAACTAGGACTTACTTCATAACTATCAGCTTTAATTTCAGGTGTGGCAATAGCTCTAGATATAAATTGATCATTGGGTGTTTGTGTAGTCACACAACTTAGTTCTTTCTCCCATTTTAGCAAGTTTTTATGTGTTTTTTATTTTTTTTATGCAAAACTGAAAATAAAATGACACTAATAAATGCAAACCGAATTAACAAATGCAACACAAAATGCAAAACTGAAAATAAAATATGCAAACCAAATATAAAATGCAAGACAATGACAAAACAAAGTAAATTGCTTTGAAGGTAAAGATGGATAAGATGATGCTCACGTAGGTGCAACCTCCCCAAGCTTAGGTGTTAGCACAAGTTGGTGATATTGACTTTGTTGTGAGATGGACGCAGAAAAGCTGGTGCACACCCTTGGATAAATCTCTTCAGCTATGATTCCCCGGCAACCGCGCCAGAAAACAGTCTTGATACCCGTAGATGTGATAGCCTTCAATAGCTACCTGTATGAAAAGTAAACGGGGTTAGGTTGAGACTCCAAGTGCAGAGTGTGTAGTAAGTGGAAGACGTGTTTTCCCCACGAGGGTGGCTCGAGGGTTTAATGTCAAACTCTCGGGGAATCAGTAGTGAAAATTTATCTTCCTATCCTTCTTTTGATTACCTACAAAACAAAGTTAAATGTTTTGGTCCTCAACCTTACCTGTGTTTGTCAAGCACAAGGTGTAAGAATGATATCAAGATAGTATGTGATGCAAACCAGAAATAAATATGCAATGATGATAAATAAATATGCAAGGATGGTGGTAACAAGATGTAAAAGTGTTTTTGTATTTTCGGATTTAATAATTGTAGTGTAACATCCCAAAAATATTAATCAGTATTATTATTCCAAAAATGTGAGCCAACAAAAACTTTTGTTAAATATTATGTGTTGTCTGCAAAATATTGCTTGTGGTAATTAATTCTTGTTGCTTGTGTTATTTATTCTTGCTAATTATGATGCTTGCGCTAAATAAAAACAATAAGAAAAGAAAAGAATTGAAATAGCAAATAAAGCAAGAAAAATAAAAGTGACAATTGTGTCACACAAATTCTCCAAGGGGAGAAACTAAAATGGTTTCAAACAAAATTGAAAGGAGAGGTTATATAAACTCTCCCATTTTTATTCCTATAAGTTTTCCCTCTCAAAATATATTTCCCAAAAATCTAAATTTAAAATTCCAATTCTTTCTTTAATAAATTCAAATTACAAAGTTGTGGTGCAACAATTGTCAATTAAATTATACCACTGCACCACAAAACTACATTTGGATATATGGATCCAATTGTGGAAATAAAATTCAGAAAATAAAAATAAAATTTCGTTGAAGCATTTCGTCGAACACCTTGCATGCACTGCCCGTGTTCTTCCCCATTTCTTCAACCCGGAGATCAATTGATCGAATTCGTTGTTAATTCGACAAATTGACTCACCCAAATCCTCTCCCGTGCACCACAGAGCCTTTTGCGCGCGGGAATTTGGAAGAGGAGGGTCGGGAAAGGAGAGGAGCTTCGGAGGGGACCGAGCCCGGCGCAACCGCGCCATGGTCGGCATGGTCGCCGTGCGTGGCATTGCCGCGATCATCCACTCCCTGGCCCCCCTCTCACTCCCTCGCTTCACCATGCTCTCCCCTGCCTCCACCGCGCTCAGGAGAACCCGAGTCACCCGGGAAATCATCACCGTCGCGCGCCCGAGCACCGCCCAAGCCACCACAGAGCTCGCCGGACCGTCCACCTCGCGAGCTCACCTCACGTGTAGCCATCCTCCCAGGCCCCCCCACCACCGTAGCCATCCTCCCACCGCCCTACGGCGAGCTAGCACAGCCGCGGGAGCTCCCCTGCGCCATGTCCACCGTGCACCGCCGCCGCGGGCATAAATACCCCACCCCGTGTCCGACCTCTCCTCACTCCACTCCACTGCCCCCCAGACCCTCCACCACCTCTCGTGCACCGCCAGGAGGGCGGAGAAGCCGCAGCAGAGCCGCTGCTGTCGTGGAGCTTCTGCGAGCTCCGCCACTGCCCAAGGTAGGCGAAGGCACGGCCTCGCCGTGCTGATGCTTCCCTCTCCCCACTGACCCCTCCACTGTGCTCCCCGTTGACACCGCACTCACCCGAGACCCTTTCCCCGTTGTTTCGTGCACAGGAGAGCCCCCAGGACCCCGCCGGAATCCGCTGCCGTGGCCGTGGAACTCCGACGCATCGCCACCGTCGCTGCAGCCCTCCCCAGCAAGTTCAAGTGCCCCCACGAGCCTCCCCGAGCCCTCCGCCGTCGAACGCCGTCATCCCGAGTCTCCCCGAGCCCCTAGGTGAGCCGAGCTTCCTCCACCGTGCGCCGGCGCGGCGGCGCCGCCCAAAAATGGTCGCCGCCGTGGCCTTTAAACATGGACCGTTGGATCTAGATCCAACGGCCACGTAACGCTCCTGTACACGTATGGCTGACAGGGCTGGCCCACCTGTCGGCGTTTTATTAATTTCCCGCGTGCGCTGAGTCACTGACGGGTGGACCCCGCCCGTCAGATTTCTCATCATTATCCAAACTGAACACATTTTCGAATTTAAATTTCCAGAGAAAATCAGTACTGGACCCAACTTAGAAAATCAATATCTCAAGATTTAGGAACCCAAATAAATCAAACTCAATTGTTCTGGAAAGCTTATGAAAATGTTTAACCAACCCAATTGGTCTCATGTCATTTAATTAAATAAATAAAAAGTATTATTAAAAATACTACAGAAGGTTTAAATTCTAAACTTGTTTGTTTCTGATACTCTGTTAGTCCAAATAATTCCAAACCAATTTTGCTAGCTTAGTACTGCCTTGTATTAGCTTCCCTAATTTTGGTAGAATTATTTGTGCAGTAGTACTTGTTTAGTATAAAGTTGAAGTTTAAATACCCCTCTGCACTCAAACATTTAAATATGTTTAATGGTAAACCCAAATGAATTAGGACCAATTTTGTTAGGTCACAATTAGTCATGTTTAGTTACCCCTAAAAGGATTTAATTTTTTGGAGCAACAGAATTTATTTGGTAGCTAAAACTTGATTATTAAGCTTCTGGATTCAAACAAATGTGTAGGAAGTTTGGTAACTCAAATTAACCCAAACTCAATTGTGTTGTCTTCTACACACCAGTAGCTTTCCATAGAATTTTAGTTTGTATTTTTGTGACCAACAGAACTCAAGTTATTGAATTAAACATGTTCCACAAGTTTCTGCCATAGTTTTGAACATAAATAAATAATGTTTAATTCAAATATTTTGAAACCAAATTGTATGGTTGATGTGGGCAGTAGCTAATTGTGATGTTTGTGATTGATATGTTGTGATGCTTGCTTGAGTAGTTTAGTAATTGTTTGCATTGCTTCTTTAACGTTTAGACGAGAACGTTGCCGGAGTCTACGAGGAGGGGGAATTCTCTGATCATCAAGCACAAGAACCCGAGAACTTTGCCGAGCAAGGCAAGCTACTCCCTGAGCTTGCACCTAAATACATATGCATCTACTTTGATCAAATGATTTACTTTTAAGGCAATGGTTTACAAAACCTTTTCGAAAAGTATATGAATATTATTTTGCCACCCTATGTAGTAGCTTATATAAAACTTTATGATGGGAAACAATGTTGTTTACTCAAAACTTCTTTAAAAGAGACTTGTGTGGTTATGGAATACCGAGATGTCGGTGTGAAAGTAAAGAAATGGAGAATGGTGATGTTTATGAAAAATGCACATTGTGTCCTAGTACTATGACAACCAATCTTACCCTGTGCGACCACATCTACCCACATATGGGAAAGGGCGTAGTCATATAATTTGCTCATATTAGTATGGGATGCCTCAACAACGAGGATGACCTCGTTCCATGAGGGGATGGTTTGGTGACCTACCCCTGACCTGGGTCCTAACACGATGGTGGGAGGATTGAAGGGTTCGCTCGCCGGGCAGAACTACGAGTCCTCACACTTAGGTTTCCCGACGGGGAATCTGGACTGGGTGTTGATGGAAAGGATGATAAATTCGTAGCGGTAGGGTCCTATACTAGCATGAGCAAAGGACAGGCTATGGTCGGCGGCTTACTTCGCATACACCTTGTATGGCGAGACGTGGCAGACACGATGAGTTGCCGGATGGATGGGGGAAAAGCGTGCTACCTCTGCAGAGTGTAAAACTATTCGAATAGCCGAGTCCTCGGATATGGACAGTTGGGAGGCTGTCCTAGACCATGTGCAAGTTTTTGGAAAAGCTTTTAAGTCTAAAATAAACTGAAAAGGTGATGGTGTTACACAGCTATACCAAATGAAGTGGTATGAGTTGTTGGGAATAAATGGATTATGGTGAGCCATGGTCATGAAAAGGAGGAGTTTTTGAGAAACAAAAATGAGATGGTGACTTCTTCCAAAGATGGTTATAAAACTCTTCTTACCTTTTTCAATAAAGATATAGAAATGTTTTAAAACAAATAAAAGTGCATACTCATGTTGGGGTAGTTTGCGAGTACATTCAAATGTACTCATATTGGTTTCGTCCCTGGCTATTGTCCTAGCCAGACTGCGAGGAGGAGCACTACGCCGAGCAGGAATATGGCGACTTCTACGCCAACTAAGGATCTCCACAAGTCAGCTGCCTGTCGGGTTGTCATCGTTAGAATATGATGTCTACTACGCCGTAGCTTCCGCTGATATTTTGGTTTGGCCCATGAAGGCACCTATGTAAGAACTTGGTCTAAATGACCCTTTATGTAAGACTTTTTATTCGGTACTGTAATGGATGTAAACTTTGGTATCCAATTCAGATTATGTGCAACGACAGAATGATCACGGGATCGTTGTGTTAAGCATAATCGGGTATTTCGGACAGCTAGTCCGGGGTCCCCACATGTAGAAAATGGAAAAGTGGTAAAAGTTGTTGAAAAGGTGTTTCTTATGATTAAAAATGGACCCGGGTTCATGGTTTCACAAACGCACTCTCTCTTTAATAAGGTGGTAGACAATGGAACACTAGAGTTGACATATGAGATTGCAACACACAGTTTAATGACAAGTTA
Organism: Poa pratensis; assembly: GCA_947311845.1. Taxonomy (NCBI): domain Eukaryota; kingdom Viridiplantae; phylum Streptophyta; class Magnoliopsida; order Poales; family Poaceae; genus Poa; species Poa pratensis. The sequence goes on along the minus strand of CAMZMU010000063.1, from coordinate 83,211,001 downwards.
CTAATTATATGGGCATCACGTCCTAACATAGAGACCTTTTGATTATTAGTCTCACTTATACTCCACCAAGATGCGAACTAAATCATAACACCTCAGTAATTAAGATAACTCAGAGTATAGCCTTAAGTATCATGACATGAAGTTAAAATAAGAACATGCTAGATCTAGTCATGGAGAAGTGGCATGGTCAGCCACAACCCCTGTAGCATGGTATTTTTGTTTATCCCTAGTGAGACAACAAAGTGAGGTAAAGATACCCAAGTGGACCGCAGAACTTTCTCTCACGTTCACTGCACTAGCCACCCCCCGTTATTCCAACTAATGCACACATCACCCCACACACGCTCTCATAAACATGCTTGATCATAACAAGTGAAAAAGAACAGGGTACATAATATGCATCTATATTCATAACTGAAACAAAACATTTGCAATCTCAAACATATATTAACTCATAAAAAGATCCACCACATAGGTATTACAAAGATGACCGTGATCATGTTCAGCAGCTCATACGGTACTAATTAGTGAAGCTCAAAGAGAGGAGAGATACATAAATTACTTCCACAAACCCATAGTCCAGAGGTGGACTACTCCCTCTTCATCATGGAGATGGTGGAGAAGTCGATGGAGAAGATGGAGACCACGCCGGCAGCACCCAGCCGGAGTTTCCCCCCTCCAATCTGCAGCTCCAGGTATCTGTTTCGGTGTTTCTGTGTTTCAGCGGCGCTCCTTCTAGAGAACGTCGGGGGGCTATTTTTATAGGCAGTTTTAGGTCAAAACCTAGTCGGTGGAGAAAAGATCGACGACAACGGAGCATCGAGGCCCAAGATGAGGGGTCCCACACGGCCAGGTACATGGGCCGCATGGGCCCACCTCTTTTGGCCCTCGGGGCTCCGCTTATTCGCTTCCTTCGCCCCCAAGTCTTCTTCCTTCCAAATATTGACGCTCGTAAATTTGCAGGTGATTTGGACGTCGTTTGGGTCCCTGAGACATTAAGAGACATTAAAGGAAAGAAATAGGGTTTTCTACCTGCGCAGGGTTAATTCCATAAAAATAGGAAGTAAATATAATATTCTCAAAAATCATTATAAAACATTGATATAACCCTTATATGATGCAAATATGATTCAAATACAAGTAATATAGTGCAAAGTTCATGTATGCATTTTACATGCATCAGCGGCCTGGCTCCATGGAAACTGCCGATTCGCAGTTCCTATCGGCCTGGCCTGGGAGTGCTTTAAGCAGCGTGCCAGCCAAAAAACGGGTTGCAGGCAAACAAACAAACCGGGTGGCTCTGCAGCCCACGAGCCTGTTTGGGGTTGTTGCAGGCCACCAAACGCGCCTAAGGGCATCTCCAGTCGCCCCCCAGAGCCCCCAAGAGGCCTTTTTAGCGCCGCGGCGGCCAAAAAAACGCCGTTTTTGTACCACTCGCCCCCCCAGAAGCCCCAATAGCGTCGCTTCGGCGTTATTTTGCGCCGGCACACCCAGGCGAAACCCAGCCCACTGGGTTCGGCTTGGGGGGGCGAAATGGGAAAGGCGACGCGGGCCAGCGCTGTCAGCGACGCGGGAGAAAATGGCGCGGAACAGAACCGCCCGTGAGCGGCCGCGTCCTCATCTTCTCGGCTCTCGCGCCGGTCAAAGGCTGCCGGAGTTAATGGCGTGGCCAGCGGCCAGTGAGCGCGCCGGTCAAAAGGCTGCCGGAGTAATGGCGTGGCCGGCGCGCGTCGCTTCGGCGTCCAATCGAAGGGCACGCGGCGCAGTAATGGCGTGCCACCACCGCCCTTTCGTCTGGCCGCCGAGCTATAAAATCCCCCGCCCCTCGCCGTCCCTCCGCACACTCGCCTCTCTCTCGTCTCTCTGCTCTGCCTCCCTCTCCACCCTCCCTCGCCAACAACCCAATGGCCGCCGCCGCCGCCAACGGTTGAACCCGCCGCCACCTCCGCAAGGACGAGGCATGGGCGCTGTACCAGGCCGGGTACCCGTGCCCACCTGATATGCGCGTCCCCGGCGCCTCCGGCGGCCAGGGGCCGTGGCAACTCAGCGCGAGAGGCATCCCCGTGCCCCCCGTCCCCGCTGGCGTCGAGTTCGACTACGCCATCACCGAGGTTCGCGAAGGCCTGACGCCGGAGCAGGCCGCGGACCCGTGCTGTAGGGCGGAGGGCAACGATGCCTTCTGGCAGGCCTATTTCCAGCGCCGCCACGACCAGGACGTCGCCGACCGCGGCAACAACGGCCAGGTGGAGGGCCGCCACAACTCCAAGGGACGCAAGCGCTGGTGGGGCGGCGAACACCGCCGCCTCCAGTGGGTCCTGGACTACATCGCCGCCGGCAACGAGCCCCGGCTGACCATGCCGCCGAGGATCTCGTCGTGGACGCCGCGACGGATGGGAGCCGCATCCTCCTCCTCCGCCACGTCATCTTCCTCCGGCGCGCGCTCGGCTCCAGGTACACGCACCGCGCCCCCCTCTGTAACCCCCCACTCTCAACTCCGGGAGCCGTGCCCCCATGCGCAGCGGCGCCCTGCGCATCAACGAGCCTCGCAGCGGCGGCCAGCGCCGCGCGGCTTCTCCTCCTTGCTCCTTCCTCCGGCGCCTCGTCAAGGCCAAGAAGGAGCCCAAGCAGGAGCCAGAGCAGGAGGAGGAGTGGCCCGGCCTGAAGGAGGCGTCCTTCAACACCATCCAGCCGGCGACAGAGGATTGGGCCGAGGACTGGAGCCGCATCGACTTCACGGCGAAGGAGCTGGAACGCCAGCGGGAAGCACTCGCCAATGCGGGCCGCCGCCGCATCCCGCCTCCTCCCATGGCGCCGGAGATCGAGAACTACAAGCTCGACCCGAGCGATAGCGAGGAGGAGGAGGACGGCTTCAGGTAGGCCCTGCTGCTGAGCAAGCTGCAGCAAGGCGACAACGCAGGCCCGAGCAAGCCCCCCGGCGGCGAGGACGGCTCCGACCACGACGACGGCGGCGACTACAGCCAGGCGATCCGCAACAGCCTGGGCATCAAATAGCCCTGTAGATCGTCGGAATAAAGTTCTAAATGTTTTTAAGTTTTAAGTTCGAAATTCTACTATGTAATCGGCGATTGTTGCGCCAAAATATGAATGAAAATCGCCTCTATGCAACTATTTATTGTTCCGGCGTTTTTAAATTTTGGGCCGAAACTTGGGTTGGGTTCACGGCTAAGGATGGCAATTTTAACCATGGGTACGGGTACCCGCGGGTACCGTACCCGCATGGGTAGGGTATGGATACAATTTTATACCCATGGGTAGTACCCGTACCCTACCCGTTTAAATTGTGGGTAGGGCACGGGTAAAACCTCGTACCCGTGGGTATACCCATGCCCTACCCGTTTATGAACTTTACCCGTGGAAGTCTAACATTTATTCTCGTGAACTTGTGAGCCTACGTGAAGTTGTCATCAATTGTCCATTTGAGTTGACATAATTCTCACGTACTCAAATATATGTTATTGAGTTGAGATAAATATTTTTCTTTTATGAAAAATTTATCGATGAATGTAAAATTATGACTAACCTTTGTACTTTATGATCTACCCGTTGGATACCCAATGGCCATCGATATGGGTACAGGTAAAGTTTCATACCCACGGGTACGGGTATGGGTATAATTTTTTACCCATTGACTACACGGGTATGGGTATGGTATTGGTCTACCCGCCCCATACCCTACCATTGCCATCCTTATTCACGGCTGGAAAACGCGCCCCTAAGATCCAGAATAGCGCCGTTTCGCGCCGCGGCGGTCCAAAATAGCGCCGTTTTAGGCCATGGGAGCACAATGACTGGAGATGGCCCTAACCCTCGGGTCGGCGCCAATTGAGACAGAGCCGCACTAATTTATGTCCGCGTCAAAACCAAGGAAAAAAATAGCGCGCTATATCAACGCTATTAGCGCGTTATAGCATATCTGAAGAGGGTACGCTATATATAGCCTAAAACGGACGCTACGGCGCTAAACGCGCTATATACGCGCTATACCGTATATAGCGCGCTAAATAATGATGTAGCGTGTAGCGGGCGCTAAAAAAAAAGCTGGCTAATGCACGGGAGCCCATCGGGCCAAAGGCCAAAGCCCCAAACAAAAGTCCAGCTCCCACACATACTGCTCTGGTCGGTCAGTCCAGCAACCCTAACAAAATCCTCCTCTGCTCTTCATGGGCGGCGGCGACTTCTTGTAGAGCTGCGGCGGCGGCGGCTGACTCGAGTTCCTCCACCGGCGGATCGAGCTCCTTCTCCAGCTCGAGTTCCTCCACCGGCGGATCGAGCTGGACCATCGGCGGCAGCTTCCTCGAGCTGCACGATGTCCTTCACGCCACCGGGTAAGATAGCTACTCTGTTTGCTCTGTTCCTTGATTCCTTCCGTAGCACTAGCACCATCAGGGGCGCCGGGGGCCGGGTGAAATTCGGACGTTCGGCGCTTTGAGAGGCTGGCGCCGACTTTCTGTCCTCTACTAGGTCAAGCAGATTTACCCGATCTAAAATTGACCCGAGGCCTTTCACTTTGACCCATCCTCACCCGAGCCCATCCCCGTCGCGGCGATCCTCGCTGCCATCCCCGCCGCCAACCACCCTCCCCGCGCCCATCCCCGCTTCGCCGCACATCCCCGTGGTCCGTCGCCGCCATCCCCTGCCCCCGAGCACCATCGCCGGATCCATCCGCGTTCGACCGGCGCCTCCCCAGCCCTAGCCACCGCGGCCTCCCTTGCTTCTCCGTCGCCGGCGCCGGCCAAGAGCCCACCGGCGGCTTAGGCTGTTTCTCCGTCAAGGTATAATGCGTGCCCCCACCTCCCCTTTGTACCGCACTCAAAATTTTGCTCACCGATTTCAAAATAAAGTGTATGTGAAATTAATTTGCCCCAATTTGTTTAGTGTAGTATGTTGGTGCCAGTGTAGTCTATATTAGAGATAGGGCAGATGTCAATTTTGTAGCCCCTATTTATTTTGTGTTAATTTGGTAATGGTGCTAATGGTGTCTACAATAGATTTGTTAGTTTGGTGCCCCTGTTGTCTAAAATAGAGTTGTTAAGTTGGTGACAATGGAGTCTAGAATTAATTTGGTGAAATTTGTTTCATTTGTTGGTATCAATTTAATTTCTTAATGAGCTATTTGTTCGGGTAAAACAAGTTCTAATGGTAGAGATATTTTTTGGTTCCTATTATAGATGGCATACTCAAATGTTCTTCATGTTCCTCACGGAGGCCGTGTTGATTATTTTTGCCATCTACTATGAGTAGTTGATTAGTTAAACCCGCTGGTAATCCCAAAAAATTGGGTGTTGTACCGGCCCACCATCTAGATCCGCCCCTTAGCTATTAGCAGTCTAACCTGGATTTTTTCTCTCCTAGTCGATACTCGTATCCATCTAGTTAGTTGTGGATATCTTTGCTGCGTGATGGACAACTGAGAGAGGAATCTCTCTAAAAAAGCCTGCACATATTTAGAGTTACCGATTGAGGGTTGAATATTTGTGCTGCTGCGATACAGATAGAGTAAAACCCAAGTGAACCATATATTACAATGCGAATTAAACAATTATAACAGTTTTTATGTTTTGCTAATATCCGTAGGAATTTATTATTTATGCTTGTTCTACATTAGTATTTTAGCAATATAACACTATGCTTATACTTTCTTCCGGCCCCTTTTGGGCCAGTACATATTACATGTAATTGTGACTAAGCTGATTATCCTCTCCAATAACTTACTAGGTCTAGCTTGCTTGCTTGCTGCTGACGTGAAACCGTGAGTCAAAATCATGGTGAGTTCCTTTCAGCTCCTAAAATAGCTATTCAGTTTCGAATATGAATTTTTTCCAGCTGTGGTCAATTGTCTTATGTTTCTAAATTGTGCTGGATCACAGGCAAGCCTTGCTGATTCTTTCTTGGCGGATCTTGACGAACTGTCAGACAATGAAGCCTATCCGTGAGTTGATTGCTGTCTTTCACGTGCACAAGTATTTGAAGATATATTTATTTGGAGTTCCTTAATCTATTCTCAAAATTTTCAGGAAGAAGAGAATGCTGAAGCAGCAGGTGTGGATGAGGATGGTGATGATGACATGCCAGACCTCGAGTCCCTTAATTATGATGATCTTGACAGCGTCTCAAAGCTGCAGAAGACACAACGTTTTACTGACATAATGCAAGTATGTTATCAAACTCGTAAATCTCCACTACTCTTTAAATACCTCTCTTTTGAGTAATCTATGTTTGTCACGCAACTGTAAATACTTGTGGATAGAATAATCAGTCAGTTATAATATGCTCCACAATGTTCTCCCCGTAACAGTGTTTAGTAGTTTGTGAAGAAATCTTACATAACATATAATATGTATTTTGGGGGCACTTGCAGCTAATTTGCTCTTCTCATGTCTTATTCAGAATATTGCTTTAGATTTTTAGCTACTAGTTAGGGTGCAAATGAAAGTATTATAGTGTGCTCAGTGTGAATAATTAGTTGAGAGATCTATCAGGGGCTAGACCCTGGCGCCTTTTTATATAGCCAGAAGACAACCTGAGTCACCTGCACATGTTAGTGCTTGAACGAAGGTGGGAAGCATGTGCATTTGTCACTTTAGCCAACGAAGCAACACTTGATTCTCGCTCAATGTTAGAATGGTTTATCCCGGAATTATGTTCCATTGAGTTTGATCCTGCAGGGCATGCAGCCCTATTCATCTATATTAGCCTCAGCTGCAAAAATCTTCCACTCGCTCTATGCATGACAATGGATTAATAAACAGTCCTTTTTTTCCGCAGAAAGTTGAAGGAGCACTTGAGAAAAACACAGACTTGTCTAATCAAGGGTTCATTCTGGAGGAGGATCCAGAGTACCAGCTTATTGTCGACTGCAATGCTTTATCAGTGGATATTGAGAATGAGCTCATTATAATCCATAATTTCATACGTGACAAGTATAGGCTAAAGTTTCCTGAGTTGGAATCGCTTGTTCATCATCCGATTGATTATGCCCGTGTTGTTAAGAAGATTGGGAATGAGATGGATTTAACGCTTGTAGACCTGGAAGGGCTTTTACCTTCTGCAGTTATAATGGTGGTCTCTGTTACAGCATCAACAACTAGTGGAAAGCCTCTTTCTGAGGAGAATTTGGTAAAAACCATTGAAGCATGTAACAGAGCCCTAAATCTTGATGCTGCAAAGAAGAAGGTGCTTGATTTTGTAGAGGGCAGAATGGGTTACATTGCACCAAACCTCTCTGCCATTGTTGGCAGTGCGGTTGCTGCAAAACTGATGGGAATTGCTGGTGGTTTGGGAGCACTTGCAAAAATGCCTGCTTGCAATGTTCAGTTACTTGGAGCAAAGAAGAAAAATCTAGCTGGATTTTCTACGGCTACATCTCAGTTTCGTGTTGGCTATCTTGAACATGCAGAAGTATTTCAGAGCACCCCTCCAGCCCTGAGGACCCGTGCTTGCAGACTTGTAGCTGCAAAGTCAACTCTAGCAGCAAGGATTGATTCAATTAGAGGTGATCCAACTGGAAAAGCTGGTCGAAACTTGTTAGAAGAAATTCGTAAGAAGATCGAGAAGTGGCAAGAACCACCTCCTGCAAAGCTTCCAAAACCACTTCCTGTTCCAGACTCTGAGCCTAAAAAGAAGAGAGGCGGTCGACGCCTTCGTAAAATGAAAGAAAGGTAACTGTTCTTAGTTTTTTTTATGCAAAGAACACATGCTTATTTTTTCTTAACCTGCTTATTTGTCTTGAATGATAAAAATGATTTATTACATGGACAGTGTTGTATCCTGTCATAATTTTGGGAACTTAATTCTGCAGATATGCAGTGACTGATATGATGAAGCTTGCAAATCGAATGCAGTTTGGCATACCGGAGGAGAGCTCATTAGGTCAGTTGGTGTTGACAGGACAGTAACATTTTGTAGTTAGTTGTACTATGCCTTAATATTGACATTATCACATCTCATTGTCACCAGGTGATGGCTTGGGGGAAGGTTATGGCATGCTCGGGCAGGCTGGAAGTGGGAAACTACGTGTCTCAGCCGCACAAAACAAACTTGCTGCTAAAGTGGCCAAAAAGTATGTTTTATCTTCCATTCCCATAGTATCTCATTTTGCTCCTTTGTCTTTGCCGTTAGATGTTAAAGTCACTGCTGCTTAGCGCTGCTCTGGAGTTCTTCTGACGTTTTAGTCTCCAAAACATAGTATATCATGTATTTCTTTTTTTCTTTCCGACTATTTTTAAATTCAACACTACATGGTTCAAAGTATTAGAAGAAAATGTGTAGTGGAACTTAAGTGATGTTCAATATATTATTATCTTCACCTGATTCCATAGCTTGATATTTTCAAGGTAGTCTTTTATGCTTTTTACCATCCTTAATATATATGTTACTGTTTAGGTGTTAACACATTTTAATTGGTAAGATAATTTGCACCATGTACCAGTTCCTGTAACCTAGCAGCCGCAGTAGTTATGAGTATATCTGTAGTCTTCGTTATCTTCACATTGTTATTTCTGTTTTGATTTCTGACCTCTTTCCTGATATCATTTACTGAAGTCCCTCTGATTCCATTTTTGTTTTCCAATATCAGATTCAAGGAGAAGAGCTATGGCAGCAGTGGTGCGACATCTGGACTGACATCTAGTTTGGCCTTTACACCAGTACAAGTGAGTTGTTTTTTCTCTTATTTCGCTTCATGATAGGTAATTGGTCTTATGCATGACCTTTAGCGGATCCTGTTGTGGAATATGGGAGTATGGCCTGTAAGGTGCTACCAATTCAAGCTTGCTGTAGAACTTCAGTCTTGTATTTGCTTAGTTGTCATTTGACTTGCTCTGTTTGAGTGATCAGAAAATATAGTGCAACTTTTTTGCCACATTACTAAGAAGTTCCTAGAGTTTGCTTTGTGAAGCCATCATGAAAAAAAAAATTCTATGTTTTTAGCTCTACCTATGCTGCCATATAGCATTTCACGTTATCTTTACTTCCTTGTAAATCAGGCGCTGTATGGGTTGCTCTAGTTTGTAAATCAGTATAGGTTCTTGCGTATCTCAGACACTACCAGTCTACCAGTCAGTTGGTTTGCCTCTCGTGTTTATTTTTTGATAGATTAACCACTTAGAATCCTTGCCATCCTTTTTAATATACAGTTGTTTTCGTTCTCAGGGAATAGAGCTGTCAAACCCACAGGCCCATGCAAACCACCTTGGTAGTGGAACCCAGAGCACCTATTTCTCTGAGACGGGCACATTTTCGAAGATCCATAGGCCCTGAGGTTACATGTCAAAGATCCATAGGCCCTGAGTTTACAAGTCGAAGATCAGAAGGATCTGAGCTTTGAAGAGAGGCATTTCATCCCATTGTGCACACAACTGTCAAGGACTCTTGGGATGCACTAACACAAAATCAGTTTGTAATATTCTCAATCTATGTCCGTTATCGACCCACAAATTCCAAGAAATATCGAGAGGTTCTAGAACAGAAGTACTGTTGGTGCTTTACAACATCACACTGTCTAAGGTCAGACACAACACGACATTACCTATGCTTGTAGCCTGGATAATCTTTCTGGTTACCTCGTGGAAATTGGGCTGTTGATCTGTCTTGTATGAAACTCCTGCATTCGGAACTTATGCTGTTACTGGACGATGCAAGTTCCGCTCAAGATATATAGATTTCTCTTTTGAAGAGTATGATTGTTTTTTTTATGCTGGTACTAAGCGCTGCGTTTGTTCGGGAGCTACAGCTAAATCAAAGCAGAAACTGAGAGCACGAAGCCGTGAATATTTTTACAATTCTTTAGTGGAAGGAAATTCCAGGCCAGTGGCGACAAATAAAATGGCCCACACTTATTTGATCCAGCGAGGCATTGGTTCCACAGCCTAATTACGAGCAAGTCCACTGGCCGACCCATCCCTTTCATTCAACATCTACTAATTGCTCTTCTTCCTCAACTACTAAAAGGTGGAAAGAGAGAAATTGCACTTTTCCTCCCGACTTTCCCCAGCTTTCCCCTCTTCTCAGATTGGCTACCCGCCAACGCCTGCTTACTGGGATCATCGCCAGGAGATCAGCAACTTTAATTAAGCCACTGATTTAGCTCCGTAAGCTCGTCTAACTTAGCTTGTATGCTTTACCTTTTCCCTCTGCTTGGTTGTTGCCTGTAAATTAGCGGAATATGCAGCACCTTCGCTTCACTTTTTCCGTGGCTAAAAAACAGGATTTGGTTCTGCTTAGAAAAAAGAGGAGCTTAGCTAGTTAGTGATCACACAGTATTTTTGTATGCATAAATAGAAATCATATCCGAAGATTCTTCATCAAGATTCTTGATTTACTTGATTGTTTGAGGAAGACGTTGGAAAACTAGTCTTTTTGATATGTTTTTTTGATGAAGCTTCAGTTGCTCGGGTTTCATGTCAGATGGAGAGGTGTTACCTAACAGTTGTGTTCGTCAGGGCGTGGAACTATGCCAGAGCACTCCGAGAACACAGCTGAGAACATGGTGAGCGGCATCATGGACGCCATCGCCGACAAGCTTCCCAAGCAGAAATCGGTCAGGTTCACTGATGAGGACTCCATCTCCAGCCAGGCCAAGAAGCTCTTCGGCGGCGACAAGTCCGTCCACCACGTTCTTGGCGGCGGAAAATGTCTGAAACATATACTTGACATTGACAACCTACAAATTTATTTTCCATTATTTTGGTATGGTAGATTGTTCTATTCTTCTGATGCTGATGGTCTTTGCAGCTGCCGACGTGCTGCTTTGGAGGAACAAGAAGATATCATCGAGCGTTCTTGCTGGCGCAACCGCTGCCTGGGTGTTCTTCGAGTGGCTTGGTTACCATTTCCTGTCGATCATATCATTGGTGCTTATTCTTGGCATGGTAGTACAGTTTGGATGGTCCAGCTTCGCAGGCATGCTCAACGGGTATACTCCAGAAGCAATCCATCCAATTCTGCATTTTGTGTGTATTTGCTATCGATACCTGAACTTTGGTCGACATCTTAAACATTAGCAAGTTTTCCGTATTGTATCTGAATTTTCAGGTCTTCTTCTAATGTGCCACGGGTTGAGTTACTGGAGGAGCTGTTTGCGAACATTGGCGCCGCCGTGGGCGACCAGGTGAACAAGTTCTTGGGACGTCTTCAGGATATATCCTGTGGAAGAGACCTGAAACAGTTCCTCATGGTATGTTACAGCTAAGGTTCATTTTTTTTTTGCGACGAAACCGTATACAACATCAAAGGATGGCCATTACAGAAAGGCACCCAAGAAGGAAAGAAATTACAACGCAGTCCTTCTGCAACCCAGTGTCGCCGCCGTGGAGCAGGACGTGCCGGTGACGCGCCGCCGCTGCATCTTCCTTCAAGCCTTGGAGCAGAAGATGTCCCCGAGCGGACGGGAAGTCGCCGAACCTCGAACTCCGAGAAGCCTCCACCCAGCTCCAGCTGCAACACCGCCATCCTTCGACGTCGTCGGCTTCAAGGTCAACCCAGATCCGCCGCCACGCGAGATCTAGAAGGGGGAAGACGTACCCAGCAGATCCGCGGATCCGAGGGCACGGCGAGGCGAGGCGCACCACCGCGGACCTCCAAGGAGCTCTGCCGTCGAAGGGGACGCGCACCTGCACCAAAAACACCGCCGGCGACCCAACCACCTCCATGGCGCCGCCGACAGCAGACCCTACACACCCTACGCTATAAACACCCGTGAGGCGGGGATCCCCCGCCCTCCCGCCGCCGGAGCGGCCGGCGGAGGACGAGGGATCCGGCGAGACGACGGGGTGGAGGTGGATCTGCGGGGGGGAGAAAAAACGCCCTCTGCTACAGTGACGGGGAGAGGGGAGACGTCCAGGCTCTACAGCTAAGGTTCATGAGAGAAAGATGTTCTGTCAGTTAATCGTGCCCTCCCTAATGAACACTTGCAAACATAGATCACAACAGGTTTGATTCTTTCAGGTGATTGCCGGGTTCGTTGTTGCTGCTTTCATTGGGAGCTGGTTCAATCTAATTACTGTCATCTACATCGGTAAAAACTGTCATTTCACTTGATGTTGATGAGGCATTTACATCAGGACAACCTTTCTGCTCTACCTGACTACCATTTACATTGGTGCTCTGCTTCAGGGTTTGTGAGTGCACACACTCTGCCAGTGTTCTATGAGAAGTACCATGATCAAGTCGACGAGGTGCTCTACAACATGCTTGGATTGATCGGGAGCCAGTACCAGAAGCTCGACAAGGGCGTCCTGAGCAAGATACCGAAAGGGAGCCTCAAGTTCAAGAAGAGCCAGTAGCTTGATTCACCAACTGAGAGTCTGTACATGCTGTGTAATTCGGATGAACAAAGGGGATATTGATACTGGAATTGTGTACAGCGAAGAACGCCTTTTAATTTCCCCTTTTACAAAGGACAAGAAGAACACATTTTCATTCTATTTTTAGTCCCGTGGAATTGAAGAACACATTTTGCGCTGTCTTTTAGCTACAAAAATGGAATTTAAAGGGTCGATGGTAGACTGGTAGTATTGTAAAGTTCAGAGCAGTGTATGTTTTTTTTCATGTGCAATGTACAATCTTGCATGATTCTGTGGATGAACTTTCTGTTGGGTTCGTCTCTTTTTTAATAATAAAGATATGTTTCATGTGAAGAAACAACTCCTTGTTACCATGCTAGCATGAGTACTCTGGAGTGCGAAGTTTCACATGCTCCTATTACCTGTCAGGATACCAGAAAGGGACTTCAAATTTTGATATCTGCAGTCGTCACCATATTTCACCTGATGTGCACAATATTCCGAATGTTTGATTTACTTCCACAAAATATTAAAGATCGTAATTACTGACGGACTTGGTGCAATAGTAATGCATGCTAGCAGCTAATAAGGGAAGTTGGAGTTGAAATGTATGTTCAGGACTTTGAGACAAACCGAAGAGTTTGCAGTTTGTACATCATCTGTCGACGTATACAGAATCAAGGAAAAATAAAATGGTGCTGGAATCCTCTGTTCTTCCTTTGCTTTATATTTTTGTTCTCTCAACTAATTTCATTTCTGCATATTTCAGCAACCTGAATATTCTGCTTATACACAGTATCATTCTCTTGCACTCTAATTCCTGCCTCTGAAGATGTGAAAATGTAGTAAGCAAGTAGAATCTGTTGTTCCTATATCGACACGGATTTTCTACCCGGGGTGGTAGCTACGCATGCCCTGCAAACCGTTGGATATGTGTTGGATATGCGGAGCATTTGATCTCATGATTTTTTCTATCGACGGCAAAGGTTAGTAGAGTTCACGGTGCTCGTTCCATCCGTTACATGCAAACAGTGTCGTCTCCTTTTTTGTTTGCATGCTGCCATGGTCACGAGCCGTAGTCATTTGTTTTGTGCCGGCACGGATTTCCATGCGAGTTTACAAAACTGTATAGTAACAGATTACCTTGTACAAGCAATTTGAAATCAACATGGTATTATTTTAATGATCAGTATTATTTTAATGATCAGAAAATTTGACACAAATTATGTCGGAGTCGTCGGTGAGCCCACGAGCAGAGATCAAGGAGAGACATGGGATCCGGCCATGCCTCTTCCCTGCGTGGAGCGCGCCGCCATGCCTTCTCCCTGCGAGGAGCGTCGCTGTACCTCCTCCTCACCGGCAGATCGTGGAGAGAGGAGAGATGGGATCCGGTCGATCTGGTGGGATGGATATGGGAGAGAGAAAACAGAGAAAAGTGAGAGAGGAGGGGGAAACGGAGAGGGGCGCTGCGGTACTGTTTTTTTCGTTTTAGAAACCACACCAGTGCATGGAAGCGTTGTTCGCAGGCACCCGATATAACGGCGTTTGCTCCCTCGTTGATCCGGTTCTAAATTTTGTGCTCCCTATAGTTGATCCAATGGTGAGATTGGCATGCGTAGCTACCATGGTGGGTAGCCCACTATTTCCCGTTCCTATATATCCAGAAGCTAGAAACTTGAACCATCACATTCATCTAGTATAAACGGCAGTGGCGCTCAAACTGGCCGGTTGACACCATTGCTGTAACTTCTGGATGAAAGATTCCTCAAGATCGACGTCTATATATCGTATTGAATGCACAAGACCAATTTGTAGCAAATGATATTCATTTCATTCATATGAGTACATTACAAGAGTCCATGATCCCGGACTTGGAGGGTTACATTGGGATGATACATCCTTGACTAGCTAAGTAAAGAACAAATACTAGGGACTCAAGAAACTTGGTGGCCGCGGCTGGATGGCGCCGCTTCATCACTTGGTGGGTGGCATGGTCTTCACCTGGTCCAAGGCGATCCGCATGGGAGAGTAGTGAGCTTTGCCCTTGTAGACCACTTCAACGTAGCCATCCTCCACGTCGGAGACGACGACTGCATGGTTCAAGATGACGAGACGTTGCCCCGATGGCAGGGTCCCGGCCGGCGTGCGCATCTTCACGGTCATGCCCTTCTTGATCGCTGCGGACGAGGGCTTCTTGGTGTCTCGTGCTCCTGTTGTCTCATGCTCGGTTCTTGCGGACAGCTTCGTGAAGGTAGCTGGTGCACTCGGGATCAACGCTGTCGAGGCAGTGAGCTTGGGCGCCTTCAGAGCGAACCTCGAGATCGGCGCTTCTCGGCGTGGCATCGTTAACCTCTTTGGAGCTTCTCCGAAGTCCACGTAGACGATCTTCCTGTCAGCGCCGGGTGCTCCGGTCGGGATGAGCACGCGTGGGATCGGAAGGGAGGTAGAGGAGCCTTTCTTGACAGAGGACACGTTGGCGAGCTTCTGGGTCGCAGTGCCGGCGGACGGGATGAGGCGCGGCGGCGGCAGCGCGGCAGAGGACTTCTTGACGACTCTCCCCTTGGCGACGTTCATGGCCTTCCTGCGACGATCCAACTCACGACGGATGTCGTTGCGCGCCGCGGACGAGCGCTGCGCCATGAGAGCGGGCATGGTGCTGGCTTCGGATGGGAGGAGGGTTCAGCGAGAGGGTGTGCCCAAATTGTAGGGCGGCGGTAGGCTTATATGGAGTGGGGAAGGTCGCCGATCGAGATGCAGTCGGAGTCGGACAGGGATGCGTGGATGTCAAGTAGAGAGCAGAGTGCTGTAACTCGATGGTAATGGCGGTGGTGCGTTCGGAGTTCCCATTGGATTGGATGGACGCGCTTCTGCTATCCGAGTCCGACTCTCAGCGCCGTGGACGCCAAGCTCTGAAGTATAACCGGAATTGGACATAGCTGAAACGTCCCAAAATTTACATACGCAGCGGCGACGAGTCATACTCGGATCCGGAAGCATTAATTGGGCCATGTCGATCGATGCCAAGTTTCAAAGATGCAAAAGCAATGCGACGTCCCGAGCGGCATGCGCAGTCGCGGTGTTCGTCGCCTCAGCAAGCAACGCACAGTCGCCCGAAGCCAACGACAACAACACACACGGAGCACGGCGCTGTCGGTGCTGCAGGCCATGGCCATCCATTTCATCGACGACATGCCGATGATGTGGCGCCATGCGGAAGATGTGCGGAGCCGGTACCCACAAGATGCTCGCCGACGCGTTCCACTTCATCGACGACATAGCGGAGCGGCTGGGGCTGGGGCTCGGGCCGGCCGTCAGAGACCGTGCCAGGGAGGTGTTCAGGAAGCTGGTGGACGGCAAGGCAAATGTAATCAGTTCACGGAGTGGCACATATATAGTGGGATCAACGACAGTGCAGTGGTGAACATGTAAGTACAGTTAACTAATTTGATTGCGTACTTGATTCAGTAATCGTACAATGAAAGTAGCTTGCATTCATAGTGCTTGCTTATTATAGTCAAAAAAAAAAAAAAATAGTGCTTGCTTATTCTGTGATATCTGCTAGATATTTGCAAATTAACTACAATTTTAGTTCAATATGAAATAAGGTTGCAATCTGCGGTAGGTTGCACTTGCTTTCACAAAAAGTTTCAGATTGACAAACATTGTTTATGTTTCTCTCAGACTAACACGAGTGTAAATTCACCCCTATTTCAGTTATATATGAGATTTTCTCTGCTACACAATGTCAGGATAGGAACCTATCTGATGTGAGGACACAGATGAATTCGACATCAGAATGAGGTGAGATCAGATTTTACGGGTTCAATGTTTCAGCAGGTTCATTTAGCTTCTTTTCATCTTACACAGCTGATTCCGTTGATAAAGTGGGCTATTGTTCATGCAAATCCATGGATGGTACTTCCTCGTGTAAAAATGTAAGACTTTCTATCTTTTTTGTTTGTCTTAATTCATTTGTAAATTGGTGAATCACATTAAAATATGTCTACAGACTTATGAATCAAGAAAAAGCTAAACCTAGAAAATCTTACATTTTAATACAGAGGGAGTAGATATTAGTTATGTTCATATAAGACGTTGGCTATTGCTATGTCTGGTAAGACTTTTGACTCCCGAGGTCTAGTGCTCCCTCCAATTAAAAAAATCGAAATCATATTTATAAGTTTCAAATAATTCTGAAAATAAACCCCGGTGTAGAAAATAGTACATCCCACGAACGTTCAAAATATCAACTTCAGTTGTGTTGTATTTTGAGCTACACTAAAATCACAAAATGTGGATATAAATATGATATTTTTAAATCTCTAGGTTTTACCAGATTTTGTTATTTTTGTGAAGCTCATAATATAAAGTATTTCAAATTGAAAATTTTCACATTTATAGGATACACCATTGGCTACACCGTAATTTTCTCAGAAGTTTTTGAAACTCACAAATATATATTTGTTTGATTTTTTAAGTGGAGCGAGCAGTGGAGCTCGGGAGCAAATAACATTTTCTCGGTGTTCCTATTCTTGAGAGCAGCGCTTTATAACTCGTTCTACGTGTAGAACGTTTTTTTTGAACAATTTAGCAATGCTACTTCAAAGTCTCAGAATCTCAAAATAATTTTAGATGTAGATAATGACCCATTCCAGCAGTGTGCAAAATATCAATTCTAAATACTTTCAATTTGGTCTGTGTAAAAATGAAAAATCTATAGATCTTAGGTGGCGAAAAGAGAAACTTTCGATTTTTTTCAGATTTGTCATAATGTATCATTTTTGCATAGGCCACACCTTAAAGTACGTCATTGTCAACCTCTATGATTCATCTCGAAATTTTCTGAAACTTCAAACTGTTGTTTTTTTAAATAAAAAAGGTGTTACATATAGGACGAGCTGCAAAGAGACTTTTTGAAGAGCAGCGTTTGTAGTTCATCCTACATGTGGGACGTTTTTTCCTTTTTTTAAAAACACTACTTTAAAGTTCCAAATTATGAAAATAATTCTGGATGAAGGTAAGGATGAATTCTAGCAGTGTGAAAATGTCAATTCTGAATACTTCGTATTTTGGGCCGTGTAAAAATAAAAAAAATTATAGATCCGAGGTGGTGAACAGTACAAATTTAGATTTTTTTTAGATTTATCAGAATTTGTAATTTTGCGTAGGCCGAAATACAAAACATTTCAAGTTGAAAATTTGCAGCAACACGTCGTTGTGAACCTATGATATATCTCGATTTTTTTAAACTTCAAACTGTTTTTTTAAGGGGACTACAAGTACGATGAGGACTTTTCGTCTATTCTTGCATATTACTGAGATCTATGATGCTTTACGATTGGCTTTGAGCATTTGTTGTTTCAGTGTCTCACTTGATATTGGCATGCGCTTCATATGAAAAGGTTCGGCCATTAAAATAACTAGGCAACTGAGCGCGGAAAATGCCGCGCGCGTGTTTTTTGAATTTGAATTTGAAAATGATGGCGTTCTAAAATTGTCTAAGTTTGGAAATCATTAAAATTGAAAAATGTTTTCGTTTTAAAAATGGTCGGACTTTGGAGATTGCTCAAATTTGAAAATTATTGTAACTCAATTTCAAATGTGTTTGCTTTTTTACGTGAAAATACTCTGAAATAGTTAGATTTTTTTGAGTGTTTTCACACATTTAAGAATACCGTTAAATGTTTAGCAAGTTGGAATGGTTATATATTTTTGTATTTTGTCGAAATATTTGCTAGAGTTTCATAATTGGAGGATGTACAGTACATAAGCATCTGTTAAAGTCAATCCATAATTAGAGGAAATTCATTTGGATTTTGTACTAACATTCTTCAAATTAGAGTAGTGAAATGCCATAAATATTTTTTAAACTTCATAATTAGGGAGAATGCGATATGTGAGATATATACATTTTAGAGTATCTCTAATTTTTCTAGCAAATTGAATTTTTCAAATGTGTTGCATGTATTTTTTGTAAGGACTTTGATATATTTTATCGTGGTTGCAAATCTTTAGCAAATTGATGGCATAAGTAGTGAGCATTTTTCTATGTGCATGTTGATATATTTGTTACATTTGTAAATACCGTGGTGTAAAAAAGTTAAATTTTAAAATGTCCGCATCCAAAAGTTATTTAGATTTAAATGTATTGAATTTTTTAAAAAAGTTTACATTTGTAAGTAGTTGAAATTTTAAATTGTTAATAGTGCGAAGTCATTCGTATGTGATTTCTTCTTTACACTTTTCAAATGCTAAGGTTTGAAAGGCATTCAAAAAATTGAAATCTTCGAATTTTGAATTTGATCATGTGTCATGTATTCTCAACGTGTTTTTTGTGTTAATGAAATTGGTTAAATAGGGTGGGCTTACGCTTGAAGATTGTTCAGATTTCGAAAATTGTTCAAATTGGGAATTTATCCATACTTGAATTCTTTCAACGTTTACGAAATGAACGAATCTGGAAGGCACTTAAAAAATTTAAAATATAAAAATTTGAATTTTGATTATATGTCATAATTAGTCATCATTTATTTTTATGTGGCCACTTTGATATATTTATTATATATTTTTGGTGGATATATTTAAAATTGTTGGTTTTACATCATTTAGAAATTTTTCAAAATTATTTAAATAAGTTGGGCTATTTTTTAAAACAAAAAGGAAAAAGGAAAAAACTGACAGGACGGGCCCACTGCGACGTCGTGCTGACGTCACAGTGGCCGGAATCTGGCGCGGCGGCAGCGTCGACGCCGGCGACGAACCCGCGCGTTCTGGAACGCGTGCGTGCGCGGGACGGATGCGCAGAGAGGTAGCGGCGCCGCCCCTTTTGGGTCGCCGGAGCAGCCGCGGCGGCGTGCGGACGCGGCAGAAGACAGCGAGCGCGGCGACGTCGATTCCGGCGACCTCGCGGCGTCCCGGCAGTCGAGAGTGGGCTAGGAGGGAGAGGGCGTGGCGGCGGATCTTGGCGTGTGGTCTGATTCGTGCTGGGATGATCTTGGAGGGCGGGCGCGGCATCGGCGGCGCCGGCGAGCTCGGGCGTCGCGCGGGAGAGAGGGGAG
The DNA here is from genome assembly GCA_947311845.1 of Poa pratensis. Lineage (NCBI taxonomy): Eukaryota > Viridiplantae > Streptophyta > Magnoliopsida > Poales > Poaceae > Poa > Poa pratensis. The sequence goes on along the minus strand of CAMZMU010000063.1, from coordinate 83,191,641 downwards.
GGGGGATATGTGGACGTTTTTTCATGGAGGCCCCTGGGGTTTTTTGCGTTTTACAGTTAGGTCCTTGGTGGGGGGTTTTCCGCAAATAATTACCAAAAAAAGCGTGCGGGGGGGGGGGGGGGGGGGGGGGCGACGGCTGGTCACCGGCGCGACCGGTCAGTGACCGGGTGACGTGGCGCCCTCCCATTGGTAGAAAATCAGTTGCACTGTAGCTTGGAACAGTGCAACGCGCGGGGGACGACGTGGCCATCTCCTGACCGTCGGATGACGTCGATCGGACGGCCGCGAAAAGGGGGCGACGTGGCGTTGCGGATGGGGTAAATCTTTCCGGCCTTTGTATATAGTATTATTATTACATTTGTGCTCAGCAATGCAAGATTCGTCGATAAGGTGACACTATACTTTTGGAGTTGTACAGTTGAACTATGTGCAACAGTACACGATTCTAAGCCTGTAGATGATACAATGTTGTGTTGTAATGTTTTTATTTGACTATTTGTGCACTTTCTCATTAATATCACATACTAGAGAAATGTAAAAAAGATAATAGTTATGTGTGTATTAGTTCCGACTTCTAAAAATATCCCACCACTTGTGTCGTCGCCTTGGAGTTCAAAATTTTCATTTTATCAAAGATTTCTGGTGTCAAAGTTTGTTTTCCCTTCTAGAATACAACGTGTGTTAGATATGTTGTATGGCTTCTAATCTAATCCTAACTGTAGGATAAACTCTTTATTTGTACATCCATAATATAAATACATGAACGCCACGCCTTGATGTGTTGTGCGCGCTGTTCTTTCTTACAAAGTGTATCTATTAGGTTTTAAATGGTTTTAGAAGTATGCGATCTGTTCTGACCTAGCCGCTCCCAGCCATGTCGTGATTCCTTCGTCACAACTCTCGGAGCTCTCACTGCCTGGTTCCACCATCAGAGCCCTCATCACCACCACTCCGTCTAGCAGTATGTTTGTCGGCGCCGCTTCATCATCCTTGACCTGTTTTGTGTCATTCCAATTTTTTCACCTGCTCAACATCAAGCTTGCCCAGGACAACTACTTGTTTTTCCACGCGCAAATCCTTCCTTTTGTTCGGAGCCATTATCTATCGGCTATGTCGACGGGTCGTATCCTTGCCCCCCCGGAGAGGGTCTCGCACACGATGTCGGATGGCTGAGTCATGGCTGTTTCAACTCGGAGCACCGTTCTATGTCTAGCAGGACAGGCCACTGACATATTGCCCTCATGTGTGGTTTTAGGAATTGTTGACAACCCTAACGTGTGCATTGAGTTATATTTGTAGAGTCGGTCCATAGGCAATGCTTGAAACCATATGTTGGTTTCATGATCCAAAGAAGAAGATTAAGTGATTACCAATAAGTTCAAGTAGTGTTTCGACGAATGGTTATGATGGTAGTGAGATTATATAGAGTGTATGTTTTGTATGAAGAAGAGTGTGTGAACATTCTTGTTTACCTTCCATACTTCTCATAACTAAGAGAAGAGATGGTACACGATTGTGAATTCAAGTTGATCAACATACAAAGCTAGATGATGTATGGGACCAAGCGATCTCTTAGTGTGGTAAGCAATTTCCATTAGCTTTGTGAACTAACACATGATATGTGTTTGTGGTATTTCTATGTGGGTTTTGGTATCTTTTCACGAGCTTGCATGGAAAGGAAGATTTCATACAACCCATGGAGGATGACATCATGTGGTGATCGTCATCAAGGTTGAGAAGCGCAAGTTCAACATGAGCCATCTTGAAGAGATCGTATGCTTGAAGCTTGACGCCCATTCGATGACAATGGATATGTGAAGATGTACCTTAGTTGAGGCATTCCCGTAACGGAGGACGGGAGAGAAACTTGCGGGCGTTCGCTTATAAGCTAGCGCAATCAAGAAATATGTTCCAACTTTAGACAAGCACTATCGTCATCATCTATCTCAAGTAAAATATGTGCGTGGCAAATGTATGACCTTAATAGGTTTTCTGTTTTACCAGTCTCAACGTAGTTGTTGGGAGACCGAATTATAGGATTTTTCTATCTATGATTTTAGAGCTTGTGATTTTTTTCTATGCTCAAACCTTTACACCTTTGGCACCATCTTTCTTGATTCTTACTAGGATTTTTCTATATAAGATTTTAGAACTTGTGGGTATCTTCAACACAAGCTCAACTTCATCAAAAAACGGTGTTTGCATTAAAAACTTGTTACTTTTTTGTGTTAGAGGTTTTAACGGTTCTTCATTCTAAACAAAGGTCACACATTTCTGCTTGTTGACATTTTGTTTTATTTATATGAAGAGACAGTGCTTGTTGTTAGCTTCAAAACAAGGCCGAGTTCATCGAAAACATCATTCGTACGAGAAATTTATGCCGTTTTGTACCGGTTGTTTTGCTTCTTCTAGAAAGTTCAGACGGTTCGGACCTGGGTCCGATCCTGGTACCACCCGCAACTTTCTGACTTGTTTTTTGGCCTTGCCTGGTGTCCAGACTTGGGGACCAAAGGCTGGACGGTCCGTCCATTTTTTTTGTAACTTATTCCAAACCTGCTTTAAATGGGGCTTCTTCCTCACGATGCCCCATACTTTGGGCACCAAAGCTCACCTTCATTGTTGACCAACTGAATCTTTGATTTATCTCTATTGCAGCATGATTCTGGTCTCAAAGTAGAGGGAAAAGAAAGAGGATCTAGATCTACAATTACACCAATCTACCTCCCCTCTTAGTGAGGGGAATAGTGAGGTGGAAATGTTTGGAACTAGTTGGAGGGCTTTGTGTTCCTCTTTGTTGTTCCTCTCGTGTTTCTTTGTATCATTAGTTATTTTGGTTTGATTTGACAGGGAAGGATTTGACCACCTCGTGTGGTATTGCCATTAAATTAGGTGTATCGGTTTGATTTTTATTCCTTGGTTAAATCAAGTGATAGTCCGAGAACTTGTTACTTGGTGGCCACTGATTTCTAGACGGTTTTATGGTTGTTGGATTGTTAACCGACGGTTTTGTGGTTGGATTTTTAACCTGTTCATGGAGATCGTGAAGAGGCCGATTTCTTTGTGAAGTGATTGTGCATCTTGCCATCTCCGAGTTGGAGGAAGAAGCTAGCCATACTGGAAGAGCTCATACTTGGTGTGAGTGAGGTCAAGGGAGAACAAGGCTAGATCCGGGAAGGGATCATGTGGACTTTGTTTGCCACGACCTCTCCAACAAAGCCGAGAAGGGACCGCGTGGACTTTGTTTGCCACGGCCTCTCCAACAAAGAGTAGGATATCAATAGATATCCAAACTCCGGGAAATACATGGTTGTCTCTTCTCCCCTTTACAGTCCACAATTCATTCTTGCAACTATTGTTATATCTTGTGTAAAATTTGATTTGCTAGCACATTCTTGTAAGTGCCATATTTTGTGAGCTATATGTTGTTAGTGTATATAGGTGAGCCTAGTGTATTTAGAATTTGTGCTTGAAAAGTATCCGCTTAGTTTCATTCCGCATCTGGATAAAGCCAAATCCGTAAGAGTTTGTAAGTTTCCTATTCACCCCTTTAGTCGCCATCTTTGTCCCTTCAATCATGACCGGTAGCAGGAGGATCGATAACTTGGGCGGGAGAACACCGCTAGGGCCACCGCTCTACCTCCTTTATTCAAGCTAGACCACTGGTGGATGAATCTAGGGTCAGATCCGCCATCACCTCCTAGCTAGTTTCCGCCACACGTAGCTGATCTCTATCCGTCCTGTAGCCGATGCACTAACTCGCAGTCTCGCCATGGCGCCCGACAATATCACCATGTCCAAACCCTATAGTCGTTGGCCCGTGTCGACCCCTACACGCGAGGGGACAAGAGGACCTCCCTGTCGCCATCGGTGATCCGTCTTTTGTCCGTCTGCGCTCTGTGACGAAGACGAAGGAGGAGAAGTTAGGGGCTGGTTGCCGGCACGGTTAAGGTTTTCCATTCCACCGCCACATAGGGGCGAACAAAAAGGTCGCTTCGTTTCTATCACGTGGTTTTGGCCATATTTTATGGAAAATAAGAAACTGACCCTATCTATTAGATCTGGATCATAATCATAGATAAAGAAATACATTGGGGAAAATCCACATCCTTTCCAAGCAGAGGTTTAGGGTTTACGCGTCAGATCGTGGGGCATGTCAATTTTTCAAAAGTCACTTGCTATGTTTCAATGGAAAATAATATTTTCCCTCCACCAAAATAGTTATTTCCTCCTGTTTTCTGAAAATATTTAGGTCGAAAATGCTTTTTTTCCTCCACCAAAAAAAAGTACTCCTACCTGTGGCAAGTTAGGAGGGTGGTTGTACCTCCAGCCCATCAGAGTTCAAACCCAGATTTGACGCTGGTGTTTCTCATTTAGATGGATTATTCTTCAGTGGGAGGCGACGTTCACGTCGACAGCGAGGCGCCCATGGTGACTTCGTTCCAACCGTCGGCTCAGTCTATCGGAGGTGCTTATAGGGGTAGGGTGTGCGTGTGTGCATAAGTGCGTTCATAGGGGTGAGTGTATGCGCGTGTATGTGAGGGTCTGCGTTGTACTGTGTTTCGAAAAAAAATACTCCTACTCCCTCCGCTTTTTCAAAATTTTAAGTCGTAGCTGCCCACTCAGATCGGAGACGCCCTCTGATCCACCCAGCCCAGCCAGGTCGAACGCCGCCCCTTCTCGTCTGCGGGATCCTGGCCGCGGCCGGCGGCCTTCTCCTTCACGCCTAAGCCCGCTCGAACGTCGCCACCCTCCTCACCGGCGGGATCAGAGCCGCCGGCCTCGCCTGCGACGTCCCCCTACGCTACGCGCGCCTTCCATCTCACTACTGCTGCTCCGTCTGCACATGCGCCGACGCCGGCGCCCTCCTCAAGGTAACAACCTCTTCCACAATCCTTCGTAGTGGTGGAAACTGCAGGTACTCTGTGTATTGCTTGCTCCATGCCATCATCGTTGTCTCCGACTTTATGGTTTGTTCCTTTTATTCTCCTTTGCAGCTTGTGTTCCGATTCATACATTGTCGTACAGTTACTTCCGCTGGTATTAGTAGCAACTCGTAGATATATCTAGTTAGATTGGATTTTATTCATGAGGGGTGGGGGCACTACTAGGAAAACGTCTATCTGTGGCGCACCTTTTTGGAATTCTGTGGCGCACCCGCAACTTTGCTGGGTGCGCCACAGAATCGCCGCCACAAAAATTTATTCTGTGGCGCACCGGCCTCGTGTGCCACAGAAAGCACCCAATTTGTGGCGCACTGCGAACATGCGCCACAGAATGTATTGTTTAGTTTTAAAAAAAAATGTCAGGCCACCGATCCCCACGAGATCCCTGAGCGCCGCCGCCGGGCCAGACCCCCTGCGCCCCGTCCCGTCGGTGAGACCTCATGCGCCGCTGCTGCCGGGACGGACCCCCTGCGTGGGCCGCAGCCGCCGGGACGGCTCCCCTCTCCTGGCCGCGCTGTGCTCTGGCAGCACCCGCCGGGACTTGCTCTTCATGGAGGAGGAGAGGAAGGCGCTGCCGTTGAGGCCCATGGGGTACTCTCGACGGCCGAGAACGCGGCCGGAGGCGCGGTCGTAGCAGGCGCGGCTGGCGTTGAGCAGCACGGTGGCCTCCGTTGTGGCGTTGAGCAGCGGGATGAGGAGGTGGGCGCTGCTCCGCCATCTCTGCCTGCGTCGCGCTCTGCGGCTTCGAGGAGCCCAGCTGCACGCCGGCCGCCGATGGACCTCCGCCCACAGAATGTTCCCAGATGGACCTTGGCCCAATGATTGCACGTGGGACCCACAGAAATTCTGTGGCGCATGGGGTCTCATGTGCCACAGAAGTCTGGCTTTCTGTGGCGCATGGGTGGGCATGCACCACAGAATTCTGACTTTCTGTGGCGCATGGGCAAAATATGCGCCACAGAAAGTCCAAAATTTCTGTGGCGCACCAGCATCCATGCGCCACAGAATGCCAAATCTCCTATAACCCTTTTCCTAGTAGTGGGGGGGGGGGGCAAGTGATGATCATAACACAACTTTCAGGAAAGATATGTCATAATGACCATCATATTTCACATCAAAACATGCCAAAATTACATGATATTGGTCTGACGTATAGTGGTTACATTAGATAGAAAAAAATATGAGGATCAGATCATCAGAATAAGTAAAATAAGTGGAGTTTAGTTGTAGTCTACTCGACGTTTTTTCCTTGCGTCAAAATTATTTATAAGTTTTCCGGTTGTGAACTCCAGAGCAAATCTGCCTCCTCTCAATGTAGACTATCAGACAATCCCTTCGAAACTCATCCTCCATTTTATTCCGACGTCTCAATTTCACAATTTTCATGGTGGAAAAAGCCCGCTCTGTTCTTGCAGTTGAGACCGGCAAAGTTGGAACAAGTCAAATTGACCTATTAATCAAGTGATAATCTGTCAACTTCTCGGTCTCAATTTTTTTGGCAGAGTTCAGAGATGGTTGATAAGTTTTGAAACTCCGGATTTCTTAGCACATCAAGCTCATAATGTTGCAGTTGACACTTGAAGTTGTCCTTGCTGGCTCCGTCCCTCCGTGGATTTGCTTGGGAACACTGAAAGCTCTGAATGCATAATAACATAGTCGGGCTGCGTGAATGCATATTTTGAAATGGGACTCTTGTTAACACAGCTAGAGCAAACTAGGATTCCATCCACAATCTTATGTCGGACAAAAGGATTTATGTTGAACTTTAGAATATATCTGCATATTATCTAAAGTTGATTTTCTCAACCTTGATAGTTCAGTATTGAATTGACAATCCGGATACATTATGATAATTTCTTCCTGCTGCATTAAGCTTATGATGGGCTTTTCAATGATGGACCTGTGACTCTCCAGGCTTTATTAATTTAAAGCTGGGCACTAAGCCTTTTATTCTAAAAAAATTACATTTCATTTCTTGCAAGCGCTGGCTTAAAGTTGTGCACACAATGATTGACAATATTTGATTATTTTTTACTAAAGGGCAGCCCCGGTGCAGTAGCTCCCGCTTGCGCAGGGTCCGGGGAAGGGTCCGACCACTTTGGGTCTTTAGTACGCAGCATTTCCCTGCATTTCTGCAAGAGGCTGTTTCCAGGACTTGAACCCGTGACCTCATGGTCACAAGGCAGCAGCTGTTACCGCTGCGCCAAGGCTCCAAATTGGAGGCAGAGTACAGGCTGCGGAGCTGCCAACTGTGCAATACTGATGGAGAGGAGGTTGAAGAGTCATTTGTGCTTCTAAGTGAACATTTGAGTGCTCTTTTCCATCACTGTTAGTATATGTATTTTACTGCCAGAACATATTCCTTGATTATTGTCAGCTTTTTCTGCAGTCAAATGAACATTTGTGTTCTTTAGCTGCTGAAAATTTAAGTACTGCCCTACTTGATGAAGCTATAATAATACAGGGCAACAATAGTTAGCTCCTGGGCTCACTATGTTCTAGATATTACTTTGGCAATAAAGCAATAGGCAGTACCAGGTCGACCTGACATTTTAGGTCTTATTAGACGCCCAAGGAAAATACATATACTAACAGTGATGGAAAAGAGCACTCAAATGTTCACTTAGAAGCACAAATGACTCTTCAACCTCCTCTCCATCAGTATTGCACAGTTGGCAGCTCCGCAGCCTGTACTCTGCCTCCAATTTATTTCGCAAATCCAATTGATGAGCCGAACTAATTCGAATTGCTCCATGGAAATACTTAAGAGTTACCAAACATAAAATAAGCACTTCTATTTATATGGAGCATCTATAATTTCATTGATCTTCCTCTACTAGCTCTTAGATTAGTATCCTAAGAAACTACTGCAATAGTTCCTACATTTGTAGTTTCTGCTGCAAGACCGTTTGTTAGTATCAGATAGTTTTATTGTGATGATCTGTAAGTATTAATAGAGAAGAAGATTATTGAAAATCCTGGTTCCTAATCTGATTCTACAGGACAAAGGGCTGAAAAGAAACCGCATCCACAATTTAATCAAAATGATTTTATCCCATGACCTGTAATACTTACAAATTCATAGTTTCTGCCGAAATATCAAGATCATTTAGTTTTTAAGAATAGCTTAAACTGTAATATCCAAAATTCATGTTTCTAGCATAGTTCATAGTAGCTTTGTAAAGCTCCCCCTCTCAGACTGCTACGGCTGCCTGCTGTTGCTGCTGTAGGAATCACGTCGATGATACCTTTCCGCTTCAGAGCATCCTCAGTTCTGAGCAATAGTTTGAAACATGAAGAGTAGCTGTATATATCATCGACGTGATACCTTTCAGCTGGGGCTTGTAAAATCTTTGCGTGGTTCACCAAAATTTCAGGCTGTTCTTACACTATTCACATTACTCATACCGTCAGATTTTCTGGAATATTTGCACTGACTAGCTTTTCTCAAGTATCTCTTATCACGCTTTAATTGTCTAGTATACACTAAAACAAAATGCGCTTTGCCAAGCTGTTCTCTGCTGATGTGACGTGTATTTCTCTTTATAAGTAAACATGTCATCTACTCGGCTCATGGTACGTTATGCATTCGGTTTATGAGCTGGAGCCTGTCTAATCAATTTGACTTGTCCCATGCACTAGCAAAATTTCTTTCAGGTGATTTCTGGGTTTGTCATCGCCACACCAATGTGTCGAGAGCTGGTTCTGTCTCATATCTGTCATATACATCCGTAACAACCATAATTTCACTTGATATTGACTAGGGATTAGCACCTGGGCAATCTTTCTGTCTTTCCTGACTACCCTTATATTGGTGCTCTACTTCAGGGTTTGTGAGTGGACACACTCTACCAGTTTTCTATGAGAATTACCATGATCAAGTCGATGAGGTGTTGTACAACATGCATGGCCTGATCTGGTGTCAGTACCAGAAGCTCGACAAGGGCATCCTGAGCAAGACTGAAGGGAGCCTTAAGTTTAAGAAGAGTCAGTAGCTTGATTAACCAACTGAGTCTGTGTATGATGTGTAATTCGGATGGACAAACGAAATATTGATAGTAGAATTGTGTAAAGTGAAGAACACCTTTGATTTTTCCCTTTTGCAAAGGAAAATAAGAACACATTTTTATTTTATTTTTAGACCTGTCGAATCGAAGAACACATTTTGTGCCTTCTTTTAGCTACAAAAATGGAATGAAAAGGGTGGATGGTAGTATTGTAAAGCTCAGAGAAGTGTATATATTTTCCGTGTGCAATGTACAATTTGTCATGATTCTGTGGATGAACTTTCTGTTGGGTTCATCTCCTTGCCCTTGGAAAAAAATCAATAAAATGGGCCTTCACTCATCTGTGTACAGGCTCTGATCCATGTGTCACCTGTGTTTTTTGTTTGCTTTTAGTTTCTGTTTTCTATTAATGGGTTGTCTGCAGTGTGAAGCTGCACATGCGTGAACCTTTTGTATCAGTCACGAAGAGACGGTCCAACTATGTGGGAGATCGGAATACCTGAGAGATATGCTGCTGAGTTCAATATTCCAGAACCCAACCCCAACTATGTCAATAGATTGTTCATCAATCATCCTAACAGGTGAAATAGACTGGCTACTTCTGTGTCCTGTAAAACATCTAACAATCAAGTAATCGCCATTTCTGATCGTATTGTGTTCCCACTGTTTCAGATTCAGGCAGTATGGGCTCTGCGATATATGCAAAACTGTATCCAGACCGTGATCTGGTATAGACAATCGGTGAAAGTGACTACAGAACTGATTGGTTCTACACTCAAGTTACCAGGTGGTGTCCGTTGCTTCATTCAGATATGATACAAATGTTTGCAGAAAGGTACATGGACTAGCACTAGCATCCGCAGATCTGCATCTGTCTGAACTGCAGATGAACTGATGAGGATACATACCATCCCACCAGGCCATCCGCAGATCTGCACTAACATTCTCACTTCGAGGCATGAGATCCACGGCCATACTGGCTGTTCAACATAAATGTGAGTAGTTCCTGGCTTGTCCAAGGGATGAAAACCATCTACCTAAAGCAGCCCCGGAACCAGAGCCCGTTTCAGGGGATCATGTATGACTACCTACGCCTTGATGGACCCTTTGGCTGCTAATTTGAGTCCAAAGCTAGTCAACCTACCTTACCTAGCTATGATTTGTTCTTATACATACTAGAACTAAAACTGGTGGACGCCATTGATGATCGGCATATGGTGCTCAAACTAGTCGACGCCATTTTTAAAAGACAACGCATGCAGTTAGAACTTCTCGACGGGAGATTCCTCAGGACGTTTATATGTTATTGAAGGAACGAAAAGCAACTTGAAGGACATGATGTTCATTACATTCATATGGGAATTTCACTACATTACAATATTACAGAAGTCCATGATTCTGGACTTGGGAGGATTACAATGGGAGTGGTTTCTTCTACGCAGTGCAGACTTGGTGGTCGACTGTAAGGCGCCGATCTCGATCTCAGTGGTGGTCGGTTGGAAGGCGCCGCTTCATCACTTGGTGGGTGGCATTGTCTTCACCTGGTCCAAGGCGACCCGCATGGGAGAGTACTGGGATTTGCCCTTGTAGACCACTTCGACGTAGCCATCCTCCACGTCGGAGACGACGACTGCATGGTTCAAGATGACGAGACGTTGCCCCGTGGGCAGGGTCCCCGCCGGCGTGCGCATCTTCACGGTCATGCCCTTCTTGATCGCTGCGGACGAGGGCTTCTTGGTCTCAGCTCCGGTTGTCTTGTGTTCGGGCGAATAGCTCAGGTAGTACATCTTTTCAAGCAAATTGCTGGAGAACGACGTCTTTGCTTGAAATAGCTCAGAGGCGACAGTTGGATGGGCCCAAATAGTGACGGCCTGATACGGCTCTTTAAGCCCTTAAACGGAAGGGAACTGTCAGATTCAATTTGGATTATGTGAGCTGGGCTATTAGAACGCGGGACCCACCAGGCGACCGTTGCTACGCGGGACCCACTGTGGGCCAACTGAGACAATGACGCACCACTTCTCCATGTCAACCTTATCCTTTTTTTTTGACGAGAACCTTATCCATTTATAAAAAGGCAGAGTGAGCCCCGCTCCCGTGGTCCTGCCCTGCCCCCGACATTACCGTTGCCTCTCTTCCTCTGTTTTTCCACGCACCTTCTTCTTCCTCTTCTCCGGCAACGGTCCACGGCGGCGGCGGCGAAGGATGTCGAGCTCCGCTTCTGGCTCCCAGAAGTCATGGCCGCGTTATCGAGAAGTCCCGATGTTTAGATGCCCGAACTGCCCTCGCCTAGATTCACTTAAGCGCTTGACATGTGTGCGCTCGACGAGGGGCAATGTCGGTTGGGAATTTGTCAAATGCGAGAGCGCCCCGCATCTTGGGAAGGATGGGAAGGTAGGGTTTGTCCTGATTTGTCTTGATTTGGCCTGAATTTGATTTTGCACTATGGATTTGGAAATAAGTGTTTCCGTTCCCTTTTTCAGGAATTGGCGGAATGCGGCTATTTTGTGTGGATGGACAAGTACATTCGGGATCGAGGGCTTGTTGTTGAACTGCTGCCCCCAATTGAGTGGCCCCCAATCCAAGAGGCTGCCCATGCCCCTGCCATCTCGTCTGCTGTGGAGGAGCAGATCTCATACAGAGCCGATCGTCCTCCATTGGAGGATGTTTTGGTGAATAGGGAGTTGAAGAAATTGAATAAGCAGTTGAAGAAGCACTTGAGCCAGCTTGTGGAATTGAAGAAGCAGTCAAACATGATGGCTGGAGCATTTTATGTGTGTATCATTGCCATTTATTTGGTGTATCTTTGTCGTTCGAATTAGAAATTTCGATTTAGGAGTTAGAAATTTCGATCTAGGAGCTGTTTGTCATATGAACAATGTTATGATTTCGATGTAGGAGATGTTTGTCGTATGAAGAATGCTATGTTTATCGTATGAATTCAGTTAACACCTCGAACAGGTTCAGTTAGCCGTTTCCGAAAAAGAGAAACCTACAAGTTTATGGGCCCGTTGTTGGGCCAAGCCGTGATTGCTCGTATAAAATAGGTGCAGGAAATAAATTCATATTGTTGGGCCTAGTTGGGCCCGTTTTTTAACGTATTCGACCGAAACAATGGTTAAATGAAATATTATTGGCTAAAAATTGGTCACGGACACTATATTTTGAGTTCATTTGGAGAAGGTTAAAAAATTGCTCGGATTTTGCATGAACTTTCTTTTAAGAAACATAACGACATAAGATAAATAAAGGGACCTTTCTTAGGAACATAAGATAAATAACGACATAACTTTCTTTTAGCACACTTATAGATTGTGCCCTCTTACAACTTAGGAACCTTACACGAGAAATAAAGAGAAATAAACTAGCATCGAAATAAACATGGAAATGGGCTAAGCCCTAAATAACTAAGAGTTCTCCTTGCTCCTTGACTCCTCCTTGGCTCCTCTCCTTGGTGGCTCACTCGTCGTCCTCGTCGTTCTCGTAGGGGAGGCCGTGGATGGTGCCGTGGTAGCGGAAGATGTCGGTGAAGTTCGTGAAGACGTTGAAGGTCGTGAATGCAATGTACTCGCACCCATACCAAAACGCCTTCCCAAGGAGGTGGAGTGCGTCGAGGCGGTTGGTGAAGGTGACGTAGTAGCCGATGACGAGGGTGGAGTTGCCATCATAGAACTCCTAGAGTCGGTACATGGGCAGCCCGCCAGCAGGGAGGTGGCGGAAGCCGGAGGAGAGCAAGAACTCCGCTACATCCCTTGCGCCCCTCCACCTCGAGAAGGCCCACACGCGCAGCTGGTGATGCTCTACGAGGTTCGGCATAGTAGAGCGGTGCTCCTGCGCGAGGTTGGGGAGGCGGTAGGTCGGGGCGCTGTACTCCGGCATGGTTTCTAGGGGGCGGGGCGGCTGCTTTTTTGAGAGAAGTGGGTTGGAGGAAGAGGGCGCCCGGAGGGAGGAAGATGGGATGCGGTGTGCGACTTGGAGAAGAAATGGGTGCTATTTTTGTAGCGCCCCGACCCGACTGCTATACAGTGATACTGTGTCTCCGGTTATCCAATACCACCAGACACACTATCAAAGCATAATAGAGAGATCAAGACTTGTGGAACAACTGGCACCTCACAGACTCTACGACACAAATCATATAGTTCAACTCTTAAGAGAGAAAGATAGCAAATGACAACCAGAGGTCACAGACCTAACATTACAACAAGCGGAAGCAAAATAAGTTGTTCTAAACAACAAGATCCAAATATGGCCTAAGAGGCCTACAGATAAACATCACAGCGCCAGCTGTTCCAGGATGTCCCAAGCTGCCACCTGGGAACCCCAGACTACTCGTCGACGTCCACAAAGAACCCACCTTCGAGGTCGGTGAAGTCCTCCTCTGAAACAAAACAAACGACGTTGAGTTCGACGAACTCGCAAGATTATATATAGAGCATTAGCTCGATGAAGCTTTCAAAGTTTTATGGCTCTTTTGCATAAAGCTGATTTTATTTAATAAAACAAGACTCCATGGCATCGTCTAATCAGAATACTTTTTAAAAGAGGGTAAGAAGTAACTCTTTTCTCTTGAATCACACTTCTCACCATTCATCACCATCATCAACATTGTACCTGTTCATCAAAGGCACCTCCCCGAATCACCCTCGAGGAAGCTCACCTTTCAATCTTGAGTGGTACCTCTAGTACCCAGTTTTTAATCATTCCGTTAAAGTTATTCTATGATCTTACCTTCACTTCCCAAGTCGTCCATAACCGCGGACACGGCTTTTCGAAAAGATTTAACCCTGCAGGGGTGTACAATGTTTGCCACGCGTACCGTCCGGCCCATTACCTGATCATTAGCTCTCTTCCTTGGAAAGCCGGTTGGGTGGGAGCGGTGTCGACTTCTCCCTCGTTAAGGACTTTCCAGGATCATCAGTGGCGGCAGGGCAGCCAGTGCCTGCAACACCCGCCCCACGGCCACTCATTTTCCTAACACCACCATCCTCATCTCAGTTCATCCCATCATCATCACGCACGCGCAAATGGAAGCCCGGACTAGAGGACCCTGGCTAGCCCCGCCCGAGTTATTTAGTCTATGAGGGTTCCTGCACTGCGAATGCATAGGCCTCACGCATGGTTGCACGCTCAGTCTTGGTTCAAGAGGTATAGAACTCGCACCTAGGCGGCGAGAACGAGACAAAACACCACAACCACAGTGGCCTCTCATCCCCACCTTTAAGCATTTTATTATCCGTCACCACAATTTCCTCCACCAACAACCATTCATCTCATCACCTGTTTCCACCACAAACCATCCATCGTATAGCTATGCAATTTACTAAGCATGGCTAAGCATCAACATAGCATAGTAAGTATCTCAGGCCACAAAGCAATTCTATGGATAATAGGAGGGAAAACATGTATTGGCATCGGAAACTTAATGCAACTATAGGATTCTCTAATCCCAGAAAATTGACATTTAGAACCGCATGCAATATTATAGTGGAGAAAATATTTGCGGAAACATAGGATAAGATATGCTCAGAGGGGGATTACGCTTGCCTGGATCAACGTGCTGGTAGTACGGATCGTCGCGATACGGTGGTGGCACTTCCACTCCTTGATCTACCGATGCACAAGCAATACCGGAGAGGAACAATCAAAACCACGGATAACATCGGTGCAATGCGCAAACACATGATGACATGACATTTTAAAGCCCCGGGAAGGGAATGATGCAACTATTCAAATTAAACGGAATTCGGGGGCTTAGAGGGGCGCATCCCGGATATCCGTCAATTTAGGTCCGGAATCATCTTACTTGTTGATTACGGTAGTCGAAACCCTAGGATCAATCTTGTAGATGCTATGACATGATCATGTGGGAGATGCAGGGTTTTGGCGATTTAATAAACATGATAACCATTTAAACGGTTGATTCACGAATTTCCGGTTATTCGGGTACATTACAACTTTTTATGGTAGACCGACGGAATTACGAGTTAAAACCTTTTAATTCCTCTTTCAATTAGTCCTGGATATCAATTAAATCCAACACATTAATATTACTTAACCAGAATAGGAAGAAAGATAAAATGAAACAGCTTATTTTCCTTGTGTTGGGCAAAAACGGAAATTCCGGTTTATTCCTACTCGGAATATCCGGTTGAGAACAACTCCCAGAAATTTGGCTAAGGAAAGAAGGTTTCTTCGTACTGAAGAAGTTCGGAAAATCCGAATTCCCTTGGTTCGGATTATCCGAGGTTCGCTGCGAGGATAAAATTTGGCTAAGGACCTTAAACTCAGTGGTACTGGAACTAATCGGAATTTCTGGCTCGGCGTTGCTCGGAAAATCCGACGCACAGCGAGCGACGGGCGACGGCGAACTCCGGCGGGAAACTCGAGCCACAGCTCACGATTCGAACGCGAGGAGGGCAGGGGAGGTTCAGGAGCTCACCCTGAGCTCGTTGGTGGAGACGGCGACGTCGGAGACGGACCACGGCGGCGGGAATCGAACGGAGGAGCCGCGGCGGTGGTCGGAGAAGAACTTGGCGGCGACGGCGACCTAGG
Organism: Poa pratensis; assembly: GCA_947311845.1. Taxonomy (NCBI): domain Eukaryota; kingdom Viridiplantae; phylum Streptophyta; class Magnoliopsida; order Poales; family Poaceae; genus Poa; species Poa pratensis. The sequence goes on along the minus strand of CAMZMU010000063.1, from coordinate 83,176,136 downwards.
GCGCTCCGGCTCGATTCCTCCGGTGTAGAGGAAGAAGACGGTGCGGCGAAGCGGTTGGGGTTCTTGGTTGGGCTCAGGAGCTACTCCATCGACGGCGGCGTGGCGTCAACGGTGAGCTCGGGCGCGGCTATGGCGGGGAACCGCAGAGGGAGCGAAGAGGGAGCAGGGCGCGTGGGGATGGGGAGCAGGTGAGGGCAGGGCCTCGTGGGGGCGTGCTCCTCGCAGGGAGAGGCAGAGGAGAGGGGCCCGGCGCTGCACTGCCACGGCGACGGCATGGGAGCACGGCGCGCTGTGGCGACAGTGCGCGAGGAGAGAGATGACACTTTTCCCGAAAACCCCCTGGAGAAAACTTGTTCATCACAGATAGGTCCTCCTCTAATTACAAAGAAGCCCTTTTCTGTTTCTTTTAAAACCAGTAGCGTTTCTCTGATTTAATTGAGGCACCAAAACATTTTATAAAAATAGGAGAAAAATCTGGTAGCCTCCCCATATAGTATAGAAGCACCACAAAAATTGGCTTCTCAAAATAAAATTGTTTGGACCACTTTTGTTCATAGGGTTCGTTTAGGGCATTTTGCTAGAATTCAAAATGTTGCTCCTTTAACAATTTGGAGCAAGTGCCAAATATTATTTTGGAGCTCTTGGAACTTCCTTGACAGATAGGAGATGTCAAAGTAATTTTATTTTGCAAGATTGAGTGCCTTCATTGTTTTGGAATTGGTGGAAGCACATTTGGCAATTTGGTTTTTAAAATGTTGCCAAGTCTCCACAATTCCCTAGCAACAACCACAAATCCCTAGCAACAACAACAATTCCCTAGCACAATTCCCTAGTGACAAGTTAAAGGTTCCAATTGTTACACTTGATGCAAGGATGCCATGATGCAAGGAACACAAAAGCGAAAATTTTACACGGGTTTTTAGGGTTTCCACTTCGGGCTGTTACAATTTTATAGCGGATAGTGATCTTGTTTAATGCGATGGTGGGGAGGTGAAGTGTAAAAATCAGTTTAATGTGATGGTTGGGAGGCACGCGCAGCCGGTCGATTCAGTTCTGGTCTGCGTGCACACTGCAAACATGTTGCGCGTCGTCCCGCCGCCGCTGTCAGCGCAAAAGTCGATCCGTCAAAAAAAGGAGCAACAATAGCCCTGATACTACGTGGCGTACGTGTTGAAGCGTCGTGCAGCGAGAAATCGCTCAGCTGAGACGTCTGCATGCACTGCCGTCGCTGCGCGCGTGCATGCATGGAAGCGGGGCCCACTCGATGGCATGCATGCGTCAACGAGGGTCCGCTCAATCCAACGGATCGATGAGTGCACCGCTTCTCTGCCAATCAGGTAGCAGAACGAGCCATCTGATACGTCTCCAACGTATCCATAATTTCTGATGTTCCATGCTTATATTATATCAATTGCTACATGTTTTATATACACTTTATATCATTTTTATGTATTTTCTGGGACTAACCTATTAACAAGATGCCACAGTGCCAGTTCCTGTTTTCTGCTGTTTTTGGTTCTGGAAATATTCTCGGAATTGGACGAAACAAAAGCCAAGTCCCTATTTTTCTGACACGTACACGGAGTCCGAAGGAGAGACGAAGGGGGGCCGTGGGCCGTCCTCACCAGGTGGTGGCGCGGTCCCACCTTCTGCCGCACCGCCACGTGGTGAGGGGGCCAAGGACCTCCACCGACGCCGCCCCTTCGCTTATATATTCATCTATTCGGGAAAACCCTAAATACCCGAGTCATATTCCACGAAAAGTTCCAGAGCCGCCGCCGCTGTCAACCCTAACTCGGGAGGGTTCTGAAGCTCTTCCCGGCACCCTGCCGGAGAGGGGAATCTTCACCGGAGGCTCTACATCGCCATGCCTGCCTCCAGAGTGATCTGTGAGTAGTTCATCTTTGGACTATGGGTCCATAGCAGTAGCTAGATGGTTGTCTTCTCCTCTTGTGCCATCATGTTCAGATCTTGTGAGCTGCCTATCATGATCAAGATCATCTTATTGTAATGCTACATGTTGTGTTTGCTGGGATCCGATGAATATTGATACTATGTCAAGTTGAATACTGAAATATCATGTCTATATCTTTTATGATCTTGCATCTCTCCGTTACTTGTTGATACTCTGGCCAAGTGGATGCTTGTGACTCTAAGAGGGAGTATTTATGCTAGATAGTGGGTTCGGTCTCTATTTAATCTGGGGGAGTGACAGCAACCCCTAAGGTTGTGGATGTGCTGTTGCCACTAGGGGTAACCTAATGATGCTTTGTCTAAGGATGAATGTGTTGTTTACATTATACACTTTACTTAATGCAATTGTCTCTTGCTTGCAACTTAATACTGGAAGGGGTGTGGACTATTTAGGCACGGATGCATGCTGGATAGCGGTCTGTGTACTTTGTCGTAATGCCCAAATGAACCTCATAGTAGACACTACAACTTGCACATGCATATTATGCACTTATCAATATTGTCAATTGCCCAGCTGTAATTTGTTTACCCAACATGTTAGTTATTATTATGGGAGACACCACTAGTGAACTGTGGACCCCGGTCCATTCTTTTACATCTGGAATACAATCTACTGCAATCATTGTTCTTTTTCATTCTCTGCAAACAAACATCATTTTCCACACTATACGTCTAATCCTTTGTTTTCAGCAAGCCGGTGAGATTGACAACCTCACTGTTAAATTGGGGCAAAGTATTTTGGTTGTGTTGTGTGCAGGATCCAAGTCAGCCGCCAGGACCTCCCCTTCGACACCACACTCTTTCTGGCACCATTGCTAGGAAGAGGAAGCATTCCACCAACACCACTTTTATGGCGCCGTTGACACCTTCAGAAGCGCCTGCATCTCCTACTGGTTCGATAACCTCGGTTTCATACTGAGGGAAAATTTGCTGCTGCACTCATCATACCTTCCTCTTGGGGTTCCCAACGAACGTGTGTCTTTCACGTCATCAAGCACCTTTTCTGGCACCGTTGCCGGGGAGATCAAACCTTCTGTTAGGGGAGTCTCTCACTTCCAATCTCTTTACTTTGTTATTGTCTTGCTTAGTTTATTTTTATTTTGTCTTGTTTGCTCTCTTTATCAAGAACACAAATAAATTAGTTACTTGCTTCTAGTTTACTTTTCAGCTTTTATCATGTCTAGTTTTATTCCTGTTACTATGTCACATGAGGAAATGATCTTCACTTTTAAATAAGGGAGTGAGGAGAGTTTTAAAGAAGCTTGGTCTAGAATTTTTGATTCCTATGGCAAAACTGAGCCTAAAATGACTTTAAGCCTGCTTCTTAGTAGCTTTTATTTTGGGCTTGCTCTTTGTTATAGATATGCTTTAGATGCTGTAGTGGGAGGAGATTTCCTTCAATGTGATGGGGATCAAGCTTTTAATGCCATAAAAAAGTTGGTTGCATCTTCTAGCTCAGCTAATAAATTTGATTCAGCTCTTGTTGACATTCATGCTAGATTAAACACTCTTGAGACAAATTTATCTTGTTTAAAAGAAGGGTATAATCAGATTCATGAATATTATGATTATGTTCCAATGAGTTTTGAACCTTCAATGTGGGTCCCTACGGTAAAGGTTGCTATTTGTGGTGAAACTTTTTATGCCCGTTGTGATATTATGTCTGAATTTTGCCTTATGCCTAAAAGTATTTATGAATCTTTGAATCTTTGGGACTTTCTGAAGGAGGAGAAGGGATAACCCTTACTGATAATTTCGTTATATTATCCATTGGAATAGCTGAAGGTGTGTTTACAACATTCCTAGGGAGAACGGTATCCACTGGTTATCTTGTTACTGAATGTGCAGGAACAGGACAAATTACACTTGGAAGGTCGCTGCTAAAACTCTTGGGGGCAACAATAGATGTGGGAAAAGGCAATCTGAATTTTACCTCCACACCGGGATGCGGTCATGTATTCCCTAGACCAAGAGTAAGAATAAGAGTAAGAGAGGTAGACGTAAAGCCCTTGGTAATCCTTTGGATGCTTCTTCACTTGGAAACACTTGATTCTCACTTTCTGCGCCTAGCTGAAAGGCGTTAAAGAAAAGCGCTTATGGGAGACAACCCATGGTTTTTATTTTCTATGATTTTTCTTTTTCTTTTCTTTGAGTCAAGGAACTTGTTTACTTCTGTAACAACTCCTTTGTATCTTTATTTTATTGCATTGTTGTGTCAAGTAAAGTCTCTAGTTGAAAGTTGATGCTAGATTTGGATTTCTGCGCAGTGACAGATTTTTTCTGTCCACGGTTTTGAGCTGTATTCACTCCATAAAAATTTAAAATTCTGAAATAATTCACGCATGATCCTTATATATGTACGCAACTTTCATTAGTTTTGAGTTTCCGAATCTGAGCGACTTAAGTGCCTCGAAATTTTTTGTCTTTCCAGACTGTTCTGTTTTTGACAGATTCTGCCTTTTATTTCGCATTCTCTCTTTTACTGTGTTTGAGTGGATTTCTTTGCTCCACAAAATATCAGTGGCTGTAGCTAATATCCAGAAGCTTTGGTGATGATTGTGTCATTATAGAATATGTGAATTTTTGATTATGCACTAACCCTTTAATGAGAATTACTTCGAGTTTGGTGTGAAGAAAGTTTTCAAGGATCAAGAGAGGAGGATGATATGATATGATCAAGAAGAGTGAAAATCCTAAGCTTGGGGATGCCCCCGTGGAGCATCCAAGCATATTTCAAGAAGACTCAAGCGTCTAACCTTGGGGGGCATCCCCTTCTTCATCAACAACTTATCAGGTCATCTCTAGTGAAACTATATTTTAATTCCTTCACATCTTATGTGCTTTACTTGGAGCGTCTGTGTGCTTTTATTTTTGCTTTGTTATCTTTATTTTCTGAATAAGTTGGATCCTAGCATTCTTGTGTGGGAAAAAGACACGCTCCGCTTTTTCATGTGAATACTCGTATTCTTCACTTATATTTGTTGAGTATTCTTAACTAGCTACTGCAATGATTTTAGCTCCTGTTTTTCATGCATCTCTTGTTCAGAGCTGTTAGTTCTTGTAGAGAAGTACTCTCTGTCGGCCCAGTGAAATCCAGGGTGTGCTGGGCCTGTCCTCTAGAGCCCTCGACACTTGATGGCGAATTTTCGCTAAGGACCAAGCCTACAGCTTGGAGAGCCTCGCGAGGCGATTGCCTCGCGAGGGCTTTTGAGGCAGCAGAGGCCTGCGGAGGCCATATCCACTGCTGCCCCCTCTTCAAGGAAATCTCCCCTGGGGAGAGGTCAACGCCGAATTCTCTACAGGGCATCCAAGCCCTCGTGGAGATCGCTTCGCTGCAAAGCAACCTCTGCAGAGCGCACATGGGCTCTGCAGCGGCCGCAGAGTGACGCGCGCCCCTGCGCGCGGTGACGACGACGCCGCAGTTGCCATTTTGGTGATTAAAGGGGTCAACAAAGCTGTGCCATCCGCACCGGACTACAAGGGTTTCCTCTTTGGTGATAAGGGGACCGGCCGGCGCTACACTCCACGGCCAACGTCACCGTGGGCACCCCCACGTTCCTCTGCGGCCCCAGCTGGCCGTCCTGCATGGACGGTGGTTACTCTGCTACAGGAGTCAGCTTTACGCCCATGGACCGCGTCCATGGACAACCGGGCTGCGGTGCACCACGCTCTACCTTCTGCGCCACGTGACAGCCCTACCATGTGCGAGTGCAGGAGGGAGCACGGGGCGCCTATAAAAGGAGGACGAGCAGCACCGTAGCAAGGGATCGCATTCTCATTCCAGCATAGCCACTTACGCGCAAGGAAGAAGAAGACCATGCTTCCCTTCCTTGTGTACACCATTGCCAAAAGAGAGCCCTCGGCAAGCTCATTGTACTGTAACCTCTACAAGCAGTGCAATACAGACAAGCAGGAGTAGCGGTGTTACCTCCACACGAGGGCCGTGAACCTGGGTACGGGCTGGTGTTCATCTCTGTCGTGATGTCCCTCCACTTGCTCGACGAGCACCGTCGCCGTGCAGGTTGAGGGTTGTTTGACCAACGTGTTCAGCCCCTTACACGAACTCTCTTCGTGAGCTTGACTATCCCTGTTTCGTGGGAGTCATTCTCCGACAATTGGCGCGCCAGGTAGGGGGCTGAGGCGCGTCTTCAACCTTCATCGACCTCTGCACCATGGCGGACACTCGCGCAGCTCGCGCCACCCGGCGGGCATCAGGCAGGGCAACCACCGAGCCCGCTGCCAACACCACCAACCCTCGCGGCCGTCCCCCGCCAGCCGTGCCACGGGGCGCAACACCGCTGAACCGCGTGTGGAGCACCCCGAGGACGACGACGGCCACCACGACGACCGCTTCGACGACGACGTCGACCACGGGCACGGCGAGGACGCTGAGTCCTCGCATCCGTCCCAGCGCCACAGCGCCTCCACTCTTGGGCGTCCAGCGCCCAGCCCAAACACCGCGCTGCTCATGGCCGCGGAACTCTTCCGCTACCGCCCCACAGCTGAGGCGCACGACAACTGGCTCGGCCGCCTCCAGCACCTCGTCGACATCGCGGCGCACCGCGCGCTGCTCCTGCGGCGTCGCGCTCTCTGGTGCACCACAACTCCGGACGCGCTGGAACCACCGCGCATGGCGCACCTCCGCCGCCGCCTCCGCCGCCGCCTCCGCCAGGTCCGCCTCCAGCTGCGGCGCACAAGGCCGCATCCCACGCGTCTTCGCCGCGCGATTGTCAAATCGTGCAGCGGACACCCCCAGACGCGCGGGTGGAAATGGAGCGCCAGAAGGACCTCCAGAAGCGCATCGTCGAGGAAATCGGCCAAGCAGGGCGACAGAACCGCCGTGCTCTTCAGGGTGGCATCGCCTCGTACGCCACAGGTTGCGCGGCCTTCACCCGCAACCTGCGTCGCGTCGTCTGGCCACAGAAGTTCAGGCCTGACCTACCCAAGGGCTACGACGGCACGAACAACCCCATCGAGTTCTTGCAGCTCTACACCACCTCCATCCAAGCTGCGGGGGGAGACGACAAGGTCATGGCCAACTGGTTCTCCCACGCTCTCAAGGATTCCGCCTTGTCGTGGCTCCTGAACCTTCCCGAGGACTCCATTGACTCGTGGGAGGAGCTCTGCCAGCAGTTCGTTGCGAACTTCAAGGGCACGTACGAGCGCGCCCTCACCTACAACGACCTGCGAGCTGTGCGCCAGAAGCCTGGCGAGACCCTCCGCAGGTACATCCAGCGCTTCAGCCAAGTCCGCAACAAGATCCCGAACATCCCGGACTCGCACGTCATTGCGGCCTTCAGAGAGGGCGTCACCAACCACAGGATGCTCGAGAAGCTCGGCATCCATGATACCCTCTCCTCCGTGGTGAAGCTCTTCGACATCGCAGACAAATGCGCCAAGGCAGAAGAAGGGCTCCTCTTCGTCAAGGTGGGCTCGACAGACGACCCTGTCGAGGGATCCAAGACCCAGAAGAGGCGTGACGAGATAAAGCGCAAGCCTACCGCAGTCCTGGCAGCTGAACCCGACGCCAAGCATGTTCGCGAGGACTCTCCAGAGGCTGGCGAGAAAAAGGTGGACAACCGCCCGTTCTGCATCTACCACAACAGGCGCGGCCATGCGACGGAGAACTGCTATGACCTCAAGCAGCTGAGCAAGAAGCGTGAGCAAGAAGAAGGCAGCGGTGGCCGCGGCAGAGGCCGTGGTTACCGCAAAGGTGGACGCAAGGGCAACTTCCAGAGGCCCAGGGAACTCAGGCGAATGCCGCCGAGAAAAACAACAATCTCCCGACGAAGAGCCTGGAGGCTACCAGGCCCCCAAGGGTGCCATGGCATGCATCCTCGGCGGATCCCAGGCGCCCAAGTCGAACAACCAGTTCAAGCAGTTCGCTCGCGAGCTCAACGCAGCGCTTCCCGGGGTCGAGACGTCCCGCCCCCTCAAGTGGTCCCAGTACACCATCGCCTTCGACGCCAAAGATCACCCCAAGTCTACAAAGACTGTGGGCACCCTCCCGTTGGTGTGCACCCCCACCATCAACAACATCGCCGTCGGCAAGACGCTCATTGATGGGGGTGCAGGCCTAAACGTCATCTCTGTCGAGACCTTCGAGACGCTTCAAGTGCCCTACGAGTGGCTCATGCCCTCCAGGCCCTTCACCGGGGTCACCAGCGGCTCAATCTCGCCTCTGGGGCAAGTGAGGCTCGCGGTCACTTTTGGCACGCAGGAGAACTACCGCACCGAGCTAATTGACTTCGACGTCGCGCACATTGGCCTGCCCTACAACGCCATCCTCGGCTACCCCGCCCTCGCGAAGTTCATGGCCGTCACGCACCACGCCTACAACATGGTCAAGATCCCTGGCAGCGGTGGCACCATCACCATACGTGGTCACGTACAGGACGCCACGCGCGCTGTCGAGATCGCCTACAAGGCCGCTGCCATGGCATTCCCCGCTGACGAGGACATGGAGCCTCTCGAGAGGCCCAAGAAGAAGAAACAACTGTTCACTCAAGAGCAAGCATCTACAAAGAAGGTGTCGCTGAGCACCAGCGGCTCGGGGGCTGAGGGCTCGGGGGCTAGCGTCACCATAGGCGCTGGCTTGCCTCCCAAATAGGAAAGCGCGCTCGTCGCCTTCCTTCGGGCAAATTCTGACATGTTCGCATGGACTCCGTCAGAAATGTCCGGTGTACCAAGGGAGGTGATCGAGCACCACTTAGCCGTGTGTCCAGACGCACGCCCTGTAAAGCAAAAGCGCGGAAACAAGCCCCCGAGAAGCAAGCGTTCATCATCAAAGAAGTAGAGAAGCTGAAAGCAGCAGACATCATTCGAGAAGTTGCCCACCCCACTTGGCTCTCCAACGGTGTGGTTGTCCCAAAACCCAATGGAGGAGGCCGGCTCTGCATCGACTACACAGACGTAAACAAGGCTGCCCCAAGGATCCATACCCCATGCCAAGGATAGACCAGATTGTGGACTCCACCGCCGGCTGTGATCTCCTCTGTTTCCTGGATGCCTTCTCAGGCTACCACCAGATCAAAATGGCCAAGGAAGACGAGGAGAAAACAGCATTTCTCACCCCTTGTGGTGTGTATTGCTACACTTGCATGCCCTTTGGCCTGAAAAATGCCGGCGCCACCTTCCAGAGGCTCATGAGGATCGCCTTGGGGGCTCAGATGGGAAGAAATGCAGAAGCTTATGTCGACGACATCGTGGTCAAGTCTCGCGAGGGAGACACTCTCTTGAAGGATCTCGAGGAAACCTTGCCAGCCTGCGCAAGGTGAACATCAAGTTAAACCCCGCCAAGTGCGTCTTCGGGGTGCCTTCAGGCAAGCTCCTCGGGTTCCTCGTGTCCCACCGCGGCATAGAAGCAAACCCTGACAAGATCAAGGCTATAGAAGACATGCAGCCACCTCGCCGCCTCAAGGACATGCAGCGCCTAGCAGGATGCATGGCCAGCTTAGGCCGCTTCATCTCCAAGTTCGGCGAGAGAGCCTTGCCATTTTTCAAGATCATGAAGAAATCCGGCACCTTCAAGTGGACTCCAGAGGCGACAAAGCATTTGAGGACTTGAAGAAATACTTGGCTAGCTCACCAGTCATGGTAGCCCCCAGGGCAGGCGAGCATCTGAAGCTGTACCTAGCAGCCACTCCACAAACTGCAAGCGCCGTCCTGGTGGTGGAAAGAGAAGAGCCAGTTCTCCCCAAGAAAAGCACTGCCACACCAAGTCCAGAACCTCCCGACGAGGAACAGTCTCTCCAGACCCAGTGCCAGGCCCACAGCCTCAAGTCGAGTCCTCCACGAGCCCCTGCCGAGGCTCCTCCACAGGCAAACCTCGCCAAAGGTCCTGAGGAGCCTCTCGAGGGAGCCGACGCTGCCGCACCATCAACGACCCTCGTCGAGCATCCAGTCTACTTCGTCAGTACTGTACTGCGAGATGCTCGCGAGCGGTACCCAGTGCAGCAGAAGCTCCTCCTCGCGCTACTCATCGCCTCCAGGAAGCTGCGCCACTACTTCCAGGGCCACCCCATCACGGTGGTCACGTCCTTCCCCCTGGAGCAGATCCTGCGCAACCCCAACGCTACTGACCGCGTCGCAGGATGGAACATTGAGCTGCAGCCATTCAACTTGCGCTTCGACACCACAAGAGTCATAAAAGGGAGAGCGCTGGCGGATTTCGTCGCCGAGTGGACAGACCCAACTCCTGAAGAGCCTCGCGAAGAAGAAACCGCGTCATCGGGAGATACAATGCCAAGCCACTGGACCATGCACTTCGATGGAGCTTTCGCCTGCCGCAATGGTGGGGCTGGCGTTGTCTTAACCTCACCAAAAGGTGACAAGCTCTACTACGCCATCCAGCTGTGCTTCACAATAGACAAGATCTCCAACAACATCGCCGAGTACGAGGGCCTCCTCGCCGGGCTCAGAGCCGCAATCGCCCTTGGCGTCAAGCACTTACTCATAAAGGGTGATTCCCAGCTCCTGGTTAACTTCTCCAACAAGAGCTACACGCCTAAAGACGACCACATGGCCGCCTACCTTGAAGAGGTCCGCAAGCTCGAGAAGCACTTCAGGGGCATGGAGCTCATGCACATCCCGCGAAAGGAGAACCAGAGGCAGATGACATCGCCAAGCGAGCATCACGAAGGCAGGCCCAGCCGGCCGGCGTCTTTGAAGAGAGACTCTCCAAGGCGTCCATAAAGCAGCCACAAGCACAGACGAAGTACTCCCACCACCTCCTGTAGGTGGGGCACCCAACTGCGGTCCATCCTCAGGGGAGCGTCTGCTGCTGGCTATGGTGCATCAAGAGACAGGCTGGGTTGACGAACTCAAAGACTACCTGCTGAAGGGAGTCCTTCCTGAAGAAGACGCGGAGGCAGCGAGTGGCTCGACAAGCCAAGTCATACTACATCCTCGAGGGAGACCTGTACCGCAAGCGCCCAAATGGAATTGCACTCAAGTGCGTCCCCCCCGAGGAAGGCCGCATGCTGATCAGAGACATTCACAGTGGAGAGTGTGGCCACCATTCCTCTGCACGCACCCTGGCAGGCAAGGTCTTCAGGAGCGGTTTCTACTGGCCCCAAGTGCTTCAAGATGCCACCACCATCGTCCAGTCTTGCGATGCGTGCCATTCCACGCCAAGCAAGTCATCAGCCTGCACTGGGACTCCAAACCATCCCGCTCTCGTGGCCTTTCGCGGTCTGGGGCTGACATCTGGGACCCTTCCCGAGATCACAAGGGGGCTACCGCTTCCTCTTCGTGGCAGTCGACAAGTTCACCAAGTGGGCAGAGGTTGAAGCAGTGCGCAGCATACCGGCCAGGGCGGCAGTAAAATTCATCAGAGGCCTGGTCTGCCGCTTTGGTGTGCCTAATCGCATCATCACCGACAATGGCTCACAATTCACCAGCGGCATCTTCAGGGCCTACTGCGAGAGCCTCGGCACCAAGCTCTGCTTCGCCTCGGTGGCTCACCCACAGAGCAACGGCCAAGCCGAGCGAGCAAATGCTGAGGTCCTCAAGGGCCTCAAGACAAGAAGCTTCAATCGCCTGAAGGGCTACGGCAAGGGCTGGATAGACGAACTCCCGTCCGTGCTCTGGTCCATCCGCACGAACCCCACGAAGCCCACTGGTGAGACGCCATTTGCCTCGTGTATGGAGCTGAAGCAGTCCTCCCCACAGAGATCAAGCATGGATCCGCACGGGTCCTTGCCTTCAACGAGGACGATCAAGCAGACCTCCACAGCGACGACCTGCTGCTCCTTGACGGGTTGCGCCGCCGTGCCGCCCTCAGGGCAGCCAAGTACCAGCAAGACCTGCGACGCTACCACAGCCGCCACATACGTCCGCGCACTCTCGAGACAGGCGACCTCGTCCTCAGGAGAATCCTCTCCAGGGAAGGTCTCCACAAGCTCTCGCCAATGTGGGAAGGCCCCTACAGGGTCTCACACATCGCCAGGCCTGGCGCGGTACGCCTCGAAACGGAGGACGGCATTCCGGTCAAGAATCCATGGAACATCGCGCATCTACGCAAGTTCTACCCGTGATCATAGTCACGCCAGACATTTTTTGTCTCTAGAGGGAAGCACACAACTTCACCTCCAAGCTTCACAAAAGCTTCTCCTCCCGAGGGCCAGCCCCTCTGAGCTCTCCTGATTACGTGCCGCCGCAGGCCGTGAAGAGTCTCAGCCACTGAATGTGGTCCCCATGCCTCGACATGGAAAACTTTATCTTGGTCACACCAAGTGTAATGAACCAATTCGTTTCTCAATGAAACATTGCGCTGAGGCGCCGCTATGTAATATTTTGGTGGTGAGTTTTTTTTTCATCTTAGTTCATTTCGCGCTCATATTCTTCCCCATGCGCACCTCGCGAGCGGGGGCTGAGTACGGTGACTGTGCCTCAAGAGCACCCCAACAGCACCGCAAAATCCAAAGGATCCGAGCTCTAGCACGTGAGCACGCTCTCACGCCTGTTACCTCCCCAAAGAGCTCTGGCCCATGGGCTTGCTCCCAAAACACGCCACCTCACCAAAGGACCTTGGTACTTACTCTCCTCGCGAGATACCATGAGGAAGCCTATAAGCGCGCATGAGTGTTTACTACCATGTGCCTGCTTTGGGTTTGCCTCTCTAACCAATACAGGGAACAAGAGTCCTCCCCAAGGTCGAGAAGTCACGCTCCGACCCCTAGAGGGAGCGCACCATCAGGGCACCATCAGGGAAGCCAACGCCCTCTACGAGGCCAAAGTCTCGCCAAGCTAAGTCTAGCGCTCGCGCCCTCAGAGTTTTTCTCCCTCTCACGGCACCTGTCGTCCCTCGAGCGGTTTTTTCTCTCTCACACTCCATGGACTGCTTGTGCGTCAAAGGGGAGCCCTCGAGCACCGCGACTCGAGAGCCCTTACCTCTCCAAGCCTTAAACACCCCCCGGCCTTGCCGAGTCACGCTCCGGCATACCGTAGCGGCGGTGTCATAGCGCAAAGAGATGGGTCCTGACGACGTAGAGCGAAGAAAGACATGGAACAGGGATAAAAGGCCCTTCGAGGGGCACACACACATGTTTGCATACGATCAAAGTATCTTACAAGCCAGAATTAAAACAAGTCTTAAAACAAAGATAATTGCGCCAAGCGCATCTTGTTGCAGGAGTGGCCTAGGCAGAGGGTTCACCATCGCCGTCCTCTTCAGCCTTCTCTTCTTCGGCGCCTTCATCCTCCTCAGCGGCCTGCTCCGCCTCAACCCTCTTGAAGCGGTCGACGTAATCGTTGACTTCTTCTCGAACCAAGTTGGAGAGCTCCCAGGCTTGGTCCCCTCGATGGGCTCGGTCACTGACTCGTAGTCGAAGCCGGGGTGAAGGCGCTGGAGGTTGGCGAAGACGCGATCGATCGCCACGGTCAAGAGCTTGCGGCACTCCTCATCAACAACGTCGCCAAGTTCCGCCACAGGGCCCTCGAGCACAGTGAAGAGCTGATCGAAGTAGGCGAGGTATGTGGCGGCGTCAGCGTTCCCATTGACGGGAACAACAGGAGCATCCACTCCTAGCTGCCCCGCGAGAGTGTTCCCCCGGGTCACCAAGGACTTGAACACGCGCTCCCGCTGCTGCGTCAGGACCCGCGCCGCCTGCACGCTGTGCTCATCCTCTGCAGCACGCTCCACAGCAGGGCCCCCTGCGCGTTCAGCTCCCTCATATCAGCCATCAGGGAGGCGAGGTCTTGATCTGCACGTTCGCGAGCCTCTTCCGCGCGGCGACGACCGTCCCTGGCGCGCCTCACCTGGGAGTTCAGGTTGGCGTTCTGGTGCTCCAGTTGAACAATGCGGGCATTGTCATCCGCGCGTTTCTTCTTGAAGCGGTCCTCCTGCTTCCTGAACTTCCCGGCATATTCTTCGGCGACGGCGGAGCGATATTCTTCTGCTTGGCGGCGGCATCCTTCTCAGCCTCTTCCTTCCTCGCGGCGAGCTTTCGGTTGGACTTCTCTACAAGCTTTTTGTGCCTGGCCACCTCCTCGTCATGCTTGCCTATGGCCTCGGCCAGTTTGCCCTCCCGCGCCTCAAGATCTGCGCGCTGCGTGGACAGCTCCTTGTCAGCCTGCAGTTGCTGCTCCTCGCGTTTGAGCACCTCCGCTTCGCGCGCCGCCAGTACTTGCTCACGGGCATCCAAGGACACGCGGTGTTGGTCCAAAGACTTCCGCGTAGCCTCCGACTCCGCAGCAAATTTCCCCTCGCGGTCGGCAAGCTCTTGGCGCTGAGCGGCTAGCGTGGTCTCGAGGGTGCGCGCTCTGAGGCAGCGGCTTGGCGCTCCGCCGCGGCCGCCTCGCGATCTTCTGCAGCGGCCTGGCGCTCTGCCTGGAGTGGCTCCAGGGTCTCTTGAGCCTCGCGAACCGCGCTCTCGCGGACCTCCTTGGCGAAGCGCAGCGCCTCCTCTCGCTGCGCCTGCATGGCCTCGTTGTCGTGGCGGCGTTGCTCCACGACCTCGAAGAAGCGGGTCCAGCCCTCTCAAGTTCGTCATACTCTCTGGCGAGCTCGGCCTCCTCGAGAGCGAGTTGGGCCTCCAGCCCATCCAGTGCACCCCTCGCCAGGCGGAAGGTAGAGCTGCGGCGAGCGCCGCTCCAGCTCTTGCCACCCAGGACCAGAGCCCGCGAACTCCCACGAGACATGGAGGCTCCCTCGTGCGCACTAGTTTCGAGGGTGGGACCTCCAAGCTTGGGCCCGGTCAACCTGGCCTGGGGGCTGTGAAGCGAGCCCTCTCCGTCATTGGGGCCATGGGCTCCAGCACCGTCGTCTTCAACCGGCGCCTCCTCTCGAGCTTCAGGGGCTGGGGAAGATTGCCCAGCCACCGTGGGTCCGCCGCCGCCGAGCCCGCTGCGACCTCAGAAGAAGCCGCCGCCCCCTCAGCATCTGCGTTAGGCGGGGCGGCGGAGGGACGTTTTCCTCCATCGCGGCGTCGGTGCCTTGGGGCGGCGGAGAATGTTCTCCCCCATCTCAACGTCGCGCCTCCCTTCGCCGGCGAGCCGCTCCCCGTTTCTCCGCGGCGACCTCCTCTTGCCGCTCTGGTGGAGTGACGGGACGTGGTGGTGTTGGTGTCCGCACCACCGCCTCCTCCTCGGGGCGCGCCTCCGCGGTAGAAGACGAAGTAGCTGCTCCGGCCAGAGGTGCAACCACCACATGCCCTACGCTTCCTCCGCCACAGGCTTCGTGGCCTCCTCCGCCACCGGCTCCGAGGCCTCGGTCACTACGGGCTTAGCAACCTCTTCAGCTGAGGGCTCCACAGGCTCCTCGACGGTTGCCGAGGCCAGGCCCCGGACCTCCGCGGCCTTGCGGAGCCTCCGGCGTTTTGCCGTCACAAATCCCTAACAAACAAACAATGAAGGCCATCAAGAGGGAGCAAGAAAACTCTCGAAAGATGCGAAAACAGGGGCCAACGCTTACCCAGATGACTTGGCGCGTGAGTCGACCCACATCGTAGTGGACGACCGCCACGACCTCGACGAAGCAGCTCCAGAGCCGGGCCCCTCAGGAGCAGTCTCAGCTTTCCTCTTGAGAGGGGTGCCCACTGGGCTCTTGGCGGCCCTGTCGTGAAAAGCCTTGGAGCGGGGATCGCAGCGTCCCGCTACGGCCTCCTCATCGCTGTCTTCCTCCCCCTCCGCGACCTGGCGCGAAGGGGCCACAAGGAAATCCTCGTCCCCGCTGGACGAAATCTCCAGAACTCTCCCTCGGAGGAGCAGGTTTCGAAGAGCTCGCCTCCCCTGCCGAGGGATTCGCCCCTCCACAGGTGACGCCCAGATCGGCGTCAGATGCGGCGGGTGACTCCGAGGCCCAGTCCTCTTCCACCACGGGCGCCGCGTCCTCCTTCTTCTCCTCCCCAGCCAGGCCCTGAGGGGTGAACTCCGGCATCAGCTCCAGGATCGCGAGGCGCTTCTTCGGGTAATCTGATGGAGTGGCTTCGCGAGCTCACTGCGCGGCACAGGAACCTCCGGGGCGGTGAAGAGGATGCCCATTATGGAAGCTACGACGTCGGGAGGTGGGAGCTGCAGTGCAGCCGCATTGCGTCCGCCGGGCCTGAATACATCCACATCGGCTTTGTGTGCTTCTGGAGAGGAGCGATACGGCGCCTCACGAAGTCTTCAGCAACCATCTGCCCCGTGAGGCCAGCGTCGCGGACGAGCTTCATGCGTGCGACCAAGTCAGCAATCTTCGGGCTCTGAAGGTTGCACTCGACCAGTTCGAGTTCTTCAGCGGCGGCGCCTCAGGGACGTCGAAGAAGGAATTCTGCGTCTTGGCGTCCACGAGGAACCACCGCTGGCGGAAATCGTCCACCTTCTTCGTCACCCGTGTGACGGGTTTGTCGCCGTCCCAGGACATGGGGATGTAGATGCCTCCCATCCCATCCGCGATGCGGAAGGACACACAACCAGACCGCTCGCCAGGCGCCGTGGAGCGGAGCGCGTAGAAGCTCCGGAAGAAGGCCACGGAAGGCATCACCCCCAAATACGCCTCGCAAAGATATGCGAAGATGGCGAGGATCAAGATGGAGTTGGGGTGCAGATGCAGAAGTTGGATCTGATAGAAGGCCAGAACCTCCTCCAGGAAAGGGGAAAATGGCGGCACCAAACCAGCGAAAATGGTCTGGAAGAAAATGGGATACAGCCCCGCCGCGAGCTTGCCAAAGCGCGCCGCCTTGAGAACAGTGGCGCCGTGCTCGTTGTTCTTGCCTGCGGCCATCAGCCGGATCTTGTCCAGCGCCTCCGCCGTGTGGATGCGAGTCCCCACCAGCGCCGGCGCGAACTCGTCCTCCTGCTGCGCCTCGGCCGGTACGTTCGCCATTGCCGCCTTGTCCTTCTTGGGACCCATGGTCGAAGAAAGAAGGGCGGCGGAGAAGCTCGGTGAAGGAGGAGGAGCGCCGGAGACACAGGAGCGGCGTCAAGAGCGAGGAGACGGGCGCGCAAATGATGCAGTAACTGCTGCCTGAACCGGCGCTGCAGGCTTTATTCCCCTCAGAGCAGTTACCGAGACGTGGTGGGACCCCCCACTACGCCCATCATCTCCGAGGAGAACGTGTCGTCGCGGCGTAACTGCCCTACACGTGTCTCAGGCCGGCCGGACACTTTGGGCCCATGACGATTCGCCTGCGTCCATTGGACTACATCGTGCCCATCATGGGCCCGGGGGCTACTGTCGGCCCAGTGAAATCCAGGGTGTGCTGGGCCTGTCCTCTACGGCCCTCGACACTTGATGGCGAATTTTCGCTAAGGACCAAGCCTACGGCTTGGAGAGCCTCGCGAGGCGATTGCCTCGCGAGGGCTTTTGAGGCAGCAGAGGCCTGCGGAGGCCATATCCACTGCTGCCCCCTCTTCAAGGAAATCTCCCCTGGGGAGAGGTCAACGCCGAATTCTCTACAGGGCATCCAAGCCCTCGTGGAGATCGCTTCGCTGCAAAGCAACCTCTGCAGAGCGCACATGGGCTCTGCAGCGGCCGCAGAGTGACGCGCGCCCCTGCGCGCGGTGACGACGACGCCGCAGTTGCCATTTTGGTGATTAAAGGGGTCAACAAAGCTGTGCCATCCGCACCGGACTACAAGGTTTCCTCTTTGGTGATAAGGGGACCGGCCGGCGCTACGCTCCACGGCCAACGTCACCGTGGGCACCCCCACGTTCCTCTGCGGCCCCAGCTGGCCGTCCTGCATGGACGGTGGTTACTCTGCTACAGGAGTCAGCTTTACGCCATGGACCGCGTCCATGGACAACCGGGCTGCGGTGCACCGCGCTCACCTTCTGCGCCACGTGACAGCCCTACCAGTGCGAGTGCAGGAGGGAGCACGGGGCGCCTATAAAAGGAGGACGAGCAGCACCGTAGCAAGGGATCGCATTCTCATTCCAGCATAGCCACTTACGCGCAAGGAAGAAGAAGACCATGCTTCCCTTCCTTGTGTACACCATTGCCAAAAGAGAGCCCTCGGCAAGCTCATTGTACTGTAACCTCTACAAGCAGTGCAATACAGACAAGCAGGAGTAGCGGTGTTACCTCCACACGAGGGCCGTGAACCTGGGTACGGGCTGGTGTTCATCTCTGTCGTGATGTCCCTCCACTTGCTCGACGAGCACCGTCGCCGTGCAGGTTGAGGGTTGTTTGACCAACGTGTTCAGCCCCTTACACGAACTCTCTTCGTGAGCTTGACTATCCCTGTTTCGTGGGAGTCATTCGCCGACACTCTCTTGTTTCATCTATTATATTATTAAGACAACAAACAATAGACGGTGGAGATTCATCAACTTCTATGTTATGACATTTTAATGGCTGAGATCCATCGTGAAATACATAGAAGCTGTCACGTAAAAAAGGCATGCACGACTGCGCTAGCCATATCTGTCCTATTCGTGTACGTCACGAACTGCTTGCAATATAGGCAAGCTAACAATCGATAGGAAAATATGCTTGGGCACAATGCTCGGCTCAATCTGATTGAAATCCTCAATGCCAGCCATGCCCATCAGATCGCCGATCGGGAATTTGGACTAGGAAGGCGCTCAAGTGGATCCCCGGAACCTGCACGTCGCCATGCCACAAACGCCCGGAACTGGATGGTCGTTTGCCGTTCGCCGGCACCCTTTACATCAGAAATTCGCCCTTTGTGGATGGTAATCATTCATCTAGCCATCGTCGTCACGTTCTTTTAGCTGCTCCATATGATTTATCATACACGTACATAGCCTGCTTGTATGGGTCATGGACATTGGCATTACTCTCCTCGAGGCCATCATTGTGCACCGAGGGCATAATCAAGTCTTTCTTTGCAGCTAACTTTGCATCTAAATTTTGCCAAGCCTTGCCGGAAAGTACTTGGGCATGCAGGAGCATCCGAGCATATCGATGATCAGTTATCCGAGGGAACAGATCGACCAGGTTCCGCTAATCCAGTATGTGCGTGCATCTCAGGCGACATGAGTCTTATAGATCGTTCTTGATGCGTTGTCTGGCGAAACTAGGCGCCGTTCTGATTTCTCGACCTGAATTGATTCACTAACCTTCTTCCGTAATTTTCCTACAGCAAGGAAGGATAGGATGTCCAGAGTGGACCTGCCGGAACGCCGGCAGAATCATCATGCACCGTTCCAGAATTGTGTGGTGCACATGAATTTTTTGATTGCTCATTATGTGACTAATCCTAATATACCGATCTACTGATACGCATGATTCAAGTATTTCTCGATGTTTCAGTCTGAATAATGGAGAGATCCTGAGTTCCTGACTCTTCGCATGCCATGTTTGCTAATGCTTCACGTGTGTTATTGCAGCCTTGCAGGTAGCTTCATTGTGTTGTTGCAAATTCAGCAAGGAGGATAGGATGGGTGATGATTCAAGTATTTCTTAATGTTTTGGTCTGAGTAAGCGATTCAAGAACGGTGGGTGATGATTCCGCCGGCGTTCCGACATGCTCTGAAATCAGCGTCACCTAAATTTTTATGTACGCAGCATGCACATCTCTTTTTTTGTTTACAGTAAACGGGGTTCCCCGGATTGCATGGGGACAAATAATGTACCGAGGACAAATCCCATGTTCACTTCTGCAACTGCATGTTCCAATTGATAAAGACATCCAGATGATAGCTAATAGTGTTTGTTCCTGCTCTTTTACAGAATTACTTAGGATCCAAACAACAGCCACCAACTTTGCTAGACTATTTTCTGACCTCTCTCCAATGTTACATATTGGTAATTAACTTCTAATTTTTTTATGGGCAGCCAGTTCCTAGAGAAGGTGTAAGTTTAATGGAGGAGCAGATTTTCATGGCACTTTGAATTTGATAGGTGGCCTTGCCTCTTTCGGTGACTATATGAAAGACTCCTCTCCACAGTCATCGGGTCCACCAGGCCATCAATACAGTACTAGAAATTGCAACAGAACGGAGTGGATGTCTAAGGGCTGGCCGCGACGTTTGACGATGCTTTAAGCAGCATTACCCGGTGTCGAGTGGCAACCATTGCAGCACTACACGTAAGCTCATTTGAGTCTAATGTTGACCCACTCATCACGTCTTAATAGTCATTTATTCCCAAATATTTTTGACAAAAACCTTACTTTAAGCAGCATTACCCGGTGTCGAGTGGCAACCATTGCAGCACTAGACGTAATCTCATTTGAGTCTAATGTTGACCCACTCATCACGTCTTAATAGTCATGTTGGACAAAAACCTTATTGATTATAATAAGGTTTGGTTATAATATGGAGAGGAGTCTTAATACTCATTTGAGTCCAAATATTTTGGACAAAAACCTTATTGATTATAATTTTGTTTATGTCATTACTTTGTCTCCTGAAATGAAAGTTTGTTAATGTTCATCTATGTTGTTGTAGGGTGATTTCAGTTATTGGGTTTGCCTTCCATATTGTCATCTTGCAGATTTCGTAGCTTTCCCAAGATGAAATCGAATGCTTTGGTCTCACGTTTTTCCTATGTTTGCAGTTAGCTTAACAACCATCTACTTACTGAAATTAGTCACAGACAGGAGTACAGTCTGTAGGTCAAGAAAATGTTGTTATGCTATCACAGATAGGACTGCTTTTGTCCTGCAAATACGTATTTTTCACATTCTCTTTCTTTACATATATGTACTGATATATCATAGAAACTTTTGACTAAAAAATTCACGGTTGTTACATTATTAAAGCAATACTTATGAGGTGTCCACCTAAAAAACTAAAAGTAATTTGTTTCACATCTAAGCATACCAACAAAGTAATACCAACAAAGTAATTTTTGTTCTTCTGCCTTAGCTGATCTTTCACATCTAAGCATACCAACAAAGTAATTTTTGTTCCATTTCTAATGGCCAGCGCTAACTGAATTTTGTTTTGCTGGTGAGAATAAGAAAGGGAGGTGCTTCAAAAATCGACGAAGTTTCTGTTGAACTATGTTTTCTGGAATTCATGTTTCCCAATATTAATATGATCTAGGGCCATATCATATCGCTTGGTTAACATGATCATTGTACGTGACCACGGGACCAAAAGACCAGACGACTAGACACCAGCAAATCGTAACACAAGCCTAGAGACCAGCACATCAAAATCGACCAATACAAGTAGCATCAGCAAATCGAAGGCACGTCAACAACAATGCAGAACAAGGCAGCAAGAAATCGGCAGATCAAAGAGACATGCCAGCAACTTTGAGTGATAGCTCCAACTTTCGGGTAATAGCTGCAAACTTCAAGTGGGTCCGATTTTCCCCTTCCAACATGCAATGCTTTTAACAAAAAAACTGCCTTCATATAAATTTAATGATTAGTTAGAACACTTATTTCTTAAAAATCTTGCTACATAAGTTCGCAAGACAGGTTTTACTGTGCTTTGCAGATCTTCATAAGATTGAGACAGAGCTATGGAAGATTTAAGTCTACACGCACAAAGGAATTATGTAATTTATTTGCGAGGTGCAAGGGGCCGAGCTGCAGCGTCATTGCGCAAGAACCAGGATCGTCAGCCATGAAGGGCGGTTGTTTATGTCCAAGAGGCAGCAGCTGGGTTCTATTTCTTTTACTTCATGGCGCACAACAATATATGGCTTGGTAAGTGCTTCTGACTTTTTTTTACTTTCCATGCAGCTTCAATCCGCCGGCAAGCATACTTTGGAAAGCCCTGCTCCGTACACATGGAAAATGCGTTTATTTCTTTTTCTTCATGGCGCACAACAATATATGGCTTGGTAAGTGCTTCTGACTTTTTTTTTACTTTCCATGCAGCTTCAATCCGCCGGCAAGCATACTTTGGAAAGCCTTGCTCCGTACACATGGAAAATGCGTTTATTTTCTTTTATATTGTCACATTTAATATTCTATATACATAAAATAAGTGTACAATTCAAACAGTTTCATCAGTGTAGGAATCTCCTTAGATTTAATTTTATAAACACAAGTAGTAATTATTATAGCTTTTTCACTGATGGTATACTCTTTAATTTGTATTCTGGGCCAGGATGTATGGAATCGACATATACCTGGATGGGGATAGCAAGTGTCCAACTTTAGCCATCGGTATCATCAAGAGTAGATGTAGAACAGAAGTTCCTAAAATATTTTATGTGCCGAAGCATTTTTTACTCTCATTAAAATTGGTTAGTAAGTATATGATAGGTTAGATCATACATTTTACGCCTTTTAAAGCATGTAGAGTTGTATTTTCTATGTAAATATTGTAGATTGCAATATATCATTTCTACTCTGTATTGATCATATAAATCCAACAAGCATACAACTCCCTTATGAAGAGATATTGTAGAAAATCTGGATATGTAAATAACGATTACAAAAATTTAATTTCTTTAATTTCTGATAAATTTTTAGCAAATGATTTAATACATATAACCATAGAGCTCCCTTATGTAGAGATATTTGTAGAAAATCATGATATGTAAATAAACGAGCACACAAATTTAATTTCTTTAATGTTCGGGTAAGTTATCAGTAAATGATTTAGTACATATCAACTGTAATCATCTATATATTACATTAAGTATCTTACTACAAATCTCGAAAAGAATAAATAACAAGGGAAAATCCATTGAGTACAAAAGTAGCTCAATATAGTTATGTAGACAATGTATCACAACATTTCTAGCCGCGCAATTGCGCGGGTCACCCAGCTAGTTGTTATATTATTTGGAGAGTTTTATGTTGAAATAAGTTGATTGGTGTTTGGTTGGAAACAGAAAATGCTACATGTGGTAGATGGTATATTGAAAAGACATATTCATTCTTGTAGATCATTGTCTTGGATAATTTGATGCTTTGCAATTGTTTTGAGCTCTCAAGTAGATCATGTTTAAGCTCTTGCATCATGTAGTTAAAGCCTATTAGTGGAGAACTACCGTAGAGCTTGTCGAAACTTGGTTTGCATGTTTGCTATCTCTAAGGTCTAGATATTTTCTGGTAAAATGTTTGAGCAACAAGGAAGACAGTGTAGAGTCTTATAATGCTTGCAATATGTTTTTTATGTAAGTCTTGCTGTACCGGTTGATATCCTGTGTTTGCTTCAAACAACCTTGCTAGCATAAACTCTGTACTGAGAGGGAATGCTTCTCGTGCATCCAAACCTTGAGCCAAAACCCATGCCATTTGTGTCCACCATAACTACCTATTATGTGGTAT
The DNA here is from genome assembly GCA_947311845.1 of Poa pratensis. Lineage (NCBI taxonomy): Eukaryota > Viridiplantae > Streptophyta > Magnoliopsida > Poales > Poaceae > Poa > Poa pratensis. Next base: position 83,153,031 of record CAMZMU010000063.1, on the reverse strand, counting down.
TTCCTGCCATTCCAAGTAAATACTTCATGTGCTACATTTAAACTATTCAAAATTTTATTACTCCTTATTTGTGTCAATGTTTTATAGCTCATGAGGAAGTTATGTGGCGTTTACTCTATCACCTTGTCATTTACTCATGACAGACTTTCACCAATGGACTAGTGTCATATACATCCGCTTATCCAATAATTTTGCAAAAAGAGCTGGCAAATGGGGTGCCCAGTGCCAATTAATTATAACTTTAACCATTTGATTCTCTTCACATGTTTGCCAATGATTTACTAGAAGCAATTTTCAAAATGTTAAGCAATATCAAATAGGCACTCCTCCATGGTATGTGATTGTTGGAAGGCACCCGAGGATTCGGTTAGCCATGGCTTGTGTAAGCAAAGGTTGGGAGGAGTGTCATACCAATTTATAAATATGCATGTGTAAACAAAAGAGAAGAGGGATGATCTACCCTTGGGTAGAAATAACGTCCTTCATGGGAGCCGCTCTTGAAAGTCTGGGTGACAAGGGGGATAGAGTGCCCACTGCCATTCGTTGACAACAACAAACACCTCTCAAGCACTTACTTTATGCTCTCTATATGATTTCGAAAACCTAAAAAGCTCTAGCACATGATTTAATCCCTGCTTCCTGATAACCCACAAGTATAGGGATCGCGTGTAGCCTTTTCGATAAGTAAGAGTGTCGAACCCAACGAGGAGCTAAAGGTAGGATAAGTATTCTCTCAAGTTCTATCAACCACTGATACAACTCTACGCACACTAAACGTTTACTTTATCTAGGAAATAATAGTAGAGCAATAATACGGGTATGAGAGATGAGAGGCTATTTGTTAGTCATAGTGGTAGCTACACACCATAACATTACACGGCGATGTAAGCCGTATATACCTGTTTTGGATTCATATTGTAGTAGAGTATGGAATTTTGGTGTACAAAACTGGTTTCAGAATTTTGAAAAATATATTTTTTGGTCCTCTTTTTGTAGGTTGACTTTTCCGTTGACTTTTTTCGTTGACTTTAAAAAATAATCATTACACTCTTTTTTTCCAAAATACTTTTGAATAATCCTAGCAACTCTAATGTTGACATCCCCCCACTCTCTTGAGTATTCTCTTTTTTCTGTGACGCATACGGGTCGGTCAAACTAGGGGTGTGTAGCTACCACCATGACTAGCGGCTATTTTTCCATGAGAGATAGCTTTGCAATATAATAAATGACAAGAAAGTAAAAGTTAGTGCTGCAGCAATAAAATACACTAAGTAACCATATACTAACAGTACCATGAGTGTGGAAAAGTGGTGGTAATTGTGGTGGCTTTGTCCAAGATTAATTAGTGAAGACATTTAGTTCATTGTCATTGATGCAGTTTTCAATGTGGGAGAGGCTAAATATACATGTACTCCACTACTTGGGATTACAAGTACTATATGATTGGATTGTTAGCAAACATCCGTAAATACTAACAATGCATTAAGGTTTCCCCAACCATAGCCTTAAGTTTATGGTCCTCTTACTCCCATACGTGCAACTAACCGGTTTGAGTCGGCAGAACTACGCCCCTTTCTTTGCACATATTACTAACCCTAGGGTGTTGATCCATGCGCACAAATATAATGGACACCAAAGGACAGTACCATATCAACATACAACTCTAATGAACCATAGACATTCAAAAAAATCAAAAGACAAATAAACTACGCAAACATGTCATAGATCATAGGATAAATATTATAGCATCAAACACCATGTTTACATAGGACGGTACAGAGGTTTGTGAGAGGATGAACCACTGAATACAAGGAGGAGTTGGTGATGGAGATGGCGGTGAAGACGGCGGAGAGGGCAGCGAGGAGCGCAGGGCGGCGGCGGTGCGCCGGCGCCGGCGGCGGGGAACTCCTTCCCCGCCGCCGGCATCATGGGGAGCGCCGCCCCTTAGCCTCCCTCCTTCATGGCTTCTTGGGAGCCCTCCCCCATGGAGATGGGATCCATGGGGGAGGCAAAAACGTGGCTTTTGGTGGCTGAAATTCGTGGGTGGAGGAGTCCTCCACGAGTTAGGTTTCCTCCCTTTATATATCTTCTCGGATTTCCGTCACCAGGGTTTCACCATATTCCTACAGGCCGCATCCGAACTCCGATTGGGCTGATCTCGGGCTTAAACTCTTCGTATGGAAATTTGTGACAACTTTCGTAAAGCCAGGTCTCCATTTGACGTCATCTTCGAGGGTCAAACTGGCAAACTCCGAAAACAGTTCTGGGACAGATTTCAGCAAAGTTCCAATTCGACTCCAACAAGGTTTCCTCTTGTATTCTTGATAATTCCTACACATCAAAGTGTAAAACAAGAACATTGTGCACTTTTGCAACTATTAATAGGTTAGTCCAAATAAATCATAAACTTAATATAAAAACAAGTGCCAAAGGCATAATATTAACATGAAACAATCAAAAATTATAGATACGTTTTGGACGTATCAACATCCCCAAGCTTAATTCCTGCTCGTCCTCGAGTAGGTAAATGATAACAAAATAATTTTTGATTGTAAATGCTATGATCAGGTCTTTAACAATTGCATGATGTATGGATAATAAAACTTAGCAATCATGTTACCTAATGAAAAGTATCAACCAACTAAGAGTTCATAATATGAAATTTATAAACATCAACAAGATTGTAATGATCATAATAAAGCATGGTAGAGTGGTATCTCGCTTGCCCTTATTGTGGAGCAAAACATAAATGCCAAGGCACCTCTGAAGTTCAAGTGAAGACTAGAAGTAAGATATCAAAGATAAAAGCATCAAAGTTATACCACAGTTAACCGCATTCTGGGACAAGCACATTACACTAAGAATGACAGTTATGCTCTCGAGAAGGTGCTCAAAGAAAGGATGGTGACTCAACATAAAATAAAAGATTGGCCCTTCGCAGAGGGAAGCAGGGATTAACATGTGCTAGAGCTTTTTATTTTTAAAACAGAAGTAAATTATTTTGGGAGGTGGTTGTTCCTGTCAACGAATGGCAATAGAGTTCTTGTTATCTTCCATACTAAACAAGTTGAGAGCGGTTCCGAGATATTGATATTAAGCATTTATAGCATGCACTTTATATATAGTTTGACACTCCTCCCAACCTTTGCTTACACAAACCATGGCTAACCGAATCCTCGGGTGCCTGCCAACAATCACATACCATGGAGGAGTGTCTATTTTATTGTTTAGCTTTTTGATGTTATAATGGTCTAACCAGCTCTTTGCAAAATTAGTGACAAGCAGATGAAGCATGCAAGTCGGGGTACTTAATTTAGTATGGAAGATAACAAACCCAACTACTACTTCCTCATGAGCTAAAAACAGTGTCACAAAATGAGAAGTAATTTGAAAGTTTTAAAGGTAGCACATGAAAATTTACTTGAATGGTTTGAAATGCCATGCATAGGAATTTATAGTGGACTCTTTGGAATAACTTGGTTTTCAGGGATTTGGAAGCACGAGCAGCATTCCCGCTCAGTACAAGTGAGGCTAGCAATAGACTGGGAAGCGACAATCAAGAGAGCAATAACCGTCATAATCATGCTTGCGACAAAACAAAATTAACGGAGGCATAAAGTGATACAAGAACTCTGAGGCAAAGTAAATCATCAAGGCTTAATTGACTTTTTGTTTTTCAGTCATAAGCATGCGTGAGCATGTGCCAAGTCAATTCAAAAGAATCATTCAGAGGAGGATACCACAATACCATACCATCTTATGAACAGCACAATGCATGTTAACATCAAAATATCATAATATACACTATTAGCTAGTTGAGACTAACCATAAGAAAATATAACCACTAAACAATATCATTCACACATCATTTTTAAGTTTCATCAAATAATCCATTAACCAAGTAAACGTTGAAAACAGAAGATAAATAAAATATGTGAGGATCCACTTATTAATGTAAGGTGTTTGATGCTAAGATAAATAGATAATAAATACAGCCGCTTCAAGTTTAGTCAAGTTCATATGTTGCTCAAAAAACAAAGTTTGAAGGTTTGCAAACCGAGGGGTTATTGATGAAGAGGGATGCGGGGACATCCCCAAGCTTATGACTTTGGCCATTCTTCAACATTTCACAATTTGGTGTTCCTTCATTCTCTGTGAAAAAACTTCAACACAAAAACTTTCCCATTCTTTTCTGCGGTTAGACATTAGTGCAATAAATAATATTTCCCAAGTGCTGCTATTAAACCAAATCAAATTTTGTTTTTAGGTTACAGAAAGGTTGCTTAAATGGCCAACTTATAAATGAAAGGTAAGAACCATTAAAAATCAAATGAAAACGAAAAGAGGCCACTCTTGCAACAAAAGTCAGAATCTGTCCAGAAAAACAGCAGCTGGAAAACGCAATTTTTAGGTGCTCTTAAACATGTCCGAAATTTTAGCCAATTTTTGTGCATGCATAAATTCGGTGATACATAATCAGTAATTTTTCGTGATTTTTAGAGTTTCCAGTAAAACATGAAAAATCGCGCAATGAGCAGTAGATACCGAAAACAGAAAATCACTTTTTACAATTGTATCAACTAAGCTAAATGGGTAAAACTTGGTACTTTATTTTTGATAAACTAAGAGACCAGAGGCTAAACAAGACCTAAACATGCTAGCTACAGCAAGGAAAACTCTAAAAGAAAACCAAAAGTAACAACCAAATAAAGAACCTAACAAAGAAGCAAAACAAAAGAAAATATTTTTGTTGTTTTGAATTATAAGTGAAAGCAAAGAAGCAATAGATACCAAATAAGAAGCCTAAGAAAACTAAAGAAGGTAATACCAAGACATATAAAAGCAATTATAATACACGTTAAGACAATTCATATCATGTGGACGGGTAATATAGAGTATGAACGAGATAACCTCATGTTTGTTGATGAATAGGGGATGACTCGGGCATCCCCAAGCTTAGATGATTGTATGTTCTTGAATATGTTCTTGGGATGCACCTACACATCCCCAAGCTTGAGCTCTTGCGTCTTCTTGTTCATCTCATATCACCATATCGATTGGATCTTATAAGCTACATCCACATAAAACTTCACAAAACTCATTAGTAGGGTTAGTACTCATTAAATAAAATCCACTCATGTTCAAGCATTGACAAATTACATAATATTTATCTAACATTAGCCACTGTATATACCGAAGTTCTTATTATTTCCGTTGTCCGTCGAAAAACTAAGGAAATCAAGAGACCCTAAGTACAATATTGAATAAACACAATAGAAATCTGTCAAAACTGAATAGTCTGTAAAGATGACACTTAACGAGATAGTTATATAGCTCAAATGACAAAACTCAAAATTAATGAAAGACAGATAATAATCTCAGGTTTATGCACAAAAATTTCAGGTCAAAATAATATTCTGAGATTTATCACGATTTTATTTACAGAGAAGCACAAAATCTGTCTAAACAGAACAGTCAGTAAAGATCGAATTTTCGACCTATCTACGTACCTCAAATCAGAAAAGTCAAAATTAATGAAAGTTGCGTACATATCTGAGGATCACGCACGAATTTTTTCAGAATTTTCAATTTTTCTGGAATTTTTAAAGCTCAAAACGGTGGACAGCAAAAATCTGTCCCTGTGCAGAAATCCAAATCTAGCATCAACTTTCTACTAGAGATTGTTATAACCAATTTTATTTTTATGTACAGAGGTATATACACAATATTTACATGTTTTTGATGAAAAGCTTCCATGGAAAGATTTGTTTTGGTTTATAGGCATGAACACAAGTGTTCAAGGTCGACCCCCACTTAACCAATACTCATCTTTCCAATCACTTTTCTTTTTGAAAACTTTTTAGATAACAATACAACTAATTTTTTTATAATTCGCATTCCCTACCCATATAAGATAGAGAACAACTTAAAACTGAAAATAAAAATTACTTAGAGACAAAGCAAACAAGTGCACACAAGAATATTCACCTACGCTATGGCTCCCCGGCAACGGCGCCAGAAAAGGTCTTGATAACCCACAAGTATAGGGGATCGCGTGTAGCCTTTTCGATAAGTAAGAGTGTCGAACCCAACGAGGAGCTAAAGGTAGGATAAGTATTCTCTCAAGTTCTATCAACCACTGATACAACTCTACGCACACTAAACGTTTACTTATCTAGGAAATAATAGTAGAGCAATAATACGGGTATGAGAGATAGCTTTGCAATATAATAAATACAAGAAAGTAAAAGTTAGTGCTGCAGCAATAAAATACACTAAGTAACCATATACTAGTGTGGAAAAGTGGTGGTAATTGTGGTGGCTTTGTCCAAGATTAATTAGTGAAGACATTAGTTCATTGTCTTTGATGCAGTTTTCAATGTGGGAGAGGCTAAATATACATGCACTCCACTACTTGGGATTACAAGTACTATATGATTGGATTGTTAGCAAACATCCGTAAATACTAACAATGCATTAAGGTTTCCCCAACCATAGCCTTAAGTTTATGGTCCTCTTACTCCCATACGTGCAACTAACCGGTTTGAGTCCTAGGTTTCTGTCACTCCGGCAGAACTACCCCCTTCCTTTGCACATACTACTAACCCTAGGGTGTTGATCCATGCGCGCACAAGTATAATGGACACCAAAGGACAGTACCATATCAACATACAACTCTAATGAACCATAGACATTCAACAAAGCAATCAAAAGACAAATAAACTACGCAAACATGACATAGATCATAGGATAAATATTATAGCATCAAACACCATGTTTACATAGGACGGTACAGAGGTTTGTGAGAGGATGAACCACTGAATACAAGGAGGAGTTTGTGATGGAGAAGGCGGTGAAGACGGCGGAGAGGGCAGCGAGGAGCGCAGGGCGGCGGCGGCGGCGCCTGCGGCGCGGGGAACTTCTTTCCCGCCGCCGGCATCATGGGGGAGCGCCGCCCCTTAGCCTCCCTGTCGTGGTGGGAACACGCAGATGCCTAGGGGTAGGCTTAAGTTTGGGGCCGATGGACGCTAGAGGATTCGGGGAGGGATAGCGCGCAGGATTGCGCTCACAGACAAACAGATCAACACGGGGATTTACCCTGCTTCGGGGCTCTCGTGAGGAGATAAAACCCCTACTGCAGCATCTAGCCTACTTGGTGTATTTTCCTCTGTATATGCAGTGTGTACAAAATGCTCCTCGAGCTGTATGCGAGAGCGGCGCAGCGCTAAGCTAGCAGAGAGAACTAATGAGCAAGAGCCAGGGGGAAAATGAGCTCAAGGGGCTCCCGTCCGTCCCCTCCGTCCCTTCCCCTGGTGCCTCTTATAGAAAAAGCCCAGGACACATAGGGGACAAGAAACACTATGCATGGGTCCCACTTGTACTCTAGTCACATCAAACAACTATGCACGCTTATCCTCTTGTGTGTGTCCTGGGAACCTCCTAGTCAGCTTCTTATCTCCTCCTAGATATTTATCCTGGGGATGGCAGAGGGATCCTATGCTTGCCGATGGAGAAAAGCCGGAGGTATCAGAGATGTGTTGATATCCTCGTAAAGTTGTTCCCAGGTGGTTGCCGAAGTGTCAAACGGAGAGGTCGGTCTCGATGCATAGCACTGGGAGACGCTGGAGACGCCGGGGTGAGGTACACGGTGGCCCGATGCATGGCCAGGTGCAGCCCGTTGAACAGATGCCTCGGTCCGCACCGAACTGCAGAAAGCCCGGCCTGCTGCCGAGGTGTGGAGGAAGCTAGGCCTGCTGCCGAGGCTGGCTACCTCGGACAGCCCGCGCCTGAAGAATCCCGGCCTGCTCCGGGGTGAGCTGTGGACAGCCCGGCATCGCCCTGTGCGCTGCGAACTCGGCCCAGCTCCGGGGTGAGTCGTGAATCTCGGTCGAGGCAGAGGCTGGCAGAGCAACGGCTCGCTCCGGGGCGTGGTGCTTCGGCACACCAAAACGAGGGGAAGTCGGCCCATCCCGGGTAAAGCAAACCTCGGCCCAGAGCAGCATACCTCGGCCTGGAGGCAGGGAAAAGGTCGGCCGGCCCGTCCGGGGCTGGGAGAAGGTTGGCCCAACCAATCTGCGGGAGGGACTGGCCTGCTCCGAGGTGCGGTTACTTCGGCCCATCCGGGGTGAAACAGAACCAAGCCCAGCCGAGCTAAGTGGACCTCGGTCCACTGAGGCTAGGAGAACTCGGTCCAGTATGGTTTTTTCTCCTTTTCCTTTATACCAATTTATTTATTTACTGCTTGCTGCTTCTACTAGCTCCGCCAGACCACCAACTTTGGGGTACCCGGGGTTACATCCCCAACATTAGTCCCCGAGGCTGCGGGGGACTCGCAGAGTCGCGCGCAGACTTACAAAAATAAATGCCACCATCAAAAATCTCCATGTACACGACCTCCTGTGTGTATGGGCGCCATAGTAGTTCGGTCGTTTTTGCCATGCCTTTCAGGCCAAATGTGACATCCGGTTGACCGAGCTCACCCGAATCAACAGCGAGATGGACAGATTGCATTGAAAATGCGTTGCCTGCATGGTCACCATTATACGCCGGTTCTTAGCCCTCCTGGCTTTTACCGAATTGGGATGCCGCCAGCGTCAGTTAGCCCTCCTGGCTTTTACCGACTTGGATGCCGCAAGCGCCGATTAGCCCTTCTGGCTTTTACCGGATTTGGATGGCGACAGCGCCGGTTAGCCCTCCTGGCTTTTACCGGACTTGGATGGCGACAGCGCCGGTTAGCCCTCCTGGCTTTTACCGGACTTGGATGCCGTCAGCGCCGGTTAGCCCTCCTGGCTTTTACCGGACTTGGATGCCGCCAGCGCCGGTTAGCCCTTCTGGCTTTTACCGGACTTGGATGCCGCCAGCGCAAGTTAGACTGGCATAAACCTGCATGCTAGTATTTCACATGTCTCGGTACCTCGGCCACTCTGAGCATAACTCACATATCTCGACATCTCGGCCACTGCTGGGCATAACTCACATAGGTCTCGACATTTCGGCCACTGCTGGGCATAACTCACATAGGTCTCGACACCTCGGCCACTGCTGGGCATAACTCACATAGGTCTCGACACCTCGGCCACTGCTGGGCATAACTCACATAGGTCTCGACACCTCGGCCACTGCTGGCATAACTCACATAGGTCTCGATACCTCGGCCACTGCTGGGCTTTTACCGACACAAATGTCTCCAGCCACTGCTGGACTGACATAAGCATACCCCGGATGCCGGTTTTAGCCACTCCGGGCGTTTACCGACACCGATGTCTCCAGCCACTGCTGGACTGACATACAACCTGCATAAACATATCTCAAAGGTTGCCTCTGATTAACCAACATAGATCTGGTATGCAAATGATGCCATGATACATTGTCGAACGGAATAGACGATGATTTAGGACATGGAAAGATGTTAGGATACTGTGACAAGCCCGAAATAAACAGCGATCCGGGAAGAATACCGACACTGCCATGATACTCTGGCGAACCGACATAAACGGTGATCTGGAGATATTACATGAAACCATGATACTTTGGCAAACCGACATAAACGGCGATCTGGAGATATTGCAATTGTAATTCGGCGAGCCGATACCGAAGACTATTCGTGATATACTTTGAGGTCATAGTAATTATCATATGGATCCGAAATAACCGATATAACCACGACCTTTGATAGGAATATCCTCTCGATAAAACCAATATCACCTTTCAATGTCAGCTCATGCATATATATACAAAGAATATTCGACGGGAACAACAACTCTATTTGACAGATAAACATAAGTCTGGCAGCAAAACTATGCACGTAGAAACAGACTCGGTCTTAACCGAGTCCCCGAGCTACTCTTCTTATCTAGGAGAAACAGTAAAACAAACCGGCTATCCAGTCCCCGGGTCAAGACATCTTGTCCCAGGGGAAACAACTAATCACAGCACGGTAGAAACGAGGGCAGTCCCCGAGTACTATTTGAGACTATCTAAAAGTATAAGCAGACATATAAATGATACTTACAATGCCAGGTCGTTGGAGAAGTCGTGATTCGGATTTCCAAGTATTAACTCGGATTCTCCCAGGACACCACGGACTTCAGAACAGCTCAGATTGCAGAACAGCTCGGATTCCAGAACACCTCGGATTCCAGAACACCTCGGATTTCCATTATACCTCGGATTTCCTGCATACCTCGGATTTCCTGCGTACCTCGGATTTCCTGCATACCTCGGATTTCCTGCGTACCTCGGATTTCCTGCATACCTCGGATTTCCTGCATACCTCGGATTTCCTGCATACCTCGGATTCCAGGATACCTCGGTAACAAACATTCCCAGCAGAACCGACAATAGCTTTCCACGTTAGTTCAGCATATATTTCATGAAGAATATTTAACGGACACTATCTATAGCAGTTGATAGAAACCGAAGTTAAGCAGATACTATGCACAAAGAACTAGACTCGGTCACAACCGAGTCCACGAGCTATTTTCTTATCTAGGAGAAACAGCAAAATAAACTGACTAGGAAAAGATAAGCTCCGCAACAAACGGACAGCCCCCAGATCGAAATACTTGATCCGGGTGAAAATAAACTAAGCGCGGGGCAGTCCCCGAGATACTTTTGAGATTTAACCACTTAGCATGCTACACAAATATGTTGTAGATACTCACCCAGATGTCTCGGCGCAGGGTAGGCGTTCATATCCTGGTTGATGAAATGTCAGCCCAATATGTCGGCAACCGACATCGGGACTTGATCCACCTGTCTGAGGCGTGCGGGAGCGCACATGCGACAGATAGCCGAGGTGTGGAGGAAGCTGATACACGGAAACAAATATCTGGACTCACTCACTGTACGAATCCCGGCCGACCTGGCCAGGAAGTCAACGATGCCCAGTGCACCTTTATCTCTTTCTCTTTTTCTTTTTCCTTTCTTTCTCCTCTCTCCTCTGCAACGGCGCCACCTCTTCTCTTCTTTCCTTTTCTGCTATCTTCTCACACGCAGCGGCCGGCCATGGAAGGATTCTAGAGCCCACCACGGCCAGTTAAGCGAGGCTGAGTGGCAAGGGCAGGGCAGAGCCGGAGCCGGCCGTGGCGAGGGCGGAGCGGCACAGGCGGAGGCGACGTGAGGGTGGCCGGGCGCGGGTGGAGTGGAGCCGGCGTGACCGCGGCGAGAGCGACCGGGCAAGGCCGGGCCTGAGCCAGGGGCGAGCCTAGCTCGAGGCGGGCGCGGGAGCAGCCAAGGGCGGGAGCTTGGTGCGGGTGAGGTCGAGCGCGAGGGTGGCCGAAGATGGCCGGACGCGGGCGCGGTCGAGGAGGCGTTGGGAGGCGCGGCCGACACGGTGGAGCGCGCCAGGGTTGCAGATGAGGGTGCGGGCGGCTGCTGCGAGCTGCGCTGGGGGCCGGCCGCAGCAGGCTGAAGCAGAGGCGCGACCACAGTAGGTCCGAGACGACGGTGACGCGCGGACGAGCGGCAGCCGGGTGCGCGGTGACGAAGATGTTGCCGACGACGGCGAGGAAACACGGGCAAGAGCTCCTCGGCCATGCCGAGCCTCCGGGATTCTTCGGGGGGGGTTTGTTGATGACCCGCTGGCAACGGTGACGAGCCTCCGGGTGTTATGGCGATGTCGAGTCCCCGAGTCGATGACGAAGGTCCCGTCCGAATTGATCCAGCGAGCGCCACTGTCAGCCCCACGGTGGGCGCCAACTGTCGTGGTGGGAACACGCAGATGCCTAGGGGTAGGCTTAAGTTTGGGGCCGATGGACGCTAGAGGATTCGGGGAGGGATAGCGCGCAGGATTGCGCTCACAGACAAACAGATCAACACGGGGATTTACCCTGCTTCGGGGCTCTCGTGAGGAGATAAAACCCCTACTGCAGCATCTAGCCTACTTGGTGTATTTTCCTCTGTATATGCAGTGTGTACAAAATGCTCCTCGAGCTGTATGCGAGAGCGGCGCAGCGCTAAGCTAGCAGAGAGAACTAATGAGCAAGAGCCAGGGGAAAATGAGCTCAAGGGGCTCCCGTCCGTCCCCTCCGTCCCTTCCCCTGGTGCCTCTTATAGAAAAAGCCCAGGGACACATAGGGGACAAGAAACACTATGCATGGGTCCCACTTGTACTCTAGTCACATCAAACAACTATGCACGCTTATCCTCTTGTGTGTGTCCTGGGAACCTCCTAGTCAGCTTCTTATCTCCTCCTAGATATTTATCCTGGGGATGGCAGAGGGATCCTATGCTTGCCGATGGAGAAAAGCCGGAGGTATCAGAGATGTGTTGATATCCTCGTAAAGTTGTTCCCAGGTGGTTGCCGAAGTGTCAAACGGAGAGGTCGGTCTCGATGCATAGCACTGGGAGACGCTGGAGACGCCGGGGTGAGGTACACGGTGGCCCGATGCATGGCCAGGTGCAGCCCGTTGAACAGATGCCTCGGTCCGCACCGAACTGCAGAAAGCCCGGCCTGCTGCCGAGGTGTGGAGGAAGCTAGGCCTGCTGCCGAGGCTGGCTACCTCGGACAGCCCGCGCCTGAAGAATCCCGGCCTGCTCCGGGGTGAGCTGTGGACAGCCCGGCATCGCCCTGTGCGCTGCGAACTCGGCCCAGCTCCGGGGTGAGTCGTGAATCTCGGTCGAGGCAGAGGCTGGCAGAGCAACGGCTCGCTCCGGGGCGTGGTGCTTCGGCACACCAAAACGAGGGGAAGTCGGCCCATCCCGGGTAAAGCAAACCTCGGCCCAGAGCAGCATACCTCGGCCTGGAGGCAGGGAAAAGGTCGGCCGGCCCGTCCGGGGCTGGGAGAAGGTTGGCCCAACCAATCTGCGGGAGGGACTGGCCTGCTCCGAGGTGCGGTTACTTCGGCCCATCCGGGGTGAAACAGAACCAAGCCCAGCCGAGCTAAGTGGACCTCGGTCCACTGAGGCTAGGAGAACTCGGTCCAGTATGGTTTTTTCTCCTTTTCCTTTATACCAATTTATTTATTTACTGCTTGCTGCTTCTACTAGCTCCGCCAGACCACCAACTTTGGGGTACCCGGGGTTACATCCCCAACACTCCCTCCTTCATGGCTTCTTGGGAGCCCTCCCCCATGAAGATGGGATCCATGTGGGAGGCAAAAACGTGGCTTTTGGTGGCTGAAATTCGTGGGTGGAGGAGTCCTCCACGAGTTAGGTTTCCTCCCTTTATATATCTTCTCGGATTTCCGTCACCAGAGGTTTCACCATATTTGGCCTACAGGCTGCATACGAACTCCGATTGGGCTGTTCTCGAGCTTAAACTCTTCGTATGGAAATTTGTGATAACTTTCGTAAGAGCCAGGTTTCCATTTGACGTCATCTTCGAGGGTCAAACTGGCAAACTCCGAAAACAGTTCTGGGACAGATTTCAGCATGGTTCCAAGTCGACTCCAACAAGGTTTCCTCTTGTATTCTTGATAATTCCTACACATCAAAGTGTAAAACAAGAACATTGTGCACTTTTGCAACTATAAATAGGTTAGTCCAAATAAATCATAAACTTAATAGAAAAACAAGTGCCAAATGCATAATATTAACATGAAACAATCAAAAATTATTGATACATTTTGGACGTATCACTTCCCTCTGCGAAGGGCCTTTCTTTTACTTTATGTTGAGTCAGTTTACCTACTTCTTTCTATCTCAGAAGCAAACACTTGTGTCAACTTTGTGTGCATCAATTCTTATATGCTTACTTATTGCACCCTATTATATTACTTTGTGTTGACAATATCCATGAGATATATATGTTGAAAGTTGAAAGCAATTGCTGAAACTTAAATCTCCCTTTGTGTTGCTTCAATGCCTTTTACTTAGAATCTATTGCTTTATGAGTTAACTCTTATGCAAAGCTTTTTGATGCTTGTCTTGAAAGTTCTATTCATGATTTTTTTTGCTTATATGATTCAGTTGTTTACTCTTTATCTATTAGTTAGCAAACTATAGACCATTGCTTTGAGTCATTTCATTCATGACATGAGCCTTGCAATATTATTTGATCAAGATTGTGTGAGAGCATGTCTCCTCAGAAATTATTTTGTTGTTATCGTTTTACCTACTCGAGGACGAGTAGAACTAAGTTTGGGGATGCCTGATACGTCTCCAACGTATCCAGAATTTCTGATGTTCCATGCTTATATTATATCAATTGCTACATGTTTTATATACACTTTATATCATTTTTATGCATTTTCTGGGACTAACCTATTAACAAGATGCCACAGTGCCAGTTCATGTTTTCTGCTGTTTTTGGTTTCAGAAAAGTTGTTATGGAAATATTCTCGAAATTGGACGAAACAAAAGCCAAAGTCCCTATTTTTCTGACACGTACACGGAGTCTGAAGGAGAGACGAAGGGGGCCGTGGGCCGTCCTCGCCAGGGGGTGGCGCAGTCCCACCTTCAGCCGCGCCGCCACGTGGTGAGGGGGCCACGGACCTCCACCGACGCCGCCCCTTCGCCTATATATTCATCTATTCGGGAAAACCCTAAATACTTGAGTCATATTCCACGAAAAGTTCCAGAGCCGCCGCCGCCGTCAACCCTAACTCGGGAGGGTTCTGAAGCTCTTCCCGGCACCCTGCCGGAGAGGGGAATCATCACCGGAGGGCTCTACATCGCCATGCCTGCCTCCGGAGTGATGTGTGAGTAGTTCATCTTTGGACTATGGGTCCATAGCAGTAGCTAGATGGTTGTCTTCTCCTCTTGTGCCATCATGTTTAGATCTTGTGAGCTGCCTATCATGATCAAGATCATCATATTGTAATGCTACATGTTGTGTTTGCTGGGATCCGATGAATATTGATACTATGTCAAGTTGAATACTGAAATATCATGTGTATGTCTTTTATGATCTTGCATGCTCTCCGTTACTTGTTAATACTCTGGCCAAGTGGATGCTTGTGACTCCAAGAGGGAGTATTTATGCTAGATAGTGGGTTCAGTCTCTATTTAATTTGGGGGAGTGACAACAACCCCTAAGGTTGTGGATGTGCTGTTACCACTAGGGTAACCTAATGATGCTTTGTGTAAGGATGAATGTGTTGTTTACATTATGCACTTTACTTAATGCAATTGTCTCTTGCTTGCAACTTAATACTGGAAGGGGTGCGGAAGCTAACCTGAAGGTGGACTATTTAGGCACAGATGCATGCTGGATAGCGGTCTGTGTACTTTGTCGTAATGCCCAAATGAATCTCATAGTAGACACTACAACTTGCACATGCATATTATGCACTTATCAATATTGTCAATTGCCCAGCTGTAATTTGTTTACCCAACATGTTAGTTATTTATTATGGAGAGACACCGCTGGTGAACTGTGGACCCTGGTCCATTCTTTTACATCTGCAATACAATCTACTGCAATCATTGTTCTTTTTCATTCTCTGCAAACAAACATCATTTTCCACGCTATACGTCTAATCCTTTGTTTTCAGCAAGCCGGTGAGATTGACAACCTCACTGTTAAGTTGGGGCAAAGTATTTTGGTTGTGTTGTGTGCAGGATCCAAGTCAGCCGCCAGGACCTCCCCTTCGACACCGCACTCTTTCTGGCACCATTGCTAGGAAGAGGAAGCACTCCACCAACACCACTTTTTCTGGCACCGTTGACACCTTCAGAAGCGCCTGCATCTCCTACTGGTTCGATAACCTCGGTTTCATTCTGAGGAAAACTTGCTGCTGCACTCATCATACCTTCCTCTTGGGTTCCCAACGAACGTGTGTCTTTCACGTCATCACCATCCCACGGATCGTGTGTGAGCTTACATGTAGAGGGCCAGATCGCACGGCCACAGTGCAACAAGGTAGCGATCACACGGATGAACGGTCGACGTTGCATCCGAATTTGAAATAATCATAAAATAGTCAAAAAACATAAAAAAAAATTCAAATCCAGTGCACATGGCCTTAGTTTCTCATGTACTTGCAGCTCCAACTGATAAACAAGGTTTAGATACATATTAAACAAGAGATGGTTCAATATGGTGTGAAATAGGCCGAATTTGAAATAATCACAAAATATTCAAAAAAAACATCAAAAAAATGCAAATCCAGTGCACATGGTCTTAGTTTGTCATGTACTTGCAGCTCCAACTGATAAACAAGGTTTAGATACATATTAAACAAGAGATGCTTCAATATGGTGTGAAATAGGCCAAATTTGAAATAATCACAAAATATTCAAAAAACATCAAAAATAAATAAATTCCAGTGCACATGGTCTTATTTTGTCATGTACTAACATCTCCAACTGATAAACAAGGTCTATACACAAATTAAACAAGAAATGCTTCAATATGGTGTGAAATCTCACATCTCAAACTATGAACTCTATAGTTTGAAGAGAGATGGTTTGAGATTTGCAACATGAAATTGTCCAAAACCTCACCAAAGCTTCATTTTGGTGTGACTAAGAATGATCCAGGCTTAGTTTTCCATTTTGGAGTTTAAAACTTGTTTAAATGCTGATTTGACTTGAGTTTGGCCGAATTTGAAATAATCACAAAATATTCAAAAAACATCAAAATAAATAAATTCTAGTGCGCATGGTCTTATTTTATCATGTACTAACAGATCCAACTGATAAACAAGGTCTAGACACATATTAATCAAGAAATGCTTCAATATGGTGTGAAATCCAGACCTTGTTTAATCCAGACCTTGTTTAATGAAATGCTTCAATTCATACCATATTGAAGCATTTCTTGATTAATATGTATCTAGACCTTGTTTATCAGTTGGATCTGTTAGTACATGATAAACTAAGACCATGTGCACTGGATTTGCATTTTTTTGATGATTTTTTGAATATTTTGCGATTATTTCAAAATTAGTCAACAAAAGTCAAACCAAATTTCAAACAAGTTTTCAGTTAAAAATTGGTCTAGGACACTATATTAGTGCAATAGATGTTAACCCTAGAGTTTGAGATCATTTGGAGAAGGTCGAAAAAATGACAGGATTAGAAATGGGGTTGTTTGGGCTACCTTAAGGGCTCTTTTGTAGCTCATTTTTTAGAACTGATTACTTGTTGGAGATGTTTACCCTAGCAAAAGGGAAGGATTGTTCACAAAACGAGCATAACAACTGAGAAATCAGGGTTGGTTCATATTTCACACAATTTTCAATTATTACACAAATTCAAATCCAAATTCAAATTCAAATTATTACACAAGTTTCACGGCTCAAGTTTCATCTCAAATCTCACGCTCTCGATTTTCTCTTCTTCAGGCCACTAGATCGTGTCGGCACACCAGACAAAACCCTCATGCTATTGGTTTTCTTCGAGTGAGTCATACGAGGCCGAGGCCACACAAGTCGTTCTTCGTCTTCAGATGACACCTCTTCAGTTGACAGATTCAGTTCTGTAATAGCTTCATCTTCAGTTTGCACCGCAGCATCAAGAACATAATCAAATGGCACCACATCATCCAAAACAGAATCAGATGGCACCACATCATCCAAAACTGAATCAGATGGCAGCACATCATCCAAAACTGCATCAGTTTGCACCACATCATCGAGAACAGATTCAGATGGCACACTTCTCTTTCTTCGGCCATTTTGTCTTGCCTTTTTTGCTGCCCAGAGAACAGATTCAGATGGCACAACGAGGGGCTCACTTGTAGCCTTTGCTCTGAAAAAATAAAACAGAGTATGAAAACAGAGTAGAATTGCAGTTGAATTTAAATAAATGATCAAATACTTGAAGTTACTTTGGTTGTTTTGGACGAGGGTAAGCACATTTGGATGATCCAGCTCGGTGACCAAGTACCATGCACTCCTTGCATCTTTGTTTGTTACCTTTCTGAGGCCGTTTTGGTTTGTCATCTTTTTTCGCCTTCTTACTACTGCCTCCTTTCTCAAACCAGGCCTTGAATCTGCTCATTTTAGGCCTGCCAGCGTTTCTTTTGGCAAGGGGGGGAGGGGACACATATCAAAATCAAAAGGCACTTCAGGCCACTGCGTTTGATCTGTCAGTGCTGGTATTGGAGCTGCATACGCAGCCTTGAATCTTGCTACTGAATAATATTCATGCAGATAAGGGTGCATGTTTACTCTCGGTTTTCCAGCCAACAAGAGTATGGCATGCTCACATGGTTTTCCATTATGTTGCCACTCGAGGCAAGTGCATTCATGCAGTTCGGTGTTAACCACATGCCTTCTTCCAGTCTTGGTATCTCTCACTTCAGCTCCCCACAATGAAGAATTCTCAACTGCTAAATGTGTAAGACTTCTGCTCCTGTTAACCACCTGCTGTACCACTGCTGGAAGCTTATCCGTCGACATAGCATCACCTAATCTTCTTCTCAAATCCCACATCCGCATGATCATGATCCTGATTTGGTCAACCATGTCATGCACAGGCAAGTCTTTCAACTCTTTCACCTTGTTGTTAAAACTTTCAGCTAGATTGTTGTTGATATGATCACACTTGATGGCTGAATTAAATCCTGACCTATACAACAAAAGAGAATGGTATGTTGTCAGCCAGTGCTGAAACTCAGGATCTGTTGCAATAACCTTCGCAAGGTGATAATCATGTGTCCTTTTCGAGTAAGATCTTGCTGCTGGCCACAGTCGCCCAAAATCTTCTCCCCTATGTTTCTTGATCACATTCATCCACATATGCCCGAAGCACTCTCTCTTCTCAGCATGTGGAAATACGGCATTGACAACATTTTCTAGCCCTTTACAAGCATCAGTGTGTATAGCCAAAGGTGTCACTGGCCCAATGCATCTTTTCAACTGCATCATGAACCATGTCCATGAAGCCACTGTTTCTGATTGAAACAGGCCAATAGCAACAGGAAACATCCAGTTGTGTCCATCTAGAGCATTGCATGCTGCCAATTGACCATTCCACTTTCCAGTTAAAAAAGATGAGTCTATGCTCAAATATGGCCGACACCCTGCTTTGAAGCCATCGATGCAAGGCTTCAAAGCCATAAAAAATTTGTAGAAAAATACCTTGCCATCAGGTGCAACCTCAGTATCTATCTCCACAACACTGCCAGGTGACCTCTTATCCACCTCTGCCTTGAAACTATACAACATCCTGAAGGTATTTGCCCAATCACCATATAATTCTTTCATTGCCTTCTGTTTTGCCTTCCACACTGTGGTGTATTTCAGCTTAATAGGGTACTTGGCTTCCATGTCTTTTTTCAACTGCTTGGCAGTAGTGTTTGGTGTTTTGGTTAAAATAGGTTTGATCTTTTGTGCAACCCAGGCCTGTGATGTCATGGAGGTGGGATTCTGTGAACTAGTAATACAAGTATGTTCATTGGGGATTTGATTAATTCTGACTGTACTGCCATCAGGTTGGCGTCTAGCAGAAATGTACCACTTGCAAGGATCGGAATTCCCATCAAAGCCTTTGCACTTCTCATAAAATTTCTTTGTATCAAAGCCTTTGCACTTCGCATAAAATTTCTTTGTATCTGTCCACAGAGTCTTGCTGTGAAACTGCCTCTTCACTGCAAAAGTCCTGTAACACATCCTAAACTCAGCCATGGTTGGAAAAAACTTTCCTACTTCAATTAGAGGGTTCTCTTTGTCATACACATTTACCATCTCATCATCATTGTCATCATCTACATCATCAGCAGCTTCCTTCATCAACTCTGGATCCACAACTCCAGAACCAGAAGCAAAAGCCGCATTAGCTGCATCCCTCTTCTTCTTCTCCTTGTCTTTATCATCGACTGGAATTCCAAAAAGGTCTGCCATCTCAATGTCATCCAAGGGTGCAATGACCAAATCAGTAAGCTCTTGCATTTCTACTGTATTCCAGTCAACAACAGCCGGGCCCGTAATAGCCACCCCATTAGCAGCACCATCACGGGCTCGATCTTCTACATCATCAGCTAACACTGTCAATTCGGTTACAATGGGAATTATCTGTCTAGCTGTAGCCCACTCATCATCTGCAATCTGCATAGCCCCCTTTGATGCCACATATCCTACCCTTGAATCTAATTTCAGATCAACCAGCTCGGCAAGAAGTGTAGCACGTTTCTTGTCAAAGCCCTCTTGTTGATCGATTTCATCAACAACCGCTTCGCCATCCTCCATTTTCACATACTCTCCCTTCCAATTTGCGTACCGTATCAATGCCACTTCTTGCTCTGGACCCCAAGGAATACTCTCCCCTATTCTCTCCACAATATCTCTCACCGCTTTCTCTTCTTGGTTCACTAGTTCTTGTGGATCGATGTCATAAAATGAAAGCTGCAAATTAACTACTGTGTCGTGATCTATGGCCCTCGCGCTACCATCAGCTAGCTTCGCCGTAGAACGCATAAATTTGACATCCAATTCAAAAAATTTGTCAGCATCTCCCCTGTTTTGACAACGAGGCGGGAATGTGCCGACTTGAGTTGAATTTGACGACTTGGAAGTGAACGAGCTCAAATCGATAGCAGAATGAGCACGAGAGTGATGGATTACCTCGAATTTGACTCTGCCGGCTCCGCGGAGCTCGCCATCTACCTCCTTCTTCCGAACCGACCTAGGGCGGGTGGGGCCCACAACGGCGCACCGACCTGGCAGGTGGGGTCCGCCCTAGGCCGGCCTTCCTTGGCCGCTCGGCCGCCGCTGTCGCCTGGCGGGTGGGGCCCGCCTTGGGCTGGCCCACCTCGGCCACTTGGGCCGCCGCCGCCGCGCCACCTCACCCCGCCGTGGGCCGCATGGCCCACTAGGGTTCGCCCGGGGTTGCCCCCAAATGGTGCGTCCAATATTTTTCCCGTAATTATATTTATTAATTAAATAAATGAATATTTAATTAACATATAATTAAATAATACTTTGCCATATTAATTCTTATTTGAATATTTCCTTTTACAGAATATTCACCGAATTAATTACCTATCATATGAAACTCCTTTCATATGATCCGGGACACCCAGTGTCCGCCGACAAAGTACTCCGGACAAATATATCCTCCATATATAAACCTCCTCGGAATAAATCCGACCATGATAGTAATTTCTATCACAAACTTTCTCTCTTGACAAGGTATGTCATATCACGCAAGCACCATGCCGATGATACTGTCTCCATGTTCCAGACCAACCATATAACACAACTAACCAATCCTAGCTTAAGTGTGTCCACCCTACAGGTCCGATAACGGGTAGCTATAATTGGTTGGGTATCAACCAATCACCGGCCAGTGACAGTTCCAAGGACGTCCTGTGTGGCTGCTATCGTTATGCGAATAACTCTACTGTTGAACCTGTTGATTATCATATATCAATCCCATTACTCACGACACTGAACTTTACCCGAGATATAGATCCGTGATGATACCATGAATCAATCCTTGATTGATTCACATCATCTTTGTCTATCTCGTTACCGGCAAGTTCCATTTACTCGTTGCCGTATTATGATATCCCACACAGTGTAACTTCACCGTGCATTGTCTGCAGAACGTAGTGGATATATATATATAATACCGAGTGGGCCCTGGAAGTATCTCTCTTAACCTAGAGGAGTAATTTCTCATCTTAGAACATTAGGATACACACACACACTTTCGAAGCCACCCAGCAACTGCCTTTATGGTCACCCTGTTACGGCCGTGACGGTTGACAGCACCAAAGCAACTCCTCCAATATGCATGACCCCAATAACCTCATGCTTACCAGGACATGTTATACAACAACCTTTCTGTGATAAAGCTAAGGACAAAAAGACTATTTAACGGAATCTCTTAGCATACCAACACTTGGGTGACCCAGCCATATTATTATCCAATAATATGCCATCCTTGATGCTGACATAAACTCTATGTCCATAACTAGGAAAAGCCGCGTCATCTAGCATTCAAGAATTAGTCCGTAAAAGAACTAGGGTACATTTTACTTATTCATATTCTCTACACGTGCAGGTGAGCTCTTCCCTAAATCACGCATTTAGAAATCACTGCAGTTATAGCATAGAGAACACGAATCAATAATGTATGAATCAGATATATATAAATATAAATACATTGTCACGTGTATAAATACATTGCCTTTTGGGCATATATCCAACAACTTTCAGAGCGAACCTAGAGATCGGTGCTTCTCGGCGTGGCATCGTTAACCTCTTTGGAGCTTCTCCGAAGTCGATGTAGACGATCTTCCTGTCAGCGCCGGGTGCTCCGGACGGGATGAGCACGCGTGGGGGCGGAAGCGAGGTAGAGGAGCCTTTCTTGACAGAGGACGCGTTGGCGAGCTTCTGGGTCGCAGTGCCGGCGGACGGGATGAGGCGCGGCGGCGGCAGCGCGGCAGAGGACTTCTTGACGACTCTCCCCTTGGCAACGTTCATGGCCTTCCTGCGGCGATCCAAGTCACGACGGATCTCGTTGCGCGCCGCGGACGAGCGCTGCGCCATGAGAGCAGGCATGGTGCTGGCTTCGGATGGGAGAAGGGTTCAGCGAGAGGGTGCGCCCAAATTGCAGGGCGGCAGTAGGCTTATATGGAGTGCGGAAGGTCGCCCAGGCGCAGTCGGAGTCGAAGAGGGATGCGTGGATGCCAAGCAGAGTGATGCCAGACGGCCAGAGCTGTAACTCGATGGCAATGGCGGTGGCGCGTTTGGAGTTTCCATTGAATCGTTGCAGTCCGACTCGCGCGCAGGCAGCGAAGTGTGATCGCGTGGATAACAAGCTTAGTCCCAAGTAGGCCTTGTTTACTTCTGGGGTATTTTGGGGGATGGGAAGTTTGGGGATTGGAGGGGATTTGGTGAATCCCTCCCTTTCACCCAATCCCCAGATTTCCCCTCATTTCCCCTAATTTCCCTTCTTTTCCCACTGTTTACTAACAATTTCGGGATGACAGAGTATTGTGGCGTTTTGACCAGTGATAATAAAAACTGAATCTTTACCAATACATCAACATATTCAGTTTACTAAAAAACGGTTCTTTGGACAGGATATATGTCAACTCACAACTGCGATAAATTATTACAGACATGTCACGCACAAGTCTCAGAATACACTAACATTTGGGATAATTCAGATACTAGACATGAATAATTTAGAACATTGTAACAGGAATTCAGATACTTAATATTGTTCTACTAGTACTCTAGACAAGCAGTCCTCTAAATATATGGAGAGCCGGTCTGTGTTTCTCTCTCCGCTTTCCTGCAATCAAAGAGTAGCATGTGAGCTGTTAGATAAAACCAGCCAAAGCTATTGTCTGTGTATCTTATTCTATATATGGAATTACACAAGTGATAACCCCCAAGAGCAGGGGATTACTGTAGCACCTCTCAATGTGGAAGTAAGGTATCGATCCGCAGGAGCAAGAAGGAAAGGTTATCTATTCCCTACAACTAAAGTGTCACAAGTTTTAGTTGATTATGCACTAAACAAGTTTAAAGAACAAGGTGGTTGATTTAATGGATGAAAGTTTTAATGTAACAAAACAAGAATGTAAAAGTGTCCCAATCCTCTTCAATGCAAGAGGACAGAACAAAGGTTTTCTCTTATAGGAACAGTAGACATGGGTTCATGGGTTCACTTAGTCCTCTCTCTCTAATCTACGGTGATTATCATGTTATAGATAAAGTACACACAATTGTCATGTTTTAATGATAGCTTTTATAACGGCTATATGTCCTAAAACACATAGTTAAAAGAAGTACTCATTTGTGTTGCTAGGTCACCCTCATAAGGCTAGCGTGGTTGATGTCACTCCCACATCATACTCTTCCTTTTTACCCCCAGATAAAGGATGTTGGGCGGTACTGTGTCACTCAATACCTATGCCGTGTCACATCGGCCATCCCATACCCACATACATCATACTTTTTAAAGAACAATATCCTACCACAGTATCACAAGTCATAAAAGTTCCAACACAACAGTAAATGCATAACAAATCATCTCATACAACAATATCCACCATAAGAATTACATAGATGACCGTAATCATGTTCAGCAGCTCATACGGTACTAATTAGTGAAGCTCAAAGAGAGGAGAGATACATAAGTTACCATCACAAACCCAAGTCCAAGGGGTGGACTACTCCCCCTTCATCATGAAGACGGTGGAGAAGTCGCTGGAGAAGGTGGAGACCACCCCGGCAGCGCCCCGCCGGAGTTTTCCCCCTCCAGTCTGCAGCTCCAGATCTCTGTTTTCGTGTTTCTGTCTTGTGTCGGCGCTTGTTCCAGAGAACGCCGTGGGACTTCTTTTATAGGCGATTTTAGGTCAAGAGTATGTCGGTGGAGAAAAGATCGACGGCAGCGGAGCCTCGAGGGCCAAAAGGGTGGGCCCCACGCGGCCAGGTATAAAGGTCGCGTGGGCCCCCCTCTTTTGGGCTTCCGGCCTCCGTTTGCTTGTTTCCTTCGCTCCCACGTCTTCCTCCTTCCAAAATATTGACGCATGTATTTTTCCAGGTTATTTGGACGTCGTTTGGATCCCTGAAACTTAAGAGGAAAAAATAGGGTTTTCTGCCTGCGCAGGGTTAATTCCATAAAAATAGGAAATAATTATTTTATTTCCAAAAATCATTATATAACAGTGATATAACCCTTATATGATGCAATTATGATTGAAATATGAGTGATATAGTGCAAAGTTCATGTATGCATTTTACATGCATCAACAAGACACAACTATAAGGAAATCTCCTTTTCATAAAAGGTGTTGTTATACATTTTTGCAACAAAGCATGTGAGGATCAATAACAATGGCTGGAGTTTGTAGGGAATCTTTACTCTTCTAGGACGTAATTAAAACACTGCGGAACAGAAATCAACATGGCAGTCAGTTCTCTCATCAGGATGTCGCAGGAACAAATTGTAGCACACACGATTAAACAAATCATTGTAGCAGGAATAAATTGGCACATCTAAGATTCAGATGTTGTACTAAGTAGCAAGCACAGGTCACAAGCAGATGAAAAGAACCTAACTAGCTTCATGTGCTCACATATAGCTTGTTCTAGAAAGGCTTGAAAAAATAGAGTTTCCGGACAAGCATGCAGTAACAAGATATACAGTCATGTAAACAGCAAGGCTTGTATCAGTTTGGACTTGCAAGACATGGGGTCACGGGGCCTGAGCTACTGTACTTATTTTCATAGATGGACGACATGTAGTGGCACACTTGGTCGGTCGTGGCAATCAGAGGTAAAAGGAGAAGCGAGCAAGGCCATGGCGGGATCCTGGGATGACGCAGACGCCGGCGGCGGCGGAGATCAAGAAAACCATGATCTCCGGCGGCGTCCTTTGCGGACGTCGTGCGGCGGACGCCGGCGGCGACGAGAGGGGAAGAGCTTGGCTCACCGGGCTGAAGACGGATGCGGAGGATGCGTCCGTGGCGGCGTCCTTGGCGCCGTCGCCGCCGGTCTGCGCCGTCACCTCCCGATCCAGAGAGCCTTGCGCCTCGATCCCGAAGAAACGCGAGCCTACCCTCGCGTGTGTGGATGACTGGTCGTGAAGTGCTAATGCTCGGGATTTCTCGGGATGGGCCGGAAAAATACTCGGAAATACACCGGAAGTAAACGGGCTTCTCGGGATTTTTCGGGATTTGTGGGTGGGCCGGGAAATCTCCCTGCGAACCCGGGAAAAACCTGCGTAGTAAACAAGGCCTCAGGCATGATTAGTTCTGAACATTGTCTGTCCCGGGACACCTGCACCCACCAAGGTTAATCGTTCGATGTATACATAGCAGATCAGTACCGTCACAAGGTACCAAGAATTTGATTGCAAATACTTGGTATGGTTTCCTAGGGTTGTTTCTTTGAGTAAATAGCAGCAACCTTGCAGCCGATAGCAATTATATAGATCAGGAGCTTTAGGAGAATATAGTTCATACCTACATTTCTTTAATAGTGAAAGAGTCGTTTATTAACGAAAGAGAGATGTGCTTTTACTTTTCCATTTGTCCATGGATGCTTTTGCACTGAAGTAATATCCAAATTTTCATATCCCCAACAAAAAAAGTTAACCTAAGCACTACTAAGTTCAGGAAAGGTTCGTTACCATAGCAACCGGGTTCATTTTTGGAGTGCATCGGGCTGATATTATGATTCAGATGCTGCTACCAATCCATTTCTGAATTTTCATTTTTTTTAGTGGATCATATCATTTTTTTTGCGGGTAAAAGAGGATTTCATTAAACAGGTAGATACAGCTAGCTTAGTACATTGTCTAGTGCAAATGTGCATCAGCTAGTACCTACTGATTTGCCAGTTTGCGTCATCCGTCGAGTACCATTTTATCATCCAATTATCAGAAGTATGCTCAGAAGCCACAGAAGCAGAACCAACCACCACACCACAATAATCCAGTAACCTTAATTTACTGTCTTTGTTCTTGACCCTCTTGTTCCGAATTTCAGTTCTTGGCTAGATGTTTAATTAGTGCTATTATCGGTGTTGGTTTTTCTGTTTTGATAGCAGGCAAGGTCGAATTTGTATATATTTAGGCTAGTAGTAATTCTAGTGATGGTTTGATATATGAAGGATGAAAAGCCTGCATCATGTCGTTTTGCCTACTGAATACTCATGTTTTCTTATATTTCCAACGACATTGATAGAAATATTTTGTTCAAATAAAAGTTATGAATATTTTTTGGATAGTTAATGCATATGTTCCGTCTTTATTTCCAGTCTTCAGGGAATAATGATAGTAGACCGAGGTTCTGCTTTGCCGAGTAGTACCATTACAGAATTTGTGCGCATGGCCGAAAACAAGAATGTCACAACGCTCCATTTTGTAAGGTCTATTGCTATCTCTTATATCCTTACCTTAGTTTTATTTTGACCCACTAATTTAGGTTTGCAAATGTCCACTACAGTTTCTTGTTGTTTAGTTCATTGTACCCAATATGTGAGAGCCTCCGAGTAAGGTTAACTAATTTTTGTTTGCAAGATTTGATCTCATATATACAAGGAACGATAGATGGTATCTGGTTATTGAACTGATTACTATGTAAATTATGATATGATAAATATTTACACTAAACTCCATATCTGAATATGATACCCTGAAACAAGTGATGTATTGTTGCCGTGCTATATATCTTCTCAAGCTTTCTAGTCCGAAAAGAAATCTTTCTTAGCTTTTCTGCGCCATATAATTTCCACGATAGAAGATTTTTTGCAATGACAGAGAATTCCTACCGCCGGAGCAAAAGGAGCATAAATTCTGCCGTGCAGACGCGACAGTAGAGAATTGGGCAGTTTCCTGCCATGTCAGAAGAAATCTGCCACGACAGGACTTCCATCAGTTTTTCTGCCGTGATAAGATAAGATTTCGTAAAGATGGGGGTTTTCGACGATGGTGCTCCAGTCTTCTTCAACTATAAGTGCTATATTCGATCCCATGAATACAATGGATTGCTTGTGATGTGTTAGTCGCTTTGTTTTATACACCCTGTTTGTTTACGCGTTAGCCGCTCTAATAGGGTGGACCTTCACACTTAAATATCAAATTGTTAGTGTTTATCCAAGTGTAGCACCATCTGGAAGACATGACATTTTAAGGTGTGTCATGTCTTACAGGTACGACAGACTTTCCGACACTTGGGAACCATTCACGCAGCAAGTATAGTCTTCAACTTAAAACCATTGAAAATCCTATTTCTTTTAAGATAATCCATATTTGGATATTGTTGGACATACTAAATCCTATATAGTATCTGGGTGTCAGTTCGGAACCCGATATCCACATGATTTTGATTTCTTCAAAACGGATATAGATTCTTTAAAACGTACTTAAAGTGGAAAGTATCCTATCCTCTTACATCCCACCGAAGATTTTTAAGATAACTCAGTGTAAACAATGTCTTTTACATGGACTATTAGTATATGTATCTCGATGTTAAGAACAATCAACATAGTTCAACGCTACTAAGAGCATCTCCACTGGCACAAGAAGAAATCCATCCGGCACCCCCAAGTTAAAGCATTCCTAGCACCATGTCATAGGCAACTAGTGGCACGATCGAGTAAAAGAGCGTGCACTTTCCTTGACATGTTGCGAATTATTGATGACTTATTTGAGTCAGAACCAAGTCTGCTTACCAAGATAGAAGGTGGTCCCTTGGTCCGATCCAGTCATTGCCAAGTTGTGTACCCTCGGGATCGATCATGCAACCGAGCCATACAAAAAGAATTGGAAAAGGACGAAATAAAATCTGTTGTGGGGAGCAATCTGCGTTTGAGAATGCTATGCTAGCGGTGAACCTAAATCTGACGATGAAGGGGGCTTAATGAGTACGTAATTTCATAACCGGGGTGCAAAGGAATGCACCCGAATAAATCAATGTGCACATATTCTAGTTCCGATTCTAGGCTATCTATAGAAGAATGGAGTGTTAGAAATTAGACTATTTAAGTTGTTGGTGCAGAGGTAAGCAAGTAAGTCTCGGGTGGGATCCGCTTTGGGGGTGTTTCCCCAACGACACCCCCAAACCATAAAATATATAAGCATAGCAACATCTGCATTTAATTCAAATAAGATACAATAGTACTACTGCAAAAATTGTAATCTAAAGCTAAATCCTCCGCCTCCAAACCCTTCGCTGCGCCTTGTCAGATGCGGTGTCCGACAGAACATCGTGAGGCCAGCCTCAAGGGTTGTTCTTCTTATATAGAGTCTGAGTAGGCTGAGGGTAGGCTGGCGTTAACACTACACGCGAAGAAGGCGCAATGCCGTCGCGTCGCCTGTCACATCAGAGTAAATGATACATGTGGGGAAGGCGCAACACCGCACGTCTCCTCCTTGCCCGTGTTTTAAATTGTGGCCGCTAACCCCGCAACCGCCCACTACTCGGCCTCTCCCAGCGATGTCGTTGTTCACGGAGAAGGAGGTAGTGTTGTCCGATACAGAGCAAGAGAAGGAGGACGCCTCGCCAACACCTCCACCACATGCAAGTCTGGCGTGCTCCCTGTTGCAACCTTGGTCCTCGTGGCTGCCCCATTTGGCTGGTGCAGTACCACGCAAATTATATTTAAATTGGTTTGAAATTAAATTTAAAATCATTTCTCTTGTAAATGCAATTTTATGTGCCTATGACCCGTGGGCTCCGTCTGTCGGAGCTTCGAAGGGCCTGTCCGACGTCCCCGAGCGACCTCCAAACTCGGGCCGACATATATAAATTGGTCTGGCCAAAATGGTTGGGGGTGGCATTGTGGCCGATTTTTGGTCCAGACCCTGTACGGGCCTCTGGGGTGCTGGTGGAGATGCTCTCATTCTTGTGTGCAAAAGGCATGACTTGGTTTAGATGATCATATTCATGGTTTCTTACCATGGAAACTAGAACTTGTTTTTAGTGTGCTCTTTTACTAGAATTTTTAGTATACTTTTTAATTGCCATTACTTGAACACAACACAGGTTTATCTTGAACACCAGATGTCGACATAGCCACATAGGCCATGTTTTTCATTACCTTAAACACAACATATGCCAATTATTTGATGCTTTAATTATCTTGTCAAAATGTTATGTATATACATATCCTTGTTGGACAAAATAATGTTCTTTGTAGTTTCCTTGTCTGTCCAAAAAAAAAAAGTGACGCCAAGAGAGCCACACTCCAATCACTAGCAAGCACCACGCGTCACTCCGCACGGCTCGTGAACGACCTGAACCTTCTCGGATCCGACGCTGGAGGTGACAATTTGCACGTTCTTCGCGTGGCCGCTCCGGCACAGAGAGAGCCGGGTAGATCCGACTAGACAGACAGCTGCGCGCGAAGCCGAGGCAGCCACAGACACAAACTATCTGAGCTACCGGCCAATTGTCTCCGGCTACCCGCCAAGGCGCCAACAGAGGCGGAAATCCTCTCCCTGTACCTCCTCGTCTCCTCTCCTCTCCTCCTGGCCAAACAAACTACGCTCTACCGAACAGCAGAGCTGATCACCTCAGCTTAGAGGATGTCCTGTCAACCACCGCCACGTACGAGTGGTGCTCGTGGCCCGGCGAGAGTGAGGGAGCGGGAGCGAGTGATATATACGGTGTGTGCACAAGCGTAGCTCCAGATCGAGTGTAATAGCATAGCAAGCGTTGGGGTGCTGCAGATCGAGTCTAGGATCCATGGCTTCGTTGCAGCTCGGCTCCGTCAGCGGCGTGGGGTGCTGCTTCGGCCCTTTGGACGGCGGCCGGAGGAGGCGAGTGGCGTTGCGGCCACCGAGGGCGTCGGTGGCGGTGGCGGAAGATCAGGGCAAGGTGAGGCTGGGCGAGTCTAGCGTGGCGGTGAGCAAGCTCGGCATCGGCGCATGGTCCTGGGGCGACACCACCTACTGGAACGACTCCGAGTGGGACGGTACGCACACAACCTCGTCTTCTTGATGTTCCTGCCTTAAAAAAGAGTTTACATCATGTCCTCGTTACTGAATTTAAACCGGTTCATTTCGTCGATCTCTTCTTCATGACTAGCCATCTTAGCGCGGCAGATGCCGCGCCCATGTTTTTTGAATTCTAATTTGAAAAATGGCGATGTTCTCAAATTGTCTAAACCTAGAGATCATTGAATTTGGGGAAAAAATCGTTTAAGAAATGGTCGGATTTTGGAGATTGCCCAAATTTGAAAATGGCTGTAATTCCAAAAAAAATGTTTTAGGAACGTTTAGATTTAAAAAATCGGTTAAAGTGGAACCGTATTAAGGTCTGAATTCTTTTGTCGTTTATAAAGTGATCGGATCTGAAAGAATGTTAAAACTTCTGGAGGTCCTAAATTTGAAATTTGGATCGAAATGGCGTACGGCGCAGTCGCTTGGCTAGAAGGAAAAATATCGCAGACTAAAATATTCAAATTTGGAAATGTCCGCGGTCGGAAGTTGTTTAGATTGTGAGATTATTGAAATTCAAATAATGTATGTGTATGGAAGTTGTTCAAATTTTTAAAAATGCTCAAAATGGGGAGCTATCTATGTTTGAATTATTTTCACGTTTAAATGTTGACATATTTTTGATATCTGCGAATACCGCGCCGTTTTCCGAAATTCGGAAGAAGTCTACACTTAAATTTTGTTTAAGTTTCAGTGTGTAAAAATTTCAAATTTGGGAATGGCCGCATTAGATTTTTTATATATGAATGCACCGAAATTTGGGAAGAAGCTTTTACTTAGAATTCGTTTAAATTTCAGAATCGTTAAAATTGGGAAGGCATTCATATTTGAATTCGGTTAACGTTTGTTTATTGCTCAGATTTGAAAGGCATCTGAAATTTTAAAATGGTAAATCTGAAATTTGGAAATGTCTAAATTTTGAAATCGTGCATGTTTACAAATTATTGTAGCTATATTTGGAAATATTTAAAAGTTTTTGAAAGAAGAAAAGTAGAATAAAAAAATGGAAAGAACAAACAGAAAAAGAAGAACAGGGGAAAAAGAGGCCGAGTCGGCCCAGCCCACGAAGCGGCCTAGCCGCCCTGCCCTGGCCCAGCCCACGAAGTGGCCCAGCCTGCCCTGCCCTGCCCTGGCCTGCCCTGCCCACGGGGCGGAGTCGTCGCGGCGGCGCGCCACCGCGAGGCGGGACGCGCGGCTACGCGCGGCCGACGCGCCGTGAAATCCAGGGGTCTCCGTGCAAAAGTGTCCGCATACTTCTCCCTCCTCTCCTCTCGCTCCCGCGATCGCGGCGTCGCCGACTTTGGTCCAGGCGCGTCGGCCCGCTTTGGTCGTCGGGGCGACAGCGGCGGTGATCGGACGCGGCGGCGGGACCAAGCTCGCGGCGGCGACGATCCCCGCGCGAGGACGCCGTCTCGGCATGCGAGCTGCGGCGAGGAGGGACGGCGGCCACGGCGAACTCCCCGTGCCCTTCGATTTGAGGGAGGAGGGCCGTGGCTGCGGCGGAGCGCGGCGGTGTCGCCGGCGACGCCGCGATCGCGGGAGCGAGAGGAGAGGAGGGAGAAGTATGCGGACACTTTTGCACGGAGACCCCTGGATTTCACGAATTTTGCACTTTGGTCCTTGGCGGGTTTTTTTTTGTAAAGTGGCGGGGGCTTTCTGCAAGAGCGTGCGCCAGAATTCGTGCGGGGGCGACGTGGCCTCTCGTGATTGGTAGAAATTGGAGTGCTACGGTAATACTGTAGCACCCAATCCCACGAGCGCATCTCGACCGTCGGATGGCGCGATCGGACGGCTGGAGGCTTTGGGCGACGTGGACAGCGGGAGAGGCCGAGATTTGCTCCAACTTTTATATACTAGGGGATGAGCTGATGATGTATGGGGTTGTGCGCCGAGCTTTCGACAGTTTGCAGCTAAAATATTTTAGTTTGCGGTTGTTGTACATGTTATTTGTCTTTGTCCTACCTACCTGTCTTTTCCTTCTTTTTTTGAGAATTCCTGGTCTTTTACAATACAGCTGTAGTATCTGAACTCACGCACAACGCACTCCACACACACTCAACACCACACACGCACACCACCTGTGCGTAAGCTAGACCTAACCAGACTATACTAAGTTTCTGGACCTCCGTGAGCCTAGACCTACTGGGAAACCCCTGCGGTGGTGGGCATATCACAATACCACTGACTGAACCACGGCGGAATCGGCCCAGAAGCTAGAGCTGGGACAGACTGATTTAGGGCTCAGTCTTCTGCGAAAACCGCAGCCCACAGGCCCTCCACAAATTAATTCGGAAAAACTCCCGGGGAAAACTCCCGGGTGAGACACCGCGAGTTGATCCCAGGATCGAACTCGCGATGGGTAGGTTGGCCACCGCCTCACGCTACCACTGAGCCACTGGCTCGTTCTCTACCTGTCTTTTCCTCACAGGGTCAGTTGGGAAGTGTGGCAACGAAATTAACGCTATGAAACCTAGGTCACACTTCCCTTGCATCCACAATATCCAGACAATTCACCTCCAAGAAAAAATTAGGTTGCTGTCGCTTCACATCATGAGCATGCTAATATACACTGGCTTCAAAGATATCCCACTTCCAAATTACAAGGAAGAAAAATCAAGATGTGACTCTTTTGAGTTTGGAATGCAGAAAGGAGACTGAATGAGGCTAAAGCAGCATTCGACGCCAGCGTCGACAACGGGATGACCTTCTTTGACACCGCCGAAGTATACGGGACAGCGGTAACTGATTGAGCTAATCTGATTCCTCTGTTCAAATCTGAACTCTGAAGCCGAACGCGCTTAACTTAGCCTTTTTTCCCCTCCTTCGTTCAGCTCATGGGAGCAGTGAATTCAGAAAGCCTACTAGGAGAGTACGTACTTATATCCATTATCATAGTCAAGACACATACTGCATCAGTTTCGTTCACAGAGTCAACAGCTACGTACTGATGTATGTCTCTATCTTGCCATGGCCTGTTGATCCAGTTTCATCAGAGAGAGGAAGCAGAAGGGGGCGGTGGATGTGACGGTAGCGACCAAGTTCGCGGCGCTCCCTTGGAGGTTCGGCCGCGGCAGCGTCCTCTCCGCGCTCAAAAAGTCGCTGGAACGCCTCGGCCTCCCCTCCGTCGAGCTCTACCAGCTCCACTGGTCCGTCTGTTGCCTCATCTGCTTCTGTTTAAACTTCAGTATCTGTCTAGCTCCGAGTTCTTCTTCAGATTTTGCTGACGACCACTTGCTTTGATATTTCAGGCCAGGGCTATGGGGAAACGAAGGTATTCATATTGATTTAATCCCTTGGGTTAGATGGAAATTTTATAATCAAGGTGCATGCAGAAACTTGATTAAGTGCATGGTTGTTTCAGGGTACCTTGATGGCCTGGCAGACGCATACGACCAAGGTCTCGTGAAGGCCGTCGGAGTCTCCAACTACAATGGTAACATCAACTTGAATGTCGTAGAATGCATTTATTTCTTCAGATAACGACCAATGAATTAGCCACTATATGTATGTTACGATTTGCCATCAGAGAAACGGCTTCGGGACGCGCACGCCCGGCTGAAGAAGAGGGGCGTCCCACTCGCCGTCAACCAGGTGAACTACAGCCTCATCTACAGGACGCCCGAGGAGAACGGCGTCAAGGCCGCCTGCGACGAGCTCGGCGTCACGCTCATCGCCTATTCCCCAATTGCCCAAGGTTCAGATAAACGATTTTTTAATGTTTGTCCGGTTTTCATTTCGGCAGAAGAGAATCTATATCTTGGCATTTCGTTCAAAATTAATCCCTGCGTTCATGTGTTCTTCATTTTTCAGGTGTTCTGTCGGGGAAATACACCCCGGAGAACCCGCCCACGGGTCCTCGAGGAAACACATATACTCCCGAGTTTCTCACCAAGGTGATACATGCTCCATTATCTCTGAAAGTTTTATGCAACTGCAACTCTGCTGACAGATGATGTTTTGTTTATGTCATCTACGCAGCTTCAACCGCTCATGAACAGAATCAAAGAGATTGGAACGAGCTACGGGAAGAACCCAACTCAGGTGCTTCAGACAAATTAGTCCTGAAATACCTAGCCACCACCGAAAGAATCAGTTCATAGACAAGGGATATATGCGTGTAAGCGATGGACTGTTGTGGTTTCAGGTGTCTCTGAACTGGCTGACCTGCCAAGGCAACGTGGTGCCGATCCCAGGAGCGAAGAACGCCGGGCAGGCCATGGAGTTTGCCGGCGCGCTCGGGTGGAGCCTCACCGCCGACGAGGTCGAGGAGCTGCGGACCCTCGCGCGTGAGATCAAGGGCATCAAGATGCCCATCGAAGAGTCGTGATGGATCATCAGTTCTTGTATTTGTATCTCGTGTCAGCACGAATTGCATGATTGATCCCAACACACGTGCTAGATGTAGATATAGAGAATAAATAAGCCGTGCAGGAGATTCAGCCTGTGCCACACAGTTTGAGTACTAGTGTACTGAATTTATTGCGCTTGTTAAAGTGTAATAGTGTACTGCATTATCCTAAACTCTGGTGTAGAAAAATAGCCACACACCAAACATACGAGGTCGCTTAGCAAAACAGTAAAATGAATAAAGGCATAAAGGGAATCATCAATATTTTATTTAGACGGAAGGCTCAAGATGAGCCCGGATTTAAATTAACGAAGTCATCAACCAGACAGGAATTACACAAGGCTACTATTACAACCACCCGCAAAGATCACACCGCCCCGCGCGCTGCAAGTGCGCACTATGAACAACTTACAACTCAATCCCGATGCATGCAACAAAAAAGAAAACATGGAAAACACAACTTGCAGACATGAAGACCGCAACAATCTGAAGCGAAGGGTGAATATCAGAACAGGCACAACGAGGCACTGCTTGAAACATAATGGAAGTCTTGAGCGGAGTAGACAACCAGGGGTGAAAACACCAAAATACCTTCCTGATCGCGACAAGGGACCCTTCCCTCGACTTGGCTCGAAGCCGTCGAACCATCGTACATGAGAGCGTTCACCGAGAGCCTAAGAGGTGCTGGACTCAAGCCCAGAGCAGCCCTAGAACACGAGCATGTTGGAAAGAGAGCACACTACGCCAGCCACACCGTCGAAATCCTTGGCCAACCGAGCGTAGCAGGAAAGCCATAAAGGTGCAGCTGCGGAGGAAGGAGCAGAGGGTGTCCCTTACCGCCGGATCGAAGATGCCGCACCGCTAGAACAAAGCAAAATGTGTTGCCACCGAAGGAACCACCTAGGATAATCACAACCAAGCCAAGCACCGAAAATCCGTAGTCACTCGAAAACCAGAGCCACCCATAGTTCCCACCTTGAGCTCCTCTCACCTGAGATCAACAGTCTCCTCCAGGCAGCGCCTCCAAAGAGGAGACGACACGTAGCACGTCGACGTCGCCCAATTAGCGAGGATTTTGAGCTTTCGACCGAGATATTTGGTAGGTGGTGTGTGATAGAAAGCACTACCACGCCTCCAAGGAGGAAGCACTGTGTCCAAGGACGTCGGCTGGGCCGGACAGGCTAGTCTAGGGTTTTCCCGTCCCCAAGCTACCGCGACGCTGATATGTGCCACTAAGGCGGCGGGGGTCGCTGCGATTGGCCTTCCTCTACCTAGTCTGTTGGAGAAGTCCTAACTCCACTGAAGAGGGCCGTGTCGGGACTCCGACATCACGTGTCCTGTGTTAATAGATTTTTGATAAGATATATCGGATTCAGCGATAATTAATATGTATCAGATGGTGTATCTTAATTTAAAGCCATGTTTAAATCCATTAGAAATAAGAACAAGCTACGATATCAGAAATTTAATTGAACGATTGTTGCCCGAAGTAGAGTAGTAGTTCCAAGCCTTGACTTGGAACCACTCTTGAGTCTTGATACTTGAAGTTCCTGAAGCCGACTACAGAAGTGGTGCGTACGGTACGTAGGTGCGCGTCCGGCTGAGCCCCACGCGCGCGCGCGCGGTCACCGGCGCCTCCACGTGACCCTCCCCGCTCTTCCCGTGGCCAAACAAAACGCGCGCGCTTCGCTGCCACTCGCCAAGAACACCGCCGTGCCGCGCGCACTTACCACGCGTCCACGCCGCAACTACGGACTACTCCCACCCTCGCCTCCCTTCCGCCCGGCATGGCGCTCCAGGTCGCCGGCTGCTGCGGCTGCCTCACCCTCCTCGGCCCGCGGCGGCGCGCGGCGGCGTTCCTGCCGCCCCGCGCGGTGGCGTCCGACGGCGCGGCGGTGGAGGACGGCAGCAGCAAGGCGACGCTGGGCGGGTCCGGCGTGGCGGTGACCAAGCTCGGCATCGGGGCCTGGTCCTGGGGCGACACCACCTACTGGAACGACTTCCAGTGGGACGGTACGTGCGCAATCCGGATAACCTGCTTCCCAATCCAATCCTCTGTTCTTCTTATTTATTGACCACCTACTGTAGTTCACAACTGACCATCTCCTTCGGATGAACTGATTTGGGCAGCTCTTGAATTAGGATCAATTCTGTAATCGCAGCACGCTTGGTTACTGCGTTCCCCGGTTGCATGCTTGTTCTTCGCGTTCACTGGGCAGAAATTTCGGTCATACTTCCCATACACATTAGGTGCTTGTTGCATTGCGCTTAATGCGTCACTGCACGCGTCATAAATATATGCTCACTGAAGAAGGTTTAGCCCCAGAGAGTATTTCACTGAGATTCTGAGAACAGTAACCAGCAAACTGCAAACATAGATGTTCAACTCTGCAGTATCGAATCAACTTCACATTGTTCTTGAGTTGTATGCCAACACTGGTCTACAATTGCTCCTACATGTCATATGTACTCATAACTAACATGAACGCCCACTCTCTGAATTTTCCAGATAGGAAACTCAAGGCAGCTAAAGGAGCATTCGATGCAAGCATCGATAGTGGAATAACCTTCTTTGACACTGCAGAAGTATATGGTGCAGGGGTAAGGATCAATATAGTCCTTGCTGTATTTTTTTTTTTTTGGAGAAAATAATTTTCTTTCTTGATTTCTGATTCTCAAGATCATTTCAGGGCAACCTTGATAACTCTAATTTTAATGTCATTTAGGTATCAGGAGCGATAAATTCAGAAAGCTTGCTAGGAAGGTAAGTCATGCATAATTATACACTGTTCACATATATCTTGATTATTAAGTCTACGTGATGTCTGTAACAAGTTTCCCTTTATTCCCATCAGGTTTATCAAGGAAAAGCAACAAAAAGAAGGGGTTGAGGTGGCCATTGCAACAAAGTTTGCGGCTCTTCCATGGAGATTTGGCCGGGGAAGTGTTCTTTCTGCACTCAAGGGCTCACTTTCCCGCCTCGGCGTCTCCTCTGTTGAGTCATACCAACTCCATTGGTTAGATCATCACCGTACAGCTCTAATATTATTTTTAACTCTTTTTAGGTTGCTGAAACTACTCTTGTCATATCCTTTGCAGGCCAGGGATATGGGGCAATGAAGGTATCCATAAAATAAATTATCTGTCAGAAATGTTAAATATGCTTTTACAGGGAAGTTAAATATCTTAAACTCACAGTGCTGTAAACTCACTGTTCTTGGTCCTTGCATGATTCAGGTTACCTTGACGGCCTTGCTGATGCTTACGAGCAAGGTCTTGTAAAATCTGTTGGAGTCTCAAACTACAGCGGTTTGTAAAATCATACTTCATTTCTCATTTGATGTGGAGTGCTAGTTGCTGGTGTTTTGGGTAAACCTAAGCTGAATCCCATCCATTTCCAGAGAAACGACTGCGAGATGCTTACAAGCGTCTCAAAAAGAGGGGAGTTCCACTTGCTTCAAACCAAGTAAATTACAGTTTGATTTACAGGACCCCTGAGGAAAATGGGGTGAAGGCAGCTTGTGATGAGCTTGGTATTACTTTGATCGCATATTCCCCAATAGCCCAAGGTAGAGTTGTGATTTTATTTTTTCCTTCACCCTTATTGCTTAACTCTGTTGAGCAGTCAGCTCAACTAGTGTCAGTCGGTGCTTGCGCAATTTGCACGATTACTTCTGACACAGTGTATCATAATATAGTACTTTACACCCCAAAAAATAGTACTCTATGTATCTTATAAGTATATGTTATAATACTAGAAGCATGAAATATAAACATTTTCAATCTGTTTTCTCCTTTTTAGGTGCTTTGACAGGAAAATACACTCCAGCTAATCCCCCAACTGGACCTCGTGGGCGGATATACACTTCTGATTCCTGTCCAAGGTTGGAAACTAAGAACCACTATTATAAGCTTGCTGCACCTTAATCTTGAACTCTTTAATCTCTGTTGCAACTCTGCTCACTGAACATCTTCTCATGCCACTACAGCTTCAGCCACTTATTAACAAGATCAGGGAAGTTGGAGGAAGCTATGACAAAACCCCAACTCAGGTGTTGTGTTTTTACTTGCTCATGTATACAACGTTCCTCCTCGGTTAGGAAGCATAGTTGTACCAATCGACAAAGAATTTACACTATTGTGAGTTTGTGACACTGAACAATATCAATATGTATGAACTGGTTCTTGGGAAGGTGCACAACTAAGATGAGCATCCTAGAGATTAGCCGGATGCAATCGGCCTAACACGTGAACTAGAAACATTCTCTGAAGTGTGTTTTTCCTACCATACATGATGAGTAAGCAAACGAGGGGTTATTCACTTGGCTTGTTCTTTCAGGTGGTTCTGAACTGGCTGATTTGCCAGGGCAACGTGGTGCCGATCCCAGGGGCAAAGAACGCTGAGCAGGCGAGCGAGTTTGCTGGCGCGCTTGGGTGGAGCTTGACGGAGCAGGAGGTGGAGGAGCTACGGTCCCTGGCGCGCGAGGTCAAGCCCGTTATGGGGTTCCCGGTCGAGAAGCTGTAAATAGATCTGCAGCTAGTTCGTTAGCGCGGAAACTCTCGTGAACAGAAATACAGTTTCATAGGAGTTATAATTTTGTGAGAAATGAGGTCAACTTGTACAAAAGTGAACATATCGTAGCAAGCAACTAATGTATAATCACATATTCATGCTCGTCGATCCAATTACATAAACATGCTGTCCTCACTGAATTTTCTTCGAGGTGTTGCTGATTCTAATTCGATGAGATTTTTCTTATGTCTAATTCGATACCAGAAAAGTGCAATTCAAGCTTCAGCATGCCTTTTTGGATCATGTTATTTCATTCGTTCTTGTAGTAATTTGGCTTTGTGTAATAACCATATCTCTACTTTGTGGTTGCGCCGTTGTAAAGGCCGAAGGTATTTATTAGTGGTCATCGGAAAAAGTTAAGCGAAAAAATGGAAACAATTGTACATGTGGGTAAACGAGCTGCCTTATCCACTCCGGGCTTGTTTGATTCAAAGGAAATGCATAGCATTTTTGTAGGATTCAATCCTATAGGAATTTTTCCTTTCTTTCTTGTTTGATTTGTGGGATTGAATCCTATAGAATTTTTTCCGAAGGAATCTTTTGTACTAGTTCCTATAGGAATTCTAACATCCACCCCAATCTCTTTTTACAATTTCTTTGGTGAAATCAAACAAACTTTGATACAACAAAAATCCTATAGAATTAGTGTGCATGGCATGACAATCCTATAGGTTTCCTATTTCTACATTTTTTCTATCCTTTGAATCAAACAAGCCCTCCATGGGTGATGGGTGCTATGGGACTGAAGAGAGTGTGTCCCGACAATATGCAAAGGTTTTGCTCGATTTCCGAATAGCAAAAGGCAAGCTGATGTGATAGTTTTGACAGGACGTAAAGAAGATAGAGGTGGAACAAAAGAGTAGGGATTTTTGCCTCCTGAGTTCCAGCGGTATAATTATCTTAGAAAAATCGAAATTTATGTCTATATGTTTAGAAGAAATCTGGATTTTTTCCATAAGATTTTTTTGTAGCCCAAAGTTTTTTTAAAAAATATCGTTGCGATTTCGCGTGCTTATAAGATACATCATTAACTAAATCTAGCATTTTTAGAATTCCTTGAACTTGTAAATATAATTTATGAATTTTTAAATGAAGAGAGCGTTCGATATCTGGTGTCAAAAGAGCGTTGCTTAACATACCACTAGATCACTCAAATCTAGGTGGCACAAATTTTTACACTTGTGTGTTGACCTTCTAGAATCCAATCCCCGGACTTATCTTGACCAATCATTCTAATTCTAGTGCTCTATCATGATCATTTGTAAGCCATAATAAATTATTTGTTTGAATTATTTGTTTCAAGACTTGATCAATCTTGGCTCAACTAATGAACCCAACCACGAGTTCCTTTAGTGAACCCCATCTTGGTCATTCTTCATCTTCCCATGAACTTCATCTTGATCATCTTTAAATCACTCCTTGAACAAGTCTTGATCCTCAAAGTTCAGTTCTTTTTTGTTTCTAATTGATCATCATCTTGAACTAAATGATGTTGATGCTTACCTTGATTGCGATGGTATTCATCTTCAGATTCATCAAAGAAAAATTATGCATCACCTATGGATAATCCAATATAGCTATTGATTCAAAAAGATTGTCATTGTTTACCGCAAAATACATATGGGACTCCATGCATTTTCACTTTGGTTTCCATCGGGAAACGTTATAGCACACCTTACTTCTTCTATGGGAGAAAGCAGAGTGGGCACGAGGTTCCTTCGTAATACTGGAAGATATCTTGAACAATGGGAGAGACTTGAAAAGAGGGATCTGATCATTCTTACCTTTTGTTTTTGTTTCAACTGTTTTTCAACTCCCATGTTTGAAAGGATAGATATGGAAACCTAGAGGGATGTCAATACGTTTTTTACACATTTAAATTTTTATTTTCACAAATTTAGGCTATGCGGATAAATAAGCTGAGCCTAATGATGTTACGTGAAAGTCACACGTCCGTTGGGAACCCCAAGAGGAAGGTATGATGAGTACAGCAGCAAGTTTTCCCTCAGTATGAAACCAAGGTTTAATCGAACCAGTAGGAGATCGAAGTCACTTCTGAAGGTTGTTGGTGAAGGAGTGTAGTGCGGCGCAACACCAGAGATTCCGGTGCCAACGTCGAACCTGCACAACACAATCAAGCTACTTTTCCCCAACTTAACAGTGAGGTTGTCAATCTCACCGGCTTGCTGAAAACAAAGGATTAGACGTATAGTGTGGGAAAATGATGTTTGTT
The DNA here is from genome assembly GCA_947311845.1 of Poa pratensis. Taxonomy (NCBI): domain Eukaryota; kingdom Viridiplantae; phylum Streptophyta; class Magnoliopsida; order Poales; family Poaceae; genus Poa; species Poa pratensis. The sequence goes on along the minus strand of CAMZMU010000063.1, from coordinate 83,111,580 downwards.
TGCAGAGAATGAAAAAGAACAATGATTGCAGTAGGTTGTATTTCAGATGTAAAAGAATGGACCGGGGTCCACAGTTCACTAGTGGTGTCTCTCCATAATAAATAACTAACATGCTGGGTAAACAAATTACAGCTGAGCAATTGACAATATCGATAAGTGCATAACATGCATGTGCAAGTTGTGGTGTCTACTATGAGATTCATTTCGGTATTACGACAAAGTACACAGACCGCTATCCAGCATGCATCTGTGCCTAAATAGTCCACTTCAGGTTAACATCCGTACCCCTTCCGGTATTAAGTTGCAAGCAACAGACAATTGCATTAAGTAAAGTGCATAATGTAAACAACACATTCATCCTTAGACAAAGCATCATTAGGTTACCCCTAGTAGCAACAGCACATCCACAACCTTAGGGGCAGGCATGGCGATGTAGAGCCCTCCGGTGATGATTCCCCTCTCCGGCAGGGTGCCGGGAAGAGCTTCAGAACCCTCCCGAGTTAGGGTTGACGGCGGCGGCGGCTCTGGAACTTTTCGTGGAATATGACTCGGGTATTTAGGGTTTTCCCGAATAGATGAATATATAGGCGAAGGGGCGGCGTCGGTGGAGGTCCGTGGCCCCCTCACCACGTCACGGCACGGCAGGAGGTGGGACTGCGCCGCCACGTGGTGAGGACGGCCCACGACCCCCCCCTTCGTCTCTCCTTCGGGCTTCGTGAACGTGTCAGAAAAATAGGGACTTTGGCTTTTGTTTCGTCCAATTCCGAGAATATTTCCAGAACAACTTTTCTGAAACCAAAAACAACAAAAAACAGGAACTGGCACTGTGGCATCTTGTTAATAGGTTAGTCCCAAAAAATGCATAAAAATGATATAAAGTGTATATAAAACATGTAGCAATTGGCATAATATAAGCCTGGAACATCAGAAATTATAGATATGTTGGAGACGTATCAAGCATCCCCAAGCTTAGTTCTACTCGTACTCGAGTAGGTAAAATGATAACAACAAAATAATTTCTGAGGAGACATGCTTCACACAATCTTGATCAAATAATATTGCAAGTCTCATGTCATGAATGAGTGACTCAAAGCAATGATCTATAGTTTGCTAACAAATAGATAAAGAGTAAACAACTGAATCATATAAGCAAAAAAATTTCATGAATAGTACTTTCAAAACAAGCATCAAAAAGCTTTGCATAAGAGTTAACACATAAAGCAATAGATTCTAAATAAAGGCATTGAAGCAACACATAGGAAGATTTAAGTTTCAGCAATTGCTTTCAACTTTCAACATGTATATCTCATGGATAATGTCAACACAAAGTAATATAACAAGTGCAATAAGTAAGCATATAAGAATTAATGCACACAAAGTTGACACAAGTGTTTGCTTCTGAGATAGAAAGAAGTAGGTAAACTGACTCAACATAAAGTAAAAGAAAGGCCCTTCGCAGAGGGAAGCAGGGATTAAATCATGTGCTAGAGCTTTTGAAGTTTTTGAAATCATATAGAGAGCATAAAGTAAGTTTTTGAGAGGTGTTTTGTTGTTGTCAACGAATGGCAGTGGACACTCTATCCCCCTTATCACCCAGACTTTCAAGAGCGGCTCCCATGAAGGACGTTATTTCTATCCAAGGGTAGATCATCCCTCTTCTCTTTTGTTTACACATGCATATTTATAAATTGGTATGACACTCCTCCCAACCTTTGCTTACACAAGCCATGGCTAACCGAATCCTCGGGTGCCTTCCAACAATCACATACCATGGAGGAGTGCCTATTTGATAAAGTTCAATATTTTGGAAATTTGCTTTGATAAATCATTGGCAAACATGCGAAGAGAATCAAGTGGTTAAAGTTGTAATTAATTGGGACTGGGCACCCCATTTGCCAGCTATTTTTGCAAGTTATTGGATAAACGGATGTATATGCCACTAGTCCATTGGTGAAAGTTTGTCATGAGTAAATGACAAGGTGATAGAGTAAACGCCACATAACTTCCTCATGAGCTATAAAACATTGACACAAATAAGGAGTAATAAAGTTTTGAATAGTTTAAAGGTATCACATGAAGAATTTACTTGGAATGGCAGGAAATACCACATAATAGGTAGTTATGGTGGACACAAATGGCATGGGTTTTGGCTCAAGGTTTGGATGCACGAGAAGCGTTCCCTCTCAGTACAGAGTTTAGGCTAGCAAGATTGTTTGAAGCAAACACGGGATATCAACCGGTACAACAAGACTCACATAAAAACATATTGCAAGCATTATAAGACTCTACACTGTCTCCCTTGTTGTTCAAACACTTTACCAGAAAATATCTAGACCTTAGAGATATCAAACATGCAAACCAAGTCTCAACAAGCTCTACGGTAGTTCTCCACTAATAGGCTTTAACTACATGATGCAAGAGCTTAAACATGATCTACTTGAGAGCTCAAAACAATTGCAAAGCATCAAATTATCCAAGACAATGATCTATAAGAACGAGTATGTCTTTTCAATATACCATCTACCACAAGTAGCATTTTCTGTTTCCAACCAAACACCAATCAACTTTATTTCAACACAAAACTCTCTAAAATACTATAGCAATGAAACAAGAGAGTACTTCTCTACAAGAACTAACAGCTTTGAACAAGAGATGCATGAAAAACAGGATCTAAAAGCATTGCAGTAGCTAGTTAAGAATACTCAACAAATATAAGTGAAGAACATGAGTATTCACATGAAAAAGCGGAGCGTGTCTCTCTCCCACACAAGAAATGCTAGGATCCATTTTATTCAGAAAACAAAGCAAAAATACAAGCACACAGATGCTCCAATTAAAATATAGTTTCACTAGAGATGACCTGATAAGTTGTTGATGAAGAAGGGGATGCCTTGGGCATACCCAAGCTTACACGCTTGAGTCTTCTTGAAATATGCTTGGATGCACTACAGGGGCATCCCCAAGCTTAGGCTTTTCACTCTTCTTGATCATATCATATCATCCTTCTCTCTTGATCCTTGAAAACTTCCTTCACACCAAACTCGAAGTAATTCTCATTAGAGGGTTAGTGCATAATTAAAAATTCACATATTCTAAAATGACACAATCATGTCCAGTACTTCTGGACATTAGCTACAGCCACTGATATTTTGTGGTGCAAATAAATCTACTCAAACACAGTAAAAGAGAGAATGCAAATCAAAAGGCAGAATCTGTCAAAAACAGAACAGTCTGGAAAGACGAATTTTTTCGAGCCACTTAAGTTGCTCAGATGCGAAAAGTCAAAACTAATGAAAGTTGCGTACATATATGAGGATCACGCCTGAATTGTTTCATAATTTTTGGATTTTTCTGGAGTGCATACAGCTCAAAACGGTGGACAGAAAAAATTTGTCTCTGCGCAGAAATCCAAATCTAGTATCAACTTTCTATTAGAGGCTTTACTTGGCACAACAATGCAATAAAATAAAGATACAAAGGAGTTGTTACAGAAGTAAGCAAGCTCCAAGACTTAAAACTGAAAACAAAAGATAATAGGTTGCCTCCCAAAAGCGCTTTCTTTAATGCCTTTAGCTAGGCTAGAAGATTTAAATGATGCTCTCATAAAAATAAGAGTTGAACATCAAAGAGAGCATCAAGATGCAAATATCAAAAACATTTAAGTCTAACCCACTTCCTATGAAAAGAGTGTCGGGGAGTATCCCCGGGTAGGGTCAAGGCTTGGCATAAGGTGGTGTTCGAAGTTGTGCCGAGGTACGGAAAGGGCCGACCTGTTTGGGCCTGGGAAGGTCCGAGCTTCATCTTGACCTGGAGAGTACAGGCCGACCTATTTTGGCCCAGAGGGGTCCGAGGTATACTGTTGGCCAGGGCCGAGGTTCACTGTCCGAGCTATGTTCTGCCGACCTAACTACCTCAGTGCGGTGGTTTGTGTTGTGGGTGCAGGAGAAGCTGTGGGAAGGAAGTAAGATCCGACCTAGTAAAAGATATTAAGCGCAAGACCCGAGGTACGGAGCCCGTCACATCCGTGTCGAGCTAACCGAGGTGATGGGCTGTAGGTCGGGCAGGAGTCAATGCTCCTGTCACTTCCAGCCGGGTACTAGAGCGCCTGACACGGGAGCGTCTGTCAAGGAGCATGGCAGAGGCGTGCTCCGGGTTCGGCGGGCCTGCACGTCTCCGACCGCTGACCACGCGAGGTCTGGGAAAAGGCTACGAGGTAGCTCTGCCAGGCCACGTCCTGTCTCGGTCAGAGGGGACATGCTAGTTCTGCCGTTAGGCTACAGGAGATGGGCAAGCCACGTCTTGTCCCCGACCGAGGTACGGTGGTACGGTGGTGACCGTTGCAGAGGCATGGCAACAGTGTTCTGCGAGGGGCACAATGGTAACCCGGCTGGCCTATATAGTGGGCTTCACCCCCTCCTGCTAGAGAGGATCGAGGATCGAAGATCAAGAGAGAAAGAGAGAGGAAGCTCGGAACACCCGGAAACACCTCGGATTCAGCTCGGAGTGCCTTCTTCCTCCCGTTTAGCTCCATCTTTTACCTCAAGTTCTCACCATTGTATCATCATACAGCTCGAGGAGCAGCTTGTACTTGTCACTTGAGCTATACACTGACTAGGATAGTGCTGCAGTAGGGGTGTTACCTCCGCAAGAGGGCCCCGAAGCAGGGTACATCGTGGTGTGTTTGTGTTCTTGCTTTCTTGGTTCTTCGTTCTTGCGTGTTCTTGCGTGTGCACTTCTTGAGTGCATAAACCCTCCCCGGATTCCCCCAACGACCATTCGGCCCCATCTTAGCCATACCTATGGCATCTGCCGTGATCCCACCACGACAGTTGGCGCCCACCGTGGGGCAGATTGAGGCGTTGGAGGGAGTTTTCATCCGGACGGGCTCAGGCGAGCGTGTTCTTTCCGGGCTTGTCGCCAAGATCGGAGAGTTCACCTTCATCAGCGACAACGCGGGGTGTTTCGCCGGCAAGCCCTTCCCCGAGCACGGCTTCACCATGATGCTCGGCAGCTTCGTCACGTACGTTGCTGTCGAGGTTGTTCGCGGGTACCCGGAGCAGGTGCTCGTGGACGACGAAACTCCTCTCCTCGCGGCTTTAGGTCGGCGTATCACTCGCCCCGAGAGCTGCGTAGAGGTGATGGTGACAGGTCCGGTTGACGCCGCTGGCAAAGTAGATGCCAGCCAGTCCAAGGCAGCCGAGGTTGCTAAGGTGAGATCTGCAAAGCCCAGGCTAGAGAAGGACTTGCCTGGCACCCCAGAGCTGCGGGGCCGAGGTGCGACCCTGGTAGAGATAGTGGATACACTGGCAGACCCAGTAAATCCAGGAGTGGACATAGTAGTGACTGTGGCCGACCTAGAGGCAAAGCGTGTCCTGTTGCAGAAGGAGGCTGTAGCAATGATAACAGCTAGAGATGAGTTCAATAGAGATCTGCGCGAGTACAATGCAGCGAATGGCTTCACCCCGGTAGCGGTTGATACACATAGGGGAGCCGAGGTGCGGCAGAGAGGCAAGGGGCTCAACGATGAGATAAACAGGGAGGCTCGACCTACCACCTCGGCTAGGAGTGGGAGTCGCGTGTCAACTGGAAGGCCGGTGTATAGTTCCCCTGCTAAGAACCTCAGAGCTGCCGAGGCAGGCAGGGCCGAGCTATCCGGATTATCTGGAGATGCATGGCGTGCGCAGCAGAAGCGAGTCAATGAGTTAGTATATGTGGCTAACCAGCAGAATGAGGCTCTCCGCAGAGCAATGCCGGGGCTGGTGATTCAGAGATGGTTTATTCAGCTAGGCCAGTCAGTCAGGTGTCCAAGGGGCAAGCCTCGTCTCCACTCGTCGGAGGAGCCGATCGAGCCCGGAGTGTCACCTCGGGTCAGAACCAGCAGCTGCAGATGTATGATCCAGTCCTAGCAGCAAAGCAGAAGGTGGGCCAGGGCAATGCTAGCCGAGCTAAGGGAAACCCCGGCCCAGGCAATGCGAGCCGGCTAAGGGTAACTCCGGTCAGGGAAATCAGAACGGCGGTCAAGCAGCATCGGCTGGCCGAGGTAAACCACCTCCGCCCCCGAGGTATCAGCAACAACCTCGGCAGCAGGGGCAATATCAGCGAGAGCCGGAGTATGTTCAGCAACCTCAGAACGTCGGTCAAGGCGATGACCGATATGATGATGGAGACTCGGCCATGGCACGAGCTGGATACCACAGAGTGGATGGGGCGTTGGGACCTCGGATAGGAGGTCGGATGTTAGCTCCAGGCGATGTCCGTAACAAGCTGGATAGATCTACTTGTCTGAGCAACTGGAGGAGGAAGGCCCTCCTGGTCCGGCGTGTTTTGGACCTCGGATCATGAAGGAGCCACCACCACCAGTATCTCAGTTCCAGTTAGGTCGGAACACCAAGCCATACAATGGGAGCACCAAGCCACAAGATTGGCTGACAGATTATGTATCCTCGGTGCACATTGCGGGGGGCAATCGCCGATGGGCGGTCCGGTATCTCCCGCACATGTTGGAAGGTCCAGCTCGGATCTGGCTGAATAATTTGCCGGAGTATAGTATCAACTCCTGGATAGACTTGGAGCTGGCGTTTAACAGCAACTTTGCTAGTACATACAAGAGGCCAAACCGACCTCAGCTCCTGGCGGCATGTAAGCAAGATGATCATGAAACTGACCGAGAATTCTTAACTCGGTGGAGCAATGTTCGGAATTCCTGTGAAGGAGTGGTAGAGGCCAGGCCATTTCCTGGTTTGCAGATGGCTGTCGACATGGCAGCATGCTGTGGCAGAGGCTCCAGAGAGATATGCCGAGATCCCTAGCAGAAACAATCCGGGTTGCAGATTCTTATGCCCTGGGTGATCCGATGCAGCCAGCAGCAGAGGCAGGAGCACGTAACAGAAGGAGGGAGCCAATAAACAACCGGCTCGGACCAAGGTGTAATGACCGTCAGGAGTTCGGACAGAAGAGGAGGGAGCCGGACTATCCATACCTCCAACCAAGTTGCAGCGGTGAACCCGGATCAGCCCGGAGCTGGAGGTGTCCAGAGGCCAAAAATCAATGGTCCGGCATTTAGTCCGAACCAGGAGCCACCCATGACCTATGAATCAATGATAGATGGTCCGTGCTGTTACCATACGACTGACCCGCGCAAGCCAGCCAACCATTCAACCCGGCAGTGCAGCTGGAACCGCAGAATCAGAGAAGAGGGGGCAAGGGCCGGAGGAATCAGAACAGGACCACCACCTCAGAGATTTCAGCCGAGGTCCCACCCTAATCTGTCCGGAGCAAATGTTACCCCGGTAACCACTGCACCTCTTCCGAGGCCTGCAGCAGCAAGACCCGTGAATGTTGTGAATGTCCGAGGTAATAACAACAACAATGGTGCCGGACCAAGTCAGCAGTATGAATACCCCGGAAATGACTATAGAGAGGTTCATGCGAGCTATGTGGTCTTTGTGACCGAGCCAACTGACAAGAAGAGCGTGCAGAGGCGTGCCATGGAGGTGAATGCAGTAATGCCGGTGGTGCCGACCTATATGAACTGGTCTGAGCAGGAGATCACTTGGAGCAGAAAGGACACACCTCGGATCATGCCGAGCCCTGGAAAGTATGCCCTGGTGGTAGATCCAACGTTGTGTGGGCCTACCAACAATGTGAGGTTCACCCGAGTTCTGGTGGACAATGGCAGTGCCATCAACATCATGTACCGAGACACAATGGTGAAATTGGGCATCTCGCCTAATCAGTTGATGCCAAGCAGTTGTACTTTTCATGGGATTGTGCCCGGCGTTTCCTGTGCACCCATGGGCAAGATATGGGTGGATGTAGCATTTGGAACCAAGGAAAATTGCCGAGTTGAGAGTATCGAGTTCGAGGTGGTGGACTTGGAGAGTGCATACCATGCACTGCTTGGAAGGCCGGCTTTGGCCAAGTTCATGATTTCCACCCATGTTGCATACCTGAAGATGAAAATGCCAGGGCCTAATGGATCATATCCATCTCGGGTGACTACAAGCGAGCAATTCAGTGTGCCTCGGCGGGATCTAACCTAGCCGAGTCTTTGGTGATCGCAGCCGAGAAGAAGAAGCTGCATCAAGTGGTGGCAATGGCGCAGTCAACACAGCTCGGCCTGTCCGGACTGATGAGCCCGGACTCAACTGCGGCGTTCGAGGTACCCAAGGAGACCAAGAAGATCCCCATTGACCCGGAGCACCCAGAGCATGTGGCCATCATTGGGACCGGGCTAGGCGAGAAATAGGAAGGCGAGCTCTGTCACTTCCTCCGTGAGAATCGGGATATCTTTGCATGGTCGGCTAAGGACCTGCCAGGTGTTCCGAGGGAGTTGGCAGAGCACTCTTTATTTGTTAGGCCAGAGGTGAAACCGGTGAGGCAACCGACCCGTCGTCTCTCAGACGACCGGAGACAAGTGGTGCTGGACGAGCTGGCTAAGTTGCTTGCAGCCGGGTTCATAATGGAGGTACTGCATCCGGACTGGATATCCAATCCGGTCTGGTGGAAAAGAAGAAAGACGAGCCAGCCGTGGTCAAGGTGTGGCGCATGTGCATTGACTTCACTAACCTCAACAAGGCGTGCCCAAAAGATCCATTTCCATTACCTCGGATTGATCAGTGATCGATTCCACTGCTGGTTGTGAACTGTTATCTTTCATCGATGCGTACTCTGGTTTTCACCAGATACCACTGAACCCAAAGGATCAAATAAAGACCGCTTTTATTACCCCGTATGGGGCGTATTGCTATCGTGTCATGTGTTTTGGTCTGAGAAATGCCGGGGCAACTTATCAGAGGTGTATGCAGAAATGCCTGCACTCTCAGATGGGCAAAAATGTGCAAGTGTATGTCGACGATATTGTCATCAAAACTAAGGAAAAATACTCTCCTCGAGGATCTCGAGGAGACATTTGTGAATTTGAGAAAGTATCGGTTGAAGCTTAACCCGGACAAGTGCACCTTTGGTGTCCCGGCTGGAAAGTTGCTCGGATTCCTGGTGTCTAGCCGAGGTATCGAGGTTAACCCGGCCAAAATCCGAGCTATTGAGAGCATGAAGTTACCGAAGTGTTTGAAAGATGTGCAGAAGTTCACAGGGTGCCTAGCCTCGTTGAGCCGATTTGTAGCTCGGCTAGGAGAAAAAGCCTTACCTTTGTACCAGCTCATGAAGAAAAGTACCGGGTTTACATGGACCCCGCAGGCCGACGTGGCGTTTGGTGAGCTGAAAAAGATGTTGTCCACTGCCCCGGTGTTAGCGTCACCATTGCACAATGAGCCGATGTTACTTTACATTGCGGCCACAAACCGAGTTGTAAGTGTGGCAGTGGTGGTGGAGCGCGAAGAAGGTGGCAGGTCGGTGCAGAGACCGGTGTATTACTTGAGCGAGGTGATCTCTACCTCGAAGCAGAACTATCCTCACTACCAGAAGATGACGTATGGTGTTTACCTGGCGGTCAAGAAGTTGAAGCATTATTTCCAGGAGCATCCCATGACGGTGGTGTGCGAAGCTCCAATCTCGGAGATCATCGGGTGCAAAGATGCAACTGGCCGAGTTGCCAAATGGGCGATTGAGGTGTCTCCATATGCACCACATTATGAGAGAAGAGACGCAATTAAATCCCAGGCGTTGCCGGACTTCTTTTGTGATTGGGCCGAGATGCAGTATGAGCCACCCAGGCCGGACTATAATTATTGGAAAATGCATTTTGATGGGTCCAAAACAAAGATCGGGCTGGGGGCTGGAATAGTCCTCACCTCGCCAAAGCAAGATCAGCTGAAGTACGTGCTGCAGATTCATTTCTCAGCATCAAACAATGTGGCGGAGTATGAGGCCTTAATCCATGGCCTCAAGGTGGCAAAGGAGATCGGTATCCGGCGTGTAGAGTGCTTCGGCGATTCCGACCTGGTGGTGCAACAATCTTCTGGAACTTGGGATGCTCTGGATGCCAACATGGCGTTATATCGGTTCCATGTGCAAAAGATATCCGGGTTCTTTGAAGGGTGTGAGTACAGGCATATACCTCGGGCAGAAAATGATGCTGCCGACGTGTTGTCAAAGCTCGGTTCATCAAAGAGGCAGTACCACCAGGGGTAGCCCTGAATCACTTGAGAACTCCTTCAATCAAACCTTCTCCTGAATCCGAATCTATTTTCATCCCGGCGGAGCAAGAGCCCGGACCTGTTCCAATGGAGGTAGACGTCGGATGCGTTTGGTCGGACCCGGGGACTGCGTGGCAGAGCTCGGGGACTGCACACCAAACCTCGGGGACTGCTCATCCAGACTCGGGGACTGGTCGCAGGATGGTGGAGGAAATAATGGAGGAGATTATGGTGGCCGAGCCAATGGAGGTGGATGAGGAACTTTTTCCTTTGCACCCGGTGCCGGAGTGGGCGGAGCAAATTATGAAGTTCATAACGGAGGGAAGCACGCCAAGTGACACAACCGAGGCTAGGAGGATTCAAAGGAGGGCCAAGGCGTACACCATCATCAACAAGGAGCTCTATAAAAGAAGCGTAACCGAGGTGTTGCAACGGTGTGTTGAGCCAGCTGAAGGCAAGGAGATGCTTTTGGAGATCCACCAAGGAGAATGTGGTCATCATTGCAGCACAAGAGCTCTGGTGGCCAAGGTGTTTAGGCATGGGTTCTATTGGCCCACTGCTCTTGCTGATGCAGAGGCCATAGTCCGGAGATGTGAAGGATGCCAAAGGTTTGCCAAGCAAACGCATATGCCAGCTTCGGCGCTCAAAACAATTCCTATCACTTGGCCGTTTGCGGTATGGTGTTTGGATATGGTGGGAGAGTTCAAACCAGCCCGAGGTAACATGACACACATATTGGTGATGGTGGACAAATTCACCAAGTGGATCGAGGTGAAACCAATCCGGAAGTTGGATGGTCATTCAGCAGTGACTTTCTTGAAGGAGATTATTCTGCGATATGGCTACCCCCATAGCATTATCTCGGACAACGGCACTAACTTTGCTGTTGGAGAGTTCGCTCGGTTTTGCATGAACAAGGGAATCCGGCTGGACATAGCCTCGGTGGCACACCCGGAGTCTAATGGACAGTGGAAAGATCAAATGCTCTAGTGTTGGCCGGCATCAAGGCTCGGCTCATTGAACCACTGCTGAAAACGCCGGGGTGTTGGATAGATGAGATACCAGCAGTACTGTGGGGTCTAAGGACCACGCCAAATCGATCGACTGGCTATACGCCATTTTTTATGGTCTATGGGGCAGAAGCTATGCTACCCACTGACATCGAATATGATGCGCCCAGAGTGGCAATGTACACTGAAGCCGAGGCAAAAGAGGCTCGGGAGGATGCAGTAGATCTGCTTGAGGAAGCGAGAGAATTGGCCTCATCTCGGTCAGCAATTTACCAGCAAGGTCTCCGACGTTATCATAGCCGGAGTATCAACCCTCGTGTGTTTCACGAGGGAGATTTGGTGCTGAGGTTGGTGCAGCGCAAGAAAGGCCGGCACAAGTTGTCACCTCCATGGGAGGGACCGTTCGTTGTGAGCCGAGCTCTGCTCAATGATTCCTACTATCTTATAGATGCGCAGGAACCAAGGGAAGATGGGCTGGACAACCCCGGTCAGAGGTCAGGCGACCATGGAACGTAGCTCTACTCCGACCTTTCTACTCATGAAAGGCGCAATGTATGTACCTCGGTTAATCCTTAATAAAAATGTCGGCACTCCGAGGTTAAAGCTCGGGGACTGCCTCGCTCTTGTGCTTATGTTTTATCTCTGTTTGTCAGTTTCGTTCATATGCCGAACTATTTTGAACCTCGTCTCAAACTTCAAGTAATGTGTGCTATGAAACTAATCTTGTGACTCGACTGGCATCTGCCTAAAAGGTAGTCAAGAGCAAAGAGGAAAAAACGTGGGAGACATGAAAATGAACTCGGGGACTCGGTCCAAAATTATAGTTCGGCATGTGTCGTTTACTAACCCCTGTCTTTACCTTTCGTTTATGTCGGATGACTTTGAAACATACCTCGGAATTTACCAAGTACTGTATGCTATGAACAACAATCTTGTGACTCGACTGGCATCTGCCTAAAAGGTAGTCAAGAGCAAAGAATGCCAAACATAGTAAACACGAAAGTAAACTCGAGCAATCATTCAAAAGGATTCGACGTAAAGCTTAGAAAAGCATGGTTCGGATAAGCATGATAGTAACAGAGGTAGCAAAAGGAACTACTTAAGTTTGATTACATCTGCGTCCCGGCATACCGGGGATTTAATGAAGTTTTTTGGCCAAGCATAAGTTCAGGTCGAGGCATCAGGAATTACGTCGGCAGCAGCCGATGCAGCAGGGATTTCGTCCGGAGCCGAGGTAGCCTGGGAGGTGCTGGCAACGTCGGCAGTAACCTCGGCACCAGGTTGTGGAGAAGCCTCGGTTTCTGCTTCGCGGGTGTCACCATCGTCACCTTGCTCGGCTTCGACGTCGGATTCTGTTTCGTATTCATCCTCTTCTGGCTCGTCATCTTCGGCGTCGGAGTAGGTGTCTCCCTCGCTCAAGTTCTTGGTGTTGGCATATCCAGCGAAGAAGGCAGCCATCTTTTCGCGCCGCTGGATGAGAATTGGGTCCGTGGACCAGGGCGAGCCTCGGCGAAGAGTGTCCATCTTTTCGAGGTCGAGCTTCTCGCACCAAGTCATGATGAATTTGAGAGCGGCATCAGCTCCAGCGCGAGCCGAAGATGAGCGCCACTCTCGAAGTCTTTGTTCGGCTTCACGAAGCTTGGCGGCGAGCTCAGGCGTAGTATTGGGAGCATCGGCAAGAGGCCACAAGGCTCGGAAAGCAGACACACCTGCATCGAGGAGTTCGGACCCAATGGTTTTCAAGGGATGGATCCGAGCTTTGATGGCCACGATGTGGTCCTCAATGGTCCAGGCGGGGTTCGTCTCGTTACGCCTCTTCCTGTGCTGATCAGTGATATTGCGAGCCGAATTTGGGTGTAGGTGAAGTGCTCTGCAGAAGGATAGCCTGTTAATAATGAAAGAAACAGTTCGGCAAAGAGCCAGTACTGTTGAGGACAAAGCAAGGATAAGGGGGGCAAGAAGCTTACCGTCCATTTCTTTGTTGATGCGTTCCAGCGTCGGGAGGAGCTGGTTAACCGAAGCTTGAAGGGCTTCATAAGCCTCGGTGGCCGAGGTGGCGCGGGCCTCGGCTAACTGGAGCGCATTCTCATGTTCCTTGGCGGCATCCTCCCGAAGTTTCTTCTCTGTTTCAACAACACTGGCCTTTTCCGCCTGCAGCTGCTCTTTTTCCGACGTCCGCAGCTCAGTGATGCGCTTCAGTTCCTTTACCAGACGAGCTACTTCGGCTTTCTCTTGTTGGAGCTTTCGTCCAAAGAGTTCTTTTCTGCAAGGACGGCCTTGTGCTCGTCGTGGAGTTTCTTGTGGTCAAACAGAGGGTGTGAAAGATGTCCGTGCGGACGTTCATAGTATTCTGCAAGGAAGAAAAACATAGCTCGGTTAGAAAGGCTATACCTCGACAAGAGTCTCGGGGACTCGGAGTCAAATCATTGGGAAAATGTTGCCGGGGTATGCCTCGACAGGAGTCTCGGGGACTCGTACCCGAGGTGCATGCTAAAGTAAGGTAAAATGGTTTGGATACGTCGGATGAAAATTGAAAGTTGAGATTCAAGCCAAACAATTTTAACTCCGGCGGAGCGTCAATAGTTTACCTCGAATCTCGGGGACTGGGAATGGTGGATATTAGATGAGATACTGCATGAAAGTAAAGAGAATAGGACTTACGTCGATGTTTTGAGCAGCACGCAGGGCAGCGACTTGTAGGTCGTGACGCTTCGGCCGCAGGCGCTGTTTCCCGCAGGATGCTCACCACCGGAGCAGCTAGGGAGGCCGAGGAGACCTCGTCTGCAGAATTCCAGTCTGCATTGTAGTGTTCCAAGGAGCCGAGGCTCTGGTCACTGTCAGTGCGCAGAGGAGGATATCCCCACGGTCCGCCCTGCTCGATGCCCCTAACCGAGGCCTCCAAGGCCAAAGCAGCCTCGGAGCTTGAAGCAGGCCGGTTATCCAGTATAAGAGATGTCCTCCGAGCATATTCGTCGGCCGGAGGAGCAGTCTCATCAACGGGTGCGGAATGGAGGAATTCGGCGTGTCACCGGGGAGGAGACCTCGGTGCATCCTTGAAGGAGAAGAGATAGTCAGGGTGCCAGACCCAGATGTTGGTTTGGGGGTGACCTTAGACTTCACCGTCTCTTTCTCTTTCTCCTTGCCTTTCTCCAACGGCAAGGTAGTCTGGCGAACTGGTTTTTGGGGCTGCTGCTTGGGCTGCTGCTTGGGCTGTTGCTTCTGCTGAAGCTTCTGCTGTTGCTGTTGTTGGTTGCGGGCAGTCTGGCTGCGGGGGGAGAGTCGAGGCTCCGGCAAGGCGGTAGCCGGAGTTCTGGCGCGATTGGTCCCCGCATCCGTTTGAGGACGCGGAGAAGTCTGACCTCGGGTGGGGGCAGATTTCTCCAAGGCCGGGCCAGACCTCGGTGGAGGAGATACGGGGCGAGAGTTCGTCGGGGTGGTCGTGGCTTCAGAGGCACCAACGGGTGCAGTCATGGAGGATACCTCCTGATCCACGTCTATGGGGTCACTGCAACGAAGGAAGATGGTCAAGTGTTAGTACCGAGGTGATAAGTTTAAGCAACAAACTTGTTGGCTATAGAAGCAAAGCATTACCCATCCGAAGTAGGAAACTTCTTGCCCCCTCGGGCATGAGGAGGATTTCCGGACTTCTTCAGCCGACGTCTCTTGACCGGAGCCGCAGTGGGTCCGGAGGCTCCAGTGGCGGATGGTTCGGCGGCCGAAGTTGCGGCACCAGCGCGTTTCCGGCTGGTTGCTGGAGTAAAGTTCGGAAGGTGAGGAAGGCAGGAGATAGGTACCGCGTTTATTGGTTCCATGACGAGAAATCCCTCCTCGTCATCCGAAATCTCTTGAACTGAAGCTTGTGCTTGAGGCTTACCCGCGGTGGTGACGCGGGCCGAGGCAATGGGCATGTAATCCTCGTTGTCAGGGTCCTCGTTGGATGGTGGGTCCTCGACAGGAAGATCCTTGCCGAAGTGGTCCGCAGGATGGACTCCATCCTCGGCGGTCTGGCGGGAGAACAGCTATATGGCAGACATATGAAAAGGAGTTAGGAAGAAAATGGTCAAGATGAACGTCGGTAGCAAGACCTCGGTGGTAAAGGAGTACCGAAGAAAACGTCGGAACAGCGTACCTGTTTTGGTGGCTTGGTCCTGTAGTGGGGTTCCCTTCCCCATGTCCAAGCGTCAGAGATCTTGGACTTGGTGATAGCTCGGACTCGCCGAGCTACCGCGGCGTTGTCCAGTGCAACGTGCGTATGGCGGGTTGGATCATAAAGACCGCTCATGTGGCAGATCTTGTGAGTCCTCGCCTGGAGAGGGGAGACCCTGCGCTTCACGAATGTGCAGGCCAGATCGTCAGCCGTCAGGACTTTCCCGTCGTTCGCAGGGTCCTCCGGGTCCTGCCATTTCGCAACATACCCATGGATGGACTTGATTTCGCTGGTGAGAGGGGGAGTGTAGTCCCAGTTGAGCGGTTCTGTAGGAGGGCTGAGGTTAAACGCCGGCAGATTGAGGAAGTCCTCTTCGCCGGAGTTCTTCACGTAAAACCACGTCCGGAGCCACTTGCGAACGGTGTCCGGAGTAGCGATACGTGGGAAGATGGAGTTTCGGCGAGGAGCTACGATGGCTGCTCCGCAGGCGGTTAGTAGCTTGGGCAGATCCTTGTTTTTCGGATCCGGGATCACTTGCCGCTTAAGTTGGAAGTAGCGAGAAAAGAGGTCTACCGTGGCTTTGAGGCCGAGGTATCCCTCAGAGAAGGAAACGATGCAGGAGAGAGTGGTGATGGCGTTGGCGGGGAGGTGATGAACCTGGAGTCGAACTTGTCGAGGAAGCTCCGGAAGAAATCACTAACGGGCAGTCCGAAGCCGCGCTGGAAGTGCGCGACGAAGACCACCCGTTCCCCTTCCTTGACTTGAGGCTCGAGTTCGCCCTCTGGCAGGCGACACTCTACCCCGGCGGGAATCCGCCGAGTCGCCCTGAGCCACTGGATTTCGTCCGGAGTTACATCCGAACCTTCCCAGCCGGCTCGTTCTCCGACCTCCAGTTCGAGGTCTGGAACCTCGGTTTGTTCCGAAGTCTCAGGAGGAGACATCTCGGCAGAATCAATCTGCAGAAGAATGCACAGAAGTTTAGCAAAGAAAAAGTAAATCTGGAATCTAAGGCTATATCTGGCTAACTCAGGAGGAGTTGGACGGCTATCTAATGTATATAGAGGCATATCTATGCTAGGCGAGCATCTATCCGAGGTATGAAACTCTACTACCCAAAAAAGTATGCAAGTAAGATCTACCGGAGGAGGTAAATAGAGTTTTATTCAAGAACATATGAAGAACCAAAGCGCAAAGAGGAAGAAACCTAGGGCAATGCCTAGGGTATCAAGAAAGGGAGTACATACCGTGAAAACGAGGTGCTGAAGGGCGGCGCCGGTGACGCGGTCGCAGCGGCGACGAAGGAGCTGCTCGTCGGCGGCGGCGGGAACGTGTTTCTTCTCAACCGGAAGCGGCGGCACTGGTGGCGATGGAGGCGAGAGGGCGAGTGAAGGAGGAAGAAGATGGCGAAGTTACCCGTGGGGCCCTACTTATAGCCGCGTGCGGTAACTGCCCGCATTAACTGCGCCACTACCGCGCGGTTATCGGGAGGCGCGGGATCGTGTGCGAGTGGGCGCACGGTTACGCGGTCTGCGGCCGCACGATCGGCCACATCGTGGGCCGCAGAGTGGCAACCGCCCACCCCGGATTTCCTGCGCTGGTCAGCACAAGAATCGAGGGGTCGTGGGCGGTCAAGTACTTGAGTGCGCAGGTGCGCTGTTCGGTGGGTCCGGCTGACGAGGGCGGCGTGTGGTCAGAATCTGCTTGGCAGAGGTCCGGATTCCGAAGCCCGGGCAGAGATTCTTCGCCACGTACCTCGGAAAATCTTGAGGCAAGATGGTGCTGAGTCAGATAGCTCGGAGAGTTCAGTTCGCATATCTACCTCGGATTGGATGGTGGTGTATGGGAGGTACCTCGGCGTGACTATGTTGGAGGTCGGTTTAGGAGGTGGTGTAATGCTTGTTTTGAACCTGCTACGGCCCTCCTTCCGAGGTCGTAGGACCGCACCAGCTTCGGGGACTAATGTCGGGGGAGTATCCCCGGGTAGGGTCAAGGCTTGGCATAAGGTGGTGTTCGAAGTTGTGCCGAGGTACGGAAAGGGCCGACCTGTTTGGGCCTGGGAAGGTCCGAGCTTCATCTTGACCTGGAGAGTACAGGCCGACCTATTTTGGCCCAGAGGGGTCCGAGGTATACTGTTGGCCAGGGCCGAGGTTCACTGTCCGAGCTATGTTCTGCCGACCTAACTACCTCAGTGCGGTGGTTTGTGTTGTGGGTGCAGGAGAAGCTGTGGGAAGGAAGTAAGATCCGACCTAGTAAAAGATATTAAGCGCAAGACCCGAGGTACGGAGCCCGTCACATCCGTGCGAGCTAACCGAGGTGATGGGCTGTAGGTCGGGCAGGAGTCAATGCTCCTGTCACTTCCAGCCGGGTACTAGAGCGCCTGACACGGGAGCGTCTGTCAAGGAGCATGGCAGAGGCGTGCTCCGGGTTCGGCGGGCCTGCACGTCTCCGACCGCTGACCACGCGAGGTCTGGGAAAAGGCTACGAGGTAGCTCTGCCAGGCCACGTCCTGTCTCGGTCAGAGGGGACATGCTAGTCTGCCGTTAGGCTACAGGAGATGGGCAAGCCACGTCTTGTCCCCGACCGAGGTACGGTGGTACGGTGGTGACCGTTGCAGAGGCATGGCAACAGTGTTCTGCGAGGGGCACAATGGTAACCCGGCTGGCCTATATAGTGGGCTTCACCCCCTCCTGCAGAGGGATCGAGGATCGAAGATCAAGAGAGAAAGAGAGAGAGGAAGCTCGGAACACCCGGAAACACCTCGGATTCAGCTCGGAGTGCCTTTTCCTCCCTTTAGCTCCATCTTTTACCTCAAGTTCTCACCATTGTATCATCATACAGCTCGAGGAGCAGCTTGTACTTGTCACTTGAGCTATACACTGACTAGGATAGTGCTGCAGTAGGGGTGTTACCTCCGCAAGAGGGCCCCGAAGCAGGGTACATCGTGGTGTGTTTGTGTTCTTGCTTTCTTGGTTCTTCGTTCGTGTTCTTGCGTGTTCTTGCGTGTGCACTTCTTGAGTGCATAAACCCTCCCCGGATTCCCCCAACGACCATTCGGCCCCATCTTAGCCATACCTATGGCATCTGCCGTGATCCCACCACGACAAAGAGTTTTGTAAGAAAACAAATTATGAAGCATGAAGCTACTAGTATATAAAGACAGAACAAGTGCAACTTCAAAACTTTCAACATAAAGATAGGAGACTTAATATTATTATGACATATGAAGCCATGTCTCCCTCTCTCAAAATAATATTCAGTAGCATCATGATCAAACTCAACAATATAACTATCACATAAAGCATGCTTTTCATGATCTACAAACACATAATTTTTGTTAAGCTCAAAAACTGTGGGGTTATTAAACCCACTTTGACAATAGTAGTAAGATTAATATCATCAGGCAAATTGGACCATCATCAAGAGAATTATCATATATAACATTAGGGAGCCATTGTTTTATTTCTGTAATTTCCTCTTCTATTTGAGTCAAGGAGCTTGTTATTTCAAATTTATCTAAAGTAGGTATTTCAATAGAATCATGACATTCAACAATATAGCACTCTTCCTCCTTAGATATGCATGGAGGGTAATCATATAATGTAAGAGGTAAAGAGTTACTATCATTAGAAGGTAGATCCTCCTTTTGTTCTTCACTCTCCTCCTCTTTTTCATCCAATGAGATCACATTTTCAGCAATGTCTTCTTCCATAGGTTCCTGAAAGAAAGCAAGTTGTTCTTGAGAATAAGTTTTCTCAAGATATTCAGTAATATAAGGATTATCATTGTAATATTCAAGGCAATAACCAAGTATAGCATAATTCTCGGTTCTACAAGGAGCATCATCATTTTGAATATAACCAGCAATTTCATATGCACCCTTAAAAACAACAAATTCTTCAATTTGTTCAAGATTACCAAAGTCATAGTTTCCTTTAGCATAAGCAGCCAAGGTTTCATTATCATTGTAATCACATTGGAAAAGGGAGGTGTTTATGCCTTCTACAACAAAATGATTCATTAAAGCAGTAGGATTCATCATAGGTAGAACACAAGTTCTTAGCAAAATAATTCAGTCTACTTATTTGTTCCCATAGATGTTTCCTTTTTTGAGACAAGCGGTATTGCTCATAATAATTTTGTTGTTCCTCAGTAAACCCACCGTTCCAATAAAATTTGGTATCAAAAAGAGAAGCCGTTGACATTGATAATAAGCTAGAAATAAACTAGATGCAAGTAACTAATTTTTTTGTGTTTTTGATAAAGAGAGCAAACAAGGCAAAATAAAAATAAACTAGGCAAGACAATAACAAAGTAAAGAGATTGGAAGCGAGAGACTCCCCTAACAGAAGGCTTGACCTCCCCGGCACGGCGCCAGAAATATGCTGGCGCGCAGGGGAGATAAAAGCATGCTGAATCCAAATTGTCTTCACTCCCCGGCAACGGCGCCAGAAAATATGCTTGATGTTACGTGAAAGTCACACGTCCGTTGGGAACCCCAAGAGGAAGGTATGATGAGTACAGCAGCAAGTTTTCCCTCAGTATGAAACCAAGGTTTAATCGAACCAGTAGGAGATCGAAGTCACTTCTGAAGGTTGTTGGTGAAGGAGTGTAGTGCGGCGCAACACCAGGGATTCCGGTGTCAACATGGAACCTGCACAACACAATCAAGCTACTTTTCCCCAACTTAACAGTGAGCTTGTCAATCTCACCGGCTTGCTGAAAACAAAGGATTAGACGTATAGTGTGGGAAAATGATGTTTGTTTGCAGAGAATGAAAAGAACAATGATTGCAGTAGGTTGTATTTCAGATGTAAAAGAATGGACCGGGGTCCACAGTTCACTAGTGGTGTCTCTCCATAATAAATAACTAACATGCTGGGTAAACAAATTACAGCTGAGCAATTGACAATATCGATAAGTGCATAACATGCATGTGCAAGTTGTGGTGTCTACTATGAGATTCATTTGGGCATTACGACAAAGTACACAGACCGCTATCCAGCATGCATCTGTGCCTCAATAGTCCACCTTCAGGTTAACATCCGTACCCCTTCCGGTATTAAGTTGCAAGCAACAGACAATTGCATTAAGTAAAGTGCATAATGTAAACAACACATTCATCCTTAGACAAAGCATCATTAGGTTACCCCTAGTAGCAACAGCACATCCACAACCTTGGGTTGCTGTCACTCCCCCAGATTAAATGGAGACTGAACCCACTATCTAGCATAAATACTCCCTCTTGGAGTCACAAGCATCTACTTGGCCAGAGTATCAACAAGTAACGGAGAGCATGCAAGATCATAAAAGACATAGACATAATATTTCAGTATTCAACTTGACATAGTATCAATATTCATCGGATCCCAGCAAACACAACATGTACATTACAATAAGATGATCTTGATCATGATAGGCAGCTCACAAGATCTAAACATGATGGCACAAGAGGAGAAGACAACCATCTAGCTAATGCTATGGACCCATAGTCCAAAGATGAACTACTCACACATCACTCCGGAGGCAGGCATGGCGATGTAGAGCCCTTCGGTGATGATTCCCCTCTCCGGCAGGGTGCCAGGAAGAGCTTCAGAACCCTCCCGAGTTAGGGTTGACGGCGGCGGCGGCTCTGGAACTTTTCGTGGAATATGACTCGGGTATTTAGGGTTTTCCCGAATAGATGAATATATAGGCGAAGGGGCAGCGTCGGTGGAGGTCCGTGGCCCCCTCACCACGTCACGGCGCGGCAGGAGGTGGGACCGCGCCGCCACGTGGTGAGGACGGCCCACGGCCCCCTTCGTCTCTCCTTCGGTCTTCGTGAACGTGTCAGAAAAATAGGGACTTTGGCTTTTGTTTCGTCCAATTCCGAGAATATTTGCAGAACAACTTTTCTGAAACCAAAAACAGCAGAAAACAGGAACAGGCACTGTGACATCTTGTTAATAGGTTAGTCCCAGAAAATGCATAAAAATGATATAAAATGTATATAAAACATGTAGCAGTTGGCATAATATAAGCATGGAACATCAGATTTTATAGATACGTTGGAGACGTATCACCTAACAGCTAAGAGAAACACCTTGTATGATGCGATACAACACTTTGAACTAGAAGCTATCACAAATGTAGATAAAATAATGAAAAAGTTGGACAGATATACCCAAAAAATATGGAGACGAAGAAATTACCCCGTGTTTGTTCCCTTGGGAGGAAACCACGTAACGATTGACAGATGCGGGATACCACGAAGGACACCCCTATGGCACAAAGATTTAACTTCTTTTTCTTGAGCCTCTTCCACGAAGGAGCTCAGTCCACTATTGGTAGGCCTTGAGGTGACTCAGAACCCTCACAAAGTTTTCCGAAGAACAATCCACAACTCGGAAGCTTCCGGGCATCTTTAGGCGCCTACTTATTTCATCTCTATTAAATTGATGATCAAATATATTCTTATCATTTTTTTACAATTCCTTTTGATTTTTTTCATCCAACCAATCCAATTGCGAATTTTATTTCTTTTTAAATATTAAGAAAGACCTGAAATAGCTTGAACTAAATCATAATTATTTCGAAGGAACCTTCTACTTAAAGCTGGCCATTGATACATGTACAACCATTACATTAATGAATTAATTGACTTCTTTGACTTAATTAAAGTTATAAAATTATAAAATTTGTCATGTTAGTGTTCTATGTTCAAAAGTCTAGTAAAGTAAAAAAGTCTCCTTTATATATCCTTAAATCGTATAAATGGGGATTTTAATGTCTCGTAGAAAAAAATTACGTTAGAAGAAACTAATTATGTATGGAGTGACAAAAAATCTCTCAGCTCTAGTGCGAAAAGATTTTGTTTTTGACTAAATTTTTTGTTTGTCTTTCGAGGAGCGATTCATAGATTTTTAGAAATGGTATCAACAACTATAATCCCCTAGAAATATGTTTCCTTTTAACCCTTGAAACCAACCAATGCAACCTCGTAGGACATTTTTTGTTAAAACTTGACCAATCTCTTGAAAACTTGTTTTAGATATGAAACTTTGTGTACCAAGTGAGTTGCGAAATGCTTGTGGAGCTTGCAATCTCCAATGTAGAGGAATAAGTTAGATATAATTATGAAAGAGCTAATAACTGAGTTTGGTGAGCTCAAGGAGAAAGGCACATTCACGAGAACCCGAGAGACCGTATGTGTGTTTACGTTTTCACTAAACTAAGTTACATTTATTCAGATTATGGCAAGGATTTAAAAAAATCCAAGACAAATTACAAGAAAACCAACATTGCCTTTTTTCTAGCAAGAGAAAATTATATAAATTATAAAAATTCATCAGAATTGTGAAAGACCAAAGCATAATAAAAATTACATCAAGGTCTTTAAATAACTTAACTACTCGTGAACCCCCCTACTTGAAGCGGTCTGACTTTGTCGATGGCCGTCAAAAAAATTCACACATGTGCCCCTAAGTACGAGCTGCCGATGGTCAAATTGTCACCATTTAAATCTTGAATCACAAAACCAGGTCATCCTCTCCAAGTTTAGGTGGACCATGAATGAAGAAAATCTTATTCTTCTTCCACATAATTCCGCCATATCTACCATACCGTTGCTGCTGATTAACCATTAGGGTGCAAATCGCTTCTACTCCTTCTCTAGCCCTCTCGTCCTCCGTCTCAAAGTAGATTACTTTTATTTGTATACATGTTGATTTATTTAGACATGTTACAAGTATATATACATTAATACATGTGGACTTATTTATTTGGTACATATTTAGATGAACGGTTAATCTACTTACGAGACATGCCCTACAATCACCATCCATCCGGCGTGGGAGCAAATCTAATTTCCTTATAACGGAGGAGAGACAAACACATGCATCCATGCATGGAATCTTTTCCATAACAAAAAATTCAAAATAAATTTTCTCATAAACCGTTAATTTAATTGACGATCCGTTTTCACCCCTGGATTTGTATCGACGAGTACTTTAAAATGAGATCCCATCTTAATATGTTTTGACAAACTTTTTTCCGACGTCAGTTGTCAGGTTATAATACTATAGTAACCATAGTACTAGTTAATAGTTACCACCCAAATAGTGCCTAGTTAACAGGTAAATTTTACATGTTTTTTTGTCATATCCATGATCTACACGTCCAAAGAGTGAGTATCTGATCCATTCTAAGCACGTAAAATATGGAATTACCGTAACAAAAGAATTACTTGTTAAGTAGAAAAGTTCAAATAACCACGTAACCATTTGATTTAACCTTGGTAACCAACTTGATAGCACTGGTGACTAAGTACCTGTAAACTGGTAACTAGCGTCAGAAAGAAAAGTTGTCAAAACATATCAAGATGGATCTAGTTTTGAAGATCTCGTCCTGATAAAGCCAACCATGAAAACGAATTTGAATTTTGATTTACGGTTTAAGAGATAAAACATTTTAAAGGTTGCAAACCAAAAGGAATCTGCGTGGCTGCATGCATTGATGGGTTTGGTTACCATATTCTTTCCGTACACGCGAAAAACTAATCTGAGGCACGTGCCCTTAGTAGCACTAGCACTGTCCTTAGATTAATGGTGTTAGATGGTATCATGTATGTATACGTATCCGTATGTAACACGTATGTACTGTTGGTCAATATATAACAGAGATCGTGGAGGCTTTGCCTCTCACGCAACACTAAAACTAAACTTGGTATCAGAGCCTCGCTCGCCGCCGCCGCCATCAGCTCGCGATCCGAGCGATCTGATCTCAAGGATCGATCAGCTTTTTCCGCCTCCAAGCCAATCGTCGCCATGGCCCTCACCACCTCGGTCGCCGCGTCTCCAGCCGCGCCTCCAGTCGCCACCGCCCCTGCTCCTCTCACTCCTCCTGTCCACCCCATCGGCGTACGTCTTGAGGGCGCGAACTTTCCGCTCTGGCGCATGCTCGCCTTCACCAATCTCTCCGGCGCCTCTCTCCACGGCTACCTCGACGGCTCAACAAAAGCTCCGGCCACGACAATCCTAGAAGGCACGGGTACTGCGGCTCATGCCGTTCAAAACCCTGAATATCTCCGGTGGTGGACGCAGGATCAGAAGGTCCTCGGGTTGCTCATCTCCTCCATGGTGGAGGGGATCGCCATGCAGCTTATAAACTGCAAGACTGCGGCTGAGGCGTGGGCTGCCATCCACGCCATGTACAGCGTGCAGAACTCTGCCGGGATCCGGCACACGTGACGCCAAATCCAGGCGTTGTGGAAGAACGACATGACGGCAAGCGAGTACATGAACAAGGTGCGGGCATTGGCCGACACCATGGCCGCTGCCGGGTCGCCGCTGCTCGATGAAGAGGTCATCGACTATATGCTCACCGGCCTTGGGTCGGCCTACAACCCCATCGCCGCTTCCCTATCGGTCGTGGCAGCTCCGGTGAGTGTCCCTGCGTTTTATTCCATGGTTTGAACTATGAGGCTCTTCAGCTGTCACAGCAGGCTGAAACCGAGGAGTGGTCCTCTTCGGCTAACATCGCATCACGGCCGGACTACACCAACAACTCCGGCCGCATGCAAGACTACGGGCATCCGAGTGGTGGCCCGAGTGGTGGTCGCCCCGCCAGTGGAAACCCTCCGCACGGCCAGGGGCAGGGCGGCAACGGCCGCAATGGAGGTGGAGGCGGCAATGGCCGCAACGGAGGTGGAGGCGGCAATGGTCGCAAGTGGCGCCCTAAGTGCCAACTTTGCAAGAACTGGGGGCATGAGACAACAGCGTGCCGCAAGTTCTTGGACCGTGATGATCGCAACACCAACCACTCCGGCAACATGGCATCCACCTCCTCCAACGATCAACCTCACTGGCACATGGACACTGGAGCTACGGATCACCTGACGAGTGATCTGGAATGACTCCACGTCTACGAGCGCTATGGCGGGAAGGATCACGTGCAAGTGGCTAATGGTGCAGGTTTGTCTATTTCGCATATTGGTCATTCGCATTTAGCCGGTTCATCTCTCCGTTTGAACAATGTCCTTCATGTTCCGCGCATTAGCAAGCATCTCTTGTCAGTTTATCGTCTTGTCTCCGATAATGATGTTTTCGTTGAATTTCATCGTGATTTCTTCCTTGTTAAGGACAAGGCCACGCGGAGAACTCTTCTTCAAGGCAGTAGTCATGGTTTGCTCTACCCTATTCCTTTCCATCGGGCATCGTCTTCGTCATCTCGCCATGCATCATCCAGCATCACCACGTCGTCCCGGTGGCATCAGCGTCTCGGTCATCCCATGAATAATGTAGTTCAGTCTATCGTCAAACAAAACAATCTTAAGTGTTCTTTAGATAATCAGTCTTCGATTTGTAATGCTTGCCAATGTGGTAAAAGTCGTCAATTATCGTATCATGCCTCTCATCATGTCTCTACTATGCCCCTTGAATTAATTCATTCCGATGTTTGGGGGCCGGCTATTTCGTCTTCGGGGGGTATAAGTACTATGTTAGTTTTGTGGACGATTTTTCTCGTTTTTGTTGGATTTATCTTCTCAAACACAAGTCGGATGTTGATCAAGTCTTTTATGTGTCCAAGCTCATGTTGAGCGTCTTTTGAACACTAAGATCAAAGCGGTCCAATCGGATTGGGGTGGAGAGTATCACAAGTTGCATCGTTATTTTCAGCGTATTGGCATTTCTCACTGTGTGTCTTGTCCTCACACTTCTCAGCAGAACGGTATCGCTGAGCGCAAACATCGCCATTTGGTCGAAACGGGTCTTCCTCACTGCGTGTTATCTTATAAACCGCATGCATACACCTGTTCTTCGCAACGACACACCCCTTCATCGGCTTCTCAAGGTAGAACCGAATTACTCCTTCCTACGTACGTTTGGATGTGCGTGCTGGCCTAGCTTGCGCAAATATAATACACACAAGTTGGCTTTTCGCTCCAAGATGTGTGTTTTCTTAGGATATAGTCCTTTGCATAAGGGGTATAAGTGTTTGGACCGCACCACTGGGCGTATCTATATATCCCGTGACATCATCTTTGATGAATCCGTTTTTCCTTACTCCACTCCTGGCGTCACCGTTGATTTATCCACCCTTGAGACTGCTATCTCTTTCCCATCGATGAACTGGCTACGGATGTACCTAGGCGAAATTATGACTTGTCCTATTTGTCCACTGATTTGCCTGCCCCAGGCGATGCTCCTTTTGTGCAGGATCTCACGGCGCCGATCGACGTGCATGGCCAAGCTGAGATCGACGTGCATGCACGCACGGATCCCACTGCGCCAGCCTCGCCCGCCTCCACATTCGCCAGGCCCAGCTTTGCCTGGTGGGCTGACCCCGCCCCCGTCGTCTCCTGTGGCGCCCGACCAGCCCACGTCGCCACTCGCCGGGACACCTCCGCCGTCCCCGGCCGCGACGCCATCGGCTGATGCTCCGCCGTCGCCGCCACCCGTGCCTGCCCACACCATGGTCACGCGGCTGCGCGATGGTACTCGTCGTGAACTGAAGCCCACTGATGGGACAATGCGCTATGATCCTCGACGACGCGCTTTCTTTGCGGCGACTCCTACGTCGCATCGCGATGCTCTTCGGAAGCCTGCCTGGCATCGGTCGATGTCAGATGAATTCGCTGCTCTTCGTCAGACAAACACCTGGGTTCTCGTTCCTCGACCACCTGGTGTTAACGTTGTTGGCGGCAAGTGGGTGTTCAAGACCAAGCAACGTCCTGATGGGTCCATTGACAAATACAAGGCTCGTCTGGTTGCTCGCGGCTTCACTCAACAGCAAGGTATAGACTATGGTGAGACATTCAGTCCAGTTGTGAAGCCTGCCACAGTTCGTCTTGTGCTTTCTCTTGCAGTCTCGCGAGGATGGACTCTTCGGCAGATCGATGTCAGCAATGCGTTCCTTCATGGTTTTCTATCTGAAGATGTTTATATGCAGCAACCACGTGGTTTTGAGGATGCTCGGTGTCCCTCTTATGTGTGCAAGTTGCAGTGAGCTCTTTATGGTCTCAAACAGTCTCCTCGTGCCTGGTTTGCTCGGTTGAGTGCTATGCTCTCTCAACTTGGTTTTGTCTCCTCCAAGGCTGACACGTCCTTGTTCATTTTCTCTCGTGATGGGGTTCAGATATATATATATGCTCGTCTATGTTGATGATATCGTTATTGCTGGCTCGACACCTGGAGCAGTTGATGGTCTTGTTCGTGCTCTCTCGGCACAGTTTCCTATCAAGGATCTTGGTCCTCTTGCATATTTTCTTGGGTTGGAAGCGTCCTACAATTCAGGGGGCATGATACTGACTCAACGCAAGTACGCTCTTGATCTTCTTCACCGAGTCAGCATGGAGAATTGCAAGTCCACTTCTACACCGTTGCACACCACAGATCGCCTGGCTCGTGCGTCAGGGAAGCCTCTAGGTACTGATGATTCTTTCCGGTATTGGAGTGTTGTGGGAGGTTTACAATACCTGACACTTACTCGCCCTGACTTGTCATTTGCTGTGAACAAAGTATGCCAGTTTCTCTCGCAGCCCACTGATGTTCATTGGGAAGCTATTAAGCGGATTTTGCGATATGTCAAAGGAACACTGGATACAAGACTGCAGTTTCGTAAGTCATCTCTCACCGGTATTAGTATTTTTACCGATGCGGATTGGGCGGGATATGTTGATGATCGCTGTTCCACTGGTGGATTTGCTGTGTTTGTTGGACCGAACCTCATCTTGTTGGACCGAACCTCATCTTGTGGAGTCAGAGTATAAGGCGCTGGCAAACGGAACTGCTGAAGCTATGTGGGTGGAGTCTTTACTCCAGGAGCTAGGAGTATCCCAGCAGCGTACCCCCATTTTGTGGTGTGATAATCTAGGGGCTAGATACCTGACGGCTAACCCAGTCTTTCATGCACGGACAAAGCACATTGAGATTGATTTTCATTTTGTGCGAGAGCGCGTTGCTTCTGGATGTCTTGATGTCAGGTTCATCTCTACTAATGACCAACTGGATGATGTATTCACTAAACCAGCCACTAGACAGATGCTAGACCGATTTCAGTCCAATCTGAATCTTGTATGTAGTAGTAGTTCAGATTGAGGGGGAGTGTTAGATGGTCTAGGTATCTTGTATGTATACGTATCCGTATGTAACACGTATGTACTATTGGTCAATATATAACAGAGATCGTGGAGGCTTTGCCTCTCACGCAACCCTAAAACTAAACTAATGGAACTGTCTAATTTGAAACGGAGTGAGTATTTCTGAACAACTCTATTTCCGTTTTGAGCAAGATTTTTTAGTCTTTGTACGTTCATCAATCCTCGCATTCAGGGCAAATATTTTTCTTGCCGGCTGCCATTTCACTGGTCTGACAAGGATTTCAACCATTCTCGTCCATACAAATTCCGCACAACGCTTTCTCTCCTTTTATTATTCCCGAGAAAATCCAACCCAATTCGGACTAGCCCACAGTTTCCCTTCTCCTCTGTCGAACCCAAAGCACCAAGTTTTTTTCTCACACACAGCTCTGCTCCCCGCCGGTTTTGCTCAAGTGGAGAGAGGCAGCTCCCATCGACAGTTTCAAGAATCAAGTGCAAGGATCATGGACGATGGCGCGAGGCCAGCGCCGAACCACAAGAGGCACCTCCCGTAATTTACCAGATCCTCTGACCAATTGATTTTCTCTTGTGTGTGCTGCTAGCTGCTTTGGTTGATTCTTGTGAGAACCCCGTTTCCATGGCGCAGCCTGCAGGATGCCGGCGGCGAGCTTGTGGAGCTGCTGTGGCAGGACGGGGCTGTCGTGGCGCAGACGCCGCACCGGCGTTGCTCCCAGAGCGTCGGCGCGAGCGGCGTCACCGGGGAGGATGCGGCCGCGTGGTTGATCCCGGACGGCGGCAGGGACCTGTACTCGCAGCTCTGGCACGGCATCGGCGACACTGAAGCCCACGGGGACGCGGGGGGCGGCGCCGGGTCGAGCTTCTGCGGGAGCAACGCGGTGGCGGCTCCGGCGCCGCTGCCGTCGCCGGAGGAGGAGCCGGGCTCGTCCTCGGCGGGCGGCCACGCGTTGCTGTTCAAGAGGGGGAGAGACGAGCTGGATAGCCGGGGCGAGGTTGTCTTCTTTTCCCCTCTCTAGCTTGTCCGTGGCAATGGCGACACTGTTCGGCTGAACTGGTGATGGATCATGGATGGATTGAGTGTTTTGCAGGATGCCGATGACTGCGAGGCCGGCGACGAGACCCGTCCGTCAAGGCGGCCGGCAGCGAAGCGCAGGACTCGCGCCGCCGAGGTCCATAACCAGTCGGAGCGGGTAATAAGCCCTGACGAATCAACCATTCCATTGCCACTGGCGGCAAACTGAATGTCTTCATTTGCTGTGACGATTCTTTCTTGCAGAGAAGAAGGGATCGGATCAACGAGAAGATGAAATCATTGCAAGAACTCGTGCCTCACTGCAACAAGGTAGGAAAAAATTATCCTGCATCACTACTTTGTTGTTGTTATGTTTAAAGTTTGGTGAATTCATCCTAGTTTAAATAATTGTAGAGCGACAAGGCGTCGATACTAGACGATGCAATCGAGTACTTGAAGTCCCTACAATTGCAAGTTCAGGTTCAGAATGACAATGAATTTTCAATTTCTCCTCACATATGTAAAAAGTTCATAGTGCTTGGTCTATTATGCATGGTACTAATCGATTGCGATTGTTACATCGGGTTCAGATCATGTGGATGACTACTGGGATGGCGCCCATGATGTTCCCCGGTGCTCACCAACTCATGCCACCGATGGCCATGGGCTTGAATCCGGGATGCATGCCTGCGGCCCAGACCCTGAGCCAGCTACAAAGAGTAGCGCCGTTCATGAACAATTCCCTTCCAAATCAAATGCCCCAGGTTCAGCCTCCAGCTACCAATTGCCCCAATGTTACAAACCAGATGCAAATCAATGGCATCTGTCAGCCAAGAAATCCATTCCTGCATCCTAACGACACACTAGGAGGAGCAACAGCTCAGGTTATTAGCACACATTTCATTTCTCTTGATCTTTCAGATTTTTGCTACTGGTGGCTTATGGTTTCGGTTCTTCTTGTAGGTACCGGTGCCGGGTTTGTTTCCCTATGGATCTCAACCTGTGCAACACAACGAAGTTCATGAGTTACTGGCTAGCACTGCCACTCCAGCTACCGGAGCTCGTCCGCGGTGTTCCTCCGATGGAAACTGAACGCACGGTCATCATGTTTGGACAAGATGCTTTGCTGGTTAGTACAACAATGTTTCCTTATCTGTTAACCGATCTCACTAATAATGCACACGCAGAATTTTCCTTACTTCCTTCACTAAATTAGCCGTGGAAACCTGCTGAATTGCTGTGGTTGGATGGATCAGTTTCTGATATTTTGTTCTCCTTTGGCACCTTTCAGTCATACACCATCAATGGATGAACTCTCGCTGCGGCGGTTGTACATCCGTTTCACACTTTCGCTGTTACATTCAATAGACAGTTTCATCATATTAGCAGTACAAGTGAGACTATCTCACAAACAATTGGGTTGAGCATCGCTCTCCTGATGTCGACAGAACAAGGAATGCAACAAGGACTTGCGTGAGGGCAGCAGCAACTAGTGAACCTACAACATGTGGTAGCCTCATGACATCCTTAATGCAATCTCAACAACCAATGCTTGCTTCGCGTTATCGTAAGTATCCATTCTGTTAGGCAGGAGTATTGGGCTGACATAGTGGCTAATGATGTACTAACTACTAGTTTAAAATAAAGTTTGACCATAAGACATACATCTACGACCTAATATACAAATAGTATTTCATCTAAAAATAATAACTAATTAAGTTGTATGCTTTATTCAGATTGGCAATCTAAACCATAAATTAAGAGGTCAGGCAAAGACAGACATGTCTACAGCATCCTAACAATGGCTATAATATTATATCTTACTGTAGCATATATTTAATCCACGGGTATCCCCTAGAAGCAATAAGATACTGATATAACGCCATGTTTCATCGAAAATCCGTTTTGGCACCCGAGCACATGTGCTCCCTATATCCTGTACCTACAAAAGCATCAAGATTCGTGTCACTCGGTTCACTCTAGCACTTTTCACCACAGTAATTCCGCCCACGTATGTCCGCATTAAATGACCACGCACTGTCCCGAAACTGACGGTCACGAACGGAAAGTAGCAGACTTTCCGTCGTTGGCACGGCTCTCAATCCAACTCCCTCATGAACACCAAGATCCAGATCTTATCCCCACAACCCCCACGGTCTAATCATCACTCACCACAACTAATCCCCATCCCGGTCTATCTTCCGTTGAGATGTCATCCTCTTCCTCATCTTCTCAGGCTCCGCCGCCCAGAGATTTCCGCTTGATTCTTCTGCGGTGAGGACATCTCACTTTCGTATGCGGAAAGGAACTGCCGGAGGATTTCTTCTACTCGTGTATCTCCTCGCCATCGCTTCTTATTTTCTTTGAAGCCCGTCGATCTGGTGTGACGCATTTGCCGTTTCTTCGAGTGTCAGGAGTTGGCTGCTCTTCTTGAGGAGCAGCAGGTCGATTCCGTCGCAGAAGAACCCCAAGCTCTAGCCATGTCCGACGCCGTCGCTGCTTGTGCGGCCGTCGTGTCATCCCAAGATCCAGCCCGTCCCAGTCGCGGCTCATGCGGCCGTCGCCTCCGTTGTTGGCCTCCTAGAGGATGATGAGTATCAGAACAATCGCGGTCGCGGTACCACGACCGGACATGATTGCTAGCCTCCGCAAGCAGTTCCAAGGTGCTCGGCCCGCACATGCACATCTGACATCACATAGTCTATATTCTTAATCACTCTGTTTGTGTTAGTACTAGTAGCCCTAGACCGTAGTGCCTGGGTCAAAGAACTGGGTGTCATTACATATTAACCCAGTTAGCTTTTGTGTTAGTGATTTCATTCGTGCACTACTGTTCAGCGGACACCTAATGACTATTCTTTTCAAAGTTCCTCCCCCTAATCCTGTCTTTACCTTCTATTTTGTTTCAATTACTTTGCGTTAATTTCCTGTTCCACGGAACATGAAAGTCCGGCGTCATGTCCCTCCAGGACACGGAAAAATGCGTCACATGCCGTCCAGTCGAGCGTCATACTGCAGTACAGAACTTACCGCACTTCTGTGATTTTTACTACTCCTGTGCACATGACGACAACGACCAGAAGCCAATCTCAACCAAACATGGGTGGTCCAGATATCAGGACTAGTGGTGCTCGGGTGCCAAAACGCCCTCCCCAGCCTTTAGAATGTATCTTACTCAAACTAAATATCACAAAAATAGTGGTAAAATTACAGTGTTCAACATTTGTGTCAAGTTTCATCGCTTCTGTTGGATTTTAGTGAAATTCCTATGGAAACTTTGCTACATGGAATGAGTAGAAAATTGTTCATTTAGTTTTGGTGATTCTAGTGGTGCCTGAAATTTTACTTTTACGAAAACGCAAATCAAGATGTACAATCAAATTGTTTTTTAAAACGAGACAATTTTCCCTTCCAATGATATAGCAGAATAGAGTTGACCAGTTATAAGGAAAACAGGCTGAAACCGATATAACACAAAACACACCGAATATGTACCTAAAATTTCTCTTGAATGGGCATCCGGCTTCCCGAGGTAAATCACTGAACTCATGCGGACCATGCAACAACTTATATCTAAATGACATTACAAAAATTTATATGTGGAAAGGACTAAGCAAGCTGTATTGTATATGATCTACCTCGTCATTGACCGGTTTGCATAATAGCTTGTACTCCATGCATGGTAGTCTATCTATCTATATATAAAAGCTGAGGAACTCAGCCTCCCCCGAAGGTGGCCACGTCGCCCGCAAACGACGGCCGTCCGATCGCTGAAACGGACGGTCAGGATTTCGCCACGCCGCAGTTACTGTAGATGCGCAACTCGCATCTACAGTGCCGCGCTCCTACAGTGCCTGTGCGCCTCCGCACCGTCCATCTTCCATCGGACGGCCAGCGGACGCTCAGCCTGGCGTTTTTACGAAAAGCGTCCTCGGTTCCATGCAAATTACGGAGCGGCCCAAGCCTTCGCACGCAGATGGGTCAATTTGCAAAATGCAGAAACAGCAAGGACTTCCCTGCAAAACGCCGCCACAACCCCCACCTTCTCCTTCCTCTCTCCCGCGCGGCCAGGGTCGCCGCCGCCGCCGACGCGCTCCGCCGGCCCTCCGCTGCTCCCCCGTCAAATCGAAGGACAGTCGGAGCTGCGACGTTTCTTCCTGTCGAACCTCGCTGACTCTTGTGTGCTGAGACCCCGAGCTTTGCCGGAATCGTCGCCGGCGTAACTTGCTCCCTCCGCCGTGATTCCACGACGACGGCGACGCTCCGGCAGCCCGAAAGTGGCGGCGCCGCAGCTTTCAGGCGGCCCGCGTCGACGCGCGTCTGCCTCGGTCAGGCGCGCTCTCCAGCTTGCGCGGATGCGCCGCCGGCGAGCTCGCCGTGCCGCTGCTTTTACTGCACGCGTCACGATGACGTCACGATGGGTCCCACCTGTCAGCTGCCCTTAAAAAAACAGAATGGCATCATTTCTTTACATAAATACCCACTGTATAAAATATAAAAAAATACATCAAAATGGCCAGAAAGAAAAATGCTGCCTATTTACAACAAAAAACAAATATACTCGAATTTTTTTAATTGATCAATATTTTGAGATACTCTAATTCAGTAAATATAAATAGAAAATAAAATCACATTACAACATTCAAAAATGCTAAATAATTGAAAGTACTCTACAACACTAAACATGCTCACAAACATGTTTCATATTTCGAATTGGTCAAAATTTGGAGATACTCTAATTCAGTAAATATTCGTTACAAAAATAAAAACAAATTTCCCTTAAAAAAAATGGAAGCATTTAAACCGCCTATTTACGACAAAAGACAAAGCATATTCGAAATTTTTGAATTCACATTTTGTTACCAAAAAATATTCGAAATTTATCAAACGCACGCGTCATCCTGAAAACAGAAAAAAACAAATTCAAACAATTGCACACTTTTCAAACAAGGACATTTTCAAATTTGAAATTCACCGCACGGGCGCGGCGTGTCGCCGCGCAATTATTCCTAGTATTATTTATGTACTGACGGTACTAGGTAACCCATGCATCGTTCTCCCAAAATAGCGACAATCATGGCGCATCGCTGTCAGGCAAAATACATATAAGGTTTTCTTTTCTGCAATGCATGCTTCGATCGCGATAATTCTATCTGGTTGATATAGTTAAGAATAAATTTCACTTTTGTTCTCGTAGTTATAAGTCTAATTCACTCTATAATTATTTCCTAGCGTTGGTGTAATTAAGCTCCTTGCACAGCCTACGAGAAAGAAAATCAAGCTGGCTAGTCGTAGTAGCTGATTGAGATATCTCTACAACATCTAAGCTCCCTAGGATTGCTGGCCTGTGGTTCATCCACGTTTTGGGCCCACACGTCAGTGACTCGTTTGGTTAGCTCGTTTTCATCCGTTGTGTGTACCCCGTCGCTACGCATGGGCCAAATTTCTTTGGGCCCATAAGTCGGTGCGAGTGCCTGCGTGTGTGGGTGTGTTCACTGTGTCCTTTGTCTGCGTGCCTGCCCATGTCGGTTCGGCGCTCGGTGGAGACGCGTGGGGGACAGGTGCTCTCTCTTCTTTCTTCTCTACACTTCGAGGTTGGTCTCTAGGCCTCCCACCTCTCAGATCCGGAGGCGCCGACGGCGGCTTGGAGGGAGGCCGCGTTGGTGGCGGGGAGCTCCCTCGCGTCAAATCTACTCTGGTGGCAAGAAGAAAAGGAGGGCATGGAGCGGCCAGAAGAAAGGGATTCCATAGGGCGGCCGGATCCCTCCTGCCATGAGGGCTCCGGATCGGAGCTTCTCCGGCGAGATCTACTACGGCCATGGGGCTCCGGTAGCTTCTCCGTCGAGATTCTTCCGGCCACGGTTGCTCCGTCGAGATCTGCTTCGGCGAGATCTACTACAGCCATTGGGGGCTTTGGATCCGAGCTCCCTACCTCCGTATCCAACCATGGAATTTGATGTTGTGTTCATCCATTGGGGATCCAGCCGGTTTCCACCTCTTGCTAGATATGTTTTTCTGCCCCTTTTTTCTTTTATTTGGATCTGATCTCGGTCCATTAAAGATGGTGTATTCTGATCCAGATTCCCATTGTTGGTCCGAATGTGCATGGATAATTTCTTGATAATGGATCCAAACTGAATGGATCTTATTTTTCTGTGAGATTTGTTGATTGTATTTGATATTTTTTGTTGCATGGACCGATGGATATTGTTACTGCATAGATTCGAGAAAAATTATACTGCAAGCATTCGCGATTCTTGTTACTGCATGGATCTGAATGCTACTTTTTTTTGTTAATCAATGATCCGAAGGAAATATTTCAGTGTGTGCATAAACATGGTTTTATATGTGTTTATATCAGATGGTATGCTTAGAAGGGAATTTCAGATAAGCTGCCAGTGCTTGATTGATTGAATAATTCAGGAGGGTAGGCAAGAGCTTAAGCAGAACCATACGATCGGGTTCACGGCATTTTGTCACAGGGCTATAGGAGACCTATGCACATCTCTGAATTTGCAAACTGCAATATGTAAATGCCAACTAAAAATGTGTGGTGTTACTCTGAATATGAGTGTCCTCCTGAATACTTGTATGAATAATTGTTTGGTCAAGAATCTGGGATGAATGTACCTGAACATTTTGTCAAATAATAGCTGCACATTAGAAGCTGAAGTTGAACTACACAAGATTTCTATTACCATTATATTTCACCCGATAATTATTGTCAGAAAAAGGGAATTGTTGCCCAGTATCAAAGATCTCATCTAACTTGACCTTTATTCAGAGAAACAACACCACTACTGTAGCGTGTACTCGACAGACAGCTGAACTTGGTTCCGGGACCATTTGACACTAGCAGCTCAACCTTGTCAATGTAATATTATTGTGTCCTCATGGCTGCACCTATATGGTTGGAGCATGATATATATTACTCCATCATGTTCAACGTAACTCATGCACCTAACTCAGGATATTCAGTTAATTGTCGGATCCTATCCACCTTGGCCCTATTTTTGTCAATTTCGGTTTACACACTAATTTGATGTGCCCACTCTTCGATAGTGTTCGGTTTGAAGTTATGGAAGTTAGTGGTAGTTCTAAATTCGAAACTCTCTATAGGACGCCATTGCATATAGCCTGATCTAAGTATGAGACCATTGGCTTTACCCTATCTGCTTTCTTTCAAATGTATTCACCATGTTATCTTATCTAAATATGGAAGCGTTGGCCTACTGTTCATAATTTATCATTTCTCATATTTATTTCTGCATTCATAAGCCGTGGTTGACCTTATATATTTCATGTTGTTTCATAATCATAATCAGGACTCTGATGTATACGCGAGGTGATCTGACTATCAGAGACAGTTAAACCGACCTTCTGAAAATAAGAGATGGTAAGGGCATCTCTAACCGATCCCCTAAAATCGGTTAGAGGAGTAAAAATACGCAGCGGCGGCACCTAACCGATCCCCAAAACGGTTAGAGGAGGGAATTTTTACTCATCGGAGGAGTAAAAGTGGCGGCCGACTCCTAAATTTACTCCTCCGAGGCCACTTCCGAGAAAAACTCCCCGCCTCCGACCCGCCGCACCTATTCCCGCCGGCGTCGCCGCCGGCGACCCCCATACCCCGCCGCCCCCACCCCGGTCCCTCCGCCGCCCTCCGGCCCACCTCTCCCTCGCTCGCCGCCTCTCGCCGTCGCCGGAATCGACGGGGTGAGCTCGTTTTCGCCGGCCGCCGGCCCGATTTGGAGGAAATCGGGCTCCGTCGCCGTCGATTCGCCGCAACCCGGAGCCGGCGTGGCCTCCGGTGACCACGGCGTGGCGTGGTCGGCCACCACCGATGTCGCGACGTGGCTCGCCCCCTCCGCCCACGACGGGTTTCGTCATCCCGCGCGACCGGCGGTTGCCCCCGCCTCCCCCGCCGCCCACGACGGGTTTCGTCTGCGCGCAGGACCTCTGGCCGGAGTTGGAGGATGCAGGGCCGCAACCAACACAAGGTGAATTTTTTCCCTCTTTTTCGTCATGTAAAATTGGAGCACAAGTCGTGGGTTATTTGATTTTTGTTACAAATGAAGTACAAGGACTTCTACATGGACCGAGAATGAAGACAATGAGTTGTATTTTGCATGGTACCATCAAACTCTTGTAGATGACGCACTATACGAAGCGAGTGGTGTTCGTCCGCCATTCCAACTTTTTTGGGAGAAAATTCATAAGAATTTCAATGAAAAGACAACCGGAGATGGTAGATCGCTTTCATCGATGTTAAATAGATGGCACATTCTTGTTATGCGTTCTAATGCATAACAAGAACACTTTGGTTTGTGCCGGATTCTATCGGGTTGTATCGATATCTATGGGGAGAAGTATGTACTCTCTATGTATCAATTGCATCGAGTTGTATCGGTATCTATTTTGGTGTATCGGGTTGTATCGGTATCAAAACCTATGATACTATATGTGTTTGTATCAACCTATTTGTATTGCAAATGATGAAAAATAATTTTACTCCTCTAAAAATAGGGGTTCGGTTAGGTGCCGACCACATTTAGAGGAGTACTTTTACTCCTCTAAAGTTTACTCCTCCGTTTACTCCTCTAACCGATTGGGGATCGGTTAGAGATGCCCTAAGCTACTGCTCTTCTGTTGCCACATTACCTGACTGGGTTAGAAAATTACTTGACGTCTCACTGTTTTTGACAACTCACTACTCTCTTCAGATATGTTCCTAAAACAGATAACCAATCTGATCTCGAGGAGACATGTAGAAGTTGTGGTCTGTGGCAATGATCCATTTGCTCACACGAAAATGAAATGAGTATTATATCCTGTGAAATATGGACGCTCTTTGGGATTTGTCACTGTATTTCAACAACGCCAATGAAGTTGAAGGCGCAGGTACCTGATGTTTTTCTTGTTGCATTCTACTCTATTTTATTTTCTTTTCTTGTGTTGGATACAATATAACTATTGTTTTGTAGCCTGTTAATTTTAGTTGAGTTCCTTTGAAATGCTGAAACAATCATTCTCAAATATCTATACTGGCAAAATCTCTTTTCAACCACCGGTCCAAAATCGGAAGATGTTGTTTTCTCTGATGGCTTCCAAGGCAACAGGATATTTACAACCTTCCTTGGATGCTCTGCATAAAGCATACCGACATGTAAATACCACCGTATTGACATAGGTAAACTACATCTCTACAGCAAGCAAGTATTTATTTTGTGCAGATTAGCATCCCTATTCTTGTAGGTTGTAGCTTCATGATCCATCTGTTATATATACATAATCAAGGAGCATTTCATTTCGATCCAAGTTATTTCTCATTTGCATAACCAGACATGTCTTGCATTCTGGGTTGTAATAACTTTTTAAGCCAGATCTTCTTACTAAAATCTTTTCAATGGGTCCACAGTAACTAATCAGATTGAACATGCGCTTTATTTCTGATATGCAGCGTACAAGACTTCATCCTAGGCCTTGAGAATCTGAAATTTCATGCTCAATGCAAGATGTTTAGTTCGGTCCCTTAAAATTGATGTACGTATTCATAGGATGGACTAGCTGTTCTTCCATCGGAGGTCCATATGTTAATGTTCTACAATATGTGTTGTTAGGAACTTAGGATACACTTCATTATTTTCGGTTCGATTGATATTTGTTCTACTTATAAGGATATTAGATTTAACAGCGGAGATAACTGAAACATGACTGCTTTATGTTGACAATTCCTTCAAGTTTGATATACCATCTCATGATGACATTGTCTCTAGAGGCTTAAAAGTTAAAATCATCCTGACATTTCAGAGAAGGTAGCTTTTGCACGTCATTTCTCTTATTAGTCGGACTATTTAAAAGGATGCATTTAAAAATTTAGCTCAAGTGATTTTTTTTGCAAGCTCATGTGGAACTTCTTTAGATTGTGACTTGTGAGCACTTGATTAATCTTATATCTTTAGGAAAAAAACAGTGAGTATGTTTGTCAGATGCTGAGCAGGATGGCTAAGAAATTGATGTGGGCAACCGATTGCACCCTAGCTAAAATAAACGATACAAGCTAATTCAAGGTAGATAATAATGTTTTTTCAAAAAAAAGATAGATAATAATGCAATTTTGTTTACTCAAATGAATAATCATTCACTTGTGATGTTAAGTACTTTTTCCATCGTATTATCTCTGTTTTCTTTTAGCAGAGTGGAGCAGCACTTGACACTGTGCTTGTTTATAATTTTTGCTAATACAAGGCTCAGTGTAAATCCTTTTAATATTAAATTGAAAATGAACTTTCTTTGTCTTCAGTTTAGTTTCAGTGTAGACGATCTGCTGATGTGCTCATATCTTCTATGATGTGAAATATATGTACTTATCCAAGACCGTAAAAAATCTTAAAATTCTTGTTTGAATTACATCAGTTGTTCTTTTCCAGGTCATTGTAATGCAAAAGTTGGTGTGTGGCAGAAGTGCTTAACTAAAGCTGAATATTTCCCATACATCATATGGACTGACGTTCATCCGGTAGATGTCATATGATGTGGAACTATAGTGCGGCGATTGCATCAATCTTGTGATGCATGAAGCCTCAGTAAAAGGATAATACAGGTGGTGCGTAAGGATCTAGGATATTGTTTTTTTTCTGGGGAGGTCATAGTAGAATATACTGAATTTTATTTCCTATGTGATTGTCTCTCACGTTGAATTGCTTACTGTTATCCATGGTGTACTTTGACGTGCTCTCCTATTTCTCTCTATGGGTTGCACATATTAAACTTCGGTCCTTAAGAGATTTGCATGCTATCCCAAATTTTTTTTCTGGTAGCTCCACTTTCTTCCGTTGTCATACTGAACGTTAACTGAACATAAGTACCTTTCAGTTTAAGTTTCCATAGACGGGATACTCCTAGGCTAATCAAGATGTTTTATTCTGTAACGAGACAAACATATAAAGTTCCCATGTGAGTGTTAAACCAATTAAACCGAGCCCCATGGAAAGTTGTATATTAGAAGAAATATCCTTTTGCATAATTACTAGCCAGCCAACTGACAAGTATCATTCTAACTTAAGAATATGTCAATTTATATGCATGTTACGTCTAAACTCTATAGCCTTATATGAATGGGACGCGGACTAATGACACATGGAGACAAGTGCACCTTATATACGGTTTTTTTATAGAAAAATCGGAAATGTTCAAAAAATTCTAAAAACAATTACGCCCAAAGATAATCAAGTATTCTACTCGTGTGATTTGGTCGCGAAATATTTTGCGTTAACTTCTGGGCAAAAAGACAAATCTCTAACGAATTAGTGTGTATATAGCACCCGAGAGTCACTATGTATTTTTGTATATGAATGTTGCTATTTATAGTGGATCTAATACTCCCACCTCGAATCCATTAATGTAGTATATTGATTAATAGATATACTTCGCAAAACATGATTGGCCTTTATGCTTAGTTTTTATGCTTACTTTTCCAACACATGACGATGTCCTATTAGCTCCATGTCGCAAAGCAGTTTGTGTTAATAAGGATGACCCATAATATGCTTCATAATTTTCATTCCTAACCAAATCTTTGTTCTCTCTCGCGGTTATAATGGAGCTGGCGCAGCAACGCGCGCCCTTTCCTTCTAGTGTTACCTACCTGCATAGAGCTTGAGTAAAGTTGAGGTCTCGTTCACGGAGAGTGCGTACATATGTACGAACGTACGTATCCATATACGATGACCGATCAAGGAGCTGGTTTAGGTACCCCAAAAAAATACTACCTCCTGCCCAAATTAATTGTCGTGAAAAACGTACTAAACTAGTACTCCCTCCGTGTCAAAATATACAAGGCACACTATTTTTAAGGTGGTCTTTGACACTCAACTTTGACCACCAAAATATTAAAAAAAAAACTAAATGATAATGTCTATATGGTACCGTTTGATTCGTCTTGCAAAATTCTTTAATTTCATATATATATTATAATAATTTTGGTACATAATATAAGTATAAATCATGGTCAACATTATAAAACTGCAGAAGTCGTCTGCTGCGCCTGTGGATAATAATGGTCTAAACTTTGCTGAACCAGGTCTCACTGTTCAGCCAGTACTAATTATCTGCACACCATTTATCAGATTCCTATGAGATTCCTATTCCTAGCTAAACATATTGAGTCGGGAGGCGGACTGCAGTTTTCTGAAAAAATGGATGATGGATTTGGGGCTTTCTGAATATCTGATTCTATTTATTGCAGAAGAAGTTAGAGACAAATTAAAGTCAATGATCCAGTTAAGTCAGTATGGCTGTATGGGGTTGTTTCATCAGATTACAAACAAGTGGGATGTCCCAAATAACAATCTGCAGTGATGTACACTCCCATCCCACTCTACGCCTTAGAGGCATCGGGATGTCCCTGTAGCTTGGCCATCTCCGCGGGCAGCTCCCAGCTGGTTCCTAGAGTAGTACCAGCAATGTTTCTACGGAGTAATATATAATCGCCTATGGTGCTATGTTTGCCCAAGATCACTACCATCACCCTCCTATGCGTATATGGCAGTTCCATTGTAGACCATCACCAGTTTAGTGTTCATCTGCACTTTCAACTTCCTAGAGTCATCGC
Organism: Poa pratensis; assembly: GCA_947311845.1. NCBI lineage: Eukaryota > Viridiplantae > Streptophyta > Magnoliopsida > Poales > Poaceae > Poa > Poa pratensis. The sequence goes on along the minus strand of CAMZMU010000063.1, from coordinate 83,069,608 downwards.
CTCCAAGATATCAACATGTTCAGATTTAATCTCTTCTTCTGTTCCACTATTCTTGATAAAATGTCTTTTATATTGTATCGGTAGTCATAAATTTGCACTGACTCTAACGCTCTTTGTTTTATTTTCCTTTGCACGCTCTGTTCCCTTCATGTATATCAGGTACTCAAAATGTGAGACTTTTTTTTTCCATGGGACATGCTGCTCATCCTTCTTTTTAACAAACTTTCATAGTCCGGTCAATTCTGTTTGTCCTAACCATTTCTATCATTTTTTGTAGCAACCAACCATGAGATCATTGTATTTTCATTTAAACCACGTGAGGGTTTTTAGTTTAGAATTGATGTACCAGGTATTCTCACCGTTTGTAAACAAAAAGTAGTTTTCATGTTCAGAAGTCTACAATTTTTCTCCCCAGCTAACGGCAACTATTTACAATACGAAACTTCTTCGCGTACGACGATTCTTGTCCGACGTTTGTACGACGCTTCTCACTTTGAGCTAGTTATACGACTCTGTGTTAATTAATCCTCTCCCCTATGCCCAAGTCCAGTCCAAAACGAAGCAGCAGAAAGCGACCTTGGACGTTCCCCTCCCCGTCTACAGTACCCCGGAGGCGATTTCTGAAATCCACCGAAGAAAACCACCTCGCCGGCGCGATTCGTTGGATCCCTCGGCCTCCGCCGGCCGCCTCGGCGGCGGGAGGCCGGGGGATCCCCGGATCTGTCCTGTATATAGTGTAGGTTGTCTTTGGTTGCAGGTCGTCGCCGTTCTGGAGGTGGAGGCGCGGCGGCTGGAGTTTGCGGGCGGTGGATCTCCTCTCCGGCGTCGGCGCTCTGCGGAGCGTCGTCTTCGATCCACCGCCACCGGCGTCCTCGCATCTCTGCGGAGGTGCCGTGGACGTCTTCCCCATGGTAGGCTCCGAGGGCGGCGGAGCTTCCACAGCTGGATCTTGAAGAAGAAGGAGCGGAGCATCGGGCTGTCCGCGGCGGCGTTCGACGGTGTAGGTCCTCCGGGACCGGCGCTCGGCGACTTCCCGCACGCCAGGGGACTGCTTCCGATCCAAGGCTACGAGGGAGGCAGCGGCGGCGGCGCGCCACCGACGGCATCGGCGGGTCGACGACGCGGTCATAGTGCAGAGGGGCGGCTTTGTAATTTTGTGTTTTCTGGGGACCTCTTTGTAACTCCGATGTAATGTTTCTTCTTCCTCCGCAAAAAAAAAAAAAAAAAAGTCCAGTCCAAAAACAATCCTGCAATACTGTAGCTCCTCTTCCCTCCATACTCAGTGAAATCCTCTTGCACGCAGAAACTATAAACGGAGGCAGTTTTCTAAAGAAAATCTGCAATTTTGTGTTTCAAACAATTCGACGAAAAAATCTTAGGTTTAGATAATATCGAGATATTACATTAGGCAAAACTTCACTGACCATTTCGTTGTATCTTTCCTGGACGAAAATGACACATACGCTGAATCGGTGAACGGTGCACGGTTGGAAAATTTCAAAATTTTGCCTAAATTGTCATTTCTGGGTAGCCTAGAATAATATGAATTGTGCCTTGAAAATCTACACAGCTGTAGATCTCGCCTTTATATAAACATTTCCGCCGGATGATATAAAATAGGGCACCTAACACTAAAACGATAGCTTAACTTTCCCAACGTGACCCGACGGGAAGCGGACACTGACAGAAGAGGAGGTCGAGGTGCAGTTCCAGAGATATCTCGCCCTCGCCATGAAGTTGTCCTTCGACACCGTCCAACCGGTGTCGAGGCAGTTCGCCGAGAAATGGTCGTGTCGGGATCGTGACCTGGACATCGTCATCATCTTCGCAGTGGTCAAGAAGGAGGACGAGGCGTCCTCGCATCTCTGCGGAGGTGCCGTGGACGTCTTCCCCATGGTAGGCTCCGAGGGCGGCGGAGCTTCCACAGCTGGATCTTGAAGAAGAAGGAGCGGAGCATCGGGCTGTCCGCGGCGGCGTTCGACGGTGTAGGTCCTCCGGGACCGGCGCTCGGCGACTTCCCGCACGCCAGGGGACTGCTTCCGATCCAAGGCTACGAGGGAGGCAGCGGCGGCGGCGCGCCACCGACGGCATCGGCGGGTCGACGACGCGGTCATAGTGCAGAGGGGCGGCTTTGTAATTTTGTGTTTTCTGGGGACCTCTTTGTAACTCCGATGTAATGTTTCTTCTTCCTCCGCAAAAAAAAAAAAAAAAAAAGTCCAGTCCAAAAACAATCCTGCAATACTGTAGCTCCTCTTCCCTCCATACTCAGTGAAATCCTCTTGCACGCAGAAACTATAAACGGAGGCAGTTTTCTAAAGAAAATCTGCAATTTTGTGTTTCAAACAATTCGACGAAAAAATCTTAGGTTTAGATAATATCGAGATATTACATTAGGCAAAACTTCACTGACCATTTCGTTGTATCTTTCCTGGACGAAAATGACACATACGCTGAATCGGTGAACGGTGCACGGTTGGAAAATTTCAAAATTTTGCCTAAATTGTCATTTCTGGGTAGCCTAGAATAATATGAATTGTGCCTTGAAAATCTACACAGCTGTAGATCTCGCCTTTATATAAACATTTCCGCCGGATGATATAAAATAGGGCACCTAACACTAAAACGATAGCTTAACTTTCCCAACGTGACCCGACGGGAAGCGGACACTGACAGAAGAGGAGGTCGAGGTGCAGTTCCAGAGATATCTCGCCCTCGCCATGAAGTTGTCCTTCGACACCGTCCAACCGGTGTCGAGGCAGTTCGCCGAGAAATGGTCGTGTCGGGATCGTGACCTGGACATCGTCATCATCTTCGCAGTGGTCAAGAAGGAGGACGAGGCGCAGCTGCGCAGGAGAAGCCGCCGACGCAGTAGGGCGGCGCTTTCGACGCAAACGCAGCGGCCACGCGTACAACCGGGACCAGTATTACACTGGTTATTAGGTTTAGTTTTAGCGCTTGTCCGGCAATTTTACCATACGCTCCAATTTGGCGCGTCAGTGGAGATGCTCTGAGTTCTATTTTTGGGCACGATATAAAATTTTAAATCACCATGTAGGTATATCCATCATGTACTAAGCATGTATCTTGACACAAACCCTGAAATAGATCATCTACGCTCACCTCCGTGAAACACAGGTTGTACAGTTAGAACACTCCATCAACACGCGAACAAACCGATGGAAAAAGGTTTTATACATTTATTTCATAATAGGTGGGGCCCACCAACAGGAAAGCCGGTCCTAACCCAGGTCCCATCCCAAACCTAACTGCTAACCCAAACCACAGTCGTTGCTCAGCATCAGGCAAAGCTATCTGCCCCATAGTAGGTGTTGGGAAACCGACGTACGAATCACGTACGGGCCCACCCTTTCTTGGGTGGGGGGTTTTCCCTCTAGATTGGTCCTCAACCCTAGCCCCTCTCCCTCTTATATATACCCCATGTATTGTATGGAGAGAGACACAATTGATAATAAAGAGTACTTTTGCCCTATACCTTGTGTCTTCTACTTTTCTGTACGTGTGTTCTTCGCCGTCGACTCCTTCGACTACGCTACACACCCTCGGGACCGGCCAGCCGGCAGAGGTTGTGTAACACGTTATCAGCACGTAGCTCTCCGCCGAGCCGTCGTCGAGCCTACCCTAAGCAGGCTCCCTGCACCGATCGCGAAGGTATAACCACAATCTGATCGCAAAAATGGATTCGTATCGCAATTTCTTTTCCGTTTTTGCGTCTATCGTAATCTTTAGATGTTACCTACGGTGTCGATTTCCCTCCCGAGAGTCGAGCTGACGAATATGTCGCCGACCAATGTCGATACTCTCGGATTCAAGGGGGATTTGATGACGGCACTGTAGGGAGTCGGTACGGACGTGATCCAGATGATCACGGTACCGCCGTGGCGCGACGCGCCGTCTCGATTCCAGATGAATGGATGATGAAAATTGACATCCGAGAATTCGTTGTCAGCATAAAAGTCGTTGTTGGCTGCCGTAGAGCTACTCGTCGCATGTTGCCAAAGGTCGGCCGAGCCGCCAGGCAACACGCCGAGCACACTATGTTGCGCCGCCGTCGCCTTTTTCGTGCGAAAGTCTAGATGACTCGCCGCGATCATGCAGACCGTGCTCGTCGTGTCGCCGTGCCGCCGTTGCACGCTGCCCACGCGCGTCACGTTCCGGGAAGGACGCACGTCGCGTCGCCGCCACCGAGCGCGCGGCCCTGCTGGCCGCCGCCCCGGCCGCTGCCGTGCTCGCCGGCCCCGCTGACCCGTGCTCACCAGCCTCGGCCGCGCATAAACGCGCGAGGCACTGCTGGCCACGATCGCCGGCCTCGCCAGCTGCGGCGGTCGCCGCCGGCCGAACGGCCATGCTAGCATGGCTAGCACGATCGATCGATCGATCGGATCAATCGGCCAGGATCGGCCATGCTGGGCCAGCTCGCTAGTGCTGAGCTTTGGCCTGGTTATTCGGCCCAGTTTTTGGCCTGCTGCCGATATGGGCCAGACCAAATGCGGGGCTGCGCGCGACGTTTTACATTTTAGCACCTGCACTTTTCCAGTTTTCTGTATAATTTTATTCCTGCTGAATAATTTATCCGTAAGCCCCTGGAATAGTCTTTTTTTGCTGAAATTGTATATCTGGACGTAAAATAGCTACGGAAAGTCATTTTTAGGACCAAAATTCACGTTTTGAATACGCTTAGCATAATTTCTCTATGTACATGCTTTTATATCATGTTTTACTACAGTAATTAATTGTTTTAATACGTAGTAGAGCAATTTTAAGCATGTCCTTTTAAATTTTGGAACGCCGTCTTATTGAATTTTTGTATCAATATCGCTTTATGCAATCGATTACCTGCTGTAATCTGATACTATTTTTGCATAAATCGCAGATGGCCGGAATCATGAACCGGGAGTTTGAGGAGTTGGCTCAGAACGGGCTGAACTACTTGACGTGGGCCTCGAACGTTGAACTCGTCCTTGAGGGCCGGAAGCTTAAGGGAGCATTGGATGCGGGGACCGAGACGGCCCCCAGCAAAACCACTCCGGCGGAAAACGCCCAAGCACTGCATTTTCTCCGCCATCATATGTGTACTACGCTGAAAAACGAGTACATGTCAGAACGGAGTGCTTCAACCCTGTGGACCGCCCTTGAGGCACGGTTCGCTAGGCTGAAGTACACCATTGAGCCACGGGCGGAGGCAGATTGGATGCGTCTGAGGTTTGCGGACTTCAAGACAGTGGGAGAATACAACTCAGCTTTACACCTGATATGTACTCAACTTGATCTCTGTGGTATCAAAACCACATATAGTCAGAAGATCGAGAAGACTCTCTCCACATTCCATCCATCAGCTCTCCAGAGTGCGTGGAACTACCGCCAGGAGAACTTCACGCAGTATGCTTTGCTTATAGACGCCCTCCAGGTTGCTGAGGCGCAGGATGAGGTTCTCAAAAAGAACTTCAACTCGCAGCCTCTCGGAGGGGGTCCACGTCAAGAAGTTTATGCCGGCGCCTACAAGGTGCGCCAGCCCAAGTTTAAGAAGCGTGGCAAGAAAGGCAAGAAGGGACCTAACCCTCCCCACCCGGCCAACAAACATCAGGCGGGCCAGGGGGAGGCAAGGCCCCATGATTGCTTCCGTTGCGGCTCCAAGACCCATTTCTCAAGGCAGTGTCGTGCCCCAAAGCACGTCGTGGACGCGTTCAAGGCCAAGAAGGCGCGCGAGACTCACCTTGTCCGGGTGGAGGCACCACCGGCACCCGCAGCGGGGCCCGTGATGATCCCCACGCCCACCGCCGCGCCCATGGTGGCGCAGAGCGAGGCGCCTGTGGAGGCACATGTGGCGGTTCCCACGAACGCCATCGTGTCCATGGAGGTTGCGCACACCGTGCCCCCTCCACCCCCACAGCTGGACATCAACTCTGCCGCGGCGATGCTCGCTAATGAAGAGATGATGAGTGAGCTCGAGATTAGGGCTGAGGTGGATGGATACTTTGCGGAATCGACATAAATTCCCCTCATTCATTTCATGATTCCCTTATGGCAATAAATTTGATACATTTATTTCAATTTGGTTGTAAGCTCTATGAGAGCAAATAATATTTGTTTCACCAACATTTATTAGTTTATCGGTGATTGGATGAATTTGCTTTCACCATTTATTCCATCATTTAATAGAGATTATTGTGTTATGTTCTGAAATATTTGTGCGTTTATGTATTAGTGTAGCATCTTCCTCGCTTAATTTTTATTAATTAGACGCTATATTTTAGAACACGTGTGGCGCCCGAATGGAGGAAACGTGCCTTGCCGATAGCGGTACCACTAATACCATCTTGAGAGAAACCAAGTACTTTGAGTCCATTACTAAAATTGAGGGGAACATTACAACGATCGCCGGATGCGGTCCGCATGTAGTTGGCTCCGGACGAGCAACTATCGTACTCCCCATGGGAACAACTTTGGTCATCAATGACGCATTGTTGTACCCAGAATCGACTCGTACTCTCTTAAGTTTCAAAGATATTCATGTCAATGGGTTCCATATTGAGACCCATGATGATGTCAATGGTAAGGAATACCTACTCATCACAAAGCACGATGAAAATGGTAAACATGTTGTCGAAAGGCTTCCTTCATTCGCTACCGGGTTGTACTACACCAAGATTGTAGCACCGCCTGTGTACACTACCCTTAAAACTATTTTTAGAAGCTCTGAACTTTTCAGCCTATGGCATGATCGGTTAGGCCATCCCGGTCTTAGAATGATGAGAAATATAATTAACAACTCGAATGGTCATACTGTTAATGTCAAAAATTTCCCGAATCCTGATGATTTCGTGTGCTCCGCATGCGCTACGGGGAAATTAATCATTAGACCATCCCCCCTAAAGGTGAAGGATGAAATCCCCGCGTTCTTGGAGCGTATCCAAGGGGACATATGCGGTCCTATTCAGCCCCTCTCGGGGCCGTTTAGGTACTTCATGGTGCTCATCGAAGCTTCCTCTAAATGGTCCAATGTTAGCCTGCTGTCTACAAGGAACCATGCTTTTGCAAAGTTGATCTCACAGATCATACAAATGAGGAATAAATTCCCTGATTATCATATCAAGTCTATTCGAATGGACAATGCCGGTGAATTTACTTCCAAGGCGTTCGATGATTATTGCATGGCAATGGGAATCAAACTTGAGCACTCTGTACCGCACGTCCACAAACAAAATGGACTTGCGGAGGCATTGATTAAAAGAATTAAATTCATTGCCAGACCGCTCCTTCAGGGTTGTAATTTACCAACTACATGTTGGGGTCACGCAGTGTTACACGCGACCAATCTCATCAACTTTCGACCACCGGCCTACAACATCCACTCTCCTATGCAGCTTGCGCAAGGGTCGGCACCGAAAATTTCCCACCTTCGTAGGTTCGGTTGCCAGGTATATGTACCAATACCACCCCCTCAGCGATCCGCGATGGGACCGCTCCATAAGTCGGGGATATACGTTGGTTATGAGACTGTGTCCATAATCAGGTTTCTGGACCCCGCGACAGGTGACTGTCTGATACGTCCAAAACGTATCAACTTTCCTGAACACTTTTGCTGTTGTTTTGCCTCTAATTTGTGTGTTTCGAATACAACTAACGCGGACTAACGCTGTTTTCAGCAGAATTGCCCTGGTGTCTTATTTTTGTGCAGAAAAGTCAACTTTCGAGAAAATCCGTGGAAATAATTGCAAATCCCCTATTTTACGAAGAAACCCACGGAGCCAGAAGAGGAGACGGAGGGGGGCAGCGAGCCGCCCTCCCCATAGGGCGGCGCGGTGGGCCCTGGGCCGCGCCACCCTATGGGGAGGCCGACTCGGCCACGCCCCCGAGTCCCCCTCTGGAGTACATAATCCCTTCGACCTAAAAACGCCAGGAAGTTCGTCCATTATTCCAGAAAGCCTCCAGAGCGCCGCCGCCATCTAAAACCCTATTTCGGGACCAGAAACTCCGTTCTGGCACTTCGCCGGGACGGGGAATTGGAGGAGATCATCGCCATCATCATCACCGACGCCTCTCCATCAACCATCCATGATTCCCCCATCCATGTGTGAGTAATTCCCGCTGTAGGCTGAAGGGGATGGAAGGGATTGGATGAGATCATTCATGTAATAGCTATAAGATTGTTAGGGCATGGTGCCTAGTATCCGTTGTTAGTACTTTATTGACATTGTTGCAACTTGTTATGCTTAATGCTTGTCACTAGGGCCTGAGTGCCATGATTTCAGATCTGAACATGTTATTGATTCATGATGATATTCATTGTTTTAAGATATTACCTGCAAGTTGTTTACACATATTGTTGTCCGGAACCCGAGGCCCCAAAGTGACAGAAATTGGGACAACCGGAGGGGATGGCTGTGATGCGAGGATCACATGTGTTCACGGAGTGTTAATGCTTTGCTCTGGTACTCTATTAAAAGGAGTACCTTAATTACCAGTAGTTTCCCTAGAGGCCCCGCTGCAACGGGCTGGTAGGACAAAAGATGTTGTGCAAGTTTCTCATTGCGAGCACGTACGACTATATACGGAACACATGCCTATGGTTACTTCTTAGTACTTGGATACTGTTTTATTATTTATCTGCAAATGCCTTGTCTTGATCATTACATGAATCATCTTATCCATGCAGCGCCCGTTCATCCATCCTATGCCTACAGTATTTTAATCCTGCTGTCTACTATAATCGTCACTGCTGTTTTTTACTTTACTGCTGCTGTTATTTCACTACTGCTACTGCTATAAAATTGTTGCTACTGATAATCTGTGTCGAGCAAGTCTATTTCCAGGTGCAGCTGAATTGACAACTCCGCTGTTAAGGTTTATAAATATTATTTGGCTCCCCTTGTGTCGAATCAATAAATTTGGGTTTTACTTCCCACGAAGACTGTTGCGATCCCCTATACTTGTGGGTCATTAAGACTATTTTCTGGCGCCGTTGCCGGGGAGCATAGCTTTATTTATAAGCTCACCTGATATTGATATTGTTCGCTGCAACTACTCCATCATGGGCAAGGCTCCTATTGAGAGAGTCCGTGTATTGCCATCCACTACAAGGAAAGGTACGACTCTTAGTACCGCCGCTGCTCTTGATTCACCATCTGTGATGAGTCAACTTGTTACACCACCACAAGCTTCACGTGTTGGTACTTCTGCTGAATCTGAAATTACTTCTGAAAATTTTGATGATGCTTCAACTGTGCTTGATGAGAGTATTCCATTAGGTCCTCTTTTAGATGCTGCTATTGCTAAGTCTAAACAACTTGAAAATGATGAAACACCTAATGAAAATCCTTTTACACCTATTGGTTCACCTAAGTCTGTAGAACACTCTAGTGATGATCTTGATGATACTTATGTGGAACTTGATGATGACTTTATTGATAAATGTCATGCTACTACTAGTGCAAGTGGTATGAAAAGCCTTCTTGCAAAACATGCTGTTAGATATAAACTGTCTCCTGATCCTAAATTTGCCACATCTCCCATAAACATTAAGGATAAGGATTATGATTTCTCTCTTGATTTATCTCATATATCTATTGTTGAGAAAACACCTTTTTGAGGTACTGAAAAAGAAAGTGCTGTAGAGCACATGAATGAGCTCTCTACTTTGAGTAGCTTGTTTTCTGATGATATCAAGAAGCGTAATTACTTTGTTGCTAAATTTTTTCCTTTCTCATTAAAGGATGATGCTAAAACTTGGTATAATAATTTGCCTCCTGATTCTATTGATAGTCCAACTGGGTTGCTTAATGTTTTCTTTCAGAAATATTTTCCTGCTAGTGCTCAACATATTGCTTTGCAGAAAATCTATAATTTTGATCAGGAAGATGGAGAGAAATTGCCTGAAGCTTGGGCAAGGTTTTGCTCTCTTATTAGGGCTCGGCCTGGACATGATTTGGAAAAGCATGACCTTCTTGATATATTTTATAGTGGACTAACCATTGAATCTAGGGCATACCTGGATAGTTGTGCTGGTTGTGTTTTCAGGAAAAGAACTCCAGACGAAGCTGAAGAATTAATGGCTAGAATAAGCCAAAATCATGATGATTGGACTACACCTGAACCGACTCCAACACCAATATTGAAGAAGAGGGGTATGATTGAATTAAATGATGAAGAGATGAGGGAAGCAAGAAATCTCTTAAGGAGAAGGGTATTAAATCTGAAGATGTGAAGAATCTACCACCCATAGAAGATTTATGTAAGCCAATTCCCCATTCATCTACAATTGAGGTACACTCTCTTCAACGCTTTAATGAGGGAGATATTCCTTACTCAAAACCTCCTGATCAATGCTTAGATGAATTTGATAATTATGTTGTTAAGCAAGATAACTTTAATATGAGAGTGGAGAACCACTTAATGGAAAATTCTCAAGCTATTAGTAAATTGCATGATATTGTGGAGAGAACCTCCAATGATGTTAAGATGCTTGTTAAACATTTTCATATGGTGCAAACTCAAATTGATCAACTCACTAAAGTGCAAAATGACATGTTAGTTAATACTTCTAAAGAAAAAGAGAAACATGCTTATGAAGTAACAACTAGGGGTGGTGTTTCTACTCAGGATCCTTTATATCCTGAGGGGCATCCCAACAGAGTTGAACAAGATTCTCAACGAACTAAAGAAACTAGTGCTCCTTCTAAGAAAAAGAAGAAGAAACATAAAACTGTTGTAGAATCTCCTGAACCTGCTAATGATCCTAATAGTATATCTATTTCTGATGCTGAAACTGAAAGTGGTAATGAACATGACAATGATAATGATAAGAATGATGCTTCTGATAAAGAAGAGGTTGAATAGGAACCTGAAAAGCATGCTAAAAATAAAAGTACACTAAAGAAGATTTCATTGCTAAGAAACATGGTAATGAAAGAGAACCTTGGGTTCAAAAGCAAATGCCTTTTCCTGTTAAGAAGCTTAAATCAAAGGAAGAAGAACACTATAATAAATTTTGTGATTGGATGAAACCTTTGTTCTTGCAAATCCCTTTGACTGATGCTATTAAATTGCCTCCTTATTCAAAGTATATGAAAGATATTGTTTCTAACAAAAGGAAAATTCCCAATGAGGAGATTTCCACTATGCTTGCTAATTACTCTTTCAATGGTAAGGTTCCAAAGAAGCTGGGAGATCCAGGTATACCAACTATTCCTTGTTCCATCAAGAATAATTATGTTAGAACTGCTCTATGTGATTTGGGAGCAGGAGTTAGTGTAATGCCTTTCTCTCTTTATAAGAGACTTTATTTGGATAAATTGATACCAACTGATATATCTTTGCAAATGGCTGATAAATCTACTGATGTTCCTGTTGGCATTTGTGAGGATGTCCCTGTTCAAGTTGCTAATAACTATCTAATCTTGACTGATTTTGTTGTGCTTGAAATGCCTGAAAATGATAATATGTCTATTATTTTTGGGAGACCTTTTCTTAATACTGCAGGTGCTGTTATTGATTGCAACAAAGGAAAAGTAACTTTTAATGTGAATGACAAAGAGCATACTGTTTATTTCCCCAAGAAAATTGATAAAGTACTTGGAGTTAATACAATTTCTAATTTGAGAGCTATCAAAGTGGGAAGTATTGATTGTCCTATATATGATCATCAAGAGGGATATCAAAATATTATGATTGGATCCATATCAATACAATTCAAGGTAACATGATTGTTTTATGAGGACCCGGCTAAGGAAGAAAAGATGGCGCTCCCACCTCCCACCCTCGGCGCTGCCACCACCACCTCCACCGCCAGCACCCTCCCCCCTAGCCATGTCCTCTAGACCGATCGATCCATGGAGGCGTTTCTGCATTGGGACTTCTCGCCGGGCTTGGCCGTGGCAAACCAGGTTCGGCAAAGGTTTGGCTCCACGGTACACTTCTCCCCCTCCTCTGGCACAAAGGAATTCTTCCTGGTGGTCTCCTTCACGTCGGCTTCTTTCCCCCTCTCTGAAGACTCTGTTGGTTTGGCTCTTCAATGTTGCATTGGTGGTGATAATCTGGGTTTCAAGGTTTTCAAACTGAGTGACCGCCGTTTTCGGTTTTCCCTGGCCTCTAGCAAAGTTGGACATTTTATCTATGGTTTGAAGGATCGTGTTTGGCCGGACTTTGTATGTCATTTCTCTCTGGCCTCTAGCAAACCAGGAGAAGTCAAGCAACAAGGAGGAGAAGGTAGAACCACAAGGTGTAGTCCAGAAGAGACGGTTGAACCTTGGAGCAAGATCAGACTCTTCCGTAGCTTTATCTGCTCTACACCCAAGGTTGTTAAACATATGTGCTAGAGAATGATTTAGCAGGTTCTGTAAATGACAGAACCATGCTTGAGTGCTGAATTTAGCATCTGTTCTTAACAGAACCTTGCTCAGCAAGGTGTGATGCTATAGAAGATGATTTGCAAGCAGAGTACTTCTGTTCTGTGCAAGAAATAGGGCAGAGAGATGAAAGGGAGTGAAGTTGTGTGCTTTACCATTTGTTTGAGCATCTACAGAAGAAAGGGAAAGATTTCAGTGTAGTATCTGTTCCTATTCTGTTTTTATCAAAGCACACAAGCCAGTGAACCAGCAGAGCTGGATTAACTGAGCTATGCACATCTGAACACTTGGAAGAAGCACAGGAAAACATAAAAACATTTCTAATCAAGCAAGAATGTTGTGTAACTCTACATGGAGGCATCACAGCAAACAAACATGATTAAATCATGCTCTAAATAAGCTAATCATCACTGCTAGTATTAATTCTAGCTCCGAATTATTTTTCCTATTGCACATATCACATCTATGAGCAAGTTAAGCTCACAATGATTCATTCAGAGACAGTGGTGTGATCTACACACTAAGATCTACACCATTCACCTCACGAGTGACATAGAGAGGTAATCAGTGCACATATACAAGCATAGCAGCAGCAGAGCATCATCTGCTCATCCAAATCCTAAGCCAGAGAGGCATACGGGCATGAGTATCAGCTAGTAGAGCTAGCAGTAGGTAGAGAGAGTGGAGGAACACGAAATTTACCTGGCGACCGTGGCCGTAGCTCCTCGGAGGCGAGGCAGTGCCCGCGCAACCGATGGAGGGGGCACACGGTAGTAAAGGTTCAGGCACACCGCACCACGGCGGTACAGGGGACGAAGCCCTGCGCCCAGCCATGGCGAGCACGCCGGGGAAGAAGGTCGCGAACGGCGGCAAGCCGGGCCAGCACCGAAACCCTAACGGGTTGTGCACGGCCGCGAGAGGAAGCGGAACTCAAATCGCTCTGGTGAGGAGGCAGAGCGGCGCGTGGAGAGTATTTTGCCCCACGCCACGGCGGCGGAGGTGGTCGGAGCTGGCCGGAATAGGGCGGCGACGGCGCGGGCGACACGAGCGCCAGAGGAGGTTGAGCACGGGCTCGAGCACGAGAGAGAGAGAGAGAGAGAGAGAGAGAGAGAGAGAGAGATAGAGAGAGAGAGTGGCTCGGTCGGTTGACCCGACCCGAGCCAGGTCTTTGACTTGGTACAACCAAGTTGGACCAAGGTCTTTGCTATAAATTCAAATAAAATTCTAAAAATAATTTAAAAATATCTACAAATATCAGAAGAAAATAAGTAATCCAAATAAAATATCTTCTTGATTTATTGAAAACTATTTCTTGTACCAAAAATTCAAAGGATCCTTAAGTGGAAATGACTTTGAAATATTTCAAATTATTTTCAAAAGAAAATAATATGGGAAAATTATGTATCAAGTTCAAAGTATTATTTGAACTACATTATGACTGTCATGTTACTCATCCTAATAAAATTCAAATCAAAGAAATCTTTAAAAAGAAATCCTTAACAAAATTCTGGGGAATTTTGGGAAAGAATAAAAATCATCTCATTATATGCATATTGGCATGTATTTGGTTTTTCAACATTGTCTCATACAGACAATGATATTGATTTTCAGAACACGAAGGTCCCAATTCGTCGGAAGCTTTAGACTGCATTACCTGTCAGTCTCAAGGCAAGTTCCAACTTGCATGTCCTACTTGATTAATTTTATCAAAGTAATTACAAAGTACTATGGTTTATCATTGCATGAAAAAGAAAAACCTATTTTCGAATGATGTGAAATGCTATATATATGGTTGGCTGGCAGTGGAACCACGGATTGATGTTGTGGTGGAGGTTCCATTGTACGGGAAAGTATATACCTAGGATTAATAACCCATGGCCCAGTGATCCTTGCGCCGTATTGAAGCATCAGCCAACAGATTCACTATGGATGGGCTCGTCAGAGGTTTCTTCCTTCGTTCGCATATCCTCGGCAGGCTATTACCTGGTTGCGTCCGTTGCGGCGGCCAACTGCGTGGAAGCGCGTGACCTTCCCACTCGACGGAGTGACTGGAATAGAAGCTCGGGAGGGGTGGCGGGCTAGTGGTCTTAGTTACCAGCCGCGTCACAAATGGGCGGATATGCGTTGTGCGGGAAGCGACTCCACATGACTTGTTGCCCTGAGTTCTGGCTATAGCACACATGGTGTGCTGAGAGAGCAAAAGGAGCCAGGCTGCTGTTGGGTAAAGTGGTGCAGCTCTGCAGAGTTAAACAAAGAAATTGTGACTGTCACATCCTTGTTCCAGGAGGGAACTACAGACCGCAGCGGGAAAGGCATCCCAAGTGATGACTATAAACCCGTGGAGGCTGGGGGCATAGTTTTCTAAAATAAAATGGACCTTTTCCTAAAAATGTTTTACAAAATTGCATATACATCCATGACTTTTTGGTCAGGATGGTAGATAGTGCATCATACACTTTATCATCTATTATTTGAACTTGCTGGGTAACGCTAGTGTTGCTCACCCTTTTCCTCCGTTGATCTCTGCTTAGACTCTGATGAGATCGCTGAAGACGACTTTGGAGCATACCATGCCGACGAGGTGTATTTGAAGCACCTGATCTGTCTGGAGGAATAGAAGGCGTCGACTACATCATCGCCTACGGAGCCGACGACGCCGACGAGGAGGAGGTGGAGACTTAAAGTTATCATAGTAGGAACCTGGCCGAGTCAGACTAGACTAGTACTACTTAGCGGCTGAGCCAAGATGGTTCTTAGTTTGCTGTTTTCTATCGCTTGTAGGTTGACTCCTGTCAACATCGCAATAATAGACATTCCTCCCATGTCAGAGGAAGACGTCGATGTTTTTATGCATTTCTGGCTTGTAATCTTTAGCAGTGTGTAATAAAGTGGACCCGCAATGTTTCTGTTGTACTACTCTGAGTGATGTAATATTTACGGATTAGTCCTTCCGTGGGTGTTATGTCAACGACTTGTACACTACAATATGCAGTGGTGTGCTGGGTCACCGCAGATGGTATCAGAGCAATTGCTAGACCTTAGGTTGGAAACCTATTAAAGGGAAAAACCTGTAGGTGTGCGAGGCCTTAGAATGAATTGAGTTTTAATTTGTTATGATTGATATTCACTTGAGAATAGCATTATCATGCAATTATTACTTCATTTCAATTCTGATATCCTTTTTGGCTATAACAGCTAGGATGGAGAAACGAGGTCCCAGGAGGTCGGTTCGTGTGAGAGATGCTGAGTTGGGCAAGGGTGTTTTTCGGGGAAGCTGGGCGGAAATGCTTCAGCAACTGATCTATTTTCTTGGTATCAAAACCAAGGTGATAGTGAAAGTGATGAGTTTTTACGACGGATCAATTTTAGCCCTGTACCGTGTAGCACTCAAGTTACCACCTGAACTTAAGATGGGATTCAAAATGCCCTTTGGAGAAGCGAAGAATGTGGAAGTAGCTTTCCAGATTGCTGCTGTCAGAGCAGTTACTGAGATAAGGACATCCAAGAGTTATGCGTTGGTGGAAACACCGTTTAACGCTATTCCGAGTGCGAATTACCGGCTTGAGGGTCCAGTGGATTATAAGGCTTTCCTGAAAACTAATCCACGTGATGTGGCTGAGTTCATGGACAGTTGTCTCAAGATGATTCGGGCGTATCATAAGACGTTCGGAGTAGTAGCTGGAGAGGTAGAAGCCATGATAGAGCAGTACTCCAGTCCTGAAGTTATTCAGGAAAAGTGTGATATACTGAGGTATGAAGCAGAGAAGGGATACACTGATCCACCACCCACACCAACTAGGTATGTGGAGGAAGTAGAACCCGATACCCCAATTTATCCTGACTATACACCACCACACTCTGGTTATGTCTTAGTTGATGAAGAGAAGGATGGCAGAGTTGGGAACCTGAAGTACCAAGTGCCACAGGTTGGGATGAAGAACCTTATCAGGGTACACAGAGTGATCCCATAAGAATTCCAGGAGATCCGGGAGAGCCGGAAGTTACTAGTCATACCCCTAGGAGGAAGCTAGAGTTGGTGAGTCAAGTAAGCCAATAAAAATAGATTCTGAGGAGGAAGATGAGGAATGGAAGTATGCGTACGAGACCAAGTACTACCCGAAGACGGAGAAGGGAGACGAATCACGAGGGTATTTTAATAACTTTGAGGCAGTACCAACTGGGTACGATGATGGAGGCGAGGGTTATGGAGATGAGGAGGTTTACGATGGGGAAGCAGCGGCATACAAGTATCTTGATAGTTACTTCGCCATGACGGATATGACGTTAGAAGCAAGCCCATCTGACCCTGAATATCAGCCTACCATTAATGTGAAGTTACCCGGGATTCTCAGGAGGACCAGGCGTAACTGTCACTGGAAGCCTGGGAAGTATGCGGAAAAGTGAAGAGAGCAGGACGGAGTGAAGCAGTAGTTGTGTAATATGTTAATATAGGGTATTGTACGTAGTATTGTAAGGACGCTGGTAGCAATAAGTGAGACCTACTCACTTTTAGAGTGTGTTACTATTATGTACCCATGTTTGTAATCCTACATGTATAATACATGGTATATGTTTGAAAAGTTTTGTGTTCTTTGGATTTTTCTGTTTTCCATTGTTTGACTAGTACTTGTGCATGGAATAGGACTCGAAGTGCATATGCATAATGTAATGGAGAGTTCTGATTCGATGTAACAGGACTAGAGGGTAATGGCGTACATCGGTGAGGAGAGTGATGTGCAGAGGCAAGAACGTGAACTTAAGGAGAAGCAAGATGCAGATGCAGGAGGAATACCACAACCACCAAGGCCAATCACGGAGCAAAGTTTCATGCAGTATATGCAGATGGTGGAAGAAGGCAGGCGCCAAGACCAGGAAAGGCAGAATAAATTTCTGCAAGATTTGCTGGAAATACAGGCAGGACGAGGAAGGGATGAAGTACTTAAAGGAGTGACTCTATCAGATTTCCAAAATGCTAGACCCATACCATTTGCAAGAGCTCCAGAACCTATGGACGCAGAAGATTGGGTGGCAGATACTGAACGAAAGCTCAACACAGTGGATGTTCTGATGAGAGAAGGTTAGGTATGCAACTCATTTGCTTACCGGACCAGCAGCATCATGGTGGGAAGCCATAGTGGCAACACTACCTGCTGATCATGTTGTAACTTGGGAGGAGTTTAAGAAGAGGTTTAGGGAAGCACATGTTCCTGAAAGTATTATGGAATTAAAAGGAGGGAGTTTGAGAATCTGAGACAGAATGAGTTACCTGTTGGACGTTATGTCAGTGCGTTCAACATGTTATCGAGGTATGCATTGATGAAGTAGACACTGAGGAGAAAAGGAAGAAGAGATTCATGAAGGGTCTGAGTCCTTTTATGAAGATGCAGTTAAGGTTGACAAACCAAAGGAGTTTCAGGAGTGGTAGATGCAGCAATAACATTGGAGGATGATTATAAGTTACTCAGGAAGAAAGAAGGAAGAAAGCAAGGATGGAACCAAGGAAGTTTCAAGTCCAAACAACCACCAAATCTACGTTTTAGCCTAAGCTTAGAACTGAAGGAAGGAAACCTATTCCACGAAGCTTCAATCCTGTTAACAATTTGATATGCAATAACTGTGGAATGAGAGGACATCTGATGAAGGATTGTCAGAAGCCCAAAATCATCTGTTTTGGATGTGGACAAGCTGGACATATCAAGCCTGATTGTCCAAATAAACAGAATCAACAATAAGCCGAGGAACTGGTGGAGGAAATAACCAAGGTGGAGGAGGATTCAAGCCAAGGAATGGAGGATTTGGAAGGAATGCAGCAGATAAGGGCAAAGGGAAGCCATATGGAAGGCTGAATTGCACCAGTTTGGAGCAAGTCAACAACACCGACAACGTGGTGATCGGTACGCTCAAAATCCTTTCTCATCCTGGCAAAGTTTTGTTTGATACTGGAGCTACTACATCTTTTATTTCGCAACAATTTGTGGATGCATATGGGATTAGATGTCAGCCGTTAGAAGTACCCATAACGGTCATGTCGGCCGGGGGAAAATTGTTAGTAACGCAAGTCAAAATGGATCAAGTAATTATGATCTGTGATCGCGTTTATGACGCTGATTTGCTAGTAATTCCCATGAAAGATATAGCAGTCATCTTAGGGATGGACTGGTTATCTGATCATGGAGCTCAAATAGATTGTGCAGAAAAGACAGTGTCTTTGAGAGGACCAGGAGGTATGAGAACAGTATACCAAGGGGATAAGCATAGTCAGTTAAGAGCAGATTTACAGTTGAATGCTATGAAGGAAGCTAAGATAGAAGAAATCCCAGTGGTTAAGAATTTCAGGATGTTTTTCCAGATGAGTTACCAGGGATGCCACCGGATCGTGAAATTGAGTTCACCATAGATTTGATTCCTGGTACAGCACCTATTGCACAAGCACCATATAAGATGGGTCCCAAGGAATTGGTACAACTCAAAGAGCAATTAGATGAGTTGGAAGATAAAGGATTCATAAGAGAAAGTGTATCACCTTGGGGATCACCAGTATATTTGTGGATAAAAGAGATGGAGGAAGAAGAATGTGTGGAGATTTTCGTAACTGAATAGTGTGACCATTAAGAATAAATACCCGTTGCCAAGGATACAAGATTTGTTTGATCAAGTAAGAGGAGCAGGGGTATTTTCTAAAATAGATTTGAGGTCAGGATACCACCAGATAAAGATTAAACCTGAGGATATTCCCAAAACAGCATTTGTGTCAAGATATGGACATCATGAGTATTTAGTAGTACCATTTGGTTTAACCAATGCACCAGCAATATTCATGAACTTGATGAACAAGATTTTCATGCCATACTTGGACAAGTTTGTGATAGTGTTCATTGATGATATATTGGTCTATTCCAAAACCAAGGAAGATCATGCACAACACTTAAGTATTGTGTTACAGACACTAAGGGAACATCAGTTATATGCCAAATTTAGTAAGTGTGAGTTTTGGTTGGATCAAGTGGAATTTCTTGGTCATGTGATCAGTAAAGAAGGGATTGCAGTCAATCCGAGAAAGTAAAAGCAGTATTGGATGGGAAGCACCCAAGAACCCTAAGGAAATTAGAGGATTTTTGGGAATGGCCGGATATTATCGGAGATTTATTGAAGGATTTTCTAAGATAGCCGGGCCAATGACAAAGTTACTCAGAAAGAATGTTCCATTTGAATGGACGGAGAAGTGTGAAAAGAGTTTCAAGAACTCAAAGAGAAGTTAACAACAGCACCTGTGTTAGCAGTACCAGAAACTGGAAAAGTTTACACAGTATATTGTGATGCATCTAAAAATGGATTAGGTTGTGTATTGATGCAAGATCGCAAGGTAATTGCTTACGGATCAAGGCAGTTAAAGCCACATGAACTTAACTATCCTACACATGATTTGGAGTTAGCAGCAGTAGTTTATGCTTTAAAGCAATGGAGACATTTTCTTTATGGAGAAAGGTGTGAATTATATACGGATCATAAGAGTTTGAAATACTTCTTCACACAAAAGGAACTGAATATGAGGCAGAAGAGATGGTTAGAGTTAATCAAGGATTATGACTTGACAATAAACTATACTCCAGGAAAAGCCAATGTAGTGGCAGATGCATTAAGTCGTAAAGTGAATTGTAATCCTTTGATGGAAGAAGGAATGCCCAAGGAATTGAGGAATGAGATAAAAAGCTGGTATTGAAATCTGGGAAGGTCCAGAGTTGAATAGTATTGCAGCTATGGAAGTTGTTGAAGAAACAGAGATGGAGTTGAAAGAAAATATTCTCTCGACAAAGAGAAGATGAGTTCATAGCTGAAGAAATCCGCAGGATTAAAGAAGGTAGAAGATCTGAATTCACTTTGAAGCCAGAAACTGATTCATTATGGTATCATGGTAGAATATGTGTTCCAGATATCAAGAGATCAAGAGCATAATTTTGAAAGAAGCACATGAGACACCATATTCTATACATCCAGGTAGTACCAAGATGTACATGGATTTGAAGAAAGTATTTTGGTGGAACAATATGAAAGAGAGATTGCAGATATGTTGCAGAATGTCATACTTGTAGACAAGTAAAGCGAACATCAGAGTCCCGCAGGATTGTTACAACCATTACCAATTCCCAAATGGAAATGGGAAGAGATCAGTATGGATTTTATCACAGGATTACCCAAAACAAGAAGAAATAAGGATTCTATATGGGTAATAGTGGATAGATTGACAAAGAGTGCCATTTCTTAGCTTAACCAGAAAGACACGCAGCACAGTTGAGAACATATGTGAAGGAAATAGTTAGTAAGCATGGAGTTCCACAAAGTATTGTATCGGATCGTGGATCCATATTCACTTCAGCTTTTGGAAACATCTTCACAAACAGTTGGGTTCAAATTTACAGTACAGTACTGCATATCATCCCCAAACAGGTGGACAGACTGAAAGAACAAATCAAATTCTAGAAGACATGTTGAGAGCTTGTGTTCTTGATTTTGGAGGATCATGGGATGAACACTTAGCATTAGCTGAATTTTCTTATAACAACAGTTATCAAGTAGTATTCAGATGGCACCATTTGAAGCTCTATATGGGAGGAAGTGTAGATCCCAATATGTTGGTTTGAAGTAGGAGAAAACAAAGAATTTGCACCTGAGTACATAAAGGAACAACAACAGATTGTTGATATTATCAGAGATCGTCTCAAAATAGCTCAGAGTAGACAAAGAGTTACGCTGATCTATCCAGAAGACAGTGGGAACCAGAGGTACAAGATATGGTATATCTAAGAGTTAGTCCTACCAAAGGAGTAAGAGATTTGGAGTAAAAGGAAAGTTGAGTCCCAGATACATAGGACCATTCAGAATTTTAAGCCAGAAAGGTGAAGTAGCCTATGAATTGGAATTACCTGCTATATTATCACAAGTTCACAATGTGTTCCATGTGTCTCAACTCAAGAAGTGTTTGAAACCACCAGAAGGACCAATTGAGTTTGAAAAGTTGAATTTAAAGCCAGACCTATCATATGAGGAACAGCCTGAGAAGATACTGAGGGAGAATTGGAAAAGATTAAGGAATAGAGCAATCAAGTTTTGCTTTGTTCA
This sequence comes from Poa pratensis, assembly GCA_947311845.1. Classification (NCBI taxonomy): domain Eukaryota; kingdom Viridiplantae; phylum Streptophyta; class Magnoliopsida; order Poales; family Poaceae; genus Poa; species Poa pratensis. The sequence goes on along the minus strand of CAMZMU010000063.1, from coordinate 83,048,129 downwards.
GTGGAAGAACCACTCAGATCGAGAAGCAACTTGGGAAAAAGAAGAAGATTTGCGACGAGATTACCCACAGTTGTTCAGGTACCCCAGAAAAGAAACTTCGGGACGAAGTTTAGTTTAAGGGGAGAGGATGTAATACCCCGCAGTTATAGGACTCGAGAGGGTAGAAATAGGAACTGCATTTGTGCATTCATGCATCTTTTGGTGAAATCTGGAAAATTTTCGCGCTTTTGTGTTAAAATGACTCGAGGGTTGATTCCAGACGAGTGTCGATGTTCTGGGAGTCAGATATTGACAGATAGTCGAGAGGAGTCGATAAACCCTACGACATATTTTCAAAACCTTTGTTAGTACTTCTCCAACACAATCATTGATTTCATCTGATTTCATTTGATTTCAAAAGGAAATTTGAAATAATCTTAAGTTAAAACAATTCTATCTTTCCTAATTCTTTCTATACACACATATCACAAATACAACAAGACATAAATCACAAGAATTGTGAGGACATCATTTCAAATAATAAATTCATTCTATTTCATCCACTTCACAATTATTCATTCTATTTCATCTACATCACATTTCATATACAAATATTTCCAAAAGAAACTCTAAAAGAAATATATACAAGTATTACAAAATTTCAACTCAAATGTTTGGGAAACATTTGGATAACTGATACAAATGATCAACACAATAATTACAAGACTCATTACAAATAATTTTACAACACTTGACAGATTACAAAAACAGTACTAAAAATCCTAAACTAAAGTCTTCATGTCTTCTTCATCTTCTCACCTGCAAAACAAACAACAAACAAGAAGAAATGGGGGTTATGATTAAAATGTTGCCAACACCATTTGGTGCTGGCATGTTGTTGTATTGAAACCTGGTTTTAGCCTAATTAAAACTGTGGTTCAATTAGGCTAAATTGGGGAATAAAGCAAATTATCAAAGGCAACAGAAGGGTCTGATCAATTGGATCATGCTCTTTTATTTCAAAGGCAACAAGTAGGGGCAAAGGCTTTTGTACAGCACTGACAGAAACATCTTAGGCAACCAAGAGCAGAGGCAAACATGTGCTGTATTGAGCTAATGATCTTGATCTTTCAAAAGACAAAGCAACAGATAAAATGCTTTCCCCAAAATTCAAACCAGGAGCAAATAAAACTTGAGCCCACAAATATGGTATCACATTTGCCTATTAATTAGGCAAATGGACCCTAAAACCACTTCTTAAGCTAGCAATGAGCTTAATTGGCCACACACTTGAGTTTAATTAGCAAACCGACTATCTTTAGCATTCCCCAATTCTCAGCCAAGCATTTCCACACAAATATCTGGATCAGATAGGATCAATGAGTCAAGAATGACTCAGAGTTATCACCATGGGGTGATGAACTGCGCAGCAGCAGAGCTGAGCTGATCTCCTAGGTGAAAAGGAGTGCAAGAATGGTCAAATAGAGCAGCTCGAGGTAAAGGGGCCACTGTAAGCAGGTTAGTCACCACAGCCAATTATCCTGGTGTCACAAGCACAGGAGTGCCCAAATTAGTATAAATACATACCCAGGCCACAGCCACCAGCATATACAAGTCACAGCAACCACAACACACACAGAGCACAACTATCATCACATCCAGATCACAAATCCATCTGTTCTTCCACAAGAACAAGCACAACCCATCTCTACACATGGAGATCACCTAGTCCATCCACCACAAGCCATGAAAACTTAGGAGAAGTCAAGCAACAAGGAGGAGAAGGTAGAACCACAAGGTGTAGTCCAGAAGAGACGGTTGAACCTTGGAGCAAGATCAGACTCTTCCGTAGCTTTATCTGCTCTACACCCAAGGTTGTTAAACATATGTGCTAGAGAGTGATTTAGCAGGTTCTGTAAATGACAGAACCATGCTTGAGTGCTAAATTTAGCATCTGTTCTTAACAGAACCTTGCTCAGCAAGGTGTGATGCTATAGAAGATGATTTGCAAGCAGAGTACTTCTGTTCTGTGCAAGAAATAGGGCAGAGAGATGAAAGGGAGTGAAGTTGTGTGCTTTACCATTTGTTTGAGCATCTACAAAAGAAAGGGAAAGATTTCAGTGTAGTATCTGTTCCTATTCTGTTTTTATCAAAGCACACAAGCCAGTGAACCAGCAGAGCTGGATTAACTGAGCTATGCACATCTGAACACTTGGAAGAAGCACAGGAAAACATAAAAACATTTCTAATCAAGCAAGAATGCTGTGTAACTCTACATGGAGGCATCACAGCAAACAAACATGATTAAATCATGCTCTAAATAAGCTAATCGTCACTGCTAGTATTAATTCTAGCTCAGAATTATTTTTCCTATTGCACATATCACATCTATGAGCAAGTTAAGCTCACAATGATTCATTCAGAGACAGTGGTGTGATCTACACACTAAGATCTACACCATTCACCTCACGAGTGACACAGAGTGGTAATCAGTGCACATATACAAGCATAGCAGCAGCAGAGCATCATCTGCTCATCCAAATCCTAAACCAGAGAGGCATACGGGCATGAGTATCAGCTAGTAGAGCTAGCAGTGGGTAGAGAGAGTGGAGGAACACGAAGTTTACCTGGCGACCGTGGCCGTAGCTCCTCGGCGGCGAGGCAGTGCCCGCGCAACCGATAGAGGGGGCACACGGCAATAAAGGTTCAGGCACACCGCACCACGGCGGCACAGGGGACGAAGCCCTGCGCCCAGCCATGGCGAGCACGCCGGGGAAGAAGGTCGCGAACGGCGGCAAGCCGGGCCAGCACCGAAACCCTAACGGGTTGTGCACGGCACGAGAGGAAGCGGAACTCAAATCGCTCTAGTGAGGAGGCAGAGCGGCGCGTGGAGAGTATTTTGCCCCACGCCACGGCGGCGGAGGTGGTCGGAGCTGGCCGGAATAGGGCGGCGACGGCGCGGGCGACACGAGCGCCAGAGGAGGTCTAGCACGAGAGAGAGAGAGAGAGAGAGAGGAGAGAGAGAGAGAGAGAGAGAGAGAGAGAGGCTCGGTCGGTTGACCCGACCCGAGCCAGGTCTTTGACTTGGTTCAACCAAGTTGGACCAAGGACCTATTTGTAAATATTTTAAAAATTATGAAATTTCCCAAATTTCAAAACTTGCTATAAATTCAAATAAAATTCTAAAAATAATTTAAAAATATCTACAAATATCAGAAGAAAATAAGTAATCCAAATAAAATATCTACTTGATTTATTGAAAACTATTTCTTGTACCAAAAATTCAAAGGATCCTTAAGTGGAAATGACTTTGAAATATTTCAAATTATTTTCAAAAGAAAATAATATGGGAAAATTATGTACCAAGTTCAAAGTATTATTTGAACTAAATATGACTGTCATGTTACTCATCCTAATTAAAATTCAAATCAAAGAAATCTTTAAAAAGAAATCCTTAACAAAATTCTGGGGAATTTTGGGAAAGAATAAAAATCATCTCATTATATGCATATTGGCATGTATTTGGTTTTTCAACATTGTCTCATACAGACAATGATATTGATTTTCAGAACACGAAGGTCCCAATTCTTCGAAAGCTTTAGACTGCATTACCTGTCAGTCTCAAGGCAAGTTCCAACTTGCATGTCCACTTGATTAATTTTATCAAAGTAATTACAAAGTACTATGGTTTATCATTGCATGAAAAAGAAAAACCTATTTTCGAATGATGTGAAATGCTATATATGGTTGGCTGGCAGTGGAACCACGGATTGATGTTGTGGTGGAGGTTCCATTGTACGGGAAAGTATATACGTAGGATTAATAACCCATGGCCCAGTGATCCTAGCGCCGTATCAAAGCATCAGCCAACAGATTCACTATGGATGGGCTAGTCAGAGGTTTCTTCCTTCGTTCGCATATCCTCGGCAGGCTATTACCTGGTTGCGTCCGTTGCGGCGGCCAACTGCGTGGAAGCGCGTGACCTTCTCACTCGACGGAGTGACTGGAATAGAAGCTCGGGAGGGGTGGCGGGCTAATGGTCGTAGTTACCAGCCGCGTCACAAATGGGCGGATATGCGTTGTGTAGGGAAGCGACTCCACATGACTTGTTGGCCTGAGTTCTGGCTATAGCACACATGGTGTGCTGAGAGAGCAAAAGGAGCCAGGCTGCTGTTGGGTAAAGTGGTGCAGCTCTGCAGAGTTAAACAAAGAAATTGTGACTGTCACATCCTTGTTCCAGGAGGGGACTATAGACCGCAGCGGGAAAGACATCCCAAGTGATGACTATAAACCCGTGGAGGCTGGGGCATAGTTTTCTAAAATAAAATGGACCTTTTTCTAAAAATGTTTTACAAAAGTTTGCATATACATCCATGACTTTTTGGTCAGGATGGTAGATAGTGCATCATACACTTTATCATCTATTATTTGAACTTGCTGGGTAACGCTAGTGTTGCTCACCCTTTTCCTCCGTTGATCTATGCTTAGACTCTGATGAGATCGCTGAAGACGACTTTGGAGCATACCATGCCGACGAGGTGTACTTTGAAGCACCTGATCTGTCTGGAGGAGTAGAAGGCGTCGACTACATCATCGCCTACGGAGCCGACGACGCCGACGAGGAGGAGGTGGAGACTTAAAGTTATCATAATAGGAACCTGGCCGAGTCAGACTAGACTAGTACTACTTAGCGGCTGAGCCAAGATGGTTCTTAGTTTGCTGTTTTCTATCGCTTGTAGGTTGACTCCTGTCAACATCGCAATAATAGACATTCCTCCCATGTCAGAGGAAGACGTCGATGCTTTTATGCATTTCTGGCTTGTAATCTTTAGCAGTGTGTAATAAAGTGGACCCGCAATGTTTCTGTTGTACTACTCTGAGTGATGTAATATTTACGGATTAGTCCTTCCGTGGGTGTTATGTCAACGACTTGTACACTACAATATGCAGTGGTGTGCTGGGTCACCGCAAATCATTACCAGCATCTTCCTTTGGGAGATGTGTTCGTGGAATGGGTATGATGAGACTTAGGGAGATACAAGATTCAGGGGGAGAATCTTCACAAACTCGGCACTGAAACCTCGATCCGATGATGGAGTACTTGACTTGAAAGTTAAGTGAGTTGTACTCGTTTTCCCTTTAGTGAGTTTTATGAAGTTTCTCACATAAGGTTTTTAATGAGGTAATTCGTGCAACATGAGGAGACGTATACTATGCGCTCTTTCTCCATATTTTTTCCATTGGGTTTTTGGAGTTTTTGAGACATAGACAATACGGGATGTCGGACCAAGGGGAGTGTTGGGAAACCGACGTACGAGTCACGTACGGGCCCCCCTTTCTTGGGTTGGGGGTTTTCCCTCTAGATTGGTCCTCAACCCTAGCCCCTCATGTCGGCCCAGTGAAATCCAGGGTGTGTGGGCCTGTCCTCTATGGCCCTCGACACTGATGGCCAATTTCGCTAAGGACCAAGCCTACGGCTTGGAGAGCCTCGCGAGGCGAATTGCCTCGCGAGGGCTTTTGAGGCAGCAGAGGCCTGCGGAGGCCCTCTCACTGCTGCCCCCTCTTCAAGGAAATCTCCCCTGGAGAGAGGTCAACGCCGAATTCTCTACAGGGCATCCAAGCCCTCGTGGAGATCGCTTCGCTGCAAAGCAACCTCTGCAGAGCGCACATGGGCTCTGCAGCGGCCGCAGAGTGACGCGCGCCCCTGCGCGCGGTGACGACGACGCCGCAGTTGCCATTTTGGTGATTAAAGGGGTCAACAAAGCTGTGCCATCCGCACCGGACTACAAGGGTTTCCTCTTTGGTGATAAGGGGACCGGCCGGCGCTACACTCCACGGCCAACGTCACCGTGGGCACCCCCACGTTCCTCTGCGGCCCCAGCTGGCCGTCCTGCATGGACGGTGGTTACTCTGCTACAGGAGTCAGCTTTACGCCCATGGACCGCGTCCATGGACAACCGGGCTGCGGTGCACCGCTCTACCTTCTGCGCCACGTGACAGCCCTACCATAGTGCAAGCGCAGGGAGGGAGCACGGGGCGCCTATAAAAGGAGGACGAGCAGCACCGTAGCAAGGATCGCATTCTCATTCCAGCATAGCCACTTACGCGCAAGGAAGAAGAAGACCATGCTTCCCTTCCTGTGTACACCATTGCCAAAAGAGAGCCCTCGGCAAGCTCATTGTACTGTAACCTCTACAAGCAGTGCAATACAGACAAGCAGGAGTAGCGGTGTTACCTCCACACGAGGGCCGTGAACCTGGGTACGGGCTGGTGTTCATCTCTGTCGTGATGTCCCTCCACTTGCTCGACGAGCACCGTCGCCGTGCAGGTTGAGGGTTGTTTGACCAACGTGTTCAGCCCCTTACACGAACTCTCTTCGTGAGCTTGACTATCCCTGTTTCGTGGGAGTCATTCTCCGACAATTGGCGCGCCAGGTAGGGGGCTGAGGCGCGTCTTCAACCTTCATCGACCTCTGCACCATGGCGGACACTCGCGCAGCTCGCGCCACCCGGCGGGCATCAGGCAGGGCAACCACCGAGCCCGCTGCCAACACCACCAACCCTCGCGGCCGTCCCCGCGCCAGCCGTGCCACGGGGCGCAACACCGCTGAACCGCGTGTGGAGCACCCCGAGGACGACGACGGCCACCACGACGACCGCTTCGACGAGACGTCGACCACGGGCACGGCGAGGACGCTGAGTCCTCGCATCCGTCCCAGCGCCACAGCGCCTCCACTCTTGGGCGTCCAGCGCCCAGCCCAAACACCGCGCTGCTCATGGCCGCGGAACTCTTCCGCTACCGCCCCAGCTGAGGCGCACGACAACTGGCTCGGCCGCCTCCAGCACCTCGTCGACATGCGGCGGCACCGCGCGCTGCTCCTGCGGCGTCGCGCTCTCTGGTGCACCACAACTCCGGACGCGCTGGAACCACCGCGCATGGCGCACCTCCGCCGCCGCCTCCGCCGCCGCCAGGTCCGCCTCCAGCCGCGGCGCACAAGGCCGCATCCCACGCGTCTTCGCCGCGCGATTGTCAAATCGTGCAGCGGACACCCCCAGACGCGCGGGTGGAAATGGAGCGCCAGAAGGACCTCCAGAAGCGCATCGTCGAGGAAATCGGCCAAGCAGGGCGACAGAACCGCCGTGCTCTTCAGGGTGGCATCGCCTCGTACGCCACAGGTTGCGCGGCCTTCACCCGCAACCTGCGTCGCGTCGTCTGGCCACAGAAGTTCAGGCCTGACCTACCCAAGGGCTACGACGGCACGAACAACCCCATCGAGTTCTTGCAGCTCTACACCACCTCCATCCAAGCTGCGGGGGGAGACGACAAGGTCATGGCCAACTGGTTCTCCCACGCTCTCAAGGATTCCGCCTTGTCGTGGCTCCTGAACCTTCCCGAGGACTCCATTGACTCGTGGGAGGAGCTCTGCCAGCAGTTCGTTGCGAACTTCAAGGGCACGTACGAGCGCGCCCTCACCTACAACGACCTGCGAGCTGTGCGCCAGAAGCCTGGCGAGACCCTCCGCAGGTACATCCAGCGCTTCAGCCAAGTCCGCAACAAGATCCCGAACATCCCGGACTCGCACGTCATTGCGGCCTTCAGAGAGGGCGTCACCAACCACAGGATGCTCGAGAAGCTCGGCATCCATGATACCCTCTCCTCCGTGGTGAAGCTCTTCGACATCGCAGACAAATGCGCCAAGGCAGAAGAAGGGCTCCTCTTCGTCAAGGTGGGCTCGACAGACGACCCTGTCGAGGGATCCAAGACCCAGAAGAGGCGTGACGAGACAAAGCGCAAGCCTACCGCAGTCCTGGCAGCTGAACCCGACGCCAAGCATGTTCGCGAGGACTCCCAGAGGCTGGCGAGAAAAAGGTGGACAACCGCCCGTTCTGCATCTACCACAACAGGCGCGGCCATGCGACGGAGAACTGCTATGACCTCAAGCAGCTGAGCAAGAAGCGTGAGCAAGAAGAAGGCAGCGGTGGCCGCGGCAGAGGCCGTGGTTACCGCAAAGGTGGACGCAAGGGCAACTTCCAGAGGCCCAGGGAACTCAGGCGAATGCCGCCGAGAAAAACAACAATCTCCCGACGAAGAGCCTGGAGGCTACCAGGCCCCCAAGGGTGCCATGGCATGCATCCTCGGCGGATCCCAGGCGCCCAAGTCGAACAACCAGTTCAAGCAGTTCGCTCGCGAGCTCAACGCAGCGCTTCCCGGGGTCGAGACGTCCCGCCCCCTCAAGTGGTCCCAGTACACCATCGCCTTCGACGCCAAAGATCACCCCAAGTCTACAAAGACTGTGGGCACCCTCCCGTTGGTGTGCACCCCCACCATCAACAACATCGCCGTCGGCAAGACGCTCATTGATGGGGGTGCAGGCCTAAACGTCATCTCTGTCGAGACCTTCGAGACGCTTCAAGTGCCCTACGAGTGGCTCATGCCCTCCAGGCCCTTCACCGGGGTCACCAGCGGCTCAATCTCGCCTCTGGGGCAAGTGAGGCTCGCGGTCACTTTTGGCACGCAGGAGAACTACCGCACCGAGCTAATTGACTTCGACGTCGCGCACATTGGCCTGCCCTACAACGCCATCCTCGGCTACCCCGCCCTCGCGAAGTTCATGGCCGTCACGCACCACGCCTACAACATGGTCAAGATCCCTGGCAGCGGTGGCACCATCACCATACGTGGTCACGTACAGGACGCCACGCGCGCGTCGAGATCGCCTACAAGGCCGCTGCCATGGCATTCCCCGCTGACGAGGACATGGAGCCTCTCGAGAGGCCCAAGAAGAAGAAACACTGTTCACTCAAGAGCAAGCATCTACAAAGAAGGTGTCGCTGAGCACCAGCGGCTCGGGGGCTGAGGGCTCGGGGGCTAGCGTCACCATAGGCGCTGGCTTGCCTCCCAAATAGGAAAGCGCGCTCGTCGCCTTCCTTCGGGCAAATTCTGACATGTTCGCATGGACTCCGTCAGAAATGTCCGGTGTACCAAGGGAGGTGATCGAGCACCACTTAGCCGTGTGTCCAGACGCACGCCCTGTAAAGCAAAAGCGCGGAAACAAGCCCCCGAGAAGCAAGCGTTCATCATCAAAGAAGTAGAGAAGCTGAAAGCAGCAGACATCATTCGAGAAGTTGCCCACCCCACTTGGCTCTCCAACGGTGTGGTTGTCCCAAAACCCAATGGAGGAGGCCGGCTCTGCATCGACTACACAGACGTAAACAAGGCTGCCCCAAGGATCCATACCCCATGCCAAGGATAGACCAGATTGTGGACTCCACCGCCGGCTGTGATCTCCTCTGTTTCCTGGATGCCTTCTCAGGCTACCACCAGATCAAAATGGCCAAGGAAGACGAGGAGAAAACAGCATTTCTCACCCCTTGTGGTGTGTATTGCTACACTTGCATGCCCTTTGGCCTGAAAAATGCCGGCGCCACCTTCCAGAGGCTCATGAGGATCGCCTTGGGGGCTCAGATGGGAAGAAATGCAGAAGCTTATGTCGACGACATCGTGGTCAAGTCTCGCGAGGGAGACACTCTCTTGAAGGATCTCGAGGAAACCTTGCCAGCCTGCGCAAGGTGAACATCAAGTTAAACCCCGCCAAGTGCGTCTTCGGGGTGCCTTCAGGCAAGCTCCTCGGGTTCCTCGTGTCCCACCGCGGCATAGAAGCAAACCCTGACAAGATCAAGGCTATAGAAGACATGCAGCCACCTCGCCGCCTCAAGGACATGCAGCGCCTAGCAGGATGCATGGCCAGCTTAGGCCGCTTCATCTCCAAGTTCGGCGAGAGAGCCTTGCCATTTTTCAAGATCATGAAGAAATCCGGCACCTTCAAGTGGACTCCAGAGGCGACAAAGCATTTGAGGACTTGAAGAAATACTTGGCTAGCTCACCAGTCATGGTAGCCCCCAGGGGGCGAGCATCTGAAGCTGTACCTAGCAGCCACTCCACAAACTGCAAGCGCCGTCCTGGTGGTGGAAAGAGAAGAGCCAGTTCTCCCAAGAAAAGCACTGCCACACCAAGTCCAGAACCTCCCGACGAGGAACAGTCTCTCCAGACCCAGTGCCACCCACAGCCTCAAGTCGAGTCCCCACGAGCACCCCTGCCGAGGCTCCTCCACAGGCAAACCTCGCCAAAGGTCCTGAGGAGCCTCTCGAGGGAGCCGACGCTGCCGCACCATCAACGACCCTCGTCGAGCATCCAGTCTACTTCGTCAGTACTGTACTGCGAGATGCTCGCGAGCGGTACCCAGTGCAGCAGAAGCTCCTCCTCGCGCTACTCATCGCCTCCAGGAAGCTGCGCCACTACTTCCAGGGCACCCCATCACGGTGGTCACGTCCTTCCCCCTGGAGCAGATCCTGCGCAACCCCAACGCTACTGACCGCGTCGCAGGATGGAACATTGAGCTGCAGCCATTCAACTTGCGCTTCGACACCACAAGAGTCATAAAAGGGAGAGCGCTGGCGGATTTCGTCGCCGAGTGGACAGACCCAACTCCTGAAGAGCCTCGCGAAGAAGAAACCGCGTCATCGGGAGATACAATGCCAAGCCACTGGACCATGCACTTCGATGGAGCTTTCGCCTGCCGCAATGGTGGGGCTGGCGTTGTCTTAACCTCACCAAAAGGTGACAAGCTCTACTACGCCATCCAGCTGTGCTTCACAATAGACAAGATCTCCAACAACATCGCCGAGTACGAGGGCCTCCTCGCCGGGCTCAGAGCCGCAATCGCCCTTGGCGTCAAGCACTTACTCATAAAGGGTGATTCCCAGCTCCTGGTTAACTTCTCCAACAAGAGCTACACGCCTAAAGACGACCACATGGCCGCCTACCTTGAAGAGGTCCGCAAGCTCGAGAAGCACTTCAGGGGCATGGAGCTCATGCACATCCCGCGAAAGGAGAACCAGAGGCAGATGACATCGCCAAGCGAGCATCACGAAGGCAGGCCCAGCCGGCGGCGTCTTTGAAGAGAGACTCTCCAAGGCGTCCATAAAGCAGCCACAAGAAGCAGCAGCCACAAGCACAGACGAAGTACTCCCACCACCTCCTGTAGGTGGGGCACCCAACTGCGGTCCATCCTCAGGGGAGCGTCTGCTGCTGGCTATGGTGCACAAGAGACAGGCTGGGTTGACGAACTCAAAGACTACCTGCTGAAGGGAGTCCTTCCTGAAGAAGACGCGGAGGCGGAACGAGTGGCTCGACAAGCCAAGTCATACTACATCCTCGAGGGAGACCTGTACCGCAAGCGCCCAAATGGAATTGCACTCAAGTGCGTCCCCCCCGAGGAAGGCCGCATGCTGATCAGAGACATTCACAGTGGAGAGTGTGGCCACCATTCCTCTGCACGCACCCTGGCAGGCAAGGTCTTCAGGAGCGGTTTCTACTGGCCCCAAGTGCTTCAAGATGCCACCACCATCGTCCAGTCTTGCGATGCGTGCCATTCCACGCCAAGCAAGTCCATCAGCCTGCACTGGGACTCCAAACCATCCCGCTCTCGTGGCCTTTCGCGGTCTGGGGCTAGACATCTTGGGACCCTTCCCGAGATCGCAAGGGGGCTACCGCTTCCTCTTCGTGGCAGTCGACAAGTTCACCAAGTGGGCAGAGGTTGAAGCAGTGCGCAGCATACCGGCCAGGGCAGCAGTAAAATTCATCAGAGGCCTGGTCTGCCGCTTTGGTGTGCCTAATCGCATCATCACCGACAATGGCTCACAATTCACCAGCGGCATCTTCAGGGCCTACTGCGAGAGCCTCGGCACCAAGCTCTGCTTCGCCTCGGTGGCTCACCCACAGAGCAACGGCCAAGCCGAGCGAGCAAATGCTGAGGTCCTCAAGGGCCTCAAGACAAGAAGCTTCAATCGCCTGAAGGGCTACGGCAAGGGCTGGATAGACGAACTCCCGTCCGTGCTCTGGTCCATCCGCACGAACCCCACGAAGCCCACTGGTGAGACGCCATTTGCCCTCGTGTATGGAGCTGAAGCAGTCCTCCCCACAGAGATCAAGCATGGATCCGCACGGGTCCTTGCCTTCAACGAGGACGATCAAGCAGACCTCCACAGCGACGACCTGCTGCTCCTTGACGGGTTGCGCCGCCGTGCCGCCCTCAGGGCAGCCAAGTACCAGCAAGACCTGCGACGCTACCACAGCCGCCACATACGTCCGCGCACTCTCGAGACAGGCGACCTCGTCCTCAGGAGAATCCTCTCCAGGGAAGGTCTCCACAAGCTCTCGCCAATGTGGGAAGGCCCCTACAGGGTCTCACACATCGCCAGGCCTGGCGCGGTACGCCTCGAAACGGAGGACGGCATTCCGGTCAAGAATCCATGGAACATCGCGCATCTACGCAAGTTCTACCCGTGATCATAGTCACGCCAGACATTTTTTGTCTCTAGAGGGAAGCACACAACTTCACCTCCAAGCTTCACAAAAGCTTCTCCTCCCGAGGGCCAGCCCCTCTGAGCTCTCCTGATTACGTGCCGCCGCAGGCCGTGAAGAGTCTCAGCCACTGAATGTGGTCCCCATGCCTCGACATGGAAAACTTTATCTTGGTCACCAAGTGTAATGAACCAATTCGTTTCTCAATGAAACATTGCGCTGAGGCGCCGCTATGTAATATTTTGGTGGTGAGTTTTTACTTTTCATCATCTTAGTTCATTTCGCGCTCATATTCTTCCCCATGCGCACCTCGCGAGCGGGGGCTGAGTACGGTGACTGTGCCTCAAGAGCACCCCAACAGCACCGCAAAATCCAAAGGATCCGAGCTCTAACACGTGAGCACGCTCTCACGCCTGTTACCTCCCAAAGAGCTCTGGCCCATGGGCTTGCTCCCAAAACACGCCACCTCACCAAAGGACCTTGGTACTTACTCTCCTCGCGAGATACCATGAGGAAGCCTATAAGCGCGCATGAGTGTTTACTACCATGTGCCTGCTTTGGGTTTGCCTCTCTAACCAATACAGGGAACAAGAGTCCTCCCCAAGGTCGAGAAGTCACGCTCCGACCCCTAGAGGGAGCGCACCATCAGGGAAGCCAACGCCCTCTACGAGGCCAAAGTCTCGCCAAGCTAAGTCTAGCGCTCGCGCCCTCAGAGTTTTTCTCCCTCTCACGGCACCTGTCGCCCCGAGCGGTTTTTTCTCTCTCACACTCCATGGACTGCTTGTGCGTCAAAGGGGCCCTCGAGCACCGCGACTCGAGAGCCCTTACCTCTCCAAGCCTTAAACACCCCCCGGCCTTGCCGAGTCACGCTCCGGCATACCGTAGCGGCGGTGTCATAGCGCAAAGAGATGGGTCCTGACGACGTAGAGCGAAGAAAGACATGGAACAGGGATAAAAGGCCCTTCGAGGGGCACACACACACATGTTTGCATACGATCAAAGTATCTTACAAGCCAGCGTGAATTAAAACAAGTCTTAAAACAAAGATAATTGCGCCAAGCGCATCTTGTTGCAGGAGTGGCCTAGGCAGAGGGTTCACCATCGCCGTCCTCTTCAGCCTTCTCTTCTTCGGCGCCTTCATCCTCCTCAGCGGCCTGCTCCGCCTCAACCCTCTTGAAGCGGTCGACGTAATCGTTGACTTCTTCTCGAACCAAGTTGGAGAGCTCCCAGGCTTGGTCCCCCTCGATGGGCTCGGTCACTGACTCGTAGTCGAAGCCGGGTGAAGGCGCTGGAGGTTGGCGAAGACGCGATCGATCGCCACGGTCAAGAGCTTGCGGCACTCCTCAACAAACTCGCCAAGTTCCGCCACAGGGCCCTCGAGCACAGGTGAAGAGCTGATCGAAGTAGGCGAGGTATGTGGCGGCGTCAGCGTTCCCATTGACGGGAACAACAGGGCATCCACTCCTAGCTGCCCCGCGAGAGTGTTCCCCCGGGTCACCAAGGACTTGAACACGCTCCCCTGCTGCGTCAGGACCGCGCCGCCTGCACGCTGTGCTCATCCTCTGCAGCACGCTCCACAGCAGGGCCGCCTGCGCGCAGCTCCCTCATATCAGCCATCAGGGAGGCGAGGTCTTGATCTGCACGTTGCGAGCCTCTTCCGCGCGGCGACGACCGTCCCTGGCGCGCCTCACCTGGAGTTCAGGTTGGCGTTCTGGTGCTCCAGTTGAACAATGCGGGCATTGTCATCCGCGCGTTTCTTCTTGAAGCGGTCCTCTGCTTCCTGAACTTCCCGGCATATTCTTCGGCGACGGCGGAGCGATATTCTTCTGCTTGGCGGCGGCATCCTTCTCAGCCTCTTCCTTCCTCGCGGCGAGCTTTCGGTTGGACTTCTCTACAAGCTTTTTGTGCCTGGCCACCTCCTCATGCTTGCCTATGGCCTCGGCCAGTTGCCCTCCCGCGCCTCAAGATCTGCGCGCTGCGTGGACAGCTCCTTGTCAGCCTGCAGTTGCTGCTCCTCGCGTTTGAGCACCTCCGCTTCGCGCCCGCCAGTGTTGCTCACGGGCATCCAAGGACACGCGGTGTTGGTCCAAAGACTTCCGCGTAGCCTCCGACTCCGCAGCAAATTTCCCCTCGCGGTCGGCAAGCTCTTGGCGCTGAGCGGCTAGCGTGGTCTCGAGGGCGCGCGCTCTGAGGCAGCGGCTTGGCGCTCCGCGCGGCCGCCTCGCGATCTTCTGCAGCGGCCTGGCGCTCTGCCTGGAGTGGCTCCAGGGTCTCTTGAGCCTCGCGAACCGCGCTCTCGCGGACCTCCTTGGCGAAGCGCAGCGCCTCCTCTCGCTGCGCCTGCATGGCCTCGTTGTCGTGGCCGTTGCTCCACGACCTCGAAGAAGCGGGTCCAGCCCTCTCAAGTTCGTCATACTCTCTGGCGAGCTCGGCCTCCTCGAGAGCGAGTTGGGCCTCCAGCCCATCCAGTGCACCCCTCGCCAGGCGGAAGGTAGAGCTGCGGCGAGCGCCGCTCCAGCTCTGCCACCCAGGACCAGAGCCCGGAACTCCCACGAGACATGGAGGCTCCCTCGTGCGCACTAGTTTCGAGGGTGGGAACCTCCAAGCTTGGGCCCGGTCAACCTGGCCTGGGGGCTGTGCGAGCCCTCTCCGTCATTGGGGCCATGGGCTCCAGCACCGTCGTCTTCAACGGCGCCTCCTCTCGAGCTTCAGGGGCTGGGGAAGATTGCCCAGCCACCGTGGTCGCCGCCGCCGAGCCCGCTGCGACCTCAGAAGAAGCCGCCCCCCCTCAGCATCTGCGTTAGGCGGGGGCGGCGGAGGGACGTTTTCCTCCATCGCGGCGTCGGTGCCTTGGGGCGGCGGAGGAATTTCTCCCCCATCTCAACGTCAGCGCCTCCCTTCGCCGGCGAGCCGCTCCCCTTTTCTCCGCGGCGACCTCCTCTTGCCGCTCTGGTGGAGTGACGGGCGTGGTGGTGTTGGTGTCCGCACCACCGCCTCCTCCTCGGGGCGCGCCTCCGCGGTAGAAGACGAAGTAGCTGCTCCGGCCAGAGGTAACCACCACATGCCCTACGCTTCCTCCGCCACAGGCTTCGTGGCCTCCTCCGCCACCGGCTCCGAGGCCTCGGTCACTACGGGCTTAGCAACCTCTTCAGCTGAGGGCTCCACAGGCTCCTCGACGGTTGCCGAGGCAGGCCCCGGACCTCCGCGCCTTGCGGAGCCTCCGGCGTTTTGCCGTCACAAATCCCTAACAAACAAACAAGAAGGCCATCAAGGGAGCAAGAAAACTCTCGAAAGATGCGAAACAGGGGCCAACGCTTACCCAGATGACTTGGCGCGTGAGTCGACCCACATCGTGTGGACGACCGCCACGACCTCGACGAAGCAGCTCCAGAGCCGGGCCCCTCAGGAGCAGTCTCAGCTTTCCTCTTGAGAGGGGTGCCCACTGGGCTCTTGGCGGCCCTGTCGTGAAAAGCCTTGGAGCGGGGATCGCAGCGTCCCGCTACGGCCTCCTCATCGCTGTCTTCCTCCCCCTCCGCGACCTGGCGCGAAGGGGCCACAAGGAAATCCTCGTCCCCGCTGGACGAAATCTCCAGAACTCTCCCTCGGAGGAGCAGGTTCGAAGAGCTCGCCTCCCCTGCCGAGGGATTCGCCCCTCCACAGGTGACGCCCAGATCGTCAGATGCGGCGGGTGACTCCGAGGCCCAGTCCTCTTCCACCACGGGCGCCGCGTCCTCCTTCTTCTCCTCCCCAGCCAGGCCCTGAGGGGTGAACTCCGGCATCAGCTCCAGGATCGCGAGGCGCTTCTTCGAGTAATCTGATGGAGTGGCTTCGCGAGCTCACTGCGCGGCACAGGAACCTCCGGGGCGGTGAAGAGGATGCCCATTATGGAAGCTACGACTCGGGGGTGGGAGCTGCAGTGCAGCCGCATTGCGTCCGCCGGGCCTGAATACATCCACATCGGCTTTGTGTGCTTCTGGAGAGGCGATACGGCGCCTCACGAAGTCTTCAGCAACCATCTGCCCCGTGAGGCCAGCGTCGCGGACGAGCTTCATGCGTGCGACCAAGTCAGCAATCTTCGGGCTCTGAAGGTTGCACTCGACCAATTCGAGTTCTTCAGCGGCGGCGCCTCAGGGACGTCGAAGAAGGAATTCTGCGTCTTGGCGTCCACGAGGAACCACCGCTGGCGGAAATCGTCCACCTTCTTCGTCACCCGTGTGACGGGTTTGTCGCCGTCCCAGGACATGGGGATGTAGATGCCTCCCATCCCATCCGCGATGCGGAAGGACACACAACCAGACCGCTCGCCAGGCGCCGTGGAGCGGAGCGCATAGAAGCTCCGGAAGAAGGCCACGGAAGGCATCACCCCCAAATACGCCTCGCAAAGATATGCGAAGATGGCGAGGATCAAGATGGAGTTGGGGTGCAGATGCAGAGTTGGATCTGATAGAAGGCCAGAACCTCCTCCAGGAAAGGGAAAATGGCGGCACCAAACCAGCGAAAATGGTCGGAAGAAATGGGATACAGCCCCGCCGCGAGCTTGCCAAAGCGCGCCTTGAGAACAGTGGCGCCGTGCTCGTTGTTCTTGCCTGCGGCCATCAGCCGGATCTTGTCCAGCGCCTCCGCCGTGTGGATGCGAGTCCCCACCAGCGCCGGCGCGAACTCGTCCTCCTGCTGCGCCTCGGCCGGCACGTTCGCCATTGCCGCCTTGTCCTTCTTGGGACCCATGGTCGAAGAAAGAAGGGCGGCGGAGAAGCTCGGTGAAGGAGGAGGAGCGCCGGAGACACAGGAGCGCAGGTCAAGAGCGAGGAGACGGGCGCGCAAATGATGCAGTAACTGCTGCCTGAACCGGCGCTGCAGGCTTTATTCCCCTCAGAGCAGTTACCGAGACGTGGTGGGACCCCCCACTACGCCCATCATCTCCGAGGAGAACGTGTCGTCGCGGCGTAACTGCCCTACACGTGTCTCAGGCCGGCCGGACACTTTGGGCCCATGACGATTCGCCTGCGTCCATTGGACTACATCGTGCCCATCATGGGCCCGGGGGCTACTGTCGGCCCAGTGAAATCCAGGGTGTGCTGGGCCTGTCCTCTACGGCCCTCGACACTTGATGGCGAATTTTCGCTAAGGACCAAGCCTACGGCTTGCCTCGCGAGGGCTTTGAGGCAGCAGAGGCCTGCGGAGGCCCTCCACTGCTGCCCCCTCTTCAAGGAAATCTCCCCTGGAGAGAGGTCAACGCCGAATTCTCTACAGGGCATCCAAGCCCTCGTGGAGATCGCTTCGCTGCAAAGCAACCTCTGCAGAGCGCACATGGGCTCTGCAGCGGCCGCAGAGTGACGCGCGCCCCTGCGCGCGGTGACGACGACGCCGCAGTTGCCATTTTGGTGATTAAAGGGGTCAACAAAGCTGTGCCATCCGCACCGGACTACAAGGATTTCCTCTTTGGTGATAAGGGGACCGGCCGGCGCTACGCTCCAAGGCCAACGTCACCGTGGGCACCCCCACGTTCCTCTGCGGCCCCAGCTGGCCGTCCTGCATGGACGGTGGTACTCTGCTACAGGAGTCAGCTTTACGCCATGGACCGCGTCCATGGACAACCGGGCTGCGATGCACCGCTCTACCTTCTGCGCCACGTGACAGCCCTACCACAGTGCAAGCGCAGGAGGGAGCACGGGGCGCCTATAAAAGGAGGACGAGGCACCGTAGCAAGGATCGCATTCTCATTCCAGCATAGCCACTTACGCGCAAGGAAGAAGAAGACCATTGCTTCCCTTCCTTGTGTACACCATTGCCAAAAGAGAGCCCTCGGCAAGCTCATTGTACT
The DNA here is from genome assembly GCA_947311845.1 of Poa pratensis. NCBI lineage: Eukaryota > Viridiplantae > Streptophyta > Magnoliopsida > Poales > Poaceae > Poa > Poa pratensis. The sequence goes on along the minus strand of CAMZMU010000063.1, from coordinate 83,029,966 downwards.
GTAACCTCTACAAGCAGTGCAATACAGACAAGCAGGAGTAGCGGTGTTACCTCCACACGAGGGCCGTGAACCTGGGTACGGGCTGGTGTTCATCTCTGTCGTGATGTCCCTCCACTTGCTCGACGAGCACCGTCGCCGTGCAGGTTGAGGGTTGTTTGACCAACGTGTTCAGCCCCTTACACGAACTCTCTTCGTGAGCTTGACTATCCCTGTTTCGTGGGAGTCATTCTCCGACACCCCCCCTCTTATATAACCCCATGTATTGTAATGGAGAGAGACATACAATTGATAATAAAATTCTTTTGCCCTATACCCTGTGTCTTTCTACTTTTCTGTACGTGTGTACTTCGCCGTCGACTCCTTCGACTACGCTACACACCCTCGGGACCGGCCAGCCGGCAGAGGTTGTGTAACAGTAGGA